>CP049712.1:9139353-9208666 GCA_004148225.2 Heterodera glycines
TGATTTGAAGGCCTCCAGCAACTGTCCGATCTCAACAGTCACTGGTGCAATGGCCGGGCGCTTTTTGCGTTGCTTGGTCATCCCGTCCTGGTCGAGCTCGGCGACGTTGCTCTGCTGTGGTGGCACATTTTCAAGATTCTCGACCGAAGTGCCGACTTCTCTTTCGGTGGTTGACATGATTTGGGTCGGAAAGGTTCGAGAAGAGGGACAAAGCGACAAAAGAAAATCTTGCAGAAACAAAAATGAATTACAAAAAAAAATACGAAATTTGGAATGGAAACCAAAAATTTTAGACTTACAAAAGCAAAAAAAAAAAAGAAAATTATTTATAAAAAACAGTTTTGCCGGAGAATGATGTGGGCTAGGCTCGTCCGGCGACCATTCGACGCGCTTTTATTTGCTCCACTTCCCCCAATTTGCCGCACCTCTTTCTCTGTCCATTTCTCTCCTACCAAAATGGTTTCGTTCGCTTTTCCCTTCGGCACACAGCCAATGATTTTCAATTGCAAATCGGTCGCCCAACGCGAAAGTGAGCATCGCATCAGAAGGCCCTTCGCCACGGTCGTCTCATTAAGTCGAATTTGTTGGCTAATAATAAGCATTTTTGGTTTGCAAATAGATGGTAAATTTATGATTTAATTTGCCCTCCCCGCCCCGTCCCACCCAAATTCGTCCAAACATCCGATTGGCACCATTTTCGCCCCACGGCACTCGTAAACAATGGAACCAGCCTCAATCTGATAGATGAGTGGCGAGGGGATGGTTCGTTCTGTGTTCCTCTGTTTCTGTTCACCTTTTCCCCCTCGTCGTGCCATTTCGACTTTTGCTCCCCGAGGCTCATCAAACATTTCGGTGGCATTTGCCCAATTTTGCCATCCTCGACCAATTGTTGCGCATCTTTGGCAGCGAACGAAGGAGGAAAAAGGCAAAACGCAGTCAAAGCAAAAGCACTGAGCAGAAGGAAAAGTGGGGACATTGGGAAAAGCGAAGGAATTGTAAGTAAAATGGGAATGAGTCAAAATGAGTAGAAAAAAAGGGGTAATAATGCAAGGAATGAATTCAGTTTAAATAGCAAAAGAGAAAAGGGGTGGAGTCGAGAGTGAGCTGGGATGGACACAAATTGGCTTGGCTTGGGTTTACAGTAAAGTGTAACGATTGGTTAGGACAAATTTGGACCGGGCCACCGGCCCCCCCCAGGGGTATTGGGCGATTAAGCAAATGCTATCCTATAATTATGTAATCAGCCGAGATTTTGTCAAAAGGGGATTCAACATCTCTCCCCCCTTTCTTCCGCTGTAATGACTTTGTTCGTTCTTTCGTCCCAAAGGAAATACTTAACACTTTCTCCTTTTGTCCTATTCATTAATAATGCACACATTTTAAATTGTAATTGTTAAACGGTACTCATTTGTCAGTCCGCGCGAACAAAAAACCAGCGGGGATCGGACCATTTGGCTGCCGCCGACCTCGCGCTCCAATTGGCGCATCAGGTAGTTTAGACGGCCGGCTTTGCGTGCGGGTTGTCGATGTTGCTTTCCGTGCCATGCTCTTCCGGTCGAACGAGCTGGGCTGGTACGCCCTTTAGCCAGCTCAGAAGCTGGACCTCCTCCCTGCGGGTTCAACGGGGCCTCATTAGCCAGCTCAGGGGCTGGACCTCCGCCCTGCGGGTTCATCGGTGCTTCTTTGGCCAACTCAGCTGGACCTCCATCTGTATGTGTTTATTACCAACTAATGGGTTCCCTTGAGTGACAACTCGTCAATCGCATCAGTCAGCGCCGCAATGCAGCGCGACTGATCGCTGAGCACCGGCTCCATTTTGGTCCAAAGTGCGTTCAGTGCGTGGTGCACTTCTCCCGTCAACTCCTTGTGAAGTTGTTCGACTGATGAACGGATCTCGGCCGACAATGATGATTTGAAGGCCTCCAGCAACTGTCCGATCTCAACAGTCACTGGTGCAATGGCCGGGCGCTTTTTGCGTTGCTTGGTCATCCCGTCCTGGTCGAGCTCGGCGACGTTGCTCTGCTGTGGTGGCACATTTTCAAGATTCTCGACCGAAGTGCCGACTTCTCTTTCGGTGGTTGACATGATTTGGGTCGGAAAGGTTCGAGAAGAGGGACAAAGCGACAAAAGAAAATCTTGCAGAAACAAAAATGAATTACAAAAAAAAATACGAAATTTGGAATGGAAACCAAAAATTTTAGACTTACAAAAGCAAAAAAAAAAAAAGAAAATTATTTATAAAAAACAGTTTTGCCGGAGAATGATGTGGGCTAGGCTCGTCCGGCGACCATTCGACGCGCTTTTATTTGCTCCACATGCGCAGTTCTTTCTGATCTGACTTCAACCCAGCTTTTTTCACGGTGGAGGAAAATGCTCAATACCAAACCATTCTTGAGCGTTTGCGTTCTTTTGAAGCTGCAGTTTGCAGCCAATTTCGAAAGCTTGAAAGTTCTCTGAATGGAAGTGAACGAGCCACAAAGGACCAATTGAGCCGTCTCGAGTCATCGCTACAAAATTTGGACGAGAATGAAGAGATGGATGAATTCGAGACTAAGGAGAAAATTTTCAAATTGGAAGAGAAACTGGAGGAGACACATAACAAATTTGAAGTTCTTAAAGCTAATGTGTCTGAAAACTTAAAGGAATGTTTTGAGAAAATTGATACTCAGGTAAAGGAATCGAAATGTTTAGTTGACTTGATAAATGAGAAAATTGAGTCGGTGGAGAAGGAAATGAAATTTTCGATTGACGTTGTGGAAACCAGAGTGGAATTCCTTGAGCTCGAAAAAATGGGCGATTCGTCACTTGATGAATATTGGCAGGACAACGGGCACCATGACCAACAAAAACAATTAGCGCAGGGCAATAATTCGTCAGAAAATGGAGAGAAAAGAGATGCAGAGAATGGAAAGGAGAGTCATGAAATTGAAAATGATGAAAATAAGGACGAAAATAATGAGGGGCAGGAAAAGGAAAAAACACTAATGGGCGAAACGGAGGACTTGGAAGTAATGATGGCTGACCCTTTCTTAATGAATGTAATTCCCCCGGGTGTATATGACGGAAACCCAAGTTCGTCTTTTTCTCGATGGTCCGAAAGATTCATGGACCTTCTTTCGCTTTATCCCCAGCTCACGGAAGAGCAAAAACTTAGCCGTTTACGGATAAGTCTTTCAGGACAGGCAAGGGGGGAAATGGAGGGTATGAGCCCAGCCCCAACCACGCTCCAGGATGCATTTAATTTTTTAAAAAATAAATTCGAGAATGAAAATACGAAATCAATCGCTCGCCAAACACTGTCAATTTGTAAGCAGGCGCCAGGGGAAATAAGTCGGGAACACAACAAATGGGTCTGCGCCACGGGTTTTGACATTTTCGCGCCAGAGAAATTCGCACAAATACGAGTCAAGCATTTGGCGATGTGTGCCGTGTTGTTTTTTCACCGCCACAGTCACATGCGCGCTCTCTATGGATAATCCCCTTTTCTTGTAGGAAATGTGCTGCGGTAAATTCATTTGTTGTTTTTTTGAAGAGGGTTATAAAATTAAAGCTCATTTTATTATCAATATTGGGGGAAGGATCGGGTTGGGAAGAATGAGGGGAAGCACCCTTAGGTAACGCGTATTGCGCTAATTTATTCATAAAAATGGTGGGAAGGCAGAACCCTTTCGTTATTTTATGCAATGGGAATAAAGATTATCACAATTCTACGCGCCCGCTGTTGATTTTTTAAAAATTCAAATTTTGGCCTCAAAACGGAAAAGTACCCAAAAGACGAACTAATCAGAGGGGGGAGTAGTATAGAAATGCAAATAAGAGAAAAGAAAACAATGACCAGTGGGGCAAGGCATAGGACAAACTAAGCCATAAATAAAAAGCAAAAAATAAATAAAAAACAACAAACAGAAAGCACTGCACTGAATGGCCAATTGTGCGACATGCGTAAGCATTGGAAAGACCAACAGAACGAATTGGCAACGCGTCAACAGCAGATCGATACGTTGAGAGAAAAGCTGACAAAATCGGAGAGAGAAGCGCAAAGAGAAAAAGTGCAAAAGGGGGAGAGAGAGAAAATGGAGCAATTAAATGCCTAAATTAGGACAATTTGGAACGCAAATTGCAACAATGGGAAGAGACGGCGAGAAGAGAAAAGGCGCAAATGGAAGCCAAATTAATCGGAGAGAAGAATGAGCACAGCAAAGCACTGATCAGACGGGAGACGGAGAACAAAGTGCGCGAGCAAAGGGCGGAGGGAATGTGCCGTCAAAATGGGCATTTTCCAACAAAATATTCTTACAAATTTCCTTAGAAGCAAAAGTTACAGCAAGAAAAACAAAATTTTTTAAGCTCTCAAAGCAAACAAATTTTTTGAAATCCTTTCCAAAAAATCTTTAAAACAAATACTGAGGGCCAAATTGACTGAATCGCTGGCCATTACATAACCCAAATTTCCATAATTTGGTCACTGTTCTGATCCAATGAGTCCCTTTTTCGTCCATGGCCAATTTCAGCTCTGTTTGACCTCCTCCACCCAATTCCCCGTGGTTGGTCCAACCACAACCTCCAAATTGATTCAGCAGCATCAGCACATTTTGGAGGAATGTGAGTTGCAGTGAGTGGCATTGGAAGCGAGCAATTCTCGCGGTTCAATGCTTTTCCCCGTACGTAAAAACCACTCACCGCCTCCCCACCCCACAAATCCTTCGTTTGTACTCTAACACATACTGTACTATGTACATACAGTACCCGTTCGCCGTCCTACCATACACTAACCCATTGTTGCTGCTGATCCTTTCTTTAGCTTCAAACCTTAGTTCACCAGCAAATCCATGCTGTCCAATGTTTTGTTATTTTATTTTGCTAACCTTTCCCCCCCCCCTTTTTAACAAAAAATACCACAACTTTTTGTTTAAATATTTGGTCTTTTTTAAATATTTCGTTTTCATAATTTCAGTTTATTTCCAATTCGTTGGAAGAGCTTCGAAATGAGAATTTGACGCTTAAACAAAAAATGGAAAAGCAAAGAATTGGAGAAAAGTGCGACGACGAAAGGGAGAAGAGAATTTCGGGAAAAGAAGAAGAAGCGGAAATGGCGATAATTAAGGTAAAAAGAGAGAAAATGGGGAAAAAGGAAATGAAAAAATAAAGTAATATTTAAAAAAGCTTAATTGATTTTACCTAAAAAAATAGGCGGAATTGTGCCGCGAACGGGCGGAAAAGAATCGGAGACATTCGGAACTGAGCAAAGTGCACCAGGAACTGATGCAATCGCTGCAAAAGGCAGAACAGTTGCAAAAGAAATTGGACAGAGAAATGAGAGAACGGACAAAAGAAAGAGAGGCGACGGACATTTTGCAAAAGGCAAATTCAAACGGACAATAAAAATGACGAAAAGGAAATTTAAGCGCGAAATTGAACTCACGGCACAAGAAGCGCAAATGCATGCCAATTTGAGCATATTGCGCGCACAATGGCGCGTTTCTGTACAGTCGGAGGAAATTGTGAGACGCGCGTTGCGCGAATCGGAGGCGACGTGCCGCGAGCTGAACGCACAACTTCAGCGAGCAGAGCGCGAGAGCAACGCGCAAAAGCAGCACATCGATGCGGTGGGTGAGGGGAGGGGACTAATGATCAAGGAAAAAGTGATCATCACACTGAGCAGAGTGGCAGCAGCACTCACCTTTAAATTTGAGAACCAATTTTGCCATGAAAAATTATTAAGGATATTTTTTTTTTAAATCTTAAAGTCTTAGAAGTGTATCTTTAAAATTTTGGTGATTTCATGTGTTTTTTTCATTTTTATTGCATTTGACAAGGAATTTTCTGAAAAAAGATATTCAAAAATTGTTAAAGCAACTTGATGAAAAACAAAGGATTTCCGAAAGCATCAAAATTCAGATGGAAATGGACAGAAAGAGAGTGGAAGCGGTGATCCGTCAAACAACACTCGAGGTGCATGCACATTCATGGCATTGTGTGAATGCCATTTTGATTTTGTAGCGAAACGCACTGACCAAAGCATTGGACGCAATGGAAGCGGAGAACGCGGAATTGCAAAGGCAATGCAACGCATTGCGAACACAGGTCAGAGAAAGAGAGAGAGAAGCAAAGGAAAAACGGACGAAACAAAACAAAATAATAAAACACAGATGGACAGAATTGGAGAAAGTGACAGAATGGCACAGAAACACATGGAGGAGCAGCAAAAGCAAATCCATCGGTTGGAGACGGAACTGACAACAAATGACAGAGAACGGAGAAAGGTCGGCACGGCACAAAGGCCAAAGCAATGCCAACCAACGGTTGACAGGTGGCCAAAACAACACCGAACAGAACGCACTCCCAGCAGCAAATAGCCCAAAGGCGCAATTTGTGAAAGCAGCGACGGGAGACAAATCAAATCCAAATACGAGAAAACAACACGAGTGTCGGATGCCCTCACAATCAGCCTCATATAATATTTAAAATGAAATTTAATAAAATTATTGAATTTAACAAGAGATCAATATTGTATGTACAATGCCAAACAAATGTTCCACTTTAATAAAAAAATGATAACTGCCAGTCAAATCTCAAAATTTTATTTTTGGTAAGTCCAGAAGAAAACAGGAGAATATCCACCAAAAAGAAGGTAAAATTACAAAAAATGAAAGACAAAAAGAAAAAATTGGTGAAAAACTAAATTAACTGAAAACACAAACAGAAACAAAAGATTTTGAAAGTGCTTTTGAGAGATCCAATATTATCAATATGACAAAAACTACTGAAGGTAAAAATGCTGACGAAAATGGTGGCAAAATTGGCGAGAAGAGGGAAAGGAGATCAAAGCGGAAAGAACGAACCAAGTCATTCCAATTCAGTAAAGGTCACGGGTACGATGCCGCCAAATGCTGGACACACTGTCTCCAACCTTTTAATGATTTTGTATTGTCGGGATTAAGTAGCAAAGTAATACCGCCAATAATTATCACATTACCAGTATAATTGCGCATTATCGGGTCAAAATGGGGTCTAATTTGCAATCCAGAAAAAACAAATTTTGTTAGAGATTTTTGTTGCTAGATTAGTCTTGTTAAAATTTAGAATTTCTCTTTTTAAAATGACCATGTTTCCGTTTGAAAGTTGTGTTTTATCAGTCTCCTCCTAAGTACCGGTAAAAATTTCTATTCAATTGAAACAGTACCGTCGGCTTAGCCACTGTTGAATAAGGCGACGCGTTGACTAAAGTCGGGGCAAGCCGACTTCGCAGCAAAGACACCTGGCAAAAAATGGCGATAAAAGGGCGTTGATGTAACACAAACAAAATCTATTCGCACCCCGTCATTGGTAATGCACCCGAAAATGTTCAGTTCGTCAAGGGTGTTCAACTGCAGAAATGCCATAGGTTCAATGCCGTAACAGCGCGACAGTGTGAGACGGCGGAGGTATTTGAGGCGGTTGCAAATGGAATCCAAGCAATTTTCAGTTAGCAACGCGTTATCACTCAGGTCCAATTCTACGAGATGGGGACAAACTTCGCACAGCTGGGCAACGCCTTGGGGAAATAAAGGGCAAAATTGAGACGAACAGAAAGAGAGGGGAGCAGTGTTCTCCTCCACCCCCGCCGTTTCCCCCGAATTTTTTTAAACATGTTTGTAGATTAAGAAACAAAAAATTTTCTGGGGGGGGGGGAACGTAATGCACCCAACAGAGAGAGACTCACTGCGGTCATTTAGTGACGAAAGCTGTCGGAAGCCGGATAGATTTAGCCGACGAACGCCGGAGGGCATAAGTCGGCAGACGGCGAGCATGGCATCGACATCCACCTCAGCCCAGGACAAATTCAGTTCCACGAGTCTGAAAAATTATAAAGTTCAGAGGGGAATAAAACATACATGGAAAAGGGGGGGGGTCGACCCCCCGCCCCCTCCTTCGCCTAGTGCGTTTGATCAGTCGAATACAATTTAATCGGAAATTATTTTTGAGATTCTGCGCGGGGAGGGCGACTAAATATTGGCTAAGATTTGTTAGTAGAATCAAATGAATTGTTCATGAAAGTCGAGACTAAATTCATTAAAAATGCTTTAAAAAATTTTCCGGCGGCGCCTATCGGCACCGCCGACCCCCCCCCACCCAAAAACCTATTTTTTTCTTAAAAAATGAGCCCAAAAACTCACAATTTGGTCATTTTTTAATCAAAATCTGCTAACACATAACATTAAAAATTACCAAATTTACATGGCGGCGCCTATCGGCGCCGCCGGGCCCCCTTGTTCGCGAAATTTTTTTTAAAAGGTCGTCAAATTACATGGCTGGACCCCTTCGCAAAATTTTTGGTTGACCCCCTCCCCTTTTCCATGTATGGAATAAAAAGAAATTCTACGATTAATGTCAAAGAAATGGATGCAGATTTGCTCGATTCCAAACCTTATTTTCCAATTTTAAATAGCATAGAACATTAAATTGGTGATTAAAGCCTATACTTTCATTCATAGATTAATTCCTAATGTGTCAGAGATGGTGTCTTCTTTAATTTAAAGTTGGTATGCTATTTAAAATTGAAAAAACATAGAATTGAAATAGATTTTAAACAAAGGCACAAATGTAAGCCAAAAAAGCATTTCCAACCAACCATCAGTAATTAAATTCTTACTTTTGACAAGCGCGCAAAATGACTTCAACCCCAGCGGCAGTGAGGCGTTTAGCGTACACCAAATCCAAGTGACGAAGCGCCGAATTATTGGCGATCGCCCGGCAGCACTCCTCGTCCAGCAATTCGCACGACTCCAAACTCAAAGCCTGAGCAATGGGAAAGTGTGTACTTACAGGAAAATGAAAGGAAGACGGATCGAATCGGATCAATTTCCAATTTTCATTCATTCGGCTGAAATTTTATCCGAGAAAAGCGAATAAAAAAGTCTTCAGGTCGGGTCCCCCCCCCCGAAAAATGTTTCTAGATACGCCCCTGCTTACAACAAATATGCTATTATAATGCCTCTTTTAAATGGCACTTTTATTGCGTCCACTCGCCGATGACTCACTGACCTGAAGCGACTCGCACCGAATGAGCAGACGCAGCAGTGTGTCGCTTGAGCCAAATTTGGCCTGGCTCAGGTCCAAATGCGTTAACTGCGCAGTGGTCATCTGCTGCGAGTTGTACCACGAGAACAGAGAAAGGGGTTTTATCTGAATTTGTCAGATGCATTCATTTCAGCTAATTTGTTTAATGGCATTGACTTCGGTCGATGCCAACCGCAGCACTTTCAGCTGACGGTCGAACAGAGCATGGATGGACTCTTCATCGAGAAGCCGGCCGGCCAAGTTCATAAATTCCCAGAGAGTTTTGTCATTTCTAAATTTTAAAGAAAAATAAAAATGATGAAGACACTGTTCCATATTAAGGGTATAGCCAGAGGGGGGAGGCCTGATTTGTGAGGGGACTTAATTCTTTAACGCCCCACCCCGAAGCCAAGGGTACGGCAAGACCCTTGATCATACAGACCAAATAGTTCTTTAATAAGCTGTAATCCTAAAATTCAACAGAATCCCCCCCCCCCCCGACACGCATTGAATTTGTCTTACGCAATTTGGCCGAAGCGGCGGCAGACGAGCATAACACTAACCAAGTCGCGCTTGTTAAGATAGAAAAAAATGCGCAGCAAAAGCGAATCGGGAAGAGTACGACTGAAGTGGTCTTCTGGAAACATTCAATGGATAGAAAGCCATTCATTCATTCTGAAAAATAACACCAATTTGTGTACGGGCTGAAGAAGAACGACGCGAAAATCGACTGGCACCCGAACATGGAGTTCTGTAGAACACGTTGATGTCCGGTTTGGCACGCAAAATGGAGGAAATCTCCTGGAAAGATACCGAGTGAAGGTCGGAACCGAAACTGGAGTCCATGTCGCCCTGAAAGCAAAATTAAATTTGAGTTATTGTCACTGTCTGTTAAATGTGTTGTCTTACCCGAAATTCTGCTGATTCGTTTAAGAGTTCCACCGACTCATCTTCAGCTAAAGCATCCACAGTTTTGCCGAGATCCATTTTAGGAATTTGATCGGAAATACTTTTATATTGATCAAAATTAAATATTTAAAAATAGATGAAGGACAAATGTTAGATGGAATAAAAACTATGCAATTCGCGTCTCTTTGCATTCATTAAACTCACGAGTCGAAATACGTCGAAGAAATTTTTTAATGCCTTATTCATTTTACATTTTTATTTTGAGCATGGAAACTTTAAAAGACTTTCAATATTCATGATTTATTTACTCTTCTGCAAAAACCAGACGCTGAGTAATGGCTCCGAGAATGCAAATTACTTCACTCAAAAAAAATTTGTGAATGCGGAAAAGACATGCAACTATATTTCAACGACAAAAAGGACAAATTTTGGACTCAAGTTGCTTCTGTTTATCAAATTTCGTGAATAAATATTCAAATTCCGTATTTTATGTTTTTATGCATGTAAAATGAATACCTTTATAGGCATTAAAAAATGTATGTTAAATCTGCCCCGTAAACTGCATAAGTACCTTTAAAATTAATGACAACTCATGATTTTCATATACTTTTTCGCTTTATGAATTTAATTTTGAAGTTTAAAATTGGCGGTGAAATTTTTGCCGCGTTGATTTTTTTTGAAAATAAATACTTTTTGAGACATTTTTATTTGGTTCTTATGCAGTTTAGGGACCATATAAATAATAACAATTGAAGCATTGTTTTACATCAGAATTAATAATTGTTGAATGAATTAGAAGCTTTTTACCCCAGAAAAATGGATCAACGCAAAAAAATTTCGTTTTTGTTCGAATTCGGGTGTTTGGAATTGGATAAATCCGAGTTAAGATTCGTAATCAGCACCCTCGAAAATCCCTTATAAAGTTGGTTTCGAGCCCAAAATAAAGTTTTTTTAATAATTAGGAACCACAATTCTTTACCATTGCCCCAAAACCAAAAATTTCCGGCAAAGTTCAAGAATATGTCTACTTCATTTGATGAAGATTATCTTCCCCGCAAGTAAATTCCAGCGCCTGGCATTGGCTGAATGGAACAAACGGCGTGGGGCAATGATGCAGCAGGACAAATGGAAGAACATGAACATTCGTCCGTCGCTGAGCCCAGCGGACGTACGTTGACAACTGCAGAAAGAATGTGCAGAGAAGCGAAAAGACGGCGGAGACTGGGTGATCTACGCTGGGACGGTCATTGAACGGTCGAACATTCCCAATTTCCGGAAAATCAATTGACTTCTCCCCAAATCACTTTTGACAAATACATATTTTTCACAAAATAAGAATATCTTTTCCGGTCTTAAGCATGTTAAGCCCAATAAACCAATGATGAAAATAGGGGAAGTTAAAGCCTGCTTAGTTAATATAAGATCAATCCACAACAAAATTGATGAAATAGCTTTAAACTTGGTAAATAAAAACATAGAAATTTTTCTGTTAACTGAAACATGGACAAAGGATGAAAACTCAATCCTCTTTAGTCCATGGATAAGCGAAAACTATAACTTTATTTTTGTCATAGGAAATCACAAAAATTAACGCGTGGGGGCGGTTGCGGTGTTTTAATTAAGAAAGAAATTGAGTTTTTTATTAAATTTTCTGAAACAAAATATAATTGCGAAATTTTGGTTTTTCAATTACAAAAACTAAAATCAATCAGATTTGTGCTTGTTTACCGACCACCTAAGACAACACATAGACAAACCAAAGAACTTTTTAAATTTTTAGAAACATTCTATAACAATAATTGTGTTGTGTTGGGTGATTTTAATTTTCCGAATAAAGACCTGGTATGGAAGGAAGGGCAGCCAATTTCTATGAGTAAATTTGGTGAAATTTTTTGCCACTTTTTTAGTAAGCTTTCCTTTTTCAATGCCACGAATGGACCCACCAGGGAAAACTCGTGGTTAGACTTAGTTTTACCAGCGAATGATCAAATTGTAAAGCAATGTACTATTGAAGGTGGTGTTTTTTCCTCTGATCATTTGGCGCAATTTTTCACATTGACTATTCCAAAAACACTACAAAAAACAAAATTCTTTTACACTCGACGGTTTTTTCCGTCGAATGTGTCTCTTTTTAATATTATGGTTTCTTCTAGAATTAGCGCTTTATCTAATGAGCATTTTACTATAAACGAAAAATACAGTGCCTTTAATAATACACTGCTAGAAACCTTAAACGAGTGTATTCCAATGAAAAGGATTACCAAAAAAGATATGACCCCTAAATATCCAGCATTTAATTGCATCCATCAAAGAGAAAGCCAGACTGTATAGACAATGTAAAACTGATCCATCAAAAAAACACTATATGATAGCATTAGTTTGCACATAAAAATACAAACAAATAAATTTCATTCTCAAATTGAAAAAAGGCTATTTCAAAGGGAAAAAATTCGATTTTTAAATACATACAAAAATACGATGTTAATCCCTTTGAAATACCAAATTTAGTTTTTGAAAACAAATGCTATCATGGTGGTGATGAAAAAAGTGAATTATTTGCTAACTTATTTGCAAATTCGTTTAACGATTCTGAGGTTGACCCAGGCTACCTAAACTGGGGCAACACTGTTGTTAATCAATTCTTTATATCAGATATAGACTTTAACATCATCGAGACGCAAAAACTTTTGAAAAAACTTCCGAATAAAAACGGGACCTCCCCGGATAATATTAGCTATAAAATATTGAAAAACTGCCATTCTTCATCGGCAACTGTTATTACTGACCTGTTCAGGATTTCTTTGGATTCTGGCTATCTTCCAAATATTGGAAGGAATCAATAGTTTTTCCTCTTTTCAAAAAAGGGGATAAATTTAATCCTGAAAATTATAGGCCTATTTCTCTAACCTGCTCACTTTGCAGAGTTATGGAAAGAATTCTTAGCCAAAAATTTACAACTTTCTCCTAAAAAACAATAAAATTTCGGAATACCAATTTGGTTTTGTTAGAAATAGGTCTACAACAAGTCAACTAATAACAGTTGTAGAAGATTGGTACGAGGCAATTATTAATGGAAAAAGTGTTGATTGTATTTATATTGATTTTCAAAAAGCATTTGACTCAGTGCCCCATAATTTACTTTTATATAAATTGGAAAAAATTGGTATAAAGGGCAAACTTTTATTGTGGATAAAGGACTTTTTAAGTAATAGGACTTTTCGAGTTAAAATTGGGGATTCTTTATCCTCAAGTAAAAAAGTTGGCTCTGGCGTTCCCCAGGGCTCTGTCCTGGGCCCTTTATTATTTTTGATCTATATTAACGATCTTCCTGATGCTTTGCCCTCTGGAGTAAGAATTAAATTATATGCTGATGATGTTAAATTATATATGCTATAAAGCAAGAGCAGATACAGAAACTATGCATAAAGCATTGCACAATTTATTCGAATGGGCAAATAAAAGTTTCAATTCAAAAAACTTTTATATTATACATATTTGGGTTCCAAAAACCCAAAAGAAACATATAAATTTGATGGGAATACAATAAATGCTGTGGATACAATTAGGGATTTAGGAGTAAACATTGATAATAAATTACAATTTTCCGTTCATGTAAACCAAATAACAAGGAATGCGTATTTACGTATGCGTTCCTTGTTTAGAATAATTAAATCCAAATCGTCTAAGATTTGGATTACGTTATATAAAACTTATATTAGGCCTTTATTGGAATATGCTCCGGAGGTTTGGAATCCGTCTCTTCAAAAAAATATTATAAAAATTGAAGTGTCAAAAATATTTCACCAAAAGGGTTTTTTTAAATGTAGCCTTCCACCAATTCCATACTAAAATCGGTTAGAATAGCTGCAACTGCCAACACTTGAGAATAGGCGTAAGCTTTTTGATCTGTTCATGGCGCAAAATTGTTTATGGCCGAACAGATCTGAAACTATTTTCTATATTTAATCCATCAGCACGCTTTAACATCCCCTTTTACAGATTTAACACAAAATACAAACTAGGCAAAAAATTCATTCCATTTGCTGGGAGGGTAACAAAATTATGGAATCAACTCGATAAAGAACTAATAAAAACAAACTTTAAATCAATTTAAAACAAAACTTAAAATTTCACTAGGGTAATAAAACCGGAAAAGCTAGAATTATAACAAATTCCTAAGTGATTTGGTATTTTTATATTTTGACCTCATTTGACTTTGACCTCAATTTATTAATTTAATTATTTTCACATTTTTGTCTTTTTTTAATTCCTGTGAGCATCCATATACAGTCATGGTCATATGTTTAGGAACACCTCTTTTTTGAATAAATTCTTTGAAAATATTGCTTCTCTGGATTGAAAGAAAAATAATCAATAATCTTTTTAATGCATTTTGTAGCATTTTTTCAAATTCAGGTAAGAATGGATGCTGATCAAAAAAGGTAGCAACACCAAGTTGATCTGATCACTCCTTCATGGTGATCTGATCAGCCCATTTTGGCTGGGAACGAGGGTAAATTTCAAAAAAAATTTCTAGGGGGTTGGGTTTTCTGAAAATTTTGAGTAGGCCCATTTTATAGAGCACAAAATTTGCTACCGAATTGCCTTTGGAATAGTGGGTCTACGATTTAGGCCCGCTGAGATACGTCGACTTTTATTTCGGTGCCTATAAAAATGACTTTATACCGGCTGAGGTATGGGCACTTCAATTTTGAAGTAGTGTAAAATGCATTATTTTCTTAAGAAATACAGTACTTTTTATAGGCACCGAAATAAAAGTCGACGTATCTCAGCGGGCCTAAATCGTAGGCCCACTATTCCAAAGGCAATTCGGTAGCAAATTTTGTGCTCTATAAAATGGGCCTACTCAAAATTTCCAGAAAAAGTTTCCCAACCCCCTAGAAATTTTTTTTGAAATTTACCCTCGTTCCCAGCCAAAATGGGCTGATCAGATCACCATGAAGGAGTGATCTGATCAACTTGGTGTTGCTACCTTTTTTGATCAGCATCCATTCTTACCTGAATTTGAAAAAATGCTACAAAATGCATTAAAAAGATTATTGATTATTTTTCTTTCAATCCAGAGAAGCAATATTTTCAAAGAATTTATTCAAAAAAGAGGTGTTCCTAAACATATGACCATGACTGTATTTTGTAACTTACTCTACTACACATTTACCTGAATAGTCGTCAGAGTAAGTGGTTCTCACCCTTCTGATGACTTTTTTATTTTTACGAATAAATAAATAAATAAAGCTAAAAGTAGTCATAAATCATTGAAACATGAAAAAATGATAATTTTGTTTGGATTCTAACATAGAAGCAAATTTTGAAAAATTTGAATTTTCGACTTTTTGTTTGAATTCGGGTCCGGGATCCCGAGGTGGTCGAAATCGATGATGATAACAAGTGTAAAAAGTTTTAAGCGTTTCATTAAAAAAGCAATTCTGATAATAAAAAACAAAAAAAAAATTTGACCAAAATATAGGACCCAAAGCGAATGAGTACCGAATAATGGACAAGTAAATAAACGAATGTTTTGCAGTGGTGTATTACTAATTGTTACAAAAATCATTTTTTCATGGCCACTCACCCGTCCTGTGACCTGTTTAGGATTGGCAATTTCTCGGTTTATTGTCAAATGAAAAAACGACACCCCTAACCTGAAGTGAAGAACTCACACGGATATTAGAAAACAAACGGCTTTTTTTTATTAGACTCAGAAACAATGCGTTTTATTTATCGTTTTTAAATCACTCGCTTTCAACATTGAGTAAAAATATCAAAATAATTAGACAGATATTAAGAAGGTATGTATAAGTCCCGCTGCCTATGCGCTACCATTATACAACTGCCAAAAATTGGAATACGGTGTTAGCATACCATTTTAATTTAAAACATGAAGCGGAGGTGCGGAAACGAATTTTCGGAGTTTACTTTTTTGACTGGCTCATTATCAGCTCTTTTTTCCTTTTCTTTCTTCCTTCTCTTTGTGTTCCGATGTCTTTCTCCACTTTTCGTCATTTGCTTGTCGAGAATTTGTGCTGATTCGATGATTCAAATTATAATTACAAAGTTGGCCCGCCCTACCGATGACACAATGGAAGAGGCGTCGTCATCCTCGTCAATGGACACCTTTTCCAACGCCTTCTCAGCAGCACGAATGGCCGTTGCCTGTTGGAGAGCCAATGGTTAAAGAAGAGAAACCCTTTCTAATGAATAAAGCACCTGTAGGAACTTCTCGAAGTCGTCCTCAACGTTGTCCTCGTCAAATGCATTCAAGCATTCTGAAAACATTCAATTAATGGAGACATTGTTTTTTTTGTGTGGTTTGATATTAGTTATAACGTTTGGATTTAAAACCATCAGTCCAAATCCTACGAGATTCGCCGGGAGAATTGTCGACAAAATTGTCCAAGTTTTCTTCCATAAAGGCGCATTCGTCCTCCGTTAACGGAACATCGTCCGGGCCAATGATACCCACCGAAGTCGAAGCAGTGGTCAGCGGACCATCGCCGACATTTGGCTATAAAAAGAATCGGAAATAAAAACCAAGTGTTTCAAAACAGACTTCCGCGACAACGCCCCATTTGTTCTCGCGCAAATTGAACAAACATCGCACTTTTTCCCTCGCCGGCCTAAAAGTTTCTAAATTAGTTTATCCCAATAATCGACCCTTGGCCTACTCGCTCAATTGGTCAGTCGTCGTTTCCTGAATGGACCGGTCAAACAAAGCAAGAAACTCAGCCATTGCTTGAGGCCCACGATCATTCTCGAGAAAACGGCCAACAAGCTGAAAATGCAATTCTTCACTAATTTTAATACGAATATTACACTTTGCATTGACCTTGAGTGTTTTGACAATTACGTCCACTGTCTGATCAGTGATCGGCGTTTCCAACTTTGATAAGTTTCGCAATTGGTCAAATAAATATGCCGCGAGTTCAGAGGATTTGACGCCTTTGATCTTCAAATCAAATTTTAAAACAATTAAATACACTTTTTATTACCTCGAGTTTATCGTAAAGTTCAGCCAAGAAAAGAACCTAAAGGTTGAAGAATGAAAATGGTGTTTCATAAATCCCATGTTTATTTTAAGGGTATCCATTTTCGCCTTTTGATTATGCGTTGTCATTTCTATTAAATTGGATACCAAGTTTCGCAGGTGCTGAGCACTGAGAAATGCATTGGTTTCGTTTATAAACACGGAGATCTGCGGTAACAATATGCCGGTGGCAAAACTTTCGATGGTTCGGCAGAGGTATTGACCAAGACGAGAGTAATTGTACTGACTTTCGTCAAGAACGACCGCCTAAATCCAAGTTCACTGAGAAACAGTTAATAGCAGTTTCTTGAAACCATTTCAATGAGAATGGCGGCGCCGATCTCCAAGTCGGAAGACGACAACGGGTCACTGCCAACCAAACGCTCTTTGATCACCATAGCCCAAGTCTCAAAAATGTTGGACACGTCGTACGCAATTTGCTCAAATCCAATCTGCAGTTCCAACAGCGTCTAAAACGGCTATTTAAACATATTTTATTATAACAAACACACCTTTCGTTTAGTCGAATTATGAATCTTTCCCATCAATTCGTCGGATAGAATGTATTGGGCAGGCATTGTGCCATTGATCCCCCCAGAAAAGTCTTCATTGAAGTCAATTGTCCCGCCAGGGCCGCCCGCTCCGTTCATAAGCATGTGACCAGCACCGCCGTTGGTCGGCACTTGTCCATCGTACATAAAGGACGGGTGCAGCTGAGCACCGTCAGTGCCAAAGTTGTTCATTGCTGGCGTAGAATTCATCTGAAAAGGGAAAGAAATAGTTAAAAAAACGTGAAGAAATTAAGCCATGAAAAAAGGGAGTCTTCGATAGAGAGAATAGCTACCATCCATCACTAAAACTATCAAACAATTGTCAGTCATACAGTGCCATTCGGAGGCCCTGCAGAAAAGAAAGGTTGGGGCGGAATGTGTGGCGGTAACGGTGCTCCTCTGCTGCCAGGCGATTGGAAATGTTGTTGAAAAGAACCAACGGCAGTGGTCGGAGGCTGTGGAAACGGCGACTGCTGCTGTTGTTGAGCAACTCGAGGAAAGATCCACGAAGGCATATGCTTTGACATGAATCTTAATATTACGACACTTGCGGACAAAAAACATACAAAGTCACTATTGTTTTTTTGAATGAGTCTTTTGGCCTATTTTCGGATCCTTCGAGTTTCCCTCGCCCTTTTAGATAAGCGTATTTCATACAAATTGCTAAAATGGGCACGCCTACATTTCGCCTACAAAGCCAAAATCGGGCATTTCGCCTACAAACCCAAAATGGGACATTTCGCCTACTGACAATAATAAAATTTAACCAAAATTACACGGAAGCAAATAGATATTTATTAAAATCCAAAGAGAAAATAAAAAGAGAGAATATACAATATCTATAAAAATTGAATTTAAAATTTTAGTGTTTTACTTTCTATTTTTTCTTTGGATTTTAATAAATATCTATTTGCTTCCGTGTAATTTTGGTTAAATTTTATTATTATTATTATAAAAATGGCTAAATATAAACAAATTTAGAATATATATTTTGGTCAAATTAGTTGTCAAAATATCAATTTTGGCTTTGTAGGCGAAATGAATGTTTTTGGTTAAGTAGGCGAAATGTCAGTAGGCGAAATGTCCGATTTTGGGTTTGTAGGCGAAATGTCCGATTTTGGCTTTGTAGGCGAAATGAAGGTTTTTGGCTTAGTAGGCGAAATGAATATTTTTGGCTTAGTAGGCGAAATGTCAGTAGGCGAGATGTAGGTACACCGCTAAAATGACAATGAAAATTATTCGTTTTGTAATTATTTATTGTTACATAAAACTAAAAAAAGAAATGGCATGTGACTTCGCCAACAGAATAAAGAGGGAAATGAAATGAACAGGCGCGACTGAACACATTTTAATGCCCTTTTCAGAGCAAACAGAGACAAGGGGAAAGATGAGAGCGGAAAGAGAAGGCAGAGAAAAAGAGAACGAAGGAAAAAGAGAAATGAAATATAAAGACAGACAAATAGAGAGAAAGATGAGAAAGTGGGAGTGGAAAGAATAAAAGAAAGAGAAAAAGAAAAAAAGAAAAGGAGTGAGAAACACGGCAAAAAATTGGTAAAGAACGAAATAATCTCAAAAAATAACCCAAATAAATGCAGTAATTGTTTACTTTAAAATAACTACTCTACATACCTAGGTAACTAAAATTAGAATAATTTGGTAAATTAAATATTAAAATATTTTATAAAATATTTACACAAATATAAATAAAATAAAATCCAATAAAAATTTATTTTAACAAATGAATTTGTTCAAATACATATTAATTAATTTGTGTTTAATTGGTGCCATTGGGTAATTAGCAGACAGAGGGCAAGGGAAGGCGAGGATTGTTGGATGGATGAGATCAACAATCACTGCCGAACATCACAATCAGAAAAAGCTGAGGGCGGACCTTCGCTAAGAAAGCTTTCGCGGGCACAACCCGTCTTTCGTGTTACTTCACAAACGGATGAATGCTAATGAATGGGTAATTTACGCCTCAGGGCATTCATTCTCTGTGCCAATGGTTTTCGAACTGCGCTGTCTTTGCTAGACTTGGCATTTGCTTTAATCGATAGTCGCTTTTGTGGCATGGTCCTCCCCAGCTTCAGTTTTGGGCACATATTTAGCGGTACGAACTCAAACACGTACATATGACATATATTAGCATGTGGTAAATCGACAGAAGAAACGCCAGCAGCACAAATGTTGGTTGGCACGGGCGCCGGTTATGTAATAATGGAGGGAGGGAGTCACACGCCAGTGGCATTCTTTAACCTCTGCTCCTTTCGCTCTCTCTCTCTCTCTCTGTTTCTGTGCTTCTTCATACCCGCTTTCTTTCTTTTCTTTATTCATTCATTTCTCTCTCTCCGCTCTCTCTCTCTCTCTGCTGTCTCTTTTTCTTTCTCCTCATTCTCTTCCGTGCTTTCTCTCCATCTCAATTTCGAATTGTTTGCTCCCCTCACTCTTCTGTTTCTCTGTCGCTTCTTCCTCTTCTGCGCAACTAGTCGAATAGCCTCCGTCGGCCCCTTCCATTTCCTTCTCAACAGTTATTGACGGCACTGCCATTCTCATGGCATTTCCGTTACCGTAACCATCGATGGCACTACCGTAACCATTCCTTTCGTCCTTTTCGACAAAATTCCCACCGCCCGGATTTTTGCGTTTGGGATGGCTCAAGAAGATGCGTTCGATGTTCAATGCTGGTAATTCTGCCAGCAAAGTGCAAATCATTCCTAAGGGGGGGGAGGGCATTGAATGCATTTTTAAATTGGGAAATTCACTCGAAAATGAAAAAAAAACTGACCAAAACCATAGGAAATTGCCAATTGGACAACACAATGGGCGAGAACAAATAATTTTGAGTTGTAATGAATTGGAAATGGACTGATCATATAAGTGAAAACGACGGGGATCATATGAAACTGTGGGGAAATTAGAAACAATTAGGGGAAAAAACGGTGAAAAATAAATCACCAAATAAACGGAATAGGAAAGAACGGACAGAGGCAGCAAAGGCGACAAACTGAGCACCTGAAAAGGCAAACCCATCGGAATAAACTCGGCACGGCACAAACCCACCCAATTTATTGGGCCTCCGATGCCCGTGTGACACGCATAAATAAGCCAACCAAGGGCAAGCGCGAAAATTGTGCGGGCGCAGCTGCCGTAAAAGAGGTGGTAGAGAGGCCTAAAGAGAAAGCGTAAGCGAAGACCAAAATGCCAATTCAAAGACGGACTTACCAATCCCATCCCTGAAGTGCCGGGTATAGCCCGAACACCGACCAAAAGCCGGCACAGCCCGCAGTTGCCCATCCGACCCAAACAAAACGGGCGGAGTGCGTTCCGTCCGAACGCTTTCGCTGTGGGGACACGGAATGCACCGCCTGAGCAGAAAAAATGGAATTAATGAAATCATGGGAATTTGGGCATGCCAAAACATAGCCAAGCACGAGGCCGACCAAGTAAGGACCAATGCGGTACCATGGCTTGATGTAAATGACCAAATGGTGCTAAACGAACAGAGGGATTGACAATTTGAACATCGAAGGAAAAGCCATTGGAAAGGGTCCCCAAATTATTCACTTTGATAAAGTCGGGAGAAAAATTTGACGGCTGTTTCCACAACATTTGAGTGGGAGGGAAATTATATTGGAGCATTATGATCTGAAAAGTTCATCGGATAAGAATATTCAAATTGAACAATTTTCTTTTTTATGTTCGAAATTCTCCACCAAATTGGCAAGCGCCGACGCGGCGGAGACGAGGCCCACCAGAGAAAGGCCGTAAAGAGCAGAATGGCGAAGGGCGAGTAGAAACACGGGGGAGAGCAAGTAGAAGATGAATTCAGTGCCGATATACCTTCAGAGGGGGATAATTTGCACGAATTTGATCATTATTGGACAAATCAATCAATCAAATCACTAATTAAGCCCAATTAATCGGGATTAGTTTTACTTACCATGTCCACGGAAGGCACCTGTTGTCTGTCAAACTGTTGATGAACAGCACATTTTCCAACCAGTGCTTGGGGCATTGAACGGCCGGGTCAGTGGGTGGCCACATCGGATGGTAATGAGTGACCTAAAGGGAGAAAAAAGGGAGAGAAAAAAGGGGAAGGGGTGGTGAGTAGGGCCAAATTGTGCAACCATTTCCCAATCTCCTCAATGATTTCATTATGAATAATTAGTGCTTCATACGCTGACGCGGGTGGTGACGGCGAAAAGAGTGTAAATGTAAGCGGGCCAAAGTCGGACGAGCCGATGCCGGTAGAAGCGCAGCCAATACGGCCACGAGGCCCAACCCACGCGCGACTCGTCCGAATGCGACTGCTGGGCCCGGCGGAACCACGAATAAGCGGTGAGTGTGCCGGACAGCACGAGGAAAACGTCCTAAAGGGGGGAGGAGCCGAAGGGATGGAATTGGAAGAAGTGGCAAATTGATTTCATTAAGGCATTAATTGCTCCTCCAGAGGCACTGATAAATAATAATTAGTCACAATTTCGAATTTCAGAAAATTTACGACGGAGAGAGTGAAGTTGGTGATCCATTGGTTCCTGTGGTTTTAAGTATTTTAAAAAGCGATGATTTTTAGAATTTCACCAAAAATGGTCCACCAAATCATCTTTGAACTCGTCGACATTGGAAAGAAAGGCTTGGATGAAGATGAAGGAATGACCTACGAGGGTCCAAACCATGGACAGAAAACGAAGGCCGAACATGCAAGTGATGGTACTCTGAAACAGAATCGAATCGAATGAACCCCCGAGGGGGGGGGGACCTGCAAATCCTTGGGCATCTGAACAAGTTTCTTCATGTTTCGCGCGGCGGAAAAGCACAGAAGCAATTGGACGCGTAGTGATCTGTGAACTCAAATTTAAATTTGGCACTTTTTTGGCTGTTCAGTGAATGGTGGCATTTTGCCAAGGGTCGATGACAAATAGAATGGAATTGGTTCACTGACTTGCTTCGGCCGCCCCGTCGCCAGTGGAACACTGTGGCCATGCTGATCAGTCCGATCAGCACCATGTCAAAGGCGAATTGCAACAATGGCACCGGCTGTTCCCACCATTGAAGTGAGTGGCGCGACTTTGTGCAGTCTCCGAACCGCAAAAGGCCATCATCGGCACGGAGCAGTGCGTTTGTGCCGTTGATGGATTGACCGTTGTTTTGCGTCTCCAAATTCTGCCACCATTTCCTCAGCAACTGAAAGTGCCATTTGAATGTATTTTCGTGGTTTGGCAAATGCTTGGCGTTCTGTTTTACCTCCATTTTGTCTGTCTCTCCGCTGCATGTGCTCGGAATGCACATTCCGTAGGCAATTTGCTGTTGCCCATCGCTTTCATTCCCTTCCGTCGTTTCACCATAACCTTAATTATTTAAGCTTTAATTTTCGATGTTTTTAAGTCGGTTGTTTCGTTCGTTTTCCCAGCTACCGTAACCTCCCTCTCCTTACAGTAATGCAGTGGGTATTCCGACGCACTGTACGTCTGTTCCCCGGCCGCTTTGATGCACATAAATGCGTTGTACAGCCATCTGTCCTGGTCTCGGCTGATGAATTGGGAGGCGTCCTAAGGCAAAAATACTTGACAATTCATCCCAAAACAGCAAAAGCATTGATTAATTAATTATTTAATTATTCAATTAATTATTATTGTGCATTTGCTGCTCACCCCCGTGCTGAATGCTTCGGAGAAAAACTGTCGCTGCTGCTCGAGCGTCCTTTTGAATTCATTAACTTTTTAAAATTTATTTAATTAATTTATTCTGTCCCACCTTTGGTCTTGCAAATACGTTTCCACCTGAAAATGCAATGCTTTTTTATATTTGCATATTTTAAAATTGGCTGACTCTGTCCAAACTTTTGGCGCACTGTTTGTCCACCGATTGGCGCGGCACCGATCGTATGAAAGACCAAACGCGACTCTCCGGGTAATGGGTCAAATTTGTGGCCAAAGTGCGCGGGAGAAAGGCCAAAAATATGAGAAAAATTAAGCCCATTCTTAAAATCAAAATGAAAACAACAAAATTGATTTTTAAATAATAAATTTATATTTCGTTTTTACTGTACGAATTTTCCTGCAAAAATTAACTTAATTTGGGCATCTTTAAAAAAGTTCTTCTCTAATTGGTTTTTGGTTGCCACTTCGATTATTTTATTGTAATGAAATTGTGCGGTTGGACACAACAAAACGAAAAATGGGAGAAAACGCATAAACTTTTTTTACGCCGACACAAAGTTTCCTTCTGTCCACCATCTTTGACATTAATTATTTACCGGACTTTAAAATGTTTCTTTTTGATTATTTTATAAAAATAATTTTCCATTTCCGCCCAACGAATGAATGGGAATTGGGGGGGGGGATTTAAAGCCTTGCAATTGCTGGGCAAAAGAACGCGCCTCGCCATGGATGTGAGTCCAAGCTGTACATCCAACAGCCGGCAGGTGTGACCATTTGGTGTTGGTTCAAATGGTGGTCCATCGACGGACGATGGTGGTGGGAGACCATCGAAGAGCACGATTTGGTGGATGACGACTGCGAGGATGAGGAGGAGGACACCGTGGCCAGAAACGGGGGCAACTCCATGCTGCACGAGGGTACCGGTGGTGGTAATTGCAAAGCGTGATGGCACTTTCACAATGAATGCGTTGGATCGATGTGCTTTCGCTGTTAATGTCCCCGGGGGATAAACCAACGGAGGAAAAAGAAGCATTTGGCATAAGAAAAGAGATGGACGAGCAGAGATATAAAAAATTAGTGAGAATTGCCATCATTTGGCAAAGAAGCGAAGCAGCTATGTAATTAAGTAAAGCAATTAATTAGGCTGGGGGAATCACTCCGTTTGGATAATTATTGAAAATGGAAAATTTATTGGCAAAACCCCTCCTTCATATCCGTCTAAACATTCTTTGAAAGATTGTTTCGAATTTCAATTCGGCATTTCACTGCTCCCTTCTGCTGCGGACCAATCAGGTTCCCCGAATCCCCGGGGAACTCGCCCATTTCCCCTCCCGGCGATCTGTGCAAAATCCGCCGTTTACCATTACCAAATGCAAATCTCGCTTTTAAAACAAGCGAAAGTGAGTGGCGAGTAAAAAGCGAGTTCGCTTCAGAAGAAAAAGCCAAAATGCAAAAAGGGAGGGGAAGGGACGAAGTGAAAACGGACGGCGAATATGCACAGCAAATCCAACGACACTTTGGATTTAAGGATAATGCAAATGAATGAATGGGAGAAAACCGGACGGATCAAACGGAAAAACAAAGAAAAATTTATGAACTTGAGAAAGGAAAAGGGGAAAAAAGAGAATGGGATGGCAAAAACAGAGAAAATTAATGATTGAAAACACTGGGGAATCATTTGTCTGATCAGTTTGGAGGTGCTGAAAAAGGTCTTTTGAAAAAAAGGAAAAAAATGCCATAGACCAAAAACAAAATTAAAATGAAATTAATTATTATTATTATTATTATGGCCCAACAATGGAAATTTGGACAAAAAAAAAAAAAAAATCGAAGTAATTAATTTAAATGACTGATGAAAAGGAAAACATTCGCATTATTCTTTTAAAGCGTTGAATTTGATCAAATGCGCGGGTCTTTGTCCTCCCTCAGTCCGTTGGTCCGTTCGGCCATTTCCGTGACGGGGAATGTCTCCAGCAAAGGCCATTCGTCCCCGTCAATCAGCGCACGTCGACAGGAAACGGCCAGAGGGGAAGCATTCTGAAATTGGCAAAATGAAAGGTGTTGTGCCGAACAACGGCGTGGCACAGACCAATGCTTCACGCCAAATTGAGAAAGTGCCGGCCTTGAGGGACAAACTGAAAAAGTGGTGAAAATGCACGGAAATGTGATCAATTTGGAGGAAGTAAGGCATTGTTCAGAGAATATTTTGCTGTTGACCGATCAAAATGCGGTGATTTTTGGCAAAAGCGCCCAATTTACGGGGGAAATGTACCGCGCGATTCCGTTCTTCTCGAACACACAGCCCAAAGTGTCAATCTCCGCACGCCCTTCGCGCAGTACGCAGTGCCGCTTCACTCGAAAAGTGTCGTCCTTGGACCGATCACTCCTTAAAAGCAAAGTGATCAGTGGAACGATCCCTCGGCATTTGTCCACCATTTACAGTTGACCAATCGCTCGACGCCATTCGTAGAAACGCACGCGACGGGGTTAAGTGCGTGCCGCTTTGGCCGAATTTCGCATTGGAAAACGGTGCGCCCGTGGCGGAAACGGTCGCCGTCGTACAAACGGCGGCCCTGCAGCAAACAGCTAAAAGGAAAATCATTTTGAAAACAAATGGAAAAGGACGGACGGACCCCAAACAGCTCTTCTCGCAAAGTCCCGCGGCTTTCCTTTTGCAGTAAAAGAGAAAATCGCCGTCCTAAAAAAGAAAGGCAAAGTGCGCACCAATTGAATGATGCCAAAATGAGTTTCCCTATTAAAGCATTTTTCGGCAATTTAAAACATTTGAAAATGCCTTCCCCATTTGTCCGTTGGGCATTCTCTGCCAATGTTTTTCTCATTGAATTTTGTATCATAATCGTCCTTTTAAAAGAGTTTCAAAATCTAATCACTAATAATTAATTATCGTTCCCTTTCTCATTTCCACTGTTTTTTTCGCTCCTCCGTTACACTCATTGCCCCCCTTTTGCCCCGCTCCCCCGCGATGAGTTTGCTCGAGGGTAATTGTTGTTTTTTTCATTTCCTTCTTTCCCCCCCCCCATTCTTTCGTGTCCAATTCAATTTTTGGATTTACAGCGACGAATTTTCCTTTTCTAATTCAAAGATTAAATAAACATGAAAAGCGATAGATCACATTAATTGGATTTTATTTGAATGAAATTGTCATTTAACTTCCTAATTTTTTGATTTAAATTTCCTTTTTTACTCTTTTCGCTTTAATTCCCCATAAAATGTCATTGTTTTGCTGGGCCCACCTGCCATTGGTGGCCAATTCGTCGATGCTCTCCGCCGTTCGTCACACAGCCAACCGCGACCATTTCAGCCGCATCGGCCCCCTTGGATTGGCATTCGAAACTGAACATTTGTTGCTTTGTTGGCAAAGTGTGTGTCGTTGGCACATTACGTGGTGTGTCCTCGGTCGACGCTTTCGCCGATGCGAAGTCGGCTCCGACTCGGCTCGTCCACACATCCGCCAAGCCGTGCTCTGACGGTCGTTCCCTCCGCCGCGCATTCCCACCACGTCTGACTCTGTTCTTCGGCCAATTACCCTCGGCTTCCCCCAATTTGCCGCACCTCTTTCTCTGTCCATTTCTCTCCTACCAAAATGGTTTCGTTCGCTTTTCCCTTCGGCACACAGCCAATGATTTTCAATTGCAAATCGGTCGCCCAACGCGAAAGTGAGCATCGCATCAGAAGGCCCTTCGCCACGGTCGTCTCATTAAGTCGAATTTGTTGGCTAATAATAAGCATTTTTGGTTTGCAAATAGATGGTAAATTTATGATTTAATTTGCCCTCCCCGCCCCGTCCCACCCAAATTCGTCCAAACATCCGATTGGCACCATTTTCGCCCCACGGCACTCGTAAACAATGGAACCAGCCTCAATCTGATAGATGAGTGGCGAGGGGATGGTTCGTTCTGTGTTCCTCTGTTTCTGTTCACCTTTTCCCCCTCGTCGTGCCATTTCGACTTTTGCTCCCCGAGGCTCATCAAACATTTCGGTGGCATTTGCCCAATTTTGCCATCCTCGACCAATTGTTGCGCATCTTTGGCAGCGAACGAAGGAGGAAAAAGGCAAAACGCAGTCAAAGCAAAAGCACTGAGCAGAAGGAAAAGTGGGGACATTGGGAAAAGCGAAGGAATTTTTAAATTCGAAAGACAGCGAAAATCAAATGGCCAATTGGCGCCAAGGGAACACTTTAAAAGGGCGGAAACACCGCGGCCAAAGGCCACGCCCCGCCCATTTCAATTTTAATTTGCCCACTCCCATCGATGGAGTGTTTTTTTCAACTGCGGGAAATGTTTGTCATTTATCAAATTTGGACCGGGCCACCGGCCCCCCCCAGGGGTATTGGGCCGATTAAGCAAATGCTATCCTATAATTATGTAATCAGCCGATGATCAGTGCTGACGAGAAGAACAGAAAGTAACTCATCATCTTCCGCTGTAATGACTTTGTTCGTTCTTTCGTCCCAAAGGAAATACTTAACACTTTCTCCTTTTGTCCTATTCATTAATAATGCACACATTTTAAATTGTAATTGTTAAACGGTACTCATTTGTCAGTCCGCGCGAACAAAAAACCACCCAATGAAAATGATACGAAACGAAACGAAAGAAAATGGATGGACCAACCAAAGAGAAGGGAGAACCAGTCGAAGCAAAGAATAGAAAAAGCGAACCCTTTTCAAGACATTCTTCAAAAACAGGTCAACAGGTTCCAATTGGATCAAAAAGACACAAAGTTCAAATCCCAAGAAAAAAAACAATTTTAAATCACCAGAGACGGCCCCAGAAGGTGTCCATTTTTATTTTTTAGTTACAAAAATTAGCACAAATTAAATGGAAGTGGCAATCACAATGTATGTGTTTATTACCAACTAATGCATAAAATACATATTCTAATCAAAAGTATCATTATGCGTTTGCCGCCTGTTTTGGTGCCGGCTTTGTTCTGAAAAGATTCAATTTTCAATTGTTTTAATGCCTTTCCTCTTACTCCATCCCGGTTAACAATTTCTTAATTTCGCCAATTGCCTTCGCCGGGTTAAGGTGCTAAAAACAAATTATTCGACACCAAAAGGACCGTCCGTCACCTTAGGACACGTTTTGGTGCAGTTCAGAATGGTGTGGCATTTGAACACGCTGAAAGGGTCGGTCAGCCGTTCCAACCTTTCGTTGGCTTTGTCGTCGCGCGAGTCGATAATCCATCTGACAAAAAGAAAGAAAACGCTTTAAATTAAAAAATTAGCATTCCAGAAGAGAAATTTGGCTAATTCTTACAATTAACAAATTTCGTTGAAATTCTTAAAATTTCTCCCGGAGGCGTCTATCGGCACCGCTGGACCCCCTCCCCTTTTTCCATATGTTTGGACGCATTTGCCAATTGGACCTGTACGATTGGAGAAGCGCGGCTGGCCCCATATATTTGTCGGAGTTCCACCAATAAGAAGGACACGAAGTGCTGCAGCAGGCGCACAAAATGCACTCGTAGAGACCGTCCTCAAAAGCAAAGCGAACGAACATTACCAATTTGATGGACCAGCCCTTCTCCCATTGGTTGAAAATGCCCACCAATTTGGTCCGTTCCGCCTGACTTTGGAAGTTTTCGGCTTCGCCTAATTTGGTCGGTTTGTTCTTTTGCAGCCACGGCTGCACCGAAGCGTACTGCTCGTAAAACAGAGTCATATCCGGCACCAAATCCTTGACCACATACCTGAAAATAAAGCCGAACTTTGAAACATTGGAAAGCTGGGATTGATATTTTTATATAAAAGGGATCGGCCTGGGCCTAGATCCAGGTCAAATATAATCCAAGTCCAGGTTGTGCACGAAAAACAATTCTCTTGGATAATATCTTAGAATTTTATGTTTCAAGTAACATCAAAAAATGATTTTTTTTTTTTTAATATACCTATTATTATTATTGTCAATTGATATTTTTATAATTCGCCATTAATTCTTTTATTTTCTAAACCAATCTCTCTTTACCCACTCACATGTGCGGCAGGGGGTAAATTTTGGTGGAATATTTGGTTTTCTTTTCGATGTTGCAAATGCATGCCAAAGTGTTCTCGCCGCCTATGTTCATTGCGCACGAACCGCAAATTCCTTAATTATTCGGTGATTTTATTAATTGTTTCAATAGAATGGTTAAATGGCATTTAAACAAAATATTGGAAATTGTTTTTTGGGCACCATCCAAGGCAATTTCCGATTTTTTTGTTTTCTGATGACAAAAACAAATGACTTTCAATGAACCGACCTTCTCGACAAGAACGACGAAAAGTCAAAGTTGGATCCATCTCATTTTTAATTTTGATCAGTGCGTCCAAAACCATCGGCCCGCATTGATTCAAATCCACGTCGTATTTCTAAAAAAACACAAAAATCCAAAGACATAATCCAATCGGCTAAACCTGGAGAAAGGGTTTTTGTTCCGGCTTTTCAGGGTTGTAGCGGTAAATTTCAAAGGTTTTTACACTTGGGCCACGAGCCGGCGGATTTGTGGAAGCGGCGCGCAAAGCAATACAAAAAGGAGGTGGGATTTTCGAAAGAAGCATTACTCTCGCCAACCCGTTTAAACTAAACTTAATTAAAGAAGATTTTCACTCAAATTATGGATGAAAAGATTTTAAAGTTAGGACAAGAATTGTCTTTGCCGCCCCCGCCACCGCCAATTCGTTTTTTTTCAACGATATATTGGCATTTTGTTTTTTAATATTTAAATAATTAATTAATGCCAAAACAATTCAATTTCTTTTACAGTAAAAGAAATTACCAAATTGATCAGACAATTCAGTAGGGATGCGATTTTTAGGCAAATGCTAACTTTTTGCGCACTTAATACGCACAGATAAGCACGAAAAACGCATTTTCCGCTTGGTTTGGGGTGTCTAGGATGACTTTTATAATGCCTAACTTTGCCTATTTTGGAGTTTTTGTGCCTAATGTGCCTATTTTAGGGTTTTTGAAAAAATCCTTAACAAAAATGCAATAAAAACGAAAAAAACACCCCTAAGAAATGATCAAAAAAATTTCAGAAAATACATCCCCCTAAGAATTGAAAAAAATTTTCAAAAAATTGATCATCAAATTTACTATTTTTTCACGATAAAAGTTTTTGACTAAAAAATTGTCTATCGAAAAAACAATTAAAATATAAGCAAAATTTTTTTTTTTTTTATTAAGTCTACGTGCTTTGCTACCTAAAAAACGTTAATAAAAAATTTTATTTGCCTATTTTAGTGCCTATTCGAGGGTTTTTGTGCCTATTTCGCGATTTTTTGTGCCTAAAAATAGGATCCCTAATAATTAGTTATGATTATATGAAAAGATTTTGTTTTCAATTCTCTAAATAAAATTATATGAAATCTTACAAGAAAAATTAATATGTGGGAATTTTTAAAAATACGAAAAATAGAAATAGTAACTGCAATAAAAATTAAATGATTTTTTAAGTGAGTTTATTTTAGTATTTTATTATTGAAATGTTTTTGCTGGTCACTTTTAAATTTAGTTTTGGTCAATTAAGGCTTAATGAACGGATTATTCGCCGCGTGGAGAATAAGAACCATTTTGGCCCATTTAAAGCATGGCTAAAAGTGGAAAGAGTCAATTTCCGATGAGTGGGCTGGGCAACTTCCCCCCCCCCCTAATTTGGGTCCAATAATGAGAATTTCTAATTTTTTTTTTTTTGCCCAAAGATTGAGACGCCTGCTGAGCCAAATTTTCATATAAAAGTCCTATGTTATGCGAAGAATTCGACATAAAATAACCATTCAGTGTTTAAATAATATAAGAAGCGACATTGGAGAATTCCTCTGGTTAATTCAATTAGGGACTAATTAATTAATTAATTGCTTTTATTGTGCCTTTTTTGCACTTTTCCAAATTTCTTACTGTAATCTTTAAGGGCATTTAATGTCGTCACTTTTCCGTCTTCTCCTTGTGCTGCTAATACCGTTTCTCTGTGCGTTCATTGGCACGGAAAGTTACTCATCATTTGCACTCGAAAAAGTCAGCTGATCCGTGGCTTTTCCGTTATTTCAAATTTAATTTAGCGTCCTCTTGGCGATCTGCCCCCTTACCGTTTCGCCTCTTTTTTCCGTCGCTCTCGACGCTTCCAACAGACTTCAGCTGGCGGACACGATGAATTATGGCCCGATCTTTTCCTTTTGGAGCCATTCATTTTGGAGGAGCAGTAAATTACGTGGCGAATGGCGTCACTAATTATTTTTTTATTTGGCAATTAAAAAAAAAGTTAATTAAAAAGTTTTGGCATCATTCATCTTTATTTGTTCTTATTGACGTATTTCCTTGTTTATCCGGTAAAATTCGATGGTGAATTAATGCAATTTGCTTAATACAAACAATATTTTATTTTTGCGATTCCTCTCTCTTTCTCTCTCTCTCTCTCATCTCTCTCTCTTTCTTTCTTTCTCTCTCTCTCTTTAAGAAATTGGTGCCACCACGGCTGATCAGAAGAGCCATTCGAAGCAACACGATCCGTTGACGCTGCTGTTTTCGTGAGTTGACCCCGTCGAAACGAATGAATGCTTCGACACCGAATACCTCTCTCTTTTCTCTTTCTCTCTCTCCGTCCTCCGTTATCGTCTCATAATTCTGATCAATCTTTTCCCCTCCGCGTCCCCGTCCAAATCAATGGCAAATTTAAAATCCGTCCGAAGGACCGCCAGCTGAGCGCCGTCCAAATTCTGAACAAGAATTGGTCACTCATTAATTAATGGCGTTTATATCGGTCGACAAACACCCAAATAAATAAATTATACAAAATTTACATTAATTTTCATTTCCGAAGGAATGTTTTTCATTTTCACCTGCAAATCCCTCAGGTCGATTCCGTTGGTTGGCCTTTTCAGCTGAATGATTTCCCTGGAGGGGCATGGCAACGGAGAGGCGGCGAATGGCCGCCTTTTCTGCTGAATTTCCGGTGGCGACGAAGTCGGAAGTGGCGGCGGTTGCCCTTTTTGGGGCCGTCCCCGGCACAAATGGGCACCGTTCACAAACACCTGGCAATGCCAAACAAAGCATTTCATGCTTTTGAGCTCTGCTCACCGTCGCCACCCCTCCCTTTGTCTCCGCTTTTCCCCCCTTTTCCGCGCCGTTTCCCTTTCTCTCCTCCGCCGCCTTTTTCCACAATATTTCCGCGCTTTGTTCCGTTCCGTTTCTCTTTTCCGCATCCTCAAATCGGTCTCTGAATGTTCAGATTCGATTTGCCAATGCTTCTCTTTTCGTCCATTTGCCTTATCCGTTCAAAATGTTGGCGGTGTGCGCCTCCGACGGACACTCTTTGGCCAAACGGCCGACAAATGGAAGCGGAAGATGGCTCAGCGAGCGGAAAGTTTGCCATTGACGAGCTGGCGGAACGGTGCAGGAGTGGCGGCGCGACGTTTCGCCGCTGCGGAGAGGGCGAACGCCAACGCATTTTTGAATTTGGCAATGTGTTGGCATTTTGTTTCCCATTTAAGCAATGGTGCTGCTGTTGTTTTACTTGGGTTGTCCGATCATTGGCATTTTCGTGAATTTCCACCTCAATTTTCGTCGTCCCCGTTGATGCTGCTTGTGGACATTTTGTGCCGTGCCAATCCGCGGGTGACTGTGCCCTCCGGGCAGTGAGTTCATTTCTTTCATTCATTCCGACTGCAAATTCCGGCACTGCACAATTCGCACGCGCCGAGGAAAAAGTACCGTCGCCATCACCGGAATAGGCCATCTTTGGCGAAATGTCTAAATGCCAACAAAATCGCTAATTTACCGTGGCGTGCCAATGTCTGTGCTGTATCTGTGCCTTCGTCTTCCTTGGCAAAGTGCAATAAGAAGATGTGCTGACTGCCTCCGTCTGCTGCTGGTGGCGTTGTTGCAACTTACGAAAAGCGACGATTTTGGCACTCGCCGCCCTTTGCGCGCAAAGGGACGCCACTTCCTCACGACGTTCCAAAATCTGCTGAAAGGTATCAGTTGAAAAAGGAAACCCCGGCACTTTTCTGCCTCCCCCTCCCCATTTGACCTGTCGCTCGTCAAATTGAAAATCGCTGTTCGCTTTCGGCTGATTTTCCGTTAGAATTTTTCCTCCGCCGTTCGCTTTTTCTTTTCCGCCCACTCGAATCACTGTGGTGCCCTGGGAACAAAATTGAGAAGCATTCGTTATTTTCCCCTTTTTTGCCTTCTGATTGTTGCATTTCGCTGGTGGCAGGGGACTCGGCACGCGGCCAACGGCCATTTTTTGGGGAGAGAGCGAAGAAAAAGAGACGGAGAGAGGAGAGGGAAGAGAAAAGAGCGGAGGGGGCAGAAGAGAAGCAGCAGGTGAAAGATGGTGATGGAAGTGATCAGAGCAGTGATCAGTGTGATCAGGATGGTGGCCAAAATGCTCCGTCGGGGGATGACTCAGCGGCACAGCGGCGCACCCATTGGCCAACGGCACCGAATCGGACGAATCACCGGACGGCGAGCGGTGCCAACAACCGCCACGGTTTCCCGCACTGATCGGAGTCGGCGAAAAGGCCGACGCGGAGGAGGAGGACGGAGTTGAGGAGGAGGACGGAGTGGTGCGCGGAGAGGGACTCTTTCTGGTGGAAAAGGGGGCAATTTGCGAAGCAAAAATAAAAAGGGGGAAAAGCGAAGAGAGCCCAAAAGGAAGGAAGAAAAGGGAAATGTTTAACAAAATTAAATGAAATTCAAATGGGAGAGAAAATGAGAGAGAAAAGAAAGAGAAAAAAGACAAAGGAAAAGGAAAAGGGAGAAAGAGATTTGGGAAGGAAGATAAAGCAGAGAAAAGCGATTTGGGAAAAGATATTTGGAAGAAAGAATTCTCTTTCTTAAATATTTATTGGAAATTGTAAAAAAGTGCCAACACTTTTATAAATTTTAAATGACCAAAACATTTATTTGGCTTATTGTTATACATACATAAGCAATTCGTAATTAATGTGCTAATGACTATTTATTGCACTTTCAATTCGCTCTTTTTCGTTAGTGCGTTTGATCAGTCGAATACAATTTAATCGGAAATTATTTTTGAGATTCTGCGCGGGGAGGGCGACTAAATATTGGCTAAGATTTGTTAGTAGAATCAAATGAATTGTTCATGAAAGTCGAGACTCTCGAAAGGTATGCAATTTTATTGGCACGCTTCACCGGTGCGTTTTGCGCTTGGCATTTGGTTGGCCCCGTTTTGCTCCCTCACCCCTGCGAGTCCAACGACTGAGGTGACGCGGCGCCGTTACGCGTGCCGATTGTGCATTTCTGTTGCTCGTCCAAAATCAGCCCGCTTTTATCTGCTGTTTGCACGTGCCGCAGACGAACACCGCCGGAACGGATTTGTGCCAACATTTTTTGCCGTTGGTCGGCACTCACCGACTGACCGTTGCCAATGTTTTTCGGCGATGGCTGTCACAAATTTTAAAAGTATTTTTCATTAGTCCTTTCTATACAACACCTTTGCCGTCATCGTCTGCTGCTGTCTTTTTGCCTCATTCTTTTGCTGAGTCATCGGCGGTGCCGGCGGCGGTGCCTTTGTCGCCTTTGGCACTCCGTTGGCTTTCGCTTGGGGCAGCTCCGCGGGGGAAGGCGAACGGTTTTGAAGCAGTTCGGTCAGCTGCTCCCCTTCCGCCTGAATGATCGGCTTGGATTTGTCCACGGTTTGAGTGGGCCGAAGACGGAAACCCTTGCGAATGTCCTAAAGCGAAATGAATGGGAAAGGAACTTAGTAAATTTATTTGACAACACTTACTGCCAAAATGGGATGCCCAACAAATGCCATTCGTTCGTCGAATGCCTTTCCTTAAAAATAAAACCTAAAAAATGATTAAAAAAATTTGAAAAAAGGAATGTCAAAAATATATTTCAAAGAAATGAGAAAAGGAAAATGAATGGAAGACGGATCGAATCGGATCAATTTCCAATTTTCATTCATTCGGCTGAAATTTTATCCGAGAAAAGCGAATAAAAGAGAGAATGTCGTTATTTTGTGAAGAAAAAGCTCAAAGATTCGTTAAAATTTGCTATTGGCGTAAGCGAAGTGATCGGCGACTGAGGGACAAAACAGCTGATCGATCAGAAGGGAAAGAACAGAAAAAATGAAAGGAATTGGGGGGATTCATGAGGGGAGGAAAAGAGCATGGCATTGGGAAGTGCCAAGCCAACTCCGATTGGCAATTGACTAATGCCATTAGTATCTTTTTCAATTTTCATTAAAATTATTTTTTTTTTGAGCGGCTATGCATTCAAAGTGATTTAACTCAATGGACGGTCAATCGCCACTTTTGGAATTCCATCGTAATTTTTTTGAACCTAAAAATGGTTTTGCTTTTGCCTTCTGCGCGACCTCCGTGCAGCAGCAGAGACTGGTCCCTTCCCTTCTCCCCTCCGTTCCCTTTGGGCCTTTGATTTGGCGTGACTTTTGTTTCGTCTCTTTTGGCCTAATCTCCGCGTTAATCTCCCGGCGGAGAGGCGACGGAATCGGCGAAACTCATCAAATGCGAGGGGAGAAGGAATTTTGACTAATTTTCATAGGAAAGTAAAAATTCGTCTAACATTTTGCTGCAGGTGGTCGCTTGAACTCTTAATTGAAATGCCCTTAAGGCATAATTTAAAGGCTTTTCGGCATTTTACGGGTGGAAAATTTGGGTTGATCAAATTAGTAACGGAAGAGGGGGAGGGATAATGGGGGGGGGAGAACGACCTGACAAAATCCGGGAGCAAATCTGATCGGACCAGAGCGGACAAATGAATTCGAAGGGATTAGCACGAACAATCACTTGGAAAAGCACCGAAGCGAATTGCGGAAAACGGACTAATGCCCAAGTGATTGGTCACTTTTTGGACTTTTAATTTTGGACCGTTCCTTGGGACAAAAACTCGGAGAATGGCCCATTTCCCAAGCAAAAGTCACTTTTTAAGCGCATTTGGGCGATTAATCGCCGTGAAGGTCATTTGGCGAGGGAAACGCAATGGCGGCGCATTTTCCCACATTTTGCGAGTTTTTTGGCCGAAGAATGAGAAGGGATCGGTGGATGAATCAGCGGCGGAAGGAAAGAAAACAAAATGATCAACGGAGGGAAAAAAGGGGAAAAAGGGGGGAAAGCAATCAAAGGAAAGGGACAAAGGGAAAACTGACCGCAAATAAAAAAAACAAATTGAGAAAGTGTATGAAATGAGAAATGATCTGACAACAAAATAAGCCAACTCTTCGTGGCTTTTTGGCCGCATTTTGTGGGCGCGACGGCGGAGAATTTGCATCGGATCGATTGTCGAACCGCGAGAATATTTGTGAGTTTCGGGAGAAGGGTGGGGGAAATACATCCCCCGAGGGGTTGGGAAGGGGGGGGGGAGGGCTGAGTTTGTGTGAGAATTGAATTGGAGTGGCCCTTCGGGCGGGGAAGAGAATGTCCCCGTCGATGGGTGCGCCGGAGGGGTCAATGAGTCGGCCCAATTCCGTCATCCTCCGGCGTCCGTCCGTCGATCGGTTTGACCACCGCCCCCCCCCCCGCCTCTGCTCAGAGTGCGTCTTCTTCCGATTATTCTCTCCGCCCATTCCCAAAATTTGTTTGTGTTGGATGGAAATGGGAAGAATTCGTGAAGAAAAGAATTTATTTTGTGGTCGGTCAGTGGCGCCGACAAAACGGGACGGACGAGCGCAGCATTTGCAAAATTTGCGCGCGCAATTCCTCCGACGACGCGCCAAAAGAGTGACGCGACGCATTGATCAGCCCTCGGGCTGTTCATTGGGCAGACAATGAATGCATGCCCCGGGCGGTCGATCAATTAGTCAATTAGCCGCGTGTTTATTGCCCAAGGCATTTTGGGCATATTTTTCATTGGACAGTTAATGAGTGAATGAATGTGTTAACATTTGGAGGGAATAAAAAGGTAATTAGCATCAGATTAAATATGAAGAGAGATTTTCAGAGAAGGGATAAAGCAGAATTCCGCTCATTTGTCAGCAGAATTGGGGAGAATGTCTTAAGGGGTTTTCTACTTGAAACTCACAAAAAACTCACTTAAATTCCGGTAGCCCCCTCTTTACCCCCCCCCCCCTCGACCATCGCTCATCTTGAGGAAACTCAGCCCAAATCGTCGACCCATCCGCCACTCAATTCGCTGATGGCTGTCCAAAAATAAATCCCGGATAGTCGAATGAGATTATCAAAAACAAAATAATACACCTTACACGAACACATCACTTGGGCCTTCGGTGATCATATTGCGATAATCCGAGGAATTCGCAAAAATGCGCCAAAATTTTTTTTGGGTGGAGCATTTGTGGACCCCCCAATAAGCTCGTCTTGTGTCGCTGTTAATGATGATGGTCTACGCATTGGAGGGGAAAAGCATAGCGGGGCAATTAATGGGGAAATCCCACCAAAATAAATTCCCCCGCCCATCCCTTTGCCCCCCCCCCCCCCCTCAATCACATTAGCCGACAGAACAGCAAAAGATCACTGCCCACCCAATAATTTTGGGAGAGGGCCATGGAAAATGAAATTGAAAGGATGGGAAGGAAACGAAAGGGAGGTGGGAAAAGCATTTGAGCAGAAGAAAAGGCATTTTAGCATAAGAGGGGAGGAAGCAGCAGCAAAATTGAAAGGGAATGTTAATCATAAAACTTAAGAAAAGAAAAGCAAAGAGTGATCAGAGAAAGAGAAAGAAAGAGAGAGAGAGTAAAAAGAGAGTGAGTGAAAAAGAGGGAGGGATAGAAAGAGAACGAAAAAAAGAGAGTGAGTGAACCGAGAGTGATCAGTGGGAGAGAGCAAATGGTAGGGTGAATGATAGGGGCAAGAGAATGAGAGTGAGTGATCAGCGGGAGAGATAGAGAGAGAATGAGAGTGTGTGATCAGCGGGAGAGAGCAAATGGTAGGGTGAATGATAGGTGCAAGAGAATGAGAGTGAATGATCAGCGGGAGAGATAGAGAGAGAGAATGAGAGTGAGTGATCAGCGGGAGAGATAGAGAGGGAATAGAGTGAGTGATCAGCGGGAGAGATAGAGAGAGAATGAGAGTGAGTGATCAGCGGGAGAGATAGAGAGAGAATGAGAGTGAGTGATCAGCGTGAGAGAGCAAATGGTAGGGTGAATGATAGGTGCAAGAGAATAGGAAATTGTCCATTTTTACCCGGTCCAAACAAATTGAATATGCCTGGAATTGTGCTATTTATTTCAAATGGGTGGGTTGGAATGCCCTTGGTGGCGTCTCTCCATCTCTTCCCTCTTCCTCATCACAAACGTCGTGCACACCCCTGGATCAATGAAAGTGATATCAGCGGAACGGTGCCGCAAGAGAATGAGAGTGAGTGATCAGCGGGAGAGATAGAGAGAGAATGAGAGTGAGTGATCAGCGGGAGAGATAGAGAGAGAATGAGAGTGAGTGATCAGCGGGAGAGATAGAGAGAGAATGAGAGTGAGTGATCAGCGGGAGAGATAGAGAGAGAATGAGAGTGAGTGATCAGCGGGAGAGATAGAGAGAGAATGAGAGTGAGTGATCAGCGGGAGAGATAGAGAGAGAATGAGAGTGAGTGATCAGCGGGAGAGATAGAGAGAGAATGAGAGTGAGTGATCAGCGGGAGAGATAGAGAGAGAATGAGAGTGAGTGATCAGCGGGAGAGATAGAGAGAGAATGAGAGTGAGTGATCAGCGGGAGAGATAGAGAGAGAATGAGAGTGAGTGATCAGCGTGAGAGAGCAAATGGTAGGGTGAATGATGGGGACAAGAGAATGAGAGTGTGCCCATGGGAATGTGAAATTGAGAGTGATTTTTTTTTATTAATAATTCAGGAACGGCAATTTTATGTAAAAATAAATACATACACATAAAAGGCACTGATTTTACCGTTCGTCCCAATGGCCGTGTTTTGCTCATGAACATTTTATTATGTACATTGGGTAATAAAAGAAGTAATCAATGGAAGGAGAGAACAATGATGGTAATAGAAGAGAATAAAAAGGGAAAAGCCACAGAAAACGCACAAATTTTAGCAAAAGAAAAGAAAGGGCAAATGAATCAGTGGCAAAAGTGAACTGATCACTCTGATCAGCGGAATGACGCGTTTTTGTAAGCGGAAAGTTATCTTTTTAAAGATCTCCTGATCACCGATCATGGCTTTCCCGTCATTTAAATCCAATAAGATTTGTCTCTTATCAGTGCCAATGGATGGGCTTGGCAATCGGCGGATAATTGGCACATCGGCGCACGGATTACGACGAATTGGCAAACGAATGCAATTAGTCATCATCACATCATTTACTCCTATTATTAATTTGTCTTAATTGCGCGTAAGAATCAGCTGAAAAAGAGGCAAAAAATAGCGAACGAGGAAACACAAATTTATATAATGGATTTGAAAATTTGAAAGTATTGTTGCAAATTCAATTTTTCGGTGCCATTGACGTGGAATAATTCATAAATTTAGAAAACCATCGGCAGAGCTTTCTCAAATAAATATGACATTTATGAAATAATCGCTCCTTTCTTTCCATCTTTTTGTTGTTTATGCGATTTTGCAAAGCCTGCGAAAGTTGCGACTCTGAAAAGGAATAAAAATATAAGTGAGTGACAAATGATTCATTAGTAATTGAAGCAATAGACAATTATAAGCGGAAGGCACTCATTGGGCTGGACAACCAATCGGAAATCAGAATGCCAATGCCATTGTTTGTTCCTTATTCAAAATGCCAATGTCCCTTTCCCCATTTGCCTCGAAATGCCAATGCCTTCCGTCCGTCCCTTTTCCCTGCTCAATTCGGCCATTTTCATTCATTCATTCATTTGTTCATTCATTTTTCGTCTGCTGCTGCTGGGGACAGTTCGCCAGACAACGGTTCAGTCATGATCCAATACCTCAGCAGCCGTGTCAGAACACGCTGGAGCAGTCGGACCACGACTGGGCCGTGTCCGGCCAAAGTGAGGCGAACGGAGGGGGAGGAAGAAGAACAGGGGAAGGAAGAGACAGCAGAGAAAAAGGGAAAAGCAAATCGAAAGAAAAAACAAAATAAAATAATGGCAATGGCAAAGACGGAGAAGCAGCGATAATCGGAGGAGAAATGAAATGAAAAAGTGATCACTTTCCTTTTTTCCTTTTGAAAATGGAGAAAATAAGAAATATTTCACATTTTAAAGTGAATTTTTCGTAATTGAAGCCTATTAAATGAAAATATGCTGGATTTTTTGGTATTAAAATGCAGGCATTTTTCAAGGGAATCAAAAGTGTAAAAACAAATTCACTAATTTTGGATTGATTTATGATGAAATTAAAAAAGTTGTTTGATATTTTACGAGATTTGAAGAATGGAATGTTGTTGCTGTTATCTAACTTTTATATTTAAATTAAAAAAAAATAAAACGCGCCATTTCTATTTAAAACAATAAAACTGCTTTTTCCGAGAATGACTTGCCAAGATCGAGTCATCAACTGCTCCATATGCTTTTGAACATCCTCCACCACTTCTTCAAGCAATGCTGATACACTTTCATTAATTAATCACTTTGCATATAAAAATTGACAAATTTTAGGGCTTACGCAAATTGAATGCCAAATTGCCATTTTTTCTTCAGCTGCTCCATTTTTCCAATCAACTCCTGGCGATCGAAGGGAAAAGAACAAGATGATGGGAAGGAAGAGGAAAGAGCGAGAGAAAAGGTGTGGGCGAGAGAAGGCCGTCGATGGAGCCGCTTTCCAGAGACAGACGTGCGTGCTTTTCGAGTTTGTCAGTGGAGTCCACACGCATGTCCAAATTATTGGCAATTGCAATCTGCACTTTTATTCTACAATTAGTGAGTTTTAAATCAATGCCAATGCCCACCACTGTCGAAGTGTAACTTTGGAAATGCGACCGATCCTCAAAGTGTTTGCCTTTGTACGCCGTTGCCGCCTCTTTGTATTTGTTTGAAAAAATAATAAACTCATCGACGGCAACATCAATCACTCGCGGAACAATTTCTTGGGAAATTTCTTTGGAAAGAGACACCTTAAAATTACGCGGAATTAAACTCAAAAACGAACAGCGAACTCACCGTATCCTCGACCATTCCAAATAAAATGCTGGGCAACTGAGTGTAAAAGAATTTGTTGCTGTCCGTCTCGGGTGGCACCTGTTTATACCATCCTAAAAATACAGAAATTAAACCACAGATTTTTTTTTTTCACTACGTCTTTTTCCTGCATCATTGTCTTGTCCAGCCATTCGTGCATATCTCTCCGAGTCATTTCGATGAATCGGTCGTGCAAATGATTGGTGGTCGATTTGGGTAGCAATGGAAACTCGTGGACAAGTGCTTGCGCTTGGATTCCCAATTTGGGATGGCCCAACATTTGCTCCCTCTAAAATTATGTTGTAAATCATAGAATGAAGAGGGACCAATTTCGTACGAGAAGAAAAGGCAATTTTATAAATTTAAAAAACTACAAGATAATGACAAAGAAATCTCAGAAAATAAAAAAATTTCATCAACAATTCCGATTGAGAGATTTAAAAAGCATAATTATTATCCCTGAACTTCGGCGTGTCCGGTTTAATGTAAATTGTCAAAACTAATCTCACTCACGTATAGCTTTGGATCCAACTGAGCAATTGCACAAGTTCATTCTTTTCAAGCGCATCGGAAGCTAATTTCTTGATCTAAAATTCAATTTAAAAAATTGGGTTTAAAAATACCATTTTTACATGAAGTGATATACTGTCATGATAATATTTGACGTATCGATCGTAAATGTTGTACTCGGGTGGAAAACACGCAGAAAGCGACGTTCTGACGAGGCGCAAGTCGTCCACAACCCGACGACGATGTTCTTTTTTTTCTTTGGGAATATGGACAGAGAATGGAAGAGGAAAGTGAAGGGAATGATTGGAAATTCTCGCGTTAGCAATTCTTTTGATTTGCCGGAAGTGACTGTCTGCTGAGTGTGGACCATTTTTGTTATTTTGTTATGTTATAAAACAAAAAAAAGAACTATCTTTGATAAGTTAATTAGTGAATGTTTTGCTTTTTTGTCCACCACTTTGGGGGGCGGGCATTGGCCAGTTAATTAGTGCTAATTGGTCGTTAATTAGTTATTCAAATTCCTCTGATGACCGTTCATTCCACCGGTATTTATTGTGAATTAGTCTGAAGGAAGGAGTGAAGTAAAGACCGTTTAACTTTCTCCTCCCCGTATTTCTCTCTCCCTCTCTCTCTCTCTCTCTTTCTCTTTCTCTCTCTCACTCTTTCTCTCTTTCTCTCTTTCTTTCTCTCTCTCTTTAAACATAAAAAATGAGTTATTGTTATGAAAAAGATGAAAAAACAGTGCATTTTTGTCGGTTTCTCTCTCCCCACCATTGTCTTTCTCCCTTAAAGGATCACTCATCAAAAAAAAAATCGCTTTGCCACGCCATTTCAGAACCCTTTTTCTTTTCTATAAATATGTCTGTCTATTCATCGTGGGAAAAACTGAAGCGAATGAATGACGAAAAGGACAAAGGGGGAGGGGAAGGGAAATGATGGACAAACCAAATATGGGACAAAGGGACACCGCCCCGTCCACCGGTGGAGGTTCAGGTGCTGGACAAAGTCTTTGCTCAGTTCCTTTAGTTTAATTCTCGCCGATGGAATGGACTGAAGACGCCCTCTTCCTGCTTCTCACTCGTCTCGCTCTCACCTCTAATTGTTTTTCTCACTCTCTTTACCTACACCCCCTCCCCCTCCCCACGCACTCTCTTTCTCTCCTCCCTCTCCCCTTATCACTCTCTCTCTCTCTCTCCTCCCCTTTCGAATGGTCCTTTTACCCTTTTCTTTTCCTCTCTCGTCACCTTTAAAATATGCTTGTCGTCAATTTCTCATTGCTGTTTCTCCTTATTGTGAATTTCCGTTGGGCAACCCGGACAGACCAATTAATTGGTTAATTGGATTTGTGGGATTCGAAGTGATTTCCGTTGTCAATGCTTTCCATGGGCAATTGCCAAATGCTTTCATCACTTAACAATCGGAAAAACAAAGGGATTTCTGCTGAAGAAAGAACTTTATGAGCTAATTGATCAGTTAAAGGGCACAAATGTTCATTTGAGAGAAGGCAAAGAAAGCAAAAGCATTTGCCATTGAAAAAATGGGGGGCGGAAATAAGCGAATTCATTTGTTCACAAATGTTCGACAACGCAATTGATAAGGCACAGCGAAAGAACGAACACTGATCGGCGGATCAATTGATATGTTCAGCAAGGACGGATTCGAATTTCGAAGTTTCCCCCCCAAACAATGAAATGTTTCATTTTCATTTTCATTTGGTCCGTCAGATGATTCCTTCTTCCTGTTCTTCTGCCCACGTCCCCTTTGAGCTTCCTTCCGCCCGTTCGTCCTTCGATTACCTTTCCATTTTCCGCACTTCCTCCGCTTCTGCTGTTGCTGCTGCTACTTCTTCTGCTGACCATCCGTCCCTTTTCCTTCCCAATTCGGGCCAAAGTGTCAAAGACCGTTCCATCTGTCCCCCCTCTTCTCCCCTCCGTTTGTCTTCCGTTGTCTCTTCCCCAAACTCTCTTCCCCTCGCCCTCCCCAATAACTTTTCTCCTCCCATTGGTCCCTCCAAAATTGTCCCATCTTCGCCTCCTTCTCGTGCCCTTTTCTTGTGGATGGGCGTTGTTCATCTGCTGTTCGCCCTGTTACTGCTTGGCGTCGACGCGTTGTCCAATGTTTTGACCGAGTCGCGTTTCGCTGTTTCTTCCGCTTTGGCTTCGGTGTTTTGTGCAGTTTTTGCCTTTATCGTTGCAAGGTTTTGATCATTTTGCATTAATTTCCAATGAATTTTTAATTTAACAAGTTAATTTCCCTTAATTTGTCTAATTGCCCTAATTTGCCTCCCCTAATTGTCAAAGGTCCCGTCCAAATGATCGTGCCTCGCTTTTGCTGCTCTTCTCCAGTTGCTTTGCCTGCTTGGCTCTGTGTTCTCTGCTCTTCTTGGAGAATGGTCGTGGTTCGGCTTTCGCTCTCTGTCCATCGCTTCTCTTTCCCTTTAGGGCTTTTGCTCATTTACGGGACTTTTTCCGCGGAAAGTTCCGACACTTCGCTGCCGTCTCAGTCCCATTGTTCGGCACTGTTCACGGGCCAACCCATCGCGGTGTTTCTGTCCCTTTGGCCAAATGATCAAATGCCGCCGCTTTTTCGGCTGTGCCTTGGTCCTGTGTTTTTTTCGGTGCTTTTCTGTGCTTCGCTAATCGGAAGTGCGCCCTTCCACCCGACCAGCAGAGCTCTTCCTTTCCTCCCTTCTTCAGTTTCGTTGTCTCTTTTTCTTTTGGCTTTGTCCATGCGACCCGCGCTAATTCAAAATCGCTTCCGACGGCCATTCGGTGGTTTAATTGGCAGACGGAGAAGTCGAAGACGCACCGTAACCAAACTGCCACTGTTGGCTAAAAATACCGTACCAACAAAGGACAATGGGAGCGAATGAAAGTGATCTCATAAATTTATTATCAAAAAATATAAAATGAATGAGTGCCATCGAATGGAATGTTTTGGGAAATGAAAACCGAAGTACTCCCAGCAATTTGCATCTTTTCACCTAACAACCGCCGTTTGTTCATCTTCGGCTTCGTCCTGCTCCTGCTTGATCCTTCGTCTTTCTCCTCCGTCCCTTTCGCCGACCCCGAAAAAACGAATGGCGCCGTCGGCGTTTCCGCCGCCTCGACAGTCTTCTGAAGCGTTTACTCCTTCGTCCGTGCCGTTGAGCATGTCCATTGGGGGTTCGGGTCCCGGGGGCGGCAACGGATCCGACAGGGGATTAAGTGGACTCTGAACGGTTCAAATTTATTTATTGGCGCCGCTTTAAATGCCCACATTTTGATGAAATGAGTCTACGCGGTTTCGCCCAGCAAAGAAGGGCTGTTGCTGAACAGCAACTGCCGCTGTACTGCTAGAAATTGTCGTCGTTGGCGGAGGTGAAGGAAAATTCGGCGGGGCGTACACCGAAACAGAGGAGGGCGGGGGCGGATGGGAACGGAAAAAAAGGGGGGCGGAGGAGAGCAGCGCGGGGTACTGTTGCGGCTGAGGAGGCAGCGAAAGGGGCGATGGGCGCAGTTGGAGCCACTAAAATTAATTATATAAAGGTACTTTGTCGACTTTTTGCCTCGGGTGCCATTAAGGCGATCGCCGGCTGTCCGCTGAGCTGCGCGAGACGGCGTTCAACCGAAATGGACAAATAGTCGTCGAACAGCAGACGGATCTGCAAGGCTATGCCATTGACACAAACCGACTTTGGCATTTACCAAGTGAAATTGGCCGAAAGAGGCGGCGGAGCGGAGAGTGAAGTCGCGCAGCACCAAAGAGCTGCAAAAAAAACGATGATTCGCCCCGCTCTTTGCTTCCTTTGGCACCTCCAAAAGGTCCACGCGAGAAGCAACTGTTTGCCACGGACGAATTGCGCCTCGGGCGCCGTCGGCGGAGTGTCCTGCGGGGAACGCGCCGGTGTAAGCGGTGCCGGTGTTTGCAGCACTCGCGCGGCGAGACAGTCCAGCCAATCGGCCCATTCTTCCAAGCGCCGGCGCTGAGACAACCCGGCACCGAACTGTTCCTCCAACGAACGAAGCCAACCAGAAGACCAATCGCAACACCACTGAAGCAAATTGAGAAAGGAAAGAAAGGAGTGAAAGAAAGGGGAGGAAACGAAGTCGAGACTCTCGAAAGAAAGGACAAAAAAACGAACATTTCCCAAGGCAATAAACGAACCTCGACCTGTTCGTGCAGCACAGCAAAGTCCAACCTGAAAATGCAATAAATTTGAAAATGTTGGAATTCTGTGCGTTTTACCTGGCGAAGTCGGCGTGCATTTGTGCCATTTGTTCGTCGCTTTGGAGCACTTCGCGCGCGGTGACCGCCAAATGGGCGACCGAACTGAGCCGAGTGATCGCATTGGACAGCAGCCGCACGCCGGCCAATTTGAGCTCACGCAGCGCGGACGGAGCAGCGGCGCCCAACGCTTTGGCCATTGAAGCGCAAAGATTTTTGGCAAAAGGACGCATTTGGGGTAACAAAAGGTGAAGCCGATTTGGTGGGTGAGCTGAGAGCAGAGGAGGGAGGGCATTTGAGTGAAAAATGGAAGCCAAAATCTCTCAAGATTTGATAAATTCCAAATCGGTCGGACTGATTTTGAATTTATCCTTGGCCAAATCTGTGAGACGCACCAGCCGAGGGAGATGGACGGAGCGGATCGGGCAAAAGTTGGTCGAGCAGCAATTGGTAGAAGCACAGGTCGACGTTCTGGACGAAGGCCAAAAGTTGCGGCACAGAACAAAGCCGAAACAGAACATCACGGCACAATTGCATCTGATGACCCCCGGGCAATCTGCCGAATTGGCAAAACAATCAGCGAACGAACAAAACAACAACAAAACACTGACAGTTCCTCCTCCGCGCCGGCGGTGCCTCGGCCGTTGTCCGAATCGGAGGCACCGGCCCAAAAACGAGCCCACACATTCTCCACTGATTCGAGTCGCAAGTGGCGCAAACACTCCAACACTTCCTGAAATGGCAAGCAAATAAAGGCAATTAAATGCCATTAAAAGTACAATCAATTAAAGTCAATTAAATGCCATTAAAGGGGACGGGACCGAATTGTGCGCCTCGTAGTCCATTTGGAATTTGAGTGCATGTTGCACCTGAAGCAAAGTGAAATGAAACAAAGGCAAAGGAAGCGCGCGGCACCGACCGTCAACCCAAGCGGCAACAAAGCCTCGTCCAAAGAGTCATCCAACGGCAAAGAGACGCGCGGAAGGGCGGCGCCGGCGGACGCCGAAAAGGCGTCTGGCAGAGGGAAGTCGGCACTAAACAGGCACAAAAGTGGTCCGATTCATGGCTCATTAAGCGACATAAAACTCAAAAAATTGCGGAAGTTGAATCATCGGCAAAATTATGCCGGAAACGTCGCCCTCCCCCGCCGCCTCTCCCTCTCCCATCAGCTTTATCTCTCCCTCCCGCCCATAACACCCCCTCCGGCTTCACCACTTGCCTTTGTCCGCGTTGCTGGCGCTGTGTCGCCGCTTCGTCCGCTCCGTCCATATCCATCATCGCCACGTCAATGCTGCTGCAGCTGTTCGTCTCTGCTGGTGCGATTATGGCATTTTTATGCTGAGTTTGGTTGCTGCCCTTCCGCGTGCCGTTTCGACGCGTGCCGCGTGCCGTGGGTGTCGCGTGGTGCCTTTGCTGCTGCGGTTGCTCTTGTGCCGCATCATCGCTGCCGCTGGGGAGCACCCGTGGAAAGCCATCGCGCAACAGCGCACTGCTCGGTTTTATTCGAATTCTGTGCCGGAAAAGCTTTAGCAATTTGGCCAAATGCTTTTGTCTCCTCCAATTCTGACCCCGAGTAATGGTATTTGGAATTGCCGCGTGTCCCCAGCCGACGCGTCAACAAATCTTTGAATGAATTGCGAATTAATTTGCCAAACGAAGCTGCGTTCACGGGGCTTATGCCAATTTCCCGGCAATGGCTTAAAATATTTGAAAGTGTTTGAAGTTTGATAAATTTCACTTTTGGTAGTGTTCGTAGAGAGTGCAGCGTGGCAGAGAAGCGCCGGGGTACGACTCGTAATTGGCGTGGAGCCATTCCAACTGAAAGGGGGCCAATTGGACAATTTTAATAAGCCATACATCCATTAGGAAAAACGATTAAAAACAAATTACGATTAGCCAAAGTCAATGCTAAGGACCAAAAAGGTGAAATAATACCAAAGACAAACAGAAGTTATGAAATCCAAAAATAATTTCAGCTAATAAATCCTTTTTCTTAAATGGTTCCATATTTCCTTGAATGAATCTTTCCATTATTTTCTTGCGCTTCCAATGGTTTGTCTTTCTTTCCCAAAAAATGTCCCCCAAATGTAACGTGACTCTATGAAATGCCGACCCGATTTGTGCCATCCCCCCCTTTCCTTTCCCTTTCATTTTCCCTTTTTCTCCCAATTATTTCCGTCCATCGGATGAGCCCATTCTGCGCACACCTTGCAGCTGGCGAACGCAAGAAATGACAACAATTATTCTTTTCTTTTGTGTGTCGCCACTCGTAATTAAAGGCCAAAATAGCCATTAACGAAAAATCAACAAAATCAGAACAAAACCCCAAAGTAAAAAGCATCTTTTGGGGACGAAATGTACGTCGTTTAATTTTCGCAAAATTTCCCGAATTTCTCCCCCCCCCCCCTCCCTTTGTAATTTTCCCCTTGTTGCTTTAGGCCATAAATTTGTTTTGTCCGGAAGAAAGGGAAGAGGAAGAAAGAATAATGGGAAAAGGACCGAGAAAGGGGGGGGGGATACGGTAACACTTTTGGCCATTGGGGAAAGGCAACAATGGCATTGGCATTGCCACTTGTGGCCATTTGAAATGGTTGTGAAATTTTGGAATCAGTGCCAATTGCTCTGTTTGGCGTTGGCATTTCACGCGGTCACAACCGACCGTTTCTGGTGCAGCTCGCATCGTATGTCCCGTGCCGCCCGCCTCTTGCGAGCCGTCGTCGCCGGTGAGCAGTGCCGCCTCGTCCTCCGTGCCGTCCCCTGCGGTGCCGTCCTCCTCCTCTTCCTCCTCTTCTCTGTTTCTGCTGCTTTTGCTGTTGTTACTTTTACCACGTTTGTCATTTCCAATGTTCCCACTTGCCTCCACCACAACAACAAGCGATTGCTTCTGAAAAAGTGACAAATCAAAGCTAATTTAATTGAATGCTTCCCTCTTCGAGCAAAAAAGTAAATTTTAAATTTCAAAATCTCACTAATTACCCCTCAATTGCCCCAATGTCCCCCCCCCTCCGTCCCATGTCAATTCTCGTCTGATATTTTTGTTCGTATCCAATAATTTTGATCTGCCATACTTCCGCCTGTGCTGTGCCGAGTTCGGCATGCGTTTTGTGCCGTTGGAAGTGTTGTGGCCCCGCTGCCGATGTTGCTGTTGCCGCGTGCTGGTGCTGCTGCTGTCTCAGCACATACGTCGCGTGTTGGCCCAACGCCGGGGGCGTATTTCCGTCCGAATTTTGCTGCTGTTGAATCGGATGGTAATGCTTAAGGGAGGGAGAGCGCAAGTTGAGTTATTGTTTGGCTTCGATGGATTGTTTTTCAGTGCCTTTCTTTTCCCGCTTTTTGCCACCTGCTGAATTCCGTTAATTTGGCCGGTCCCTCCGACCACCACTACGAAGATGTCCCTTCCCGCGTTGGACCCGTCGCTAACTGTCGCGACGGACCGCTCCCAACACGGCGGCGGCGGTTGCGGCTCCCCAGTTAAACCGCAGAGCATTTTTAAGTCCAGAAAGGATGTGGAAGCGAGTGGTAACCCGTGGCGATGGAATGGGGGAAATGCCATGGAAATCCGGAGAAAGTGGCATTTTGCCCCGTGGGATTGGCCCTTCGCTGCCGTGGTTCCTAGGGAACGACCAATGGTGGAACAGGCCAACAATCCATGGCATGGCCATTTAACGCCGTTGCCATCTCTCGCCGCACGCCACGCCACGCCAACTCCAACCAACCGAAAATAATTGCCCATTTACAAATAAATTGAGTGAACATTACGACGTTCATTTTTGAATGGTGCCCAAAACGGTGCTTTATGCGCTAAACTTTGGTCTGTGCCGTATTTGCATTTAATAAAATTTGCCGCTTCCCCCGCGCCTTTGGCTCTTTTTTTCGTTTTATTTTTTCACTTTTTGCGCCGCGTTTTGTCCGCTTTTCCCTTTTGCTCACTCTGCTCCCGTCGAATGCCATCATTTCAATTTCGGCTCCTTCTGGCGATGAGTGCAGCTGCTGTGCCATACTCAGCTGAACGATGCGTCGCTGGGGCTCGAAAAAGGCGGGTGCCGCGCCTTGTGGCAACGCAACAGCACTTTGCTGCATGACGGGTGGCGGGGCTGTCAAAATGTGAAAAGTAATCGGATGGGCGACGCCAAATTCGGCTGGGCTCAGTTTGTTGGCCTCAAGACATGGCACGGGAGGAGGAGAAGAGCCGGACGAGTCCAAGCTGTACATCCAACAGCCGGCAGGTGTGACCATTTGGTGTTGGTTCAAATGGTGGTCCATCGACGGACGATGGTGGTGGGAGACCATCGAAGAGCACGATTTGGTGGATGACGACTGCGAGGATGAGGAGGAGGACACCGTGGCCAGAAACGGGGGCAACTCCATGCTGCACGAGGGTACCGGTGGTGGTAATTGCAAAGCGTGATGGCACTTTCACAATGAATGCGTTGGATCGATGTGCTTTCGCTGTTAATGTCCCCGGGGGATAAATGGCGCCCACGGCGATGACACGCACAACGTCGGCTGTTCGTAGAGCGAAATGCGCCGCCGACAGCAGCTGTCTTCGCTCGGCCTTATCGTAATCCGCGCCGCGCAGTCAGAGGGCCTTCCCCCCCCCCCCGCTTTGATTGCCCGAGGGCCAAATGCTTAAAGACCTTTTGGTGGCTCAGGCACCATACGCTCGCGCACAACGCAACCGCCGTTTTGGCCATTAGCGACAACAAACGGAAGGGTTGGCATGGGAACCAAAGTCTTAACGGAAATGGCAGACCGCAGCAAGCAAATTTAATTGGTGAAAAAGTTTAATTGGAAGGTCGATTTAGGGTGAGGAAATTGTTGAAGCAAATGGCAAATTGAGTGTCAAATAAAAAGCATTTGTTTTTTCATTAATTAAACCTAATTGGTGCAATTGCCCTTTTAACCCTTTCCCTTGAATTGCCCCCCCCTTCTCCCACTCTTTCCCACCTGCTGCTGTTGTTGTTGTTGTTGTTGTTGTTGTTGATAGTAAACGTTCTGTTGTCCCCCATATTCCGCGCTGTTCCGCTGGTGTCCCCCTGCATTGTTGTGCTGCTCGAATTCGCCATTTGTCACTGCCGCCGCTGCGTAAGCGTTCTGCTGCTGTCTGAACAACGACGGATTATTCTGCTGCAGCTGATGGTGAGGCTCAAAGTTCGACGGGTGCGGCGCCGGTGGCAATTCCAACCAGCACCAATCGGGCGAAAGGTCCGCCGCTGTGGAAGCGGACGAAAACGGGCACGGCGGACTGTCGCCGCCATCGCGGGGCCCCGTCCCCCCCACTGTCCCCGACAAATTGTCATTGTCGCCAATTAGTGGAGGCAAAAAGTTGTAATTGTGAAGGTGGTGGGGGTGGTATGGGCCATTGCTGCTGCTGTGCCGAATGTCTAACTCCTCAATCACTACAACGGCACCACCCGGTGCCGAACTCGGCGGACCCAAAGCGGGGGCCGGCACAAAAATGGGAGGATTGCTAACGGACATTCCATCCTCCTCAAAATTGCTTGAGCACACAAACATCATTTTGTTGGCACTTGGCACAGAATATTTTTGGGATTTTCAGAGAAATGCGAAAATTTTGGGCTTAATGATGCGAATTCTGCCCATAGGTGAGGTGCGAAATGGCTCAATTTGTGCTCATTTAGGCGCAGTTTACTACGAACGTTCGTACAAATTGGGCGGTTTGGTTGTGCAAGTGCCTCACTGGACACCGTCTTGCCACGCCCTCCGAACCCTGCGGTCAGCTGAGATGGGGAAGACGGTAGGTAATATCCCCTGGGGGTGTTTCTGGCAGTGCCACCCTTTGGGCCGTTCTCTCCCGAAATGAATGGACAAATAACGGACACTCGGCACCTTCCCTGCAATTTTCACACTCGAAATTTCGAAAGGAATGAGTGCTATTTGTATGGAATGAATGCAAAGGCGGGAATAAAAAGGGAGATAAATTTGGAAAGACGCAATCGAAAAAAAACTGACCGACGGATGGCACGGAAATCATTGGCAGAAAAAGCGAAAGGAATGAAATGACCAAGAAAAGGTCATTTGGATTTTGGAAAAGAATGGCATGAAAAAGTCGTTCAGCATTTTCAGTCTTCATTTATCTCTTAAACACATTTTAACTGATTTTAATGGACAAAAGTTTATACAAAATAAAGGGGAGGGAATGTTTTGCATGGGAAACCCCGGGGAAAGGGCGAAGGGAAAGTGCCGTTTGGGATTGGCATTTAAAAAATGCCATAAAATTTAAATTTCAAATAAGTTGTCAACAAAAAAAGTAATCAAAAAGTTTTTTTTTTAGCAATAATTTAAATTAGCCAAATTGGATGTGAGTTTTGAGGTTAGAATTGAGATGATTTATTTAAATTGGTGCCGTTGATTAAAAACAGGCGGTACCTTCTGTATAATTTAAAAGCCAAAAGAAATGCGAATTTTTCATTTGTTGGACAAAGTGTGAAAGCGAAGTGATGAAGTGAACGACGAGTGAAGGGGGAGTGCGGTGTCCTGGTGATGGGTGGTCGTGGGGGGGGGGGGGCCGGACATCAAATTGTTAGGGTCCGCCCCCCCCCCCCCCTGGGCAGTGCCCTCCGTCCATCGGTCCGTCCGTTGTGTTGGCGACCATCACCACGGGGACGGAGAGTATATCAGTATCCGGATGCGGTAACCCAGCATCACACATCGCCAGGGCACGGGCTGCACCCACCCCCGGGGAGACGGACGACGCCAATCGTAACGCCCCTGGCAACAAATCGCATCGCCATGCCCACGCGCCAAGGCACCCGAAGTTCAGTCGGAGAACCATGAGAACAGTTCGCGGCCTGGAGAACCCATTTCCGGGGGAATATCCTTTCGAAGGTTGTCCAGGATTGAGCAAAACCAACGGCGGGTGACCAGGGGAACCATCGGCACAGCAACGGCACCACCCGACCAATTTGGGACGGTGCCAAGGAAATGGGGTGCCATGGCATCAGCCAATGGTCGGTTGGCAAGCGATGGCCGTCATGGAAATGGCGGACGATCACCTTGGCCACTGAAAGACCTTCAACAGAGGACGGACACATTTATCAGAGCAGAAATTGGAGAGCGAAGAGGAAAAATCCGAAGGGTTCCCCCAAAGCGACGAAAGACCAAAGAAAATTGGCAACGGAGGGAACCCTCTCTCCACTTCCGTCAAGTCTCTTTCAAAAAAACATTTTCCCACCTTCCCCCCCCCCCTTCAATCGGTGCCCTTCCCCCAGCTGTTCTTCCGGATGTGCCGTAAGAAACTCCATTGACCGCTGCTTTTACCGCATTCGACTGCCCTTGGAGCGGAATTCGGTCAGCAGTTCGTCGTAGTCGCTGTCCCGACGGACCAATGCGATTCCCTGCGGCTGATTCATTTGGGCGATGTGGGGAGGACAATGAACAAAAAGCAAATAAAGAGGACAAAAATTGCCGTTGACAAATTCATGAGGGAGGACAGGTGCGCCCATAGGAAACGGACAAATTAAAAAATGAATTAATAATTAATTAATGGCATTTAATGCTAAAGAGAAGGGGAGAGAGAGGGCTTTGAATATTTAAGGGACGATTCTCGGAAGAGCTCACTCACCCTTCCCCTTGTTTCCTCAGTTGGAGTTGCCTTATTATTGGGGGATGAACTCTTTTTGTTACATTTAATTTTCAATATTTTTAGAGAGGTAGAGAAGGGGAGAGAGAGGGAGAGAAGGGGAGAGAGAGGGAGAGAAGGGGAGAGAGAGGGAGAAAGCGAAGAGCGGGGGGAGCGGTTAAAAAATCGGAAAATATAAGCCTCGGAAGGGGAGGGGACATGGGAGAAAAAGTGGACGGATTATGAGGGGAGGAGGACAACAAGGGAATGTGGACAGTTCAGTGATCCTTTCCCTATTGTACCGCTGGAAAAGCGACGTCGGCTGGCAATACGGTGCTGTCGATACGGTGGCGAACAGAGCGGCGGCGCCGGCGAACCCCGCGGTGCCATGGGCGGCTAACAACGCATGCGCGGGATGGGCAGAAAGGGACGGAGTGGCGACATTCGAATGGCCCGGCATTTGGCCTAAAGGGCAGCGGAAAGTGTCCGAATCCGTCAGCCAAACCAATGGGCCAAATCCGAAGAACTTACCGAAAATGGCCCATGCGCCCCCGGCGTAGCCGCAGGCACTCGTCGGAACTGTGGGCATCGCCGGAGGGCCCCGACGCATTTTTGAAGTTTTTGTTAATAGAGTGGGCACAAATGTTAGCCAATTTCCGTAATTCCCAAAAAGAATTGGTTGGCTTACAGTAAATGCCATTTGACTCAATGCCTTCCCATAAATTTTTCATCTCTCCTCAAATACCCCCGCAGTTTCGTCCCATTCATTCAGTGCTTTTGAGCATTCACTCTGTGCTTTGGCAAGCCAAATTAACAATTCCGACAGGGCAAAAGGGGGCAATGGCCAAAGGGATCAATGGCATTTTTAAATTGGAAAAGGTAAAAGTTAAACGACAAAAAGATGCATTTGAAAATAATTTATTTGTATGTATAAAAAGCAACGACAGCACTAAACAATTTAAAATTATTTCTCGATTTCACATTTTTCCTCTTTCCGCGCTTCGTTTTCTTTACTTACGCCCGCCCCCCCTCGTCCTTCGCCTTCTTTCCGATTGCCAATGTCCGTCCCTTATGCTTTTGCCCTTTCGGCGGGGTCGGCGGCGGTTTCATAACTTTTTCGCCCTTGAGCAACTTCTCAATGTCATTTTTGGACAGGGTTTCGTGCTCCAACAGAGCCTCGGCCAACAAATGATGCTCCTTCTGAAATTGCCATTTTTAAAATGTACACTCTTTGTTTCTGTTGTCCAAACACCCTTTCATATTGTCCCCCTCCCCACCTTTCGCTTCGTCAACAGTTCCTTAACGCGTTCGTGGCTCTGCTGCAACAGATTTTCAATTTCCCGGTCGATCGTTTCGCTGGTGCTCGGGCCCCTTTCCACACAAAAGCCTTGCTCAGATTCAATCGGTTCCACCTTAAAGAGAACATTGCGATGGGAATGCTTTTGATTGTCCAACAGTGAAGTCGCGAAGTCCGGCCCGGTCACTCATTCCGAATAATTTCACCATTCGTTCCGCCACCTTAAAATGAAATGCTTTTATTTCTTTCATGCCAATTCCCCCTTTTTGCCTTTGTGGCGCGCCGCAAGTCCGAAGTTGCGCCCGTGCTGATGTGTTCCTGGCCAAAAACCAATTCTTCCGCCACACGGCCGCCCATTGTCACGTCCAATTGAGCGAGAAGCTGTGCTTTCGTTTCCTGGTGACGGTCCTTGTCCGGCAGTTGCGATGTCTGCAATTAATGAACCGTTTTTTTCCAAATCAAACGCGAAACACTCACATGGCCGAGAGAAGTGCCTCTGGGAATGATGGTCACTTTATGCAAAGGATTCGAATGGTCAGAGAAATGGGCGACGATGGCGTGTCCCGCTTCGTGGAAGGCTAAAAACATTGGGAAAGGTGCATCAGCAACATTTTACAATTGACAATTCCATTCTAAAATATTTTTGCCCTTCCAATTGTCCTCCATTCCTTCCTATTTCCGAAAATACCCACCGGTGTATCGGTTCTCTTCCTCATCCGGCAGTCGCCCTTTGATTCTTTCAGGTCCCATCAAAACACGATCTGAAATTTAACAAATTTTATTTAAGTGTTTGCCTTTGAAACCTCTGGCTTCGTCCAAATGGGCCATGTCCACTTCCTTTGCCCCTTCTTTGGCTGCCTTAAGTGCTGCTTGGTTGACCAAGTTTTCAATGTCTTGAAATAACAAAATTCAGTAATTTCCAACCCTGTAAAGCAATTTCCCACCTGCGCCAGTAAATCCGGTCGTTCCTTTGGCTAATTGGGTAACGTTAATGTCGCCATGCACAATTTTGTCCAAATACAGTCTTAACAGTATTTTTGGTAATTGCGTTCGATTGGGTCATTATTGAATGACCAAAAGTAGTTTTATAAAATCTTTTTACTTTCAACCCATTCTTTGATTTTGTTAACCTGAAAATGTCCTTTCGGCTCGGCAAGTCCGGCCTCGATACAGTGACCTGCACATCGAATCTGCCCGGTCGAAGCAGTGCTTTGTCGAGATTATCAACTCGGTTTGTTGCACCGATCACGATCACTCCCTGGTTCTGTTCAAAGCCGTCCATTTCGGCCAAAAGTTGGTTGATGGTTTGGTTGGCATGCGGATGAATGGCACTGTTTGTTCGTTTCGAGCCCACCGAGTCAATCTCATCGATAAACACAACGCAAGGCTGATTCTCCTTGGCCAAACCTGGAGAGTAAAGAATCAGAAAATTAGGCGAATAATTATTCAACGAAAAGATGGTAATAAATGCGAGAGAAATCTGTAGCAAATTTAAGAAAAAGAAAGGTCGACAAATGAGGGGACAAAGGAACAAAACGGAAAGGAAAACTCACGAAAGAGTTCACGAACTCGCTTGGCGCCCTGCCCAACGAGAATCTCGTCAAACTCGGAGCCGACCGCGTGGAAGAATGGACAGTCAGCTTCGCCTGCGATAGCGCGCGCCAAAAGCGTTTTGCCCGTCCCCGGAGGGCCAACCAACAGAACACCCTGAGAAAAATATATTAGATTCAAAATGTTATTGACCCACGGACTTTTGGCAAACGAGCACCAAGCGAAGTGTAACGACGCGGGTCCCTCAAATAATCGACAATTTCTTCCACCTCCGCCTTGGCTTCGTCCATCTATCAATTAAAACAGAATTAAATACATTCAATTCAAATCGAACCCCGCGCACGTCGTCGAAAGTCACATTGACTTTATCGGTGGCCCAACTTGGCTGATCGGTGAGTGACTCAAGCAGTGAACCGCCACCCGTGTTCACGGTCACTTTCTACAATAAAATGAGTGAATTGTCTGGTGTATAAGAACTGCTGTTTGACATTTGTGCCTTGGACATACATTAATATTATAAAAATTTTGCAAAATTATTAAATACAAAACCAAAAATAGGCATTTTTGATGCAAAATTGTTAAATGACTCAAATTTTACAATTTTCCTAGCGGCAAAATTTGTTTTAAGCGAATTCTCAAAAAACGCATTTAGCATCGTAAATCAAGGGCATTTTCTAATAATACTTATGCTTTTGAGTTATTTAAGATTTGGAAAAAGCTTCTGAATTCATTTTTTCTTAGGGAGTGCAAAAGTCAAGAATGCATAGCCCAAAAAAGCCATTGGTATTTTAAGCGCAAAAGTCCGAGCGCAAAGTCCGTGCGCAAATGTCTAATTCCAATTGGGGCACAAATGTATGTCCGGGGCGTAAATGACCAATGACCAAACACAAATGTGTGCACACGTACGAACTAGAAAAACGTATGTATTTTAATACAATAACAGATTAGTGATGCTAAGTTATCGGCTTATAACCATCCTCTGTTTGATAGGCTATAAATTTTGTTACTTGGTCAATGTATACATTTACGCTATCAAACGAAAGCTGGAAGTCTATAGAAAAAGTTGAGTGCTTGCTTTCCCGGTATATTTTTTTCTTAATGTAAGTATTTGCTCAAACGAAGGATGGTCATTTATTGAACGGTAAAATACAATAAGCATATTTATCTTAAATTGACTAAATACAGCTGCAGTTATTTACTTTTAAAGGCGTATTTAACCACATTTTTATTATTGTTTTTGTCTACCTGAATTCCGAAGTACCAAAGTAAAAGTTGAACACTGCCGATGACAAAAAAGGTGAACGTTGCCAATTTGACCATGTAAATGACGACGGATTCACCAAGACGGCCAAAAAAGGAAGAAGAACGACCGAAGGGAGAATCAGCGAGTCGCACGACTAAAGTCGGCTTGCTGTTGTCAGTCGTCTGTTCCTTAACAATCCAAGCAAAAACTCAAGGAAGGAAGAATTGGTCAATTAAAAATTACGCGGGATGGGTTAAGAAATTGGTGCCACCACGGCTGATCAGAAGAGCCATTCGAAGCAACACGATCCGTTGACGCTGCTGTTTTCGTGAGTTGACCCCGTCGAAACGAATGAATGCTTCGACACCGAATACCTAACGATAAATTAATGGAATGATCATCCAACCGCAGCAAAAAAGCAATAAACTCACAATGACGAAGAGCTGGAATTAGTACAGTGATTCGAACGGAATTCATTTGCTGAATAACAGAAATAACAATGTGTTAGCAGTTATACTCAAATTTTAACATGAAAATTTAAAAAGATTAAGAAAAAAACAACTACTCAAAGCCCTACACTAATTTGTAAGGTGACAAACTAAAATAGTTTTAGTTCTGCGGCAAATAGAAGCTAAATAGGAATATATGTATATAAGTTGTGAAATTTTCCTCAAAATAATAGGACTCTAAAAAACGAAAACAATTTTGATTTGTGAAATGTTGGCTTGGGAATATCAATAGCTGTGCTAGAGGTTTCGAAATACTAAAATAATAATATAAAAAGAAGACAGTCTTAAAAATGAAAACAAATGTAAAACCTACATATTCACCCCAATAAATAGGGCATCCAAAAATATGTATGGATATAAAATCGCGAAATATGGCCATAAAATATGGACCAAAAATCGCAAAATATGGACATAAATGGCAAAAATCTCAAAATATGGAAATAAATGGCAAAAATGTCAAAATATGGACATAAATTTTTCAAAATCTGAGCTCAGATTCGTAATCAGCACTTTTTTTCACCCCAGGAAAAACAAAAATAAAATTTTGTAAGTTTATTTTCCATCGGGACCGCAAATTCTACACCTTTGCCGGGATCGGGTATTACTACCGATGGTAGGACCCCTTTTTTGAAAAAAATATTTAACTTTTTAAAAGTCACTGAAAGTAAGTTTCTAGGGGCTTCGGGGTCGCTGAACACGAATCTAACACTCATTTTGACCAATTTCGAAACCCGGACCCGAATTCGAACAAGGTTGAAAATCTAAAATTTTCAAAATTCTCTTTTCGTTAGAATCTGCATAGAATGACCCATTTTTATTGTTAGAATAGTTTTTGACTAAAGTAATCAAATTTTAATCATTTAGGAACAAAATTGAGAATTTTGAAAATTTTAGATTTCCGACTTTTTGTTCGAATTCGGGTCCGGGTTTCGAAATTGGTCAAAATGAGTGTCAGATTCGGTAATACTAACGATGGCCCCCCCTTTTGGAAAATTTTTTTTCTGTTCTAAAAGTCGTGAAAACACGTTTATGGGGTTTTTAGGGTCGCTAGTCACGAATCTAACATTCATTTTGATCAAATTCGAATCCCGGACCCGAATTCGAACAAAAAGTCGGAAACTCAAAAATTTCGAAATTCTTACTTTTGTTCCTAAATTGATCTAAATAAGCTAAATTTAACGAACATAAAAACCTATTTTGAAAATTTTGAGTTTTCGGCTTTTTGTTCCAATTCGGGTTCGGGATTCGAATTTGATCAAAATGAATGTTAGATTCGTGACCAGCGACCCTAAAAACCCCATAAACGTGTTTTCACGACTTTTTAGAACAGAAAAAAAAATTTCCAAAAAGGGGGGAGGACCAGCGGTAGTATTACCTCAGATTCGTATTCAGCGACCCCGAAGCCCCTTAGAAACTTACTTTCAGTGACTTTTAATAAGTTAAATATTTTTTAAGGGGTCCTACTATCGGTAGTATTACCGGGGATTGGAGTCCTTATAAGAATGTTCATTAATTTTATGGGATTTTAAATTTTTGCAAATTAAGTTAATTTTAAGGGATTTAAAAATTTCTAACTTACCTATTTTGCTTATATTATGCAGATATGTTTGGCACTGATAACGATAATGGAGAGTCATCGCTAGGTGGCGATAATTTTACCTATTCTTCTGAACGGAATGAAGAGAATGTGGAGGAAATAAATTTTTACGGCATTTTGAATGTGTTAAAGGATGCCACAATGGACGAGATTCACAAAGCCTACAAACAGAAATGTCTGCTTTTTCACCCGGACAAACAACGGAACTTGAGTGATGCTGACATGGAAAAGGTTGAAAGAACTTTTGCTGAGGTTCAACGGGCACACAAAAGTGAGGCTTTCTTCTGGAACTACTAAAACCGGTCATTTGTCAATTAGTCCTCGTCGATCCGTGCATGCGCCGCATTTACGATGTGATGGGAGTCCGAGGAATTAACTTGGAGGTAGGCGAATTGCAAATGCTTCAAAATGAATCTAACTTAAATCGGTCATCTTAAGGGATGGCAATTGGTCGACCAGAAAAGCAGTGCCGAAAACATCCGAAAAGAATACGAATTTCTATGCCGTTTACGCGAAAATGAGATAGTGATGCAGATGTTCAACCCAGAAAGCGATTTATTTGCAAAGTTTTCGCTGGTTGGATGTTTTCAATCGGTGGACAGGTGAGAAAATGCTTCTGTTTGGAAAAACAATCAAAGTCAATTTAGTAAAATTTTTCAGAGGGGGTCGGTCGCCGATGGCCTTTTTTTGCTTTTCAAAACAGTTTTTTGCGGCGCGGTTTTTCCAACGAAAGAAATTTCGGGAACAGGGGCCGGCGGTGCCGATAGGCGCCACCGGTAAGATTTTTTGGTAATAGTAAAGATGGTTGCCCCCCTTTTTTGAAGAATTTTTTTTTGTTTTCAAAAGTCATGAAAATATGTTTCCAAGGGTTTCCGGGGTCGCTAATCACGAATCGAGCACTATTTCGCCCAATTCCGAACCTCGGACCCGATTTTGAACAAAAAGTCGAAAATTCAAATTTTTCGATTTTCAGAGTTTTGTTCAAAACTTTATTTGAATACACGGAAACGAAACAAAAATCATCTCTGCTTCCATAAAAGGTCACTTAAAACATTTTTAGATTAAAAATTAAAAATCGAAAGATTTGAATTTTCAACTTTTTGTTCAAAATCGGGTCAGATGTTCGGAATTGGGCGAAATAGATGCTCGATTCGTGATTAGCGAAACCCTTGGAAACATATTTTCATGACTTTTGAAAACAAAAAAAAAATTTCTTCAAAAAAGGGGGGCAACCATCTTTACTATTACCGATTTTTGGCATTTTGGGTGTTATTTGTTAACAAATTTTCACCAAAAATAGCCACTTTTTGCGGGTTTGAACCATTTTTTAAGAAAAATTGTAGGCACCGCCGGGAAAATTTTTTGGACTTCTCAATGAATTTGTTAAGAAAATTCCAAAATAGAATTTGCAATTTTCGGTGCTGGTCAATTTGGCCTTTTGCTTTAAGGTATGGGCCCGAATTAGTTGCCATGAGAATAAACCAAACCGTCGATTTTGCCTTATTTGGCTCTCATAAAATCGGAATTGGTGGAGCAACTCAATTCAATGACAAGGGAATCGGAAATGGTACTGTGCAATTACTTCACAAATGGGCGTACTCAATCGGCATGCAGCAAGAGGTGCGACTTTTCTAACCGAGAACAAAATAGGAGAGTTGCATTTATTTTCCGCGTTATGTGACCCTTTGACTTTCCCACTTTCAGACAACTTTAAACATATCCCCGAAAATGGTTCACTTCTCGCCAAGATTCATTTTTGTAAACTCTTCGCCCGGCTCCTTTCTGCACAAATATTCCGTTGTCATTGAACCGACGCTTCGTTATTCTTTTTCGAATGCGAAACTTTTGCCATCACTCAGTGCGAGTGAGTACATCCATCTTTTGGTACTTTTGGCAATTTTCATTTAGAATTGAATGTGCCTCTAATGCCCGGATGGCATGGCGTTGTTGCGCTTAATTTTTTTGGCAGTGCCTCAGTTTCGTTGCTTCATTTTAACGTACATAATCGTCCACGACTTTTCGTCACTTTCTCTGTATCATTTTGAGTTTGCCTGTTTTTTGTCGTTTTATTTTATATTTTCACTTGCCATAATTCAGCTCCCTGCCGCCAGTTTTCCTTCTGTTCGCGTTGTTTACCACAATTCGAACTCCGATTGCCATTGGATAGTTCAGGCGGACATTTCCATGAGTCAAATCACTCCGTCGTTGAGTTACGAACGCCGCCTTTCCCAGCATTTACGAGTTGCACTTAAACTCAAGCTCAGCTACCCCTCCTTTCTGCTTCAGTCCAGCATTAAGTGAGTGATATCATCGATGCTAATTTAAATTTGAGAGTTGCCCTTTATACAAATTCTTAAAATGCTGCAAAAAAAAAAATTTTTTAGATTTCGAGCATTTTTGCCAATTTATGGAAAAAACTTAGGAACAATTTATTTGCTAGTCTTTATATTTTAAACTTTGAAATTTTAAAAACCAATTCACGCGAGATACTGCCAAATCCCTGTGCGGGATCCCTAATTTTTCCTCGCACAAAAAAATGAGATTCATCTTCAGAATCCGCACCAGCATGTCCACCTTCGAATTCTGCTTCGTCCTCTGTGACAATCAAGAGGATATCGTACAGGCCTTTGTCAGTGGCGTTGTATTTCCATTTATTGCCTTTAATACTGCCCGGTTTATTTACCGACGACTGAGAAATGGAAAGACGAGTTAGGAAAAAATTCAAACGTACTATTTTAAGTGTAATTGTCTGCCTCACTTCCCTCTCAAATCCGCTTTACTTGTCGATTGCTCAAATTTTTGTTGATTTTATTGTTATTTTTTTAAGAGAAATAAAGGAAACAATTTGCAGGCAAAGTTATCTTTTGGAAATTCAATATAAAAAATGGTGGGAAAGAGATCAAATCGTATGTGTTGTAAGGCAAAAGGTCCTTTTGTATAAGCACGGCTCACGCGCCTAACCCAAAAGCACTTTTTTCATTTTTGCATTCGCTGAAATTGAAGTGGAAGAGACGGAGGGTGTTGAGTTGGTGCTCTCTTGGTGGGCTCGGTGGGTGTGACGGAAGTGTTGCGAATGGTCGTCGTCCGACTCGGAGGCGGAAGAACCACTGCTGTACGCGTAAGCGGGCGTATTTGTGGAACAGCGAGGAGAACTGTAAAAAATGTAGGAACAGAATTCCGACAAAGCAACGGAATTACCAAAGGTAATGGAGCAAAGGGACGCGATATTTGCCGCAAAAGTCGACGAATTTGACCAATTCAGCGCACGCTTCGAAATAGACGCCCTTACACTTCGGATTCACGCATTGGTTGGCTTAAACCCTCCGATAAATGCCAAAAGGGCCCATTGTCCGTCCCCACCGGTGCCGAGGTAACCGAGTAAGTCACTGGGAAGCATCGTACGGCAAAAATTGGGGGAAAAGCGGATTTTGACAACTCGGGCGGCCAATTCCTTAAGGCTGGCCGGCTCCAAAAGAATTTCGTTGACGAAATCGGTGACCAACGGATTATTACGGAGACTCAAATATTCCAAGTTTTTAAGACGGGCAATGCCGGGCGGGAGGAACTGCCAAAATGAGCATATATTAAAAGAACACTGGTAACGAACGCTAAGGACCAAGTCGCTAACCTTCAGTCGATTGTTATGAAGTGCCAAATTTCGCAAACTAAAATTTACAAAAATGGAAAATAAAACCAAAACAATGAGCAAAATGTACTTGCGAAGGCTGGCAATTGCGGTTGGTATTTGCTCCAGCCGATTGTCCGCCAAACCAAGCGAAGTTAACTCTGACAGCTGCCCGATTGTATCCGGCACATCGACTAACGCATTTCCACCCAGGTAAAGCACTTGAAGGTTGGACAAACGGCATATGTCCGACGGAAAAGACTGGAGACGATTGGCACCCAAATAAAGCACACGGAGAGACTGAAAAAACAAAGGAATTGAAAGTGAAAATGGGAGAAAATGTCATCCTTTTCAATTTACAAAAACAAATGGAAGAGAATTAAAATAAACTGTTCACTTTGATTTGGAGCAGTTCTCGCGGGAAATGCTCCAACAAATTGCCGGAAATGTTCAATTCCCGTAGACATTGCAGTCGTTGAAATTCTTTAGGCAAATTCTCTAGCAAATTGTTTCTAAGTGAAAGTTCGCGAAGGTTTTTCAACGAAGAGATCTCCTGAAGAAACAAAACATCCAAGGTTAATAATGCCAACTGAAAAATATATCGAAAAAAGGAGACTCACTTTTGGCAACAATGCCAAGTGATTGTTGCTTATATCGAGGCTAAAAAAACAAACATTGACAAGATAAAAGAAAAAAGAGCACACTCCCTCCCCCTTTCTGTTGATCCAAATAAACTACCTGATCAGATTGACGAATTACCTGATCAGATTGATGAACTGTGCCACCAACGGGGGGACAGTGACAAAATGGTTGTGAGCCAAATTAAGCAGTGAAATGGCGGCATGGTCTTTGTAAGTTGCATGTTCACCCAGAAAAAAAGAAGAGGGAAGTGAGTCGATGAACCTACGCAAACAGAACATGGATTTCTGCCCTTTCAGCGCCAATATGTATTAGGTTTTCTAAGTTACCGTTGAGACAGGTCAACGGTATGCATTTGTCTCTCATCCTGCTGCTGTTGAAAAGACGCGCTTAATCACAAGGGTTTTGTTCGGTCCAGGGGCGGGCACGACGCTGTACGAGCTATTTGGACAAACTACCGAACTTTAAGAGTGACCCCCCTTCTGTGTCCCAACAAAAATGGGCTTAGAAAAACGCCCTAACCGTGCTGCATATATAATTAGGATAGACTGACCCTTCCGTCAGAAGCGGCGGTGAAAGCCGTTTGGAAGGCGCAAGGGTCCAAAAAAGGAAATTGTCCATTTTTACCCGGTCCAAACAAATTGAATATGCCTGGAATTGTGCTATTTATTTCAAATGGGTGGGTTGGAATGCCCTTGGTGGCGTCTCTCCATCTCTTCCCTCTTCCTCATCACAAACGTCGTGCACACCCCTGGATCAATGAAAGTGATATCAGCGGAACGGTGCCGCAACTCACCGATTCTGACCATTACCAAGTGCATTAGCACTGTCTTCTCCGGTCCCTATTTGGGGGTTTTCTCCAAATGCCGTTTCTTGTTCTCTTTCGCTACTCGTCATTTTCAGTAAAATATTTCGAGGTGATAGTCTGTTTTGCTGAGAGATGGGGTGGGAGGAATTGGTCAATTCAAAGTTCAATGAGAGACTAATAGCCCAATTAATAATAATGGGCTGAGAATTGTATTTTGGGGACACTTTCATTTCTTAAGAACAAATTTTTGTTGATATCAGCGCCGAAAGTATAAAAAGTGATCATGGGCAATGATTAGGGGGGGGGGGAAGGAGTTTCCCCGCCTTATCGGACCACGGTTAGCAATTGAATAATGTACAAAGTACAAACATTTCACCAATCCCCGTAAGTAAAACTAAGGGACCAATATGGTAGTCGAAAAAATGAACTCCTTCGTCTATGAAAATTCAAAAACCTAAACCAAACAATAATAATTATAGTATTAAAAACAGTAAGAATACACATTATTAGTTAATTTGTTTAAATTTGATTCATCAACCAACAGTTCCAAGGGGAGTGGTGGGGGAATACGGAGCATTGTATTAATTCGTTTTCCCTTCCCGCGGTGGGACGAAAACAAAAAAGTGAACTATTTTTAACAGAATTAAAGATTTTGTTGCCCATCGAATAAAACCCCGCTTGTCCACTTTTTAATAAATATGATTGGAAAATAATCGACAAATATGGTGTTTTACAGCTAATGAATGCATATATAAAAGACCGTATTTGTAATATTTCAAGAACAAGCAATTACTCTCACATCAATCAATGAGAGAAAGGGATGCAAAAGAAATGATGCAATCGTATGCTATTATTTGGAATTGATTGATTGGCAATTTAATGTTCCAATAAATTAGACAAACAATTGGTATAGTATTTTTCATATTTTAGAAGTATTTTTCATATTTTAGAAATTAATTACATTCTATAAAATTAAATGATTATAAACATCTTAAAACAGCTAAAGTTAAATCCCACTTTATTGTCCATTTTTTGAAAGGCTTCCATTCATTTGAAGCCCAAATTTGAGGAAACGGTCGTCGACTTAGTGGTGGTGATGATTGTCGCAAACATATTCTGCACCGTCGACTCCAACGCGGGCAGTGCTCGCCGTCCGCCGCTTCCGCCCGATTTGCACAGTTGGAAGAGTCGTCTGACCTGCACGTCCCCCCGGGGGTGGTAGCGCGTGTTGTTCAACGCCTCTTCAGCGATGTTTCTGCAAAAAACGGATAAGAGAGAGAATGGTGATTTAAACGAAGTTTGCATATTAAAACAGTCTTTTTTACTTACTTTGCCTCGCTTCGGCCAATGTCCTCGCGAATTTGGAGGAGAACGGTGAGAAACTCCGCGGGAATGTCGGGAAACTTGCGCATCATCGTCGACGCCTCCAAAGAGAGTAATGTTTTGTCCCGCAAATCCAACACTTCCGCAACTGCGGAAAGGACGGCAGAAACTGTTGGCATCTTTAAAAAACAAATCAAATATGAAAAAAAGAAATGAGTTTAGTTGAGTTACCGGATAGTCGGGTTCATCAAAGAAAGCAGCAAATTGCTGTTCCACTCGTTTTGCGTCTGCTTTGATTCGCTCGGCTGCCAAGTGACGCTCCTCATATTTTGAGAAGGTCAGCCGTCTCAATGTTAGAGAAAAGGGATTAAACCAAAAATGGAGCAAAAAACAACCGGGTCTCAAGGCCAATGATGAATTCAGCGATCAGTTTGAACAACAACTCGTTCAGCAGAGTGTAGCGCGTTCCGAACCGAAGGTGGCGATAATCGCGATAGTAATCGGCTATTGTAATGCAAATTGTGTCTAGGTCAGCTGAACCCAAAAGCCTGTAAGAAAATAACAAATTGGAAATAGTGAAAAAGCAAAAGTGTAAAAACAAATTCACTAATTTTGGATTGATTTATGATGAAATTAAAAAAGTTGTTTGATATTTTACGAGATTTGAAGAATGGAATGTTGTTGCTGTTATCTAACTTTTATATTTAAATTAAAAAAAAATAAAACGCGCCATTTCTATTTAAAACAATAAAACTGCTTTTTCCGAGAATGACTTGCCAAGATCGAGTCATCAACTGCTCCATATGCTTTTGAACATCCTCCACCACTTCTTCAAGCAATGCTGATACACTTTCATTAATTAATCACTTTGCATATAAAAATTGACAAATTTTAGGGCTTACGCAAATTGAATGCCAAATTGCCATTTTTTCTTCAGCTGCTCCATTTTTCCAATCAACTCCTGGCGATTAATCACAGAAAATCCGACGGAACGTGCTGAAGGGGGGCCATAGGCAATGGTCGGTTCGGGCGAGGAAAGGCCGTCGATGGAGCCGCTTTCCATGGTAAGACGAATGTGCTTTTCGAGTTTGTCAGTGGAGTCCACACAAATGTCCAAATTATTGGCAATTGCAATCTGCACTTTTATTCTACAATTAGTGAGTTTTAAATCAATGCCAATGCCCACCACTGTCGAAGTGTAACTTTGGAAATGCGACCGATCCTCAAAGTGTTTGCCTTTGTACGCCGTTGCCGCCTCTTTGTATTTGTTTGAAAAAATAATAAACTCATCGACGGCAACATCAATCACTCGCGGAACAATTTCTTGGGAAATTTCTTTGGAAAGAGACACCTTAAAATTACGCGGAATTAAACTCAAAAACGAACAGCGAACTCACCGTATCCTCGACCATTCCAAATAAAATGCTGGGCAACTGACTGAAAATGCGCATTTTATTAAAATGGCAAATGTAATTGTCAATTCTGCAAATGCGGGTGGCCATCTTATGTGGATCAAAAATTGTCACAAATTTTAAACTTTCGTTTGGGTGGCCAATATAATGGCGTTTCCAAGTTTGTTTTCCGTTCGACCTGCTTCAGTTTCTCCTTGTCAATGGTCCGACGACATCCGACCACATATCGTGGCCCATTGGTCGCTTTGACTATGAATTTCTCTTCTGTCAATTGTTTAAGCACTTCGCCAACAATTTGACCGACCGATTGAAGCGATTTAAAGAGGGACCAATTCGTACGAGAAGAAAAGGCAATTTTATAAATTTAAAAAACTACAAGATAATGACAAAGAAATCTCAGAAAATAAAAAAATTTCATCAACAATTCCGATTGAGAGATTTAAAAAGCATAATTATTATCCCTGAACTTCGGCGTGTCCGGTTTAATGTAAATTGTCAAAACTAATCTCACTCACGTATAGCTTTGGATCCAACTGAGCAATTGCACAAGTTCATTCTTTTCAAGCGCATCGGAAGCTAATTTCTTGATCTAAAATTCAATTTAAAAAATTGGGTTTAAAAATACCATTTTTACATGAAGTGATATACTGTCATGATAATATTTGACGTATCGATCGTAAATGTTGTACTCGGGTGGAAAACACGCAGAAAGCGACGTTCTGACGAGGCACAAGTCGTCCACAACCCGACGACGACAAGCCTCCAAATATCTGAAAAAGCGTCATGTAGGAATGGTCCAATAATTTAAGCCTTTTGACTCATTTTTCATTGTTTTACCTCGCCAACCATTGGCGATTGATTGCTTTGTCCTCCAATTGGTTCCCTTCCAACCGATCGTGCACATTCTTCAGCAACACTTCGAATAAACGCTGACGCCATTTTCTTGGTCGTCCTGGTGGCATGAAATTGTTGGACATCGGCTTTTGATCCAAATAATAAACATCAATGCTAAAAATTGGTATTTAATAAGTCTCTAACTTAAACTACCGTTCTTCACGCTCAATTATTCGCAACGCGGAGACCAACTGTTGCAGAGCGCTGTCATTGCCCTGAACTGCTTCCAAAGCTCGAGAACAAATGTACCAAATCTGTTTGCCCAAGTCTTCGATAAGTTTGTCCACATCGGAAAAATAGGTTTTGAGCAACTAAACATAAAAAATGAGTTATTGTTATGAAAAAGATGAAAAAACAGTGCATTTTTGTCGTATTCTCTGCGTTCAGAGTTCAATTTGTGCACTTCAAACATTAAGTCATCCCTGGCATTCTCCAACTCCATCACATTTTTATGAGCAAGTAAAAGTTTCCCGTCGAGTATAAAGCTGAAAATCACTTTTAAATCCTTGTTTCATTTAGTAACAAATGACCGACTCGTGCGTTTTTTCGATAGTGTCAGCCAAATTGCAAATGTGTTTGATATTGTCCATTGCTATTGCGTATTGGCTGTGCTGACTGTTCGCTTTGCTCAGTTCCTTTAGTTTAATTCTCGCCGATGGAATGGACTGAAGACGGGCGAAGATTTCATGCATACTAAAAATGTAAAGTTTAATTTCGACTGATTTTTTACATTTTTTTGCCTTTTGTCTATCTGTTTGACCTCTTCCCCCACAATTTGAAGATGCGTAATTGCAGACCGAATTCCCTCCAATTGCGATTGGACTCCCGTCCTAAGCATTGCTTCGACCGCAGCCTGAAAAATAAAATCTCA
>CP049712.1:9209795-9269887 GCA_004148225.2 Heterodera glycines
TCCAACGTCCTCTGCATTATTCTTCTCTTCCCCGCGTTCATTGCGTTGGATTTGCGTCGACGTAAAGCGGGCCATCGCGACATGAGCTTCGCCGCCCTTTTCTGTTGTTGTTGCAACAGCAGTTGTTTTATCGGTGGCAAAAAAGGCGGTGGCATTGAAAATGGAGGCCAAAAGCATGCCAAAATGATGGAGGGCGGGGCATTCAAAAAGCGAAAGGTTTTTATTATTTAAATTATTTTGTGACAGTTTTGCTCGTAATGTGACGACGTAAGCAAAGAAAAGAAATTTAAGTAAAACAATAAAAAATGAAATGCAAAAACCAATTCATTTTCTGTTTTTGATCCAACTTTTGCCATTCTTTCAAATTCAAAGGTTTTCCATTTGTCAGTTGGAGGAGTGCAGCAGTCGCAACCAATTGGTGAAGACCGACTCCACGGTGACCACCCATTCCTCCGAAATTGACCTGCAACAGATGAGTGCGGCTGTGTTCGGCCCTCCCTCGTCCGGCCCACTGATGGCAAATGTCAACTTTGGCCCTTCCTCCTCACCACCTTCGGCCTCTAACAATAAGTCGGTCACTTCTTCAGCAACAAAGTCGTTGTACAAATGGTACACATTGGTCGGGTTTCTCCACGGCTATTACATTCCGTTGCTCAGGCGGCCAATTGCTAAGGTAAAGGGCCACAATTTTCTGATTCTTCGATACTCTATGACCTTTTGGTCTTTTACACATTTTCTCCGTTTAGACTGTCGTTCTGTTGGTGTGTGCTGCGATGTTCTTGTTCGGTTGCTTCGGTCTTTACTATTCGCGCATTGGACTCGAATTGGCCGATGTTTTGCCGGAGCATACGGCGCCAGCGGCCTTTTTGAAGGCGCGCGAGCGATACTTCAGCTTTTACCCTATGTTTATTGTGCCGAAAGGCCCCATGGTGGATTATGCGAATCAGCAACACAAATTGGAGCAGTTACGGAGGGACATCGGTCGACAGAATATAATTCTACAACCATCTTTTAATCTAAAAATTTAAGCAAGGTCTAATTTTGTCATCAAAGTGGACGGGGAGCCAGAACAATGGTGGATGATGTTGGTGACCCTTAACATTTTTAATTTATTTCAAAAATTGGTGCTAATTGCACTGCTGGTGGAAATTCCATGTCCAAATGAATTAATAATTCATTTCATTTCCAGGTTTATGCGCACTTGGCTTCACTCTCTCCAATCCTCTTTGGACCGTGCTGCTAAAATTGGCATTTTTCCTGACGACGATCTCAAGAAAATGGCGGCTGACGCGTTGGCACGCAATTTCACACTTTCAGACGACTTTCTATTGGCTAGAAAGTTGCTTTGTTCTGCTGGACAACGGTTTAACTGCACGGAAATGGTATGGTTTAGATAAATTTTAAATTATACCACCGACGGGAGGAGAAGGAATTGCGCTTTTTTGTCGTTAATTTAGGCCCGAGACTCTCGGGCCGGGAGTCAATTTTTTTAATTCTGAATTACTTTCTTCAATATTATACAGCGCGGTGCTAAATTGATTGAGGACGGACGGATCAACCCACGAGGGTTTTACAATTATTTGACTGCTTGGTTCTACCAAGACAATATGATGTAATGCCATTTAATACTTTTTAATTCAAATTCTTCGTCTTTTTGTGCAGGTATTACGTGTCCCAAGCGGCCTTTTTCCCGACGCCTTTGCCTTGGCATTTTTCTGCCGCTGATGAAAGCGTTGTGCCGCCCGCCGATCCGCTTCTCTACTCGCAAATTCCCTTTTACATGAATGGCCTCACCGATACGCAGTCAATCGTCCAAATGGTAACTATTTGAGATAAAATAAAACCTTTGAAGCTTACAATTTATGGGTTACCCCACATTTGCGCCTATGTCTAAAATCGGATTCAAACCTAATTTTTTCATACCAGATAGCCTAAACAGCATTAAAATTATGAAAACACAGTATTTTGGTTTATTAGGAGCATTAATTCTCTTGTTCGAATCTACGGGTTTAATTGGCTTTTGTTAGATCAAAGAAATCCGTGCCATTTGCGACCGGTACAGTGCGGACGGTCTTCCTGTTTACCCTTCCGGCATTCCATTCACATTTTGGGAGCAGTACCTGAAGCTGACTTTTTATTTGGTGTCCGCGATTTTGGTTCGTTTTTACACCCATTATATTATTTGACCTACTTAAATTAATTTAGATTATTGGAGTTGCTGTTTTGTTGGTCATTTCGATTATAATTGTAATTCCCGCCACAAATGTTTTTCCAAATACCCATTTTCCAAGTTCAACCCTTGGGCAGCTGCAATGGTGGCGATAATCGTTGTTACCATGACGGTTGAGTTGGCCGGCTTCATGGGCGTATTCGGCGTCAAAATGAACCCAATTTCGGCAGTTACGCTTATCACTGCAGTTGGCATTGGCGTCGAATTCACTGCTCACGTCGTCTTAGCTTTTTTGACCTCGCTTGGCTCGAGGGATGAGCGTATGGTCGCGTGCTTGGTATGTTTTTGTTTTGCCAGTCCAAATTTGGTATTTAATTTCTCTGGGCTTAGGAACACATGTTCATCCCCGTCATCCATGGCGGACTGTCCACTTTGCTGGGCATTGTGATGTTGGCATTCTCCGAATTCGACTTCGTCGTCAAATACTTCTTTGTCGTGATGACCGCATTGGTCATCATCGGCCTCATCAATGGGTTGGCTTTGCTGCCTGTTTTACTTTCACTAATTGGACCACCGTGCGAGGTTTGCCTGTCTCTTTTTTCTTTCTTTCTGTTATTAATTTTCCTCTCAGATCACTCCTGTAAATGGTAGCAATTTGTTGCCGTGTCCGGCGTCTGAACGGTATCGGCCCGAAGACAGTCCGAACTGCTTCACCACCCCTTCGTCCACCCATCATCAACAGTCGGACGAGCAAAAGAGACGACGAGGGTGTAAACGGATGTTAGCGGTGGACGACTCATCGTCGGCATCGTCCACTGAAGACGGTGCTGGTGCACCAGCATTCAGCAAATCTGACGAAGATGGTGAACACCAAAAGCAGCAGCAATCGGTAGACTGGGACAACACAGTGACTAATTAATACAATGAAATGATTCAGTTGAACAGCCATCGTCAGCACGATTACCACGAATCATTGTCAACTTTGTATGAGGCGAGTGGGGAAGAAAGGGAGCAGCAAAATCAGCAGAACACACCACAGCCGAAGAACAACAGTGGCAGTGGAGGAGGGGGAGGGGAGGAAACCAACGGCAAGACGAGAAGAACAGCCTCTTTGTCCATGACACCAGCCGACCGAAGATTTTGAACGATAAATTATATATTGTAGTAATACACTTTCAGACACCTCGGTTATGCCTATTTTCATGTTCTATATTTCTGTTCAACTTTTCTAAATTTTTAATTCATTTGCAAACACAGAGCATAATGAGATTGTTTTAAAAAACTGAATTCTTTAGGAATAAAATACAAAATTTTAATGGTCATTTAGCTCAACCAAATTGAAAGAACTTTAACAATGAAAAATATGGAGAACAAAAGCAGTTTTGTCTGATCATGGGACATATTTTGTGGGTGGCGAGACGAGAATGACGCCATCTCCACGCACAAACAGCTGGAAAGGATGGGACTTATAATAACAGCCTCTTCTGTCCTACCATTGGAATTGTTCTTTTGCTTGGTTTGTGAATTTCCTCGAATGTTTCTTCGTCCGTTTCAGTGATTGTTACCGTTTCTTCGACATCGGCCAAAATCTGAAGGTTGTTTGGGGATTGTTGCTGTTGGTAGTCACTGCGTCGCCTCCCCCCCCCCCCTTCGGGACATAATTTCTCCGATGAACTATTAATTCCCATTATTAGTTACCATGTTCAAATGTTGGTCGAAGGCATGCAGTCGGCCGCGGAGTTCGCGTTCCTGGCGCAGCTTTACATAAACACGCTCGTTAAGGCTGAGTCGGATCAGGTCAAGCGGTTCCTCAACAGCGTCCAAAGTTGCCATCGAATTGTCACAGTAAAAATAGAAATGATTTTACAAAAGGGTAAAACCAGAGAAATAAGGCACAAAGTGCACTGATTGTGAACATGTGAAATTCCCTTGTAAGATTGAGAAGAATTTAAATGTAACATTCAACAAATAAACAACAAAACGAAGCAAAAGGATTATCGTTTTCTTTTCCTTTCTCCGCCCATCCGAGTGCCATTGGGTTTGCCACTTTTTCTCTTTTCTCCGCCCATCCGACGAGTGCCACCGTTTTTGCCATTTTTTCTCTTTTGTTTCGGTCCGTCCTTTCTCTCACTGTTCATCCTTTCTTTGGGATTCTGGCTCTTTTCTCTCATTTTGCCTTTTCGTCCAAAAGTGTTAGCTTTTGCCTTATTTGTCCTCTTAGTGCCAGTTTTTGACTGTTTACGCATATCCTAAAATAAAAAACGAATTTTCATATGATTCAATTCTCTTTATTTGGGACAGCCTCCGCTACCGCTCCTTACTTACTTTTAGAAAAAGATTTATTATGGAATCATGGAATTAAGCACTTTACTATAGCCCTGGACCGTAGAGCCCCCTCCCCCCGGTTTGTTTGGTGTGACTCCTTCAGCCACCTTTTTCATTCGTTTGTCCACCAGTCGATAATGTCCGTCCGGTCGGCTCATTGAGCCTCGTTTGCCTTTGGTGACCACTTGGTACGTCACTTTGCGTTTCTCATTTGAGCCCGCCTTCTTGTATAGCCTGCAGTTATTTAATTCCTGCCAACATCACCAATTTCTTGGCCCGACCTGCGCAGTTCGCGCACTTTCTCCCCATGCTCCATTTGCTCATTGTCCACAATTCCCTCCGCCTTTTTCTTCGCCTTTTCCATGCGTCGTATTCGCCGTTGTCTTTTGCGTGCCTTTGCTTCCGCCACTTTTTTTATTGGCCTTGTGTTCAATTCGCGTTGTTCTCGCTTCGCGTAAAAGTCAACGCGTTCCTTTAGTTGAAATGCAATTAGAGAAATTCAATAAGCTTCTCTCTGAATGGCTTATGCTAATTAGTTACTCACTTTGTCTACCGGGGGCTCCAACTGACAGTGGCGTTTCTCGTCGCTGACAAACCATTCCGGCAATGCTTCATCGTTGCTTGTGTACCTGATCAAATGTACAACAATGTACCAAACATTTTAATGCCAAATAACCTATTCCAGGCCCAGTCCTCCAAGTCCTGTGCCCGCTTTTTCGAGTAAATCATTTCCTCGCCCATTGCTAATTGCTCCGGCGTTAACTTCGGCTTTTTCGCGCTTTTGGTGCCCAATTTATGTTCATCTGAAAAACAATTCGGCCATAGCAATTTGTCGGGTTCGCTTTTCCCACCTTCTTCCTCAATTGCTTCGTTTAGTCCGTCATCAAATTCCTTCTCCATTTTGGTCATTTTTGTCGTTGCTTTCTCTTCGTCCTTTTCCTCTTCATCGTCATCCTCGTCATTGCTCTCTTTTTCCTCCTCCTCTTCTTTAATTCCCTTCACCGCTTTTGCCGCACGTTCCGCTAACCTTTTCACCGTTTTTAAAGAAAACAGCTTAAGATTCAAAAAGTGTTATTCCGCCAATTGGTTAAACCCTTCCCCATTCGCTCACCTCCAAATCCTCGCCTATCGTCGGCTCGTCCCCCTCGTGGACCATCTTCAGTTTCTTCCGTTCTTCCAAGTTGCGCTTTGCCTTCAACAGTTTTCTCTTTCGTCTTAAGCAAAACCAATATTCTTTTTATTTTATGATATTCGAAATTGACTCATCACTTTTTCAGCGTTGCCTTTTCTTCGGCTTTTGCTGTTCTGATCAGATCGTCGATCTCTTCCAACTCTTTGAATTCAGTATTTTCCTCCAACTCCTCGCCAGTATCACCCTCCACCATTTCTTCAGCCGATTTTACACTTTCTTTAGACGCTTTTTCCTCCTTTTTCTGTTCGTCAACCAATTTCTTACGCCATTTTAAAATGCTTCTCAGTTCGGCAGGTCCACAAACCTAAACGGGTTTTTTTCTGTTAGTATTCACTATATTTCTCATTGTCCAGCTTGTCTCTGTCACTAACTCACTTTAATGTCTTTCAAACATTCTTTGATTTCATTCGTCGTGTGTTCACTGTTCAGCACTCTTTCTGAGTCGAGCACCTTTTAAATATGAAATGTAAAACAATACGCTTCTAATGATTTGTCCAGCATCCACCGACCAATTCCGAGGCCCGGCTAAGCAATTGAAGCGCATTTTTGGACGTTACAAATTCGGTTGCGCCCAGTCCGCTGTGTTGGCCAAGCAACGCGTCGTTTCCGTAGCCAAGTGCTTTAGCCTTGCGCTCTTTACGGCCCGGATGCAAAAGGAGTCGTTGTCTTTGGAATAAGAAAAGGATGCAATAATTCAAAAAAATAATAATTTATCCATTACAAATTCTTTTCGCTTTCGTCACCGCCTCCATCCGTTTGGTCAGAGAACACTTTTTTAGAATCCAACAATTCCGATGGAACTTTGTCAGGCTTCGAGTATTGTTCACAAACAACAAAAATTTCAGCAGATTCGAGCCGAGAAGCGGACGGTTTCCAAACATGGACCCAAAATTAAAAAAAGGAAATTACTTTTGTAAATAGCGAAATTTAAATACTTTTCTGAACAATTTTTCAAAGACACCAATCAAACATTGCGAGTCGGCTGATCGAAAAATCTAAACAATACAAAACAAACAATTAAGAAACGAAAAGTATTCCTAATTATAATTACTTTAGTCACGAAAAATCCGCCCTTGCGCAAGACTTGGGTGGCCAAACGAAGCGCGGAAAGTGTCAAACAATTCTGCTGGAATGCATCGTGCGCCCAATTGGTTCCAATATTCGGTGCGCCGTCGTGCAACACACAATCCGCCTCCCAAGTGCCCAACTCTTTGCGCACCGCATGCCGAGTCAAAAAATAAGGTATTTAAAAAAATCAATTTTTGAAAAAGGGCGGGAAAATGATAACATTTTGATTCGAAATGAATGCTGCTCGTGTCCCACCTTTTCTTCGATTATGTCTCCCTGCAAAGTGATGCAATTTTTGATCGGTTTCATGGGCACAAGATCAACTCCTGCAAACGAAACGACTTAAGACAAAACATTCGCTCTCTCCCACCAATCCTCAGGGAAGAGACTGGCATTTGCTGCTCGGCCACTTGCAGCCAACCGCCAGGCGCAGCGCATAAGTCGACGAGGGCACGACAGCGCTGAAGGAATTCGAAGCGTTTGTTAAGCTGCAGCAATTTAAAAGCGGCACGTGAGCGGAAGCCTAAATTTTCGGGGGCATAAAAAGACGTAAATTTTGTCAAAAACAGATGCACTCCTTCACAGAAACGGACCCGCTTCTTTGGCCAAGAAGTAGAACTTGTCCTTCCGCTGCTTCCCGATTTTCGTTTTTTTGCCCATTCTTAAATACCATCAAATTAATGCATATTCCAAAATGTAGTAAATATAACAGCGAAATTTTAACTACTTGAAAAAAATACATGACAAAATAATAATTTTATTAAGTGAAATGCTCTCGATTTGAAGGGATTAAAAACATAAAAATGGATAAATAAAACATCGAAACAAAAAGTGCTGTCAATGAGCGAATGTGCACGTAACCTGAACCAAAAGAAAATCACAAAAATTTAAAATCTCAAATATTCATTGAAAGTAATAGCTGCTGATAAAGAATTATTGCAGAAGCACAAAAGGATCAGTCGTTTCTTCGCGTGGTCAATCGGTCGATAGCCTTGCGCAGCTCCGCGTTCGTGCATTGGGGATGTGCCATGGTGGTGATCAATTCGGTGACTAAGTGATCGCACAGCCCGGGGCTTGCCTGTTCAGCGCGTTTCAGTGCGACAGCAATTGTGTCCAAATGGGCGGCACCGTGCCGAGTTCGAGTCAACTTATCCAGTGCAGGAAGCAGTGTGTTCTCTAGTGAGCTACAGCGAACGCCACGGATTGTAGGCGGTGGCGGAGCAATGCCAACCGAAACATCGGCAACAAAAGTAGATGGCACATTGTTGACCTGGTTGTGCTGAAGTTGTTGTTGTTGTTGTCGATGAAAATGATGAGGTGGTATTGGAGGGACCGCTTTTGAGGGAGAAATGATTCGAATAGTTCCGGTGCCATCGTCGGCAGTTTCATCACCGTCACTAACGACCGGTGGGTAGTGGTCATGGGAAGTAAAAGAGGACGAAGCTGACGAAAAACGTAAAGTAAAGAAGCATTAAAACACGAAAATTACGGTTTGAAGACGGGTTCACATTCGGTTGGACTTTCCGTTCTACTGGGTCCTTTCGCCTCACAAAAGTGCCCCCATTATTCACAGTGAAATCACTTCCATTGCTATTTTCGGTGTCATTCTCTTTTGAGTGCGAAGTGAAACGGACAGTGTCAATGTTAATTATTGATGCGTTGTTGTGCAACTGATGAGCGGAAGAAGAAGAAACCTATGGCAACCAAAATAAAAGTCCAAAACCCATAATTAATGCTGATTACCTTAATTGTCGCAACATTGTCTGCTGCATCGAGCACTGCCCGTTCGATGTCCGACAATTGTCGATGGTCCAAAATGTCTGTGTTTTTTAGAGTTGGGTATTCCCAACAAGTAGTGCCATCATTGCCCTGAATTTGTTTTAAATTTGAAAACAGAATAGCACATTTCCAACGTCGGAGTCCACGTCCGAATCAGCGCTCAAATTCTGTTGTTGCTGTTGCCGAATCCGAAATTCGGTACTCCGCTCAATAACGTCGCGAAGGAGTTCATTTTTCTTTGCCGTCAGAATGAATTTGTGCCGAAGTAATTCGCGTGCCGAAGGGCGCTTAACATTTTGTTGTTGCAAATTTTGACTCAATTAAAAACAATTAAAATTTGTAAATACAAACATTCTCTGGATCCATGTTCAAGCAGAGTTCCACAAACTCTCTGAAACTTTTGCTCCATTGTGTGCCGTGCAACTGCGGGGGTGGGTTTTTGGGGATCAAAAACAGCACTCGCATTGGGTGTCTTAAATAAAGCCAATTGAAATCAACGAAATATCGAAAATTACAAATCCGAGTGGGGCGGCTCTCCGTTGGCCAATTCAATGGCAGTGATTCCCAATGACCAAATGTCCGCCTTAAAGTCGTAGCTGGCCTGTTTGATCACTTCAGGGCTAATGTAAGAAGAACGAATAAGTAAGTTGAAGAAAAAACTCACGCCATCCAAAACGGAGTGCCAACAAAAGTCATTCGTTTGCGCACTGTCTCAGTGAGTTGGCCGGCAACGCCAAAGTCTGAATAATTGGATTCAATGGAAGGAATTTCGTTGTTTCGGGGACCTACCAGCTACCTTCACGTCTCCGTTGGTGGACAAAAGAACATTTGCAGCTTAACAAATTCAATAACACAAATTTGCTTTTCATTAAAATTATTTTGAAAACAAAATTTAATTGTAAGGCAAATGGGGGAAATGTTACCCTTAATATCGCGATGAATTTTGCGCTCTGAGTGTAAATAATCCAACCCCCGCAGGATTTCGCGTATTATCACCGCGATATGCTTCTCCTCCAGGCGACCACTTTTCGTCAAATCCAACGCAGAGCCACCGCCCAAATATTCCATGATAATCCAAAGCTTTGACCCCTGAACTACTGCGTCTTAATTAATTTTTTAAGTGTGACGGACCAACCGTCAAATAGGAGCCGTGATAGCGAGTCACGAAAGGACTGTCACATTGGGAGAGCACTTTAATCTCCTGCTGAATGTCCTCTAGCTCGTCTTCCGCTTCTTCCAGGTCCAACACTTTTATGGCAACAACCTAAATAATTTTACGTAATGAACAAATTAAATTTTGAACACATTCGGTTCACTCTCCAATTATGTGTTCCAAGATGGAGGAAAACATTAAATTCTAAGAAACAAAAAAATATCCAACTTCGGCAGTTTGGTTGTTGATGCCCTTGTACACCTCGCCGAATGAACCTCGTCCGATGGGCTCCAATTTCGTAAATATTTCTTCTGGATTCATACACCGCTAAAATGCAGAATAAGGCAAAATGGAGGGGACATAGCTTATTGTTAGAATTACTCAATTCAATAAAAAAGGAATCATCGCGTAAAACACATGAAAGCGATGATTTTTCGTGTAAGATATTTAAGAGATAAATAAACTAAAACGAAAAGAAAATAAATTTTCTCCTTGTGCCCAGATAATTTATCCAATAAAAAAATTTCAGCGTAAAATAAATTAAAAAAAGTATTGTAACATGTACAGAAAATAACAATCAACAAAGAAAAGCCATGAATGATCACAATGCAACACACGGATTCGAAGGTACAACGGAAGACTAACGAGGGGAAACAAACATCTCAAGCGACTAACAAATTTTTCACCCCTTCCACGGTGACCCTTTTATGACTCGTATAATTTTTAACATTCACTTTTTCAAAAATTATTTTTTGAGGAATAATTAAGGAATTTTTAGAAATGTTAGCTTTAACAAAAGTTTCCAAAGGTGTTGTTTTTCAAATTGTTCTGAATTGTGAGAATAAATACTTAATTAAAATTCCAAAATTCCGGCTGCGCTTGACGGCAGCGCTGCTGCTCTCTTCCTACTGCAGAAATTTTTTTGAAGGGCGGAGTAAAAAATTCAGATTTTTGAGGCCAAAATTTAATTTTAAGGACGTTTTGTGTTAGAATTGAAAAAACAAAGGAACATTGGCTTACAATTAACCAGTTTCTTTTAGGAAAAAGATTTCTGTTCAGAAAACAACTTTCACAGATTCAGATGTATAATATCAATTCGGGAAAAAGAATGAATTCATTTATGGGAATGACCGTGGCCGTGATGATCATGGGAATGCCCATGATGATGATCATGGGAATGCATCTCTTGCGGATGGCTGCCTAAGCTTTGATCCCTGAAAGCAATTCCATTCGGCAAAGTTTGGTGATATGGTGAAGAATGTGTCGGTGCTGCCGAAGGTGGCTGATAGAGCGGTGTCTGATATTGCCGATGTAATGCCCAATTTGTGCTAGAATCCTTCAACACCTACACAGATAATATTAAATAAAACAACAACAAAAAAAACCCAATGAAGGAGAAATCCCCCAACTGTTAGTGTCCAAATCAAATTCTAACCATGTGCTTTATGCAGAAAACAGGATTTGATATTTAAAATTTTTCGGCCTTTTCCTCTTACCCACAAATTTACCAAAAAAAAAATTGATAAAATAGGCTTGTTTCCTACCTGAATTGTGCAGTAGTTAACAATTGATCCAAGTTTAATGCGTACATCTCTTAGAACGTGCTGTTCGTTGGCGTCCCTCCGAACACGTACCTTAATTGAAAACGTAAAAATTGTTTAATCGATTACTAATACGTCAACTGTGCCGATGATCGTATTAAAGTCCAACTGCCAAAAATGAGTGTTAATCAACTCGAGCACGCCATCAATTGTAGAAGCTTCGGAAATAGACCTTAAAAATTAGAAATCAAATATAAAAGTACTATTTGAAATACCTGTCAATCAAATTTTGAACATGAGGAGGCGTAGTTTGCAAAAGAATTCGTCCGGTATACGAAGAGAGCGGAGCCATTGAAGTGAAAATCGTGAAAGAAAGTACCATTGAGGCGACAGAGTCAACCCAAGGGAATTCCAAACGAAACCAATGGACGAAAATAGCACAACAAGTGGATATAAATGCCAACAAAGTCAGCGAGTTAATGCGCGGCAACAACAGACGGGCCAATCCTGGCACGAAATAACAAACTGCTGCACAAATATCAGCGAAATGTTCCTAGACAAACATTGGTGATTGAAATTTAAACTGAAAAACATCGATTTATACAAATACCTGGATCACCGAAGATTGGGCATGCTTAAGCACGTAGTTGAATGGTTGGTTAGCGAGTGCGTAAGCCACTATAAGCATTGTGGAAGAGGAGGCAAGAGCCGCTGGATAGAACAAATATTCAGTTTTCAAAATATCTCCGCCACTGAGTGGGGCGGCATCGCCTCCGTGGTGACTGTTAAGATCATTTGTTACTAAAACTTAACACTTACAAAAATACCTGTGATGGTGTTGCCCAGAATCAAATAACCGCTCAACAGCCTCTTTTGTCAAAAACACAGCGGATAATTGAGCTAGAACAGTGGTGGAGAAAACGGCCAAAACGGGTGCTCGAGCCAGGCCAAAAGTGTATCTGAAATATTTCAAGATCTTAATGAGCTTCGAAATGTTTGTAATACGAGTGAGTGACCTTTTATTTGACGAACTGGCAGCACAGATAAAAGCGACAATTGTGGAAAAAATGACAAAGAGTGAGAAAACGGAGAGCCAAGCAAGTCCAGTAAGGACCAAAGAACGGGTTACCGACACTGAATAGATCAGAAAGGCCATCAGTAAAGCGGAAACGGCGAAGCAAAGACATGCCTAAAAAGAAAGCTTCGAATAGAACTGTTACAATTGGGCGAAACCTTTTGGCTGATAGGGTCCATTAGGAGTCTAGTGAAGGAAAATCGCATCATTCTTTTTTGGTTAAGACCCACATTCATAAAAAAGCTAAAAAACACAGTTTATATTTATGTTCAATAAAGATTATAGAAATTTTATTATTTCGCTTGGTTTATCTTTCCAACCCCACAAGAAATTGCTTTGTCCCGTGTCTTTTTCGTTTCGTTAATTTCTCTCCCTTTTCTTCTTCTTCTCTCTCTCTCTCCATTTCTTTCAATTAAATTCCTTCTTTTTAAATGTTTTCTTTTCTCTTTTCCTTACAAATTAGCTTTCTTTTTCTCCTTTTTCTCTTCTGTGAATGAATAATAAATGTTTTGATTTTGTTTTTGCGTTTGCTTGTTTTATCGTTTCCTTTCTTTTTAATTCACTGTTTTGGTCAAATACACAATTTTTTGCCAAAAATTTTTTTACATATAGAGAGAGGTTTCTAATTATAAATGGCAGCACAATCGTCTTTTCCTCAAAGAACATTGAATCAAATGGAGGGCCGATCAATTTCGTCGTCAGATGATGAGGATGAGGATCTGATGAAAATGTGTGGAATTGGAGATGAACATGGTCATGGACGAGAGTTTTGTAAGTGCTTGTTATTAATAAATAATATGCAAGACGAAGGGTTAACAGGAGTGTTAGTCAGTCAAGTCAAAGGTACTTACTTATATGTTATCTGTGTACAGATTTTCAAAAATATTTTATGTTTTTGTCTATAACTTTTTCATTTGCATCCAAATCCAACATTGTTGGTATCATTCGAAAGCTCTTCAGATGCTCTATTAGCCTTTCAAAAAACCTAAAAATTTTCTAGTCTGGAAAAAATTTTACTAAGAAAAAACTTCAAAATTTTGACTAATTTCGGCTTTTTCGCAACTTTCATGTATAACTTTTTTGGTAATAGTCTAATCGCGAAGCGATAGCTTAGAAATAGCTTCGAAACATGTTAAGCTTTCGAATGATACCAACAATGTTGGATTTGGATGCCAAAGAAATAAGTTATAGCCAAAACATAAAATATTTTTGAAAATCGGTACACAGATAACATATAAGTACCAAATTAAAATGTTGAACTACTAGTAAATTAAAACATATTTAGCTTGACAATGTCAGAAAAGTTAATTTTCTCTTTTTTGTTTGTGTCACATTTCTAAGGGCTGCCCATCCCCGCTTTGTTAAGGATCTGCTCTTTCTCTTTTCTCACTTCCGGATAACAAAAGACCGGAAGAACGAATTCAATTTTAAATTCATTCTGCCGCCTTTTGCCATTTTTCTTATCTCGTTTTCTTTTACGATATTTTCATTTTCCTAAAATGGTCCCGACAACACAGAAAAGGAACGGCAAATTCCCTCGTCAATTTGTTAAACAACAAAGTTTTCCATCTGTCCAACAGTTTGCTTCTCATAATCTGAGTCTAAAGGACCGATTTTTTATGAAATTGGCTTACTCCGCGCAGCAATCGCCGGTCAATGACAGCAAACAGTGCAACAACTCATTTTTGCACTGCCGAAATGCTGCACAAAGTACCCAATTTAGTCTCGAAGGCGAGCTGATCCAACGCAAAAAGACAACAGTTCATAAGCAACACATGAACAGCTTGATGTTTCCACTGCCGGAACGGAAATCAAAAAGTTTATGTGGGGTACAGTCAACCACAAACATCCGGAAAGCATTGAAGCATCATATTATGGAGGAAAACGGGAGGAAGAACTCATTGAATTTGATCACACAGAAGGCAAAGTCGATGCATCGTAAAATCAGCGAATTTACTTTTGCAAACAACGAGCCATTAATTGCTGCGGGAAAAGCCATTGGATTAGTCCATTTGGTCACTAGCACCTCGTCTGTCTCATTCGAACAAACAGTCACTTCGACAAAGAAAGGTCTTGTTGTTTTTGTTAATTTTGTGTGTATTTAGTATTTATACATACAATACAAATGGATATTTGTGTTAATGCAGTGGGATTTAATTATTATTTTTTATTATTTGATATACATATATTAATGTAAACTGTAAATACGTTCGTTTCTTGCTTGCTTTTTATAAAGATTTATCCCTTTCATTCCTTTTCTGCCTTTTTCCTCCTGTTTTCTGGTTTCTCTATGGGCAACCACCTTTTCGCATAGGGTAATGCCATTGGGTCGTTTTTCGTTCGTTTAATGCCCTTTTCTAATGAATTTACGGAATGACTGTCTTTTTGTTCTTTCTTTTCATTACTTTATTTTCTCTGTTTTTTTTGTTAAGCATATCGTTAAATTGTATTTGCGCAACGAACCATATTAATGCCGAAATTACTTATTGGTTTTTAAGCGTTAATATTACCAAGTAATTTTTTCTTAATCGATATTAGTTTTTGTCAAATGTTTTTTGCGCGTATCTAATCCAAATGTGTCAATTCTCTTCTAATTCCCTTACAACTTCATTTTCCGTCATCACGGCAACCGTCCGTCCACCCCCACACACACACACACTCATCTCCGCTCCCTCCCCCATTTATCACTCCCCCGTTTGTGCCATTTATCCCATTCACTTTCTGCATGTTAAGAGAGTGAAGAGGCATTCATTCCTTTGCTCTTCAAGCTCATTGCTTGCTCCGCGGCCCGCTTCATCCCTCTCATATCGCTTTCACGCTAATTGGCCACAGCAACAGCGGTAGAGGGTGAAAAGGGAGAATGCCGACTGGCCTTTCCGACATTTATCCCTCGTTCCCTGGTTGCCTCATACTCTCACAGTCATTCATCCCGTAGAGCAGTCGTTAATTGTCCAATTTCCTCATGTTCTATCCACCATCTCACTCATAAATCAATGAACTACATCGACTTTATTTTAAAAAATCCTTATTAATAATATTTTGGTGTCCAATTCCTTCGAAATGTGTGACTCTGAAATCCGTCAGTCACCACATTTTGTTGATACTGCTGAAACGGTGTCCATCACTCGCACTTCTGGCGGCAATTCCTCTTTCACAGCCGCATCCATCACACGTAAAGAGTTGTTATTACCTAACTGCACTCGGGAACAACAGGAGCAGCATCAGCAAGGCCGAAGTGTAGAGAATTTCAACGCACTGCTGTTAAAAGCTGCTCGGGTCGACGATTCACGCACATTGATCCGCAATTTTTCACAGCGTGTCAAAAGCCAAGTGGAATTTAATTTGTAGCCACATCCCTTAAAATATTTACGTTCTATCGAAGGGTTTTCATGCGATATAAACGGCAAATTTTTTTGCAAAAATCATGGACCCAAAAATATAAATGAATGTAACAGAAAAATCTGTCGCCAGGTTCAATGTTCGTTGAGCGAGCCGTTAAAAGGTTTGGGAGAGCGGTTGACAGCAGTTGACCAGCGAAAACAGCTGCAACAGTCTCTCAACCAACAGCATCAGCCTTGCTGCCTCATCAAAAGCTTGCACAATAACATCAACACACAAGAGCAGTCGGAAACACCGTTGTCATCTACGTTTTCTTATCGTCGTCATAAGCCTTCCTCGGCCACTTCGCCGATGAAACGTTCTTCATCAGTACGACGTTGTGTTTCTGCATTATCAAATAAGCTGCTGAAACAGCTTGCTGACGATGACGAAGGTGGCATCGGAAGACTGAACTCATCCAATTTTGATAGAACTCACAAAAAAACATATAACAAAACTATTCAAACGAATAGCGTAAACAGCCAGTCCTAAATAGGCATAGAAATAATTGACTGCCATTTGCTTTCTCTCAGTTTGACTAATTTGAAAGGAGGGGAACCCTTTTGTTGTGCCTTTGAGTAACTGCCTTTTTACCCCTAATTCAATTGTATTTCTCCTTTAGGCAATGGCGAACCATTGGAGCCTCCGCAGGCATTTGCCACCGCGTCGACCAGCGAAGATTCATTTGAGGAGGACCAGGAGTTTTTGGAGCTGCAAGAGAGGGAACAAATTGTGGACAAATACGAAAGGGTCAGAAAAATGAAATGAAAAGTGTGAGAAAGAGAAAATAATATAGTACATAGGTTGGAGGAAATAACAAAACGAGTTCCGTCGGTGACGTCCCAGGGTTTTGTGGTGTCATTCATTACCCATTTTCTGCATTGTTTTTTATTTTATGTAGAAAAGGGCATATTGAGTTGTGGGTTTTTGAATATGCATTTACCATCAAAAAAGTCCCATTTTTAAATTAAAATTTCATTCAGCATAAAGTGATGAAGGTTTCCGATAACTTCTTTTTTTTTGTGCTCGTCGGTGATAAAAAAGTGCAGTGCAATGCTTCTTTTTTGACAAATGAATCCGGCCATTTCGGAGGGGGGGTGGGTGATTCCGAAGATCTTTTTTTCTGCTCTTCGGATTGCCAGTCTTAATTTTTAAAATCTTCAGCGCGGGAACTGGAAATAATATTGTACACTATGCTTTTCTGCATTTTCAGGGACCAGATCAAAATGACGTGGACCCGTGGGAGAACCCGGACTTTGAGCTGTACAAAATCACGGACCGATATGGCTTTATGCAGTTAATTGACTGTCTATAATATAAGCCAATTTCCCAATAATTCTCACAATCAGTAAAAAAACACCAGAGCAAACAGAAGAGCAGAAGAGGGTACAAAAAGAGTTGAAGCGAGAGCAGAAATGGTTAAGGATGCTCAAGGAATGGGAGCAGCGGTAAGTGCAAATTGATGGACAATTCTGCTAGATGCAAACATTTTTGAAAATAAGTAACTGATTATACAGGCACCCAACTAAACTTGCTGAGCGAATGTGGAAGGGTGTGCCGGATAGGCTTCGATTGGTGGTGAGCCATTGATACTTACAATTAGGAATTCGTTTTAAATTGATTATACAAACTCAATACTAGTACATTTACCTAAACAAAACTTAATATCGTGTCTCTTTTATAGGATTCAAAAACGAATTTTAGATTTTATTATTTGTTATATAATCTTTCAGATATGGAAGCGTTTGACTGGTGCTGACACAATGAAGGCCAATTCGAGAGAAAAACTTTACAAGGAATTGTTAGCACGGGCTCGACTTGTCTCCAGGGACATCAAACAAATCGATTTGGACATTAACCGTACATACCGGGACAACTTGGCATTCCGGAGGCGCTATGATGTGAAGTTGGTGATTTATTTAAAAGATTTATTGTGTGTATGTTTTCAGATTGTTTTAATACTACCTATTCTTACATTTAATTTAATAGTTAACCTTCTTCTTATCTTTGTTGCAACTTCATGGGCTTTTCCAATTTTCTTTTCATTTTCTTTCTTTCAATTCGTCTTTTTTCCAAATACTTACAACATGAAACCGCAAAAAAATTTCTGATTTTTTGCAGTTCCGTTCTTATTTTAATAAATTCTGTTAAGAGCTTTCGGTTAATATTTTGGTCACAAAAAAGTTATTACGCTCTAAACTTGGGTGGGACGGAACTGTCGGAGGGAACTTATTGTTAGTCTTGAGGGTGGTTGATTCGCTCCAAATATTTTCCCGCTAAAAATTTACCAATTTTAAGATGCTCCAATATGGAATATTTTTAGCTTAATCAATTCATTTTTAGACAACAGTCCCTTTTCAATGTGCTGACTGCCTACGCGATGCTTAACACGGAAGTGGGTTATTGTCAAGGTAAAATGGGTTTTTAAACGATTTAATATCATAAGACAATTACTGTGATTTCAGGAATGAGTCAGATTGCCGCACTTTTTCTGATGTACATGGATGAGGAGGAGGCATTTTGGTCTTTACACGGACTATTGGTTAATCGAAAATACGGAATGCATGGTACATTTACTTCTTTCTTTCTTTTCAAATTTTATTAAAATATTTTAGGATTTTTCGTGCCCGGCTTCCCAAAACTCCATCGTTTTCAGAATCATTACGATAAAGTGCTTCTCAAATATTTGCCACGAGTGAAGAGCCATTTGGTAATAAGAGCAGACCGAATAAGATTTAGGAATTGGGCAGGGTGTGCCTTATTTTAATTAAACAAAAGGGGGAGTTACTTTCGTTTTTCAAAATTTTCTTAAACCAACACAAACTTTGAGTTTTATTATTTAGGACAACATTGGCATCCCACCGATTTACCTAACCAAATGGTAAGAGTGATTTATATAATTTAATTCCTTAATTAATTTCTTGCGATTGCTTTTGGAGCTCCTATCTATGAATGATACAAAATGAACATTTCATAATTTATCTTATGATGAATTAAAGCCCAAGTCAATAAGAAATTTCTTTAAAAACTTACTGAATTTACAAATATTAAATATTTAAACGGTCTTTTCCGAATTTTTTGTTTTCCATTTATAAATCTGAATTATGAGCCAAATGTATTGGTTGACCTCTTGCCTGAAAATATTCGAAAAATTATGTCGTTTGTTTTTGCCTCCGAGTGTCCATTGCTTAAATTAGGTGGTTCGGCTGCTTTCTCGACCGGGTGCCCTTTCCACTGGCACTTCGTCTTTGGGATGCTTTTCTCTATTTTGGCGATTGCATTCTCATCGCGATGGCATACAATATCATGAAAATGCACAGAAGTGTGTTTATTTGCATTTGACTTTTTTCACTCCCCAATTTTAAGAAAGGATAGTGAAGCTGTGCGTTGAAGATTTCATGGAATTTATCCAAAATTCGTTGGCCAAAGACTTTGGCTTCACCGACGATGAGGTGATGGAATCTCTGGGGGAATGTCTCAAGCGATTGCAAGTGAGTAGTGAACTTTAATGTCTCTTTTCAAGATTTCCCCTCACAATCAGAATGATCGAATGGCCATTCCACCGCCGCCAAATCCAAATGCAACCGCCGAACTGCCCACAAAACCATTGGGGCCCATTCTGACACGCTCGATGATGGACATTCGGTCGGACATCGATTCCGTTTACAGTCGCTGTTCTCGTGCAAATTGTTTGTTTATTTATGTGGAACGGCAGGGAGGTCCGAATGTGTCGATAGGCGCCGCCGTGAAAATTTTTTGAATTACAGTGCTATTTGTTAACGGATTTTGTCCAAAAAACGACAAAATTTTGTGATTTTAGCGATTTCATGAATTTTTTTTATTAGCGATTTTTCACTAAAACAATATATATTTTAAAAAATTACGAAATAGGAAAACGATAAAAATTTATGAAATGGCAAAAATTTTTGAGACAATTTTTGAGACATAATTTTTGATAATTTTTTTTCCAAAGTAGTAAAATATTCGGGGACGGGGCAACTGCCCCTTGCCCCCCTCCCTGGTTACGGGCTTGAGTGAAGCCGAATAAATTTGTCTCATAATTCTCTCTCTTAAGCGGTCACCGGTCGTTCTCCGATGGTTCGCCGCCATCAAACTCAAAATCAGCATATTCCGCCGCCCAATCACCAGAAAGTCATCTCTGCACTCGCCTCTTCCCGTCTTCAATGTCAGAATCAGCAACCTTTGTCAAATTCTACGCAGCAACAAACGATGCCAAAAAGCAATGCCAGTGGAAGCCGTCCCGGGTCGCTTAAGGTGTCATATAGAGTTAGTTAGCTATGTGACTCCGTCCTCTTCGAGACTCGCTTCGAATGCTTTTCTTTTTAGGGTGAACGTCCCTATGGGTCGGCTGCTGATAAAATTCACAGGCATGGGAATCAGGCGACGACTTCAACATTCTCTCCGGCTGATGTTGATACAGTTCCGTCTTCGGCTGTTGGTCCTCCAGTGGAACCATTTCTGCGTCGAGTCGGTTCGACCAAACACCGAATCCAACGACCCCCGCCAGTGCCGGACGAAGATGGATTCGTTAGGATGAGTCCACGAAGCATCAAGCAGAAGCAACCGCAAGAAAAACCACAGAAAAATGTTGAAGACGAGGGTACATCATATGCTTAATAAATTCAAAAATTTATTTATTTTAAGCCATTCATTCCCGGCTAGAACAGAGCAATTCCCTCTCAGTCACAGCACAACAACAACAACCGCAACAATCAAAACGGATAGCATCTGGTAAGAAAGATCTTCATGCTTTTTCATTTCTGATATTCTGTAATATTAGTGATAAAAGACAGTGCCATCAATCGCAATGGTAGCGAGTTGAAAAGGGTGCCGTTGGCAAGTAAATTGCCACAGCCGAGGTCAAGTTCGTTAAAAAACACTCCATCGGCGGCACATCAACAGCCGATGCATTTGCGAAGGGGCGATAATGGCACCGTTGAGCATCCACGACCAACACAACGGCAACATGAGCAAATGATGTTCGGTTACTCAGCGCCAGAGGTGAAGAAAGCTGGCAAATCGATGTAATATTGCCATAATGGGGAAACATAATTTGGGCTCGTTATCGATTTGTGAGTTGTAACTTCTGTAGGTTATTTCTAGGCTAATTTTGTGTTTAATCAAATTCTTGAAGTGTTTATTTTTGACGCATAACTCTTAAAAAATAATTTCCTCATCGACATTTCCCGCCCAGCACAGGCAACAGCGATCCGAGGGCGGCGGAATCAGCGAAGGCCGTCACCGGGTCCATAGAGCAGCCAACAATGTCACTTACATATCAGTGGATGCTGACGAAGAAAGTGTTAACTTACCAATTGTACAGAAGGAACAACAGAACCAGCAGCACCACTCCTCGCTGCCACCACAATGGCGTCACCAAATTGACGACGGGCAACGACGGCACAAGCCAATAATGGAGGAAAAGCAGCGGATGCCTTCCCGTCTGCCGTATTATTGTCCACCGCCGGATTACGACGAGGAGAATGGAAACAACGGAATGGGCTCCTCTCCAAATTATGGCCGAACAGGCGGGGCAGCAAACAGGTCGAAGTCGGCGATACAGCAACAGAAGCGGCCGACTGTGGCCACTTCCCTCGTGGACCAACAGACGCCATCCGCTGGCAGTAGCAGGAACAGAACGAAACGGTCGGAACCGATGGCCAAACCATTGTTTGCACAAGATGAGACCAGAGTGGTGCGACGCTTTTAAACGTGGGTGATAGAATAACAAAGCAAACACAAGCGAATCCACACAATTTAATTGTATTTTACAGAGTGAGGCACCACCGTAACACTTATTGTTAGTCACTTATTTTTTGGGGTTGGCTTCGAAAAAACAAATGTCGCCCTAACAATGCCTCACAATAAATGTGTTTTTGCCGCTATCCTTGAATTCTTTGTTATATTGTTCCCAAATAAGTCCCAAAAATAAAAAGGTATTTGACACCATTGTTTTCACTAAACTTATTCTTCATACATCTTGTCAAATTCTGTTCTGTTCCGTCCACCCCCTTCCCCTTTTCTCTGCTTTTCTCTTCCAAATTCATTCATTGAGCGATGAGTGGTTTATCCGAATATATACAATAAATGCAAGTTGAGAACACATTCCTCCAATTTAAAATGCATTTCCTGTACCTTTCCAACGAAAAAAGTGATGCCAAGAATTTCGCATAATATTTTCAATATTATTTTAATTAAAATATTCAAGTAATGAACAAATGTGTCAGCTTTTATCTAAATAAAGTTTTAATGAATTACAAGCATTTATGACTATGTGTATTTTTTCGGATTTAGATATACCATCGTTTGAATTTTGAGTTTTTTAGTGTACTATTTTTTAAACAATCAATTTTGTATTTTTCTGATAACGTTAATTGTTCCATGCCTTCTCTGCACGCTTTCGGGCGAAGGTGGAACATCGCCAGGTGATAATGCCGCCTATTTGACAATCGGAATTATTTGGTTTTTTGAGTGATGACTTCGTTTTCCCTGGTCTTACCGATCTGTTTGCTCGAAGCGCATGGTACGATTTGAATGTTCTGTTATTTTTGCAATATTAATTGACGAATCCTTTTGTTGGGCTATTGTCCAAGTTTTCAACTTCCCCAGTCCCAACATGCACTGTTTTTCCCCACCTTTTCAGGGTGTTCGGCTCCGTGGCCCTTTTTATCCTTCACAATCCCTTCGAATGCGATTCCGTTTCCTGGCTCCCTTTGGTGCTGATAATGCTCGTTTTGAACATTGTCTCTGGCGCACTTTCCATGGCTTTGGCCCTTCTCAGTGCCCAAGTGCTCCTTTCTCCGAAAACCTTTGTGATTCCTTTCAGTAGGGCTCCATTATGAACACGCAGCGGAGGCGTCACGTTTCGACGCTGCTTTATGTCCGACTGCCCATTTTTGTTGCTGAAATGGCGTGGACTGTTCTGACAACTCTGATCGCATTCGGTAATTTACACAGCAACCGAATAAAAGCAGACAATTTCAGATGTGTTCAGTAATGCCAGCCATTTGTGTCGAATTTCCACGGGCATTAGGTGCGAAAGAAAACATTTTTATGATAAAAGGGAATTAATGTCATTGACAGACTTTTTATTTTGGTGGTTTCAAATGCGGAAGAATAAAATCGGAAGTGAATCATTGGTAAACGTTTATGTCATAGGATAGCGGTTGTGCTGGAGCTTTTCCTCGTCCTCTCCACTCTTTTCGGTTTTGTCATCGTTTTCAATCCGATCGACGGTCGCCGCATGGATCGATCGATGGTTGACGAACGCCTTTACTGGCGGAGGCGCCTTTTTCTTGTGAGTAATGTCTGCATTGCCTTCCATCATTTATTTGTGTTGTAATCGTTCAGTGTAAAATGGGCCAAGATGCGTTGGTCCGTGAGGCAATCGACGACATCGCCACTTTGGTCGCCTTTTACTTTGTGGAAACTGACTTTGTTCTGTCCGACATCATCGCCGGCCTTTTGCTGCTCGTCCATTCGCCTACAAAATGCATCCCTCAGTCTCTTGGCGATGTGCAAAACGTTTCAAAACAACGGCCGGAATGAAATTGTTCGCTGTCTCTTCGCCACATTGTGTCCTCGGGTGGTGGAGGCGATGAAACATCACATCGACCGTTTCAATGACAATTTCTCTGGACGATTCAAACGCATTTATTTTATGTGTAAACATTCGCGACTTGCCTCGCTGCACTTCCACCGGTTGGTCTACCCGCTCGGGCTTATGCCCATCAGCGAGGCAGGCGAGTGCCAAACATTTGAATCGTGCACTTGTTGATTTGGATGCCTTTAGTTCTGCATATTCAAATTTTGGTGATTGGCGTGCGGAAAGCATTGCGCCAATGCCGCGGGGCGGAGAGTAGTGCGGTTGGCCTCACTCTAATAATTCCCTCCAGATTCCCCACTGTCTTGAGTTGGCCAATCGTTATTTGGGCTTTTCTGTGGCCGTCTACGGATGGCCCTTTTACGTGCTGACCAATTGCGCTTGCTGTTCCTGGTGTTTGCTGTGCCGTCGTTTGTGCACATTGAGCAAAGGCATTGTCAGCGAAGAGATTGTTGTCGTTGCGGACAATTGTTGCGCATGCCATCAGAGGTAAGAAAAAAAAGCAAAAAAATTAGCAGCATTTTCATAATTTTTTACCGTTTGGCTTTGTCAAATATAAAATTTGTTTCCAAGTGCGTTTATGCTTCGGTTGGATTCCCATTGTCGCCTTTGTTTCCTCTCTTTTCGCAACCGCCTCTTCGAAGTGCCATTCGCTGTGCTTGTGGACAATAAAACACGGGCAATTGTTGTCACAATTCGAGGTTCCTTTTTGAGTATTACACAATTTGCTAATGACTGAATTTGAATGCGATGTCTTCTCCGCTTCTCAATTGCGTTTCCCACCTTCCCATTTTCAGGCTCCGCTTCTTTCATGGATCTGATCACCGATCTTTCGCTGAGTGATGAACTGCTCGAATGCTCAGTGGACGTTGATTCTGACCCAATTCTGTGCAATGACAAGGAATTGGATGGCCGAGGGGAAGTGCGCGTTCACAAAGGAATGCTTCGCGGAGCAAGGCGAGTTCCACCAAAAGCCCCCCTTTACCAAAGATGAGCCAAAATGAGAACCCCTCTAAATGGAGGGGAATGAGTTCAGAATAGTCGAGAGAGGGAGAGAGTGTGTGTGGCGCCATTTTTGGCAAAAAATTTCTGCATTTTGACGGCGCTTACCGATAATTGTAAAATTTCAAGGGGCTGCGAACAAGCTGCTTCCACCAAAAAATTAAATAATTCCTTTTTGCAGATATGTTTACGAAACATTAATGAGCAACCACGTGTTGGAAGACCTTGTGCTGGAATGCCCCGGCTATTCTTTGGTCGTTTGCGGTCATTCACTCGGCGGTGGCATCGCTTCACTTTTGGCACTGCTTTTAAAGTCACCGCCCCTTTTAAAATATTTTTTGTTGAAATATTTAATTGCGAGTGATGATATTCCATTCCTTTTTTCTGTACTTAAGGCCCAAATATGCCGATGTTCGCTGTTTCGCGTTCGGTCCGCCTGGGCCTGTAATTAGCGAAAATGGAATTGCGGACACGGAGCACAACACACTGTCCATTGTGCTGGGCGATGACGTCATCCCACGCATGACGACACATTCCATTCACAAACTGAAGCAGGAGATCGAGCGAGAAATTGTCTCCACGGACAGGGCGAAGTACGAAGTGTTGATCAAAGGCTTCTTCAAGCTGTTTATAGCCTACCCATTCGAATTGCACGGGAGAACTGCCGGTATTGTCAGGTTTTTAGTTGCAAGGAAAAATCCCATTTGAGCAACTGATTCTGACGCCGTTTCCACGAGTAATCTTTGTCGAGCTGAAAGCAGTGTTCCTGCTCTTCCTCCACCACCGAGTGCCGAGCAATGGAAGAATGGTGCCGGAATTCGAGTGGGTCCCTTTGAAAATTCATTTTTGTAACATTTCCCATGTTAGGGCATTTGTTTTTCTTGTCGTGAATCACATTTATCGTATTTCAGCATCTTCGACCACCTGGCCATCTTCTGCATTTGACATGCACTGACAACAAAAGTGTGGAGTTGTGCTGGATAAAACACACCGCCCTCTACGAAATCCAGGTTATTTTTTTTGATGGATATGTTTTATTACGAATGTTTTAGCTAAATGCCTCGATGATACGTGACCATTGGATTTTTAACATTGAAAAAGCACTGAAAAAGGCAGTCAATACATACGCTAAAGTCGAGGACGAACAGCAGAACGAAGACACACAAAGGATTTTCATTACATAATTGCTATTTGAAAAACAAAAAATAGTGCATGGATAGTCTTTGGTCCCTCATTTATTGTATGTAAAGTATGCTTTATCTTTATCCAAATCTCAATTTGTCATGTCTTTTACATTTTCAGGTGTTTTTTTTATTGCTTTTATTATTGAAATTGAAAATAATTTAATAGGTATTAAATTTGGGAATTAGATTGTTGCTCGAACAAAAAGTCGAAAATCCAAATTTTCGGATTTCATTTCGTCTAAAAACGGCCTAAACGATCTTTTATTGCAGGGTTAATAGTTTTTCAGTTTGTTTACGTATGTTTAAACCCGGAATAATGCATTTTTGAATGATGTCAGTTTATAAAATTTTATCGACTAGAAAAAGTTGTGAAATCGGTTCTAGTCGGTTTTTTACGCGTCACAAAAACAGTTTGTTTGTTTTTCGAAACATTAATCGGAAACTTTATACCACCCGAATCGTTATAGAAATACAAAAAATAAAGTCTCAATTTAGGCCTAGGCCCAAGCAAGCCTAAGTCTTCAGCCTAGGCTTAAGCTTAATCCTAAAGTTTAGGCTTAGTCTAAGCCATTGTATGCTCTGTAACAAAATTATAAACTCAAGAATTTTTTACCACTTCAGCTATTTCCCGTGGACGAATCGAGATGGAATTTTTTTTTATGAATTTTTTCCGAAAATGGTCCCAAATATGGGATAGGTACGCTTGGTAAAAATTTCATCTCGATTCGTCCACGGGAAATAGCTGAAGTGGTAAAAAAAATTCTTGAGTATAATTTTGTTACAGAGCATACGAGTTGTCTTTGTATGGACACCGTAGATTTAACAACCGAAATAAAAAAAAGTACTGAATACAGGACAAAAAAAGACAAGTTTCCTCTTATTGTTAGTTATTGGGATAGCTAAAATACCATGGACACATATGGGACTCGTAAACTGTTGTTGGGGCGCGTAAAATGTCATGGAACGCGTAAAACCGACTAGAACCGTGAAACCTTAAACTTGTCTGGACGCAGTTGGCCCGCTGCCGACTAATTTTTTAAAATTTTTGAAGAAATTAAATATTTGACAGAAATCATAGGCAAAATCAATATTTTTGCAAAATATGTATGATTCTCAGGGTATTTGTTGTTTTATATTTTTCACAAATCTATTCTCTTTAAGTTGTCAGTGTATAACATGTTTCTGGTATAAGTGTCTTTCGTCTCCACGTTTCTCAATTTTTGTCCGGGCGATTGATTTGCCGCTCCCTTCCACTGTCGTCACTCCAAAATTCCCAACTCAACTCTCCCCGGCCAAATCTCCACGTTCGGCTCTTCTTTCAGGGGTCATCTGAGCAACCTTTTTGGAAGTGTTCAGCAGGTGAATGAATGGACTCACTGTCCTTTCCTTCGCTTCCGTTTCACTTATCTCAATTTCTCAGTGGTTTAACACTTCGGCCAGCGCGAGAGTTGTATCATCGGCAGACGAAGCGTTCACTCCGTCCTTCGAACAAAGTGCACTTAGCCCACCGCTCAGCCAAACTCATATGAATTCGATTAGGTATTTTTGTTCGTTTATTTCTGTTTTATGGTTGTTTAAGCAGCCAAGGACTCGCCGAACCATCTGTGATGAACAATTCCAACACCAATCTGCAAACATTTCGCGAAGTGTTGTTCAATGAAACTGTGCTGAAGTTGCTGAGGCGTTACGAATTTGTTGGGGTGAGAACAAACGAACGGATTCGTCATGCGAAAATATCATTAATTACTTAAACCAATTTAGTCCATAGGGTCGGGGGCACAAGGATTGGTTATGTGAGTGAATGTTCAAAATAAAACGCAAATATAGACAGAGTTTCAGTTGCTGCAAGGATTTGCTGACGAATCAACGTGTGGCAATCAAAAGGCTGACGAGGCCTTTCGCCAATGTTATCCATGCAAAAAGGGGTCGGTCCAAGCTTCGCTTATGCTTTTCAACCGTTGTTCATCTCATCCGTTTAGCTTATCGTGAGTTCGAAATCATGAACCTGGTGAACCATCGCAACGTACGTTTTTTGTTTTGTTTTTCCTGTCTTCCGTCCTGCCTAAATTTAGATCATCAAATTACTTAACGCGTACACTCCCCAATCGTCCTTGGATGAGTTCAGCGACATTTACTTGGTAATGGAGTGCATGGACGCCAACCTTTGCTCGGTGGTCCAAATGGGCTTAGACCACGAAAGGCTGTCCTTTTTGCTTTACCAGGTAAAAGAGGCGAAATGAGCCTAATTTGTAGATACATTTTTATTTTAAGATGCTTTGCGGAATAAATCATTTGCACAAAGCCGGAATCATTCATAGGGTAATCAGTCCTTTAATTATGCCATTCTTTTCAATTATTTGTGTTAATGTTCTGTATGTATTTTGCTGCTCCAGGATCTCAAGCCCAGCAACATTGTGGTCGATATGAATTGCCAACTCAAAATCCTTGATTTTGGACTTGCGAGAAACAGCGGCGAGAGCATGCTGATGACGCCATATGTGAGAAGGGAGAGGCCGTACGCACCGAAGGGGTCGGCCTCCATAGGAATATTCATGATGCGAAGCAAGGGCGTAGCCAGGGGGCGCGGGTGAGGGGGCTAACCCCCCCCCCCCCCCCCGAAGCTAAGGGTTTGGCTACGCCCTTGATGCGAATACAAGGAATTGTACTCCCTTTTGGCCTGGGCATTATGATTGAGTTCTTTTTGATAATTTGTTGTTTTGGTAAAGGTGGTCACTCGATATTATCGGGCGCCGGAAGTGGTTTTGGGCAATGGATACTCTACAACTGGTGCGAGTTTTCTTTTTTAATGTCCCCAATCTTCTCACCAACCAATTTTCTCTTTCCAGTGGATGTTTGGAGCATTGGCTGTATCTTCGGTGAACTCGTCCGCAAAGAGGTTGGACCATGGGCCCATTGGAGTCGTCCAATGTGTCAATGACCCGTTTTTTAGGTGCTCTTCCGTGGCACTGACCACGTTGACCAATGGACCAAAATTGTATCTGTCCTCGGTACTCCGAGCATTGAATTTACTGCGAGGCTTCAACCGACGGTGCGACAATATGTGGAAAGTCGGCCGAGAATCGGTGGGAAAGATTTTAAATTACTACTTGAGAGATTAGCACAGAGTAACAAAGAGAAGAAAAAAACATGTACTTTTCCGTTTTGAGGCCAAAATTTGAATTTTTAAAAAATCAACAGCGGGCGCGTAGAATTGTTAAGACTACGCGCCAAAATTATTTCGGAGGCATAAATGCCACAATTTGAGCTAAGATCTCTTCGAATGGGTCTGCGCCACGGGTTTTGACATTTTCGCGCCAGAGAAATTCGCACAAATACGAGTCAAGCATTTGGCGATGTGTGCCGTGTTGTTTTTTCACCGCCACAGTCACATGCGCGCTCTCTATGGATAATCCCCTTTTCTTGTAGGAAATGTGCTGCGGTAAATTCATTTGTTGTTTTTTTGAAGAGGGTTATAAAATTAAAGCTCATTTTATTATCAATATTGGGGGAAGGATCGGGTTGGGAAGAATGAGGGGAAGCACCCTTAGGTAACGCGTATTGCGCTAATTTATTCATAAAAATGGTGGGAAAGCAAATGCCCTTTCGTTATTTTATGCAATGGGAATAAAGATTATCACAATTCTACGCGCCCGCTGTTGATTTTTTAAAAATTCAAATTTTGGCCTCAAAACGGAAAAGTACCAAAAACAGATAGTTAGTCCAAATGAATATGTGTATTAGGTCGTTTCTAATTATTTGCACCCCCCTAGAAATGGCATAACTTTTGAATTCTCACATTTTCTTGCTGTAATTAGCAATCATTCAAAAGCCAAGTGGGTCAGAATTACCTTGATCAGAGTTTCAAATACATAACTTTGTTTGTTTTATTTTAAAAAATGTGGTTTACTACTATGCAAACAAAACAAAAATTGTCTTTTTAAGATGCCCGTCCGTGGCAACAAATTTTCCCGGATATTTCCTTCCCACCCGACTTCGTCAAAGAGCGCGTTAAACTCGACGGTATTTTAGATCCCCCATTCATTTCCTAGTGCCTTTCTTTAGCTCTGTTGGCCCGAGACCTCCTCTCCCAAATGCTCGTCATCGACCCAAATAATCGGTTATACAAAAATTCAAAGCTATGAAGATCATTTTATATATACTACTTTTGCAACTTATTACCCTACTTTTTATATCTGAATCGAATTCCGCTCGTTTTTCCGTTTCAAAAAATCTGACTCAATAATTGCCTCGACTCGCTACAACATCGTGTAAAAATTAATCTTTGGATTACAACTTCATTTTAGGATCAACGTGCAAGAAGCACTCAAACATCCCTATGTTAATTTGGTATGAATTCTTTCTTATTTCGATTAATTTTTTCTTTTTCTCCAGTGGTACGATGCGGGAGAAGGTTGCAAAAACAAACAAAAATGATCATTTAAACGTGAATTAAGTGGATGGTCCCGCTCCAACACCATACATTGAGCCGACACAGTGAGAAATATTTGCTGTTCTGAGAGATTTCCTGGAGAGTAAAACATTTTCCATTTGATTAGTGGTGCGAATTTGAACGTGGAGCAGTGGAAGGAGCTCATTTACAACCAAATCAAGGACTTCGAAGTTTATTAGATGATTTCAACTCACAATCTCTTGCTTATTTTCAGCGGACTCATGACATTTTCGGCATCGGCGTAACAATGAATGGGGACGGCGAAATGCTGGACGAAACCTGAGCACTTTTTTGGGCGACTTCCTTAATATTTCCGTTCTGTCATGTTCTCAAATTGCACCCTTCAGCCAATTCCCATTTTACTGAATAGTCAAACATTTTTTTTGAAAATATATTCCAAATTTGTGTATATATTTTTTTGTATTAAAAAGCATTGCTGGTTCATGGAATGACAAAACGTAACTTAAAGGCGAGAGACCCCCTATCGGTCGCAAAAAGGATAAGAATTAAGAATGATTATTTTTTGACTCCACAATTCATTGTCAATCTCTGCCCCTTTTTTGTATAAATTGTGATGTTTCAATGTTCCAGCATTGTCTGCAGTATCGTCAGAGATGTGCCGAAAATTGGTTTTTAATGAGAAAAATTGGTGCATCCCTTTTCCGTTTTTCATTGCCATTTTAAATAGTTATTCAAACAAATAAATCATGATAATAAAACTGACTATTTTATGATGCGTTATTTACTGTAAATGCAAAATTTAATTATTTTGGCAAATAAATTCACTGTTATATTAATTTGTGCGTTTTCTTTCAGATGAAAGTCAAAGTGATCTCCAGACATCCGGATGAATACCAACGCGAGACAAAACATGACATATTCAAGGGTTAGGAGCTTTATGAAGATATTTTTGGTGATTTTTCGCATCCAAAATTAGTGCCTCGGAATTACGCCGCCCCGCCCGACCCATTTCAGCAGCAGGTGGAGTACACGAGAGCACTGAACGCGGCAAAGTTGGAGCGCATGTTCGCGAAGCCATTTCTGGCTGCCTTTGATGGGCACAATGAGGCGGTCAGTTGGTGTTGGCATTTCATTTTTTATTGGCATTTCGGTATCCCCATTTACCTACATTTCTTCGTATATTTTCAAATTGTTTAATCCATACGTTCGCAGGTCAATTTGTTGGTCAAACATCCCACCCGTCTGTCCACCGTTCTGTCCGGTGCGCGTGATGGCCAAGTCCGAGTGTGGCATTTGGCCACTCGCCGCTGTTTGCACGTCCTCCAGGCACATTCCGGCCCCATCAACGGTCTCTCTGTTGATGCATCTGACGGTTTGCACTTTGTCACGGTTGGCCAAGACGCGCAGCTCAAAGTGTGGCCGTTGCCAATTGAATTTGATGGAAATGCTCAGCCAACGCAGCCCGTCCATTCGGTCGGTGGCCAATGAATTGGCCTTTTCTTTTGTGTAACGTTCTGTCCCTTTCCTTGGCCATTCGCAGTTGTCCCTTGACGGGGTCCCTCACGGCTGTTCCCACGTGGCGATGTCCAGCGATTTCGTCACCTGTGGTGAGGGCATTTCGGTGTGGCGGTTGCACAGGTGCGGTGTCCAGACGTGGTGTCCTCTCCCAATCGGTGTCATCCTTTTCAGATCTTCGCCCATTCGCCATTACGCTGTTGGGCCCAACACTGTGCAGCATATTAACTGCAACCCCATAGAGGAAGGCATTATGGCCGGATGTGCCGCAGATCGCTCCATTTTTCTGTTCGACACCCGCCAGAAAGTGCCGCTGAGCCGCGTAGTGCTCAAACTGAGGACGAACAGGTGCAAAAATGCCGTTTAATAAACCAAATGATTTTAAGCATTGCCTGGCATCCGCTTGAGCCGTTCACTTTTGTTGCTGCAAATGAAGACTACAAGTCAGTCTGACGAACCTATAATTCCGTTGTTTATTGGGTATATTTTTGACTTTCCCCGCTTTTTGTCAGTTTGTACACCTTCGACATGCGCAGGTTGGACTCCGCTCGCCACGTCCACCAAGGGCACACCTCCGCTGTGATGGACGTCGACTTTGCGCCATCTGGTCACGAATTTGTCAGTGGGAGTTTTGACAGATCCTTGCGCATTTTCCCTGTTGAACAATGGCGAAGTCGGTGAGAAACATTTCCCCCATGGACGTCCCAGGATTATCAGTTAAGGGGGGGGCACCATTCATGGGCGATGAGACTTTCTGCTTTCACACCTCTTTTTGCGGCGGGGCGCAAAAATATTTTTTGCAAAAATTTAAAAAGTGCAAGCAACAATGAGAAAATGTAAAAAAATACAACTCGTTAGGCTTTGAGCCTATTCATTGGCACTAAAAAAAATTTTTTGTTTTTGTAAATAGGCAAAAATTATTATATGTGGGTCCTTTTTATTTATCGATGATAAAATTGGGCGAAGCCGCAAATGTCGGGCCGTAACTGTCCGAATTTGGCTTGGGCAACGCAAATGTCCGTAGGCCGCAAATGTCTGGACACCAAAGTTTACATTGTCTAGCCCCTTAAAACTTTTTAATATTTTATTTTTGCGTCGATGTTTGTGGATGCATCTCCCCTATTTCCTGTTTATAAATTTCCCTCCTAATTTGTAAGGGAAGTGTACCACACCCCGCGGATGCAATATGTGCTGTCCGTCTTGTGGTCTTCCGACAACAAATTTGTGTTGTCCGGCAGTGATGACATGAACATTCGCCTGTGGAAGGCAAACGCAGCCGAAAAACTTGGCCCGGTTAGTCATTTTGATGGCTTCAACCCGAATAGATAATAAAAAGAGCATTTTTTTTAGCTCTGTCCACGCGAGAAAGCGGCGATCGAATACAGCCAGAAATTGCGCGAAACTTTCCAAGGCCATCCGGAAGTGCGGCGTATCGTCAAACATCGGCATGTGCCGAAAGCTATTTACAGGTTGTTTTTTTCGATTTAAAAAAAAATCAATTGTTATGCCAAATTCACAGTGCCACGCGGGAGCACAGAATCATACGTGAATCACAGAGAAGAAAGGACAAAAACAGGCGGAAAAACACGAAAAGTGCCGCAACAGAACCATTTACGTCGGAGAGGGCGAAAGCCATTGTCAGCGAAGGGTTGGAATGAAATGCGATTGGAAAGCGGGAAAATAATAAAAATGTCACATTGTTTTGTTTTTGTTCGATAAATCCTCAAAAACGGAATGTTACATAAGGGAATTCGTCACAATTATCAAAATGGGAAGGGAACCCGGACGGAGGTGGAGATGTCACAACACTGTCAAATTGGTATTCACAGACCAACAATTTCTGTTTCTGGCAGCGATTCCTTCACAAGTTGGGGGATGGCGGCAACGAAACTCTTAGAAATGAAAATGAATGGAAAATCAACAACTAATAACCCCAATGTTTCCTTTTCACTTACTTGGTGGTCGACGCCCGGGGCGGTCGCGAGCACTCCCCCGCTGTTTATCAACTGTACGGAGGAGCCGTAATTAATCAGTCGGCCGGACATATCCGATAAAGTTCCACCGAAAAGTGCAGATTGTTGTGAAAAATAATTTCTAAATGTACCAGCAGCGAGTAACAAAGCCTCGGGTGCGGCGGTGTCCCATTTTTTGCAGCCCCTCGAGGCAAAAACGTAAGCAGTGGCCCCCTCCAAACAGCGCAACACTTTAAAGCCCGCGCCTCCCACGCGTTCAATTTCGCTGATCAGTTTCCCCTCGACCAACGCGTCCAATGCCTTTTGCACCTAATGCGGAAGAAAAAATACCACAGGAAAACAAAATGAAATTAAAAAAGGGGCAATCATGAAAATGGGGGTCCCATATTTTTCAAAATTAATAAGTTTTTAAAAGTTGTGTAAAACAACTTTTTATAGGTTTTTAGGGGCGCTGATCACGAATATGATACCCATTTAGACCTATTTCGAACCCCGGACCCGAACTCGAACAAAATCGAAAACTCACTTTTCACAAAAAATCCAACTTTTGTCTAAACCGATCAAATGCATGGAATGGATAGAAAATAGGGATTCAAGGCCATTACGTGTATATAAATCGATTTTGGACAAATAAAGATGAATTTTGGTTAAAAATGGGTTTCGATTTTGTTCGAGTTCGGGTCCGGGGTTCGAAATTAGTCGAAATGGATATCATATTCGTGATCAGCACCCCCGAAAAGCTCAGGGTTCATGTTTTTATCCCAAAATAATTAAGGAAAATACGGGACCCCCATTCTTCATGATTGCCAAAAAAGGATTTTCGACCAATTCGGTGTGGTGACTTGCGGTAGTGACAGCGACCCGTGGCATTTGTCCATCAGCTGAAAAAGGGGAGAAATGAGAACAATCGGCACAATCACACAAGGACATTTGCACTTTGTTGTGCCGTTTTCTGATGGCCAAAAGTACCAACTCCGACAATCGACCAAATGGTGCGACCGTTCGGTGCCAATCCGTCAGCCGTTTGTTGTCCCTCATAATACGGCTGATGAACAATGCCGGCCACCGGTCGGCCTTTGTGAGTGATGCCAATGAGCACAGTGACTTGGCGGAGGAGCGCTGAAAATCTTTTTCCCTTTTCTCGCCATTTGTCCTAATTTATCTAACCCGGGTTTTCTTTTGACTTTGTAAATTCGGAAGTTCCGTCCAACGGATCGACCCAAACGACGACCTAACGGAGACAACAAATTATGGCGAAAGCAACGGGCAAAGAAAGCCTTGCGTCTTTCATTTCGATGCTGCGCAATTCGTTGGGCACTCTTTCGTCGTTGCTCAGCACTTCCGAAGACGGCACCGCCGTGGTGGCATTCTGAAAAACAAAAGGTACAACAACAAACGGACAATAAATATCCAAAAAGTCGGACGGACCTCATTGAAGATAATGTGAAAATGATGTGAAGATGGCAAAGGTTGAAGCGTTTGAAAGGGCGTCGATGGGGGCGCAATGTCCTGGAAAAGTGTAATGAGCCGAAATGACCAAAGGCATTCACTTCCTCGCCAATAATCGTAAGATTTTCGCCGAATTTCGCACGCAGTGACCGTTCAATGCAAATTTGAGCTGAACTAAACGTCAACACAAAAATCGGAACGATAATTACTGATTCCTTTTGTTGAAATCCAAAAATGCGACTAATGATATGGCGTTTTTGGCCAGAAGAAAACATTCGTATTTTTAGGGAATTTGCGGTTCGCTTAAGCCGCCCTTTGCCACCAAATGCCAAAAATGTCCAACCGATCGGCCTCGGTTTGCAAATCCTTCATTTGTCCTGTTTGGTCTTTGTTCACAATTTTCAGGTCGCCACTTTTCATTATGTCCTAAATTGTTCTGTTATTAAACGCGTTCCGATTTGAGGGTTGCAATTGTGCCTTAATAATTCCGCCCGCCGCTTCGGACAGTCGCACTGACGAGGCGACCAACCGCGTGAGAAGACACGCCTTGTCCCACAGCATTTCTTTTTCTGACGTCATTTAATGTGAAAATTATTTTGTGCAAATTTAAAAAGTTGCTGCCCGATTCTGTGACCAATTAAATGAAAAGGCAAAGCATTCTCAGCGTGCATTTCTTTTACAATGGCATTCGTCTTCTACCGAATGCCTTTACATTTTTGTCCAAATTTAAAGAGATATATTAGGTATGTAGATACATACAAAGGTTTCCCCTACAATCCTAAAATTTAAAAATCTGAATAAATGGAGCGAAACCACGACGCGCGATTCGAAGCATTTTTTCCGCGATGCTAAAGTTTGAAAAATTTTGAGCTTTTAAAAATTTAAATGCGCGATTCGCGGAAATTTTTTTGCGTGATCTGCGACCGCGGGATTTTGTGTCCGCGCTCCACACCTTATTTATATGGTTATTATTTATCAAAAATCAAAAAATTTTGTATCACTCACTATCCGGGACCCCCAAAATGGCCTAAAACAATGAAATTTAAAAAAATGCTCTGAGATTTAAGAAGATTCTCCGGAAAAGCCATTAAACCCAGCAGAAAAAACACCCCAGATGCTAATTTTGATTTGTCCATTAAATGATTTTTCTTCTCTTACAAAAGCACAACTTTTTTGTACGCATTTCTTTCTCTTTTTGCGTTTTATGATAAATTTCGACTTGGTTTGGTCTTCGTCCGTTCTTCCCTCCTTAAAATCCAGCTTGTTTTTTCGCCGCGATGGGAAAAAGAAAAAGAAGGAACTAATAGGGGGGGGGGGCAAATCGGAGGACTCATCCCAAAACACGTCATAATACGCCTCCCATCACGGCAGAGCATCTTCCGACCTTCGGGGGAGAGTTTGTTGTTAATGCGTTGTCATCGTCGAAGGGTCCCCCAAAACAAAACTCAGTCGCCCACCGCCACCCTTCGCCACATCCCGCGCATTCTCCGCCTATCAGAAAGGGCTGCTGCTTCTGCTCTTCCCTCATAATCCGCCGATGGAAATTGGACTGAAAGGGTGGCCCAAATTGAGAGAAGGAAGGAACTGGTTTTGCCGGATGGGCCTTTCTCTTCCCCTCCTCCTGCGGGGGTTCCGCGATTATTTACGCCCAATGTTCCCTTCCGGCAAATGCAAAATAAACTTCAATTGAATCCCTTCGACTTTTAAATCATTCACTTTTTTAACTGGTTTATAAAAAGGGAGGCGAATAGCCGTAAATAATCGCTTTTATATCCCAAATCCCCCCCCCCTCCGACTGATCAGTCCATCACTCAGTCTGCACCTTACCAATTTGTTCACTGCGCCGCCGTCGATCATCACGCAAATGCCGGTTCCCTGTGGCGAATGCGCACATCGATCACAAAAACACCGAAATTGGCTTACCCTTGGGAAGAAATGCTTAAGCAATCGCTCTTTTTGCGAATGTTTCATAATTTTCCTCCAATTTTGATCATTTGCAATTGACGTGACGTTTTAAGAAAAATGATGTTAAAACAAATATTTTCTGTCCTATTTTTTGTGCTTTCTGCTCAGATTTCAGTCGGACAGTCGGAGGAAGTGAGCGAATTCGAACAACCCGTGGTAACATTTGGTAATTGTGAATCGAAACGGTAAAACAAAGTGTTTGGTTGAGTGACTGACAATGGCACATTCGAAGCAAAAGCATTGCCTATTTCTGATCAGTCCAATTCCATTCGAAGGATTGTGGCACAGCTGCCACAGAATGGAAGCCGTGCATTGAGCGTCGGTTGGCTGATCAGGTGTTCGGCTCGTGCTGCGAAAGATTTGTGCCGCCCGAATGCCGCGGCCTTTGCACTTACGAAAGTCACCCAATCGAAGCGCGAATATTAGTCAGTTTACAATTTAATGAAGCAATGAATATTCATTTGTTTCAGTTGATGCACACAATTCAGCCGAGTCGGTGCCGTATGTACAAATATTTGAGTGCCATTGTCCATTGTGCCGCACAAACGCACGACAATACGGTAGGGCAGAAAAGAGAGGGGGGGGGGGGAACCAAGGGCATAGCCAGGGAGGACGGAAAGGAGCGAGAAAAGCGGGAGAAAAGGAGGGAGAGAAAGGGAGAGAGGGAAATAAAGGGAAGGAAAGGAAAGCGGAAAAGAGGGGAGGGAGAGAAGTAGAGGCGAATCGGTTAAAACAAAAAAGAAAAGCCCACCAATGTTACCAATTTGTCTTAAGCATTGTTGCCGCGAAATGGGAATGGAAGAGATTGGGCAGAACTGCTTGGACTTGTGCAGACCTCAAGTGCTATTGACTTACAAAATGCCACCATAAAAACAGAATAATTTAGCAAAATCCGCGCATTCGGTGGGGCGTCAAATCGCTGCGGAAAGACCTCGTCCAATGTTTGTCGAAATGGGATCAGGTGGGAACAGCCAATTAATTAGGCGGATAAGACAAGGAAGTACTGGCATTTTAGGTGATGTTCTGTCATCAGGCGGGCCTTCGGTCGCGAAAAATTTCGAAATTTGTGCCCAAAGCGATGAATGTTTAAATAAATTTAAAATTAAAATGAAATGGAATTTGGCAGAGAATAAATTTTAATCAAAAATAAAATAGAAATTATTTAATTATCGTTATTCCGACAAATTTTCTTCCATTTTTTCGTCGTTATTAAAATTTAGCCGAATTTCGCCGTCAAAAACAATTTGAGAAAACGAAGCAAAAGCATCTGAAAAACAGAAAATAAACATTCAAAAAGTGAGTGGATTTTGTGGTCAAACCGTCGATCGCCTCAATAAACCGCCGATAAAACGAAAAACGAAGGAGAAGCGACCGCTTCCGCAACAGAACGGAATAGGAAAACAAAGCAACCGCGAGCATGGCGAGCCCAACGGAGGAAGAGGAGAAACTGCGCAATACCGTAACCGAAACCAAAGCGAGACAAAACGCCAGAAAAAGGAGCGGAAAAACGAGTGGAATTCGAAGGGCCTACGAATTTTTTGAAGGAAAACACAAATTCAGCGGATTGTCCGTTAAAAACCTCCGAATGGACGGGCAAACGGCGAATTCGAATGTTCAGAAGGGCGGCCATTGTGAAAAAGCGTTGGAGCCACCTGCCAAATGAAAGAATGAGCAAAGCATGGGAACGCTTTTCACATTGCAAATGCCACATAAGCGATCATTCGGTCGATGGCACCGAGAAAAGAAAAAGCGATGGCCAAAAGGACCTGCAAAAGGAAGCAAAAGCATGGCACTTTCATTTTGAACGCTTTCACATGGAAAATGAGTGCCGCCCGTGGGCTTTCGTGCCGTTCATTGACACAGCACAAAAATGCGGGCAATTGGCGCTCGCGGGCGGCGGCATATAAATAACTGACAAAGTCGGAGTTTTATGGGCCTAATTAGCCAAGCGTACCGACTGGCGACGAACAAAGTCGAATTCAGCGAACCGAGCAAAACGATGCAAATCAAAAAAGGGACCACGACTTGGAAAGGGCCAAGCGAATGCTGCGCAAAAGTCTGAACGGCGAAACATTTGGGAAATGTCCGACCGATTAATTAGTCAAAATTACCGTCGCAACAGCGGACGACCTTTGAATTTGAGGGACCTGACAAAAGGCATTTGGAAGTTCAAAGGGATACAAACACAACAATTGACAGTAATTGCCATGTCATTACCGTAAGCACAACGAAAAAGGACAAATTAACAGCGAAATAAAGAAAAGCGACGAAGAGAATGCCAACCAAAATGGCAAAACGCATTGTGCTAACAAATAAGGAAAGAGAGAGTGAAGCTCGGCAGCAGAAGGATTATTTGTGCACCTTCGCGGGTTGGCGACTTCCTCCGCGCCAAAGTTCAAAATGTCCCATCCGTCGTAACTGAAAAGGCCGGCGAAAAAGGCCTCGACGAGATGGCCCGGCTCCCAAACGGAGTTGGCGAAGGGATCGCGCAAATTGTGAGTTTGGCCTGAAGCGGACGGAAGCAATTCCGAAGAGTTATGATTGAGGGAGGAAAGACCGTGGAAAATGAGCAAATAAAAGCCGGTGGCAATGACAATGCCAATGGAAAGCAATTTGGCAGCAGAACAGAAAATTTGGAAGCGCGAAACGGCAGAGCCCAAAGAGAAGAAATTCAAAAAGAGGAGAAGCCAAGTGAGGGCGTAACTGAAATGAGAAAGGGAAGCGCAAAAATGGGGGGAGGGAAAAGCGAAATGTCGCAAAATAATAAATAATCTCGAACCCTCCCCCCTCCCTCCCCCCTCCCTTTTCCCTCCCCTTTTCCTCATTTCTTCTCCCTCCCCTTTCTTCTCCCTCTCCCCTCCCCCCTCCCTCTTCACCCATCCATCCCCTCTCTCCCCTCTCCCCCGCTGCCCACCCAATGCATTTCCGTCCCATAACAGCGGTCCATTCGTCCACAAATTCAATTCCAAAGCCTTGCAAAAAATACTGCGCGAATGTCTCCGCTTGGATGGCCAAAGTTAAAGGAAAAGTCAAAACACAGCCGCAGGCCATAAAAGAGAAGGCGATGGAACGCCTGATTTGTGAGGGCAAATTAGTGCTTTAATTATCTTTATTTTGAACCATTTGACGTGGCACAGATAGGCAAAATCGCCACCCGACCGACGAATGCTTGTGCCCAATTCGATGTAACAAAAGGCACCCAAAATGGCAATTGCGGCAGAAAGAGCCCAAACTATGAGCGAAAGGCCAACCTACAAATTTGAAACGAAAATTATGGCACAGTGACATAATGCCAATCGACTGATTGTGTGTGGTTGAGAATGGAAGTGGGCGTAATGAAAAGGCCGGAGCCGACGATGTTGCTAATAATGTACGAAGTGGCACCCCAACGGCCCATTTTGTTTTTGTTAACGGACGGACACATCGCCAACAATCGAACGGAGCGATTTTTGAACTTTTTTTTTATTAATTTAGACGAAAAATTAGCAAAATAATAATAAAAGAAGCATTGAGTGATTTTGATAAGAACAAATAAAAGAAATTATTCTTTGGAGTGGTGAAAGAATAAATCGATGGAAATTTAAAGACAACGCCAAAAGAAGCGGAGAAAAAGCAAAAAGACAGTACCCTCCACAGAACGACTACAGTATGCCAGCTAAATGGCATTTGCACTTTCAAAATGCCATCTTCGGCCCCATCAAATTTTATTTTTTTTTTGTTATTTTTAATTGCCATTTTCAATGTGTGGAAAATTCGACAGGAGCAGATTATTGTTCATTTCTTTTTTGGCATTGGCACCATTTTGCGGGGGAAGGCCCTAAAAATTAAAATTAGTCAGAAGGACGGAATTTCTGCGGCATTTCCAATGCCTTAAACACCTCTTTTTGTTTGCCTGAAGCCGAGTTTGGCGTTCTGTCCAACACTTTTACGTACACAGGTCTGTACAGCACCACGTCGTCAACAAAGTCTTTCTCTCCTTCTGTTCGTCCGTCCCAAACTTGACCAAGCCGAAACTCTGGCGAAATGTATTTGCCCGTTTCCACGTGATCAACGCAAAAATCTTGAAAAATTGAATTTTAGCCGTGTTTTTTGTTGTTTTTCTACCGTATCCCACGCTGTACAGTTGCGAATGCCCTGGACGAAAGGGTACAGTAGCGATTGTAAGCGGAAAGTCCATTTCGAGGGCGGCACTGCCGGCGTCGGCCAGCGAAGCGGCGGGAGACGGCGGCGCTTTTGGCACGGACATTTTTCGACTGGCATCCTCGACGTGAAGTCGCAGAACATAATACAACTGAAGGAGACGACAAAAGCCAACCTAAGCGAAAAGAGAAAGGGTGGACAATTGGCCAAATGGGAGGGACAAAAAAAACAGAAAAGGACAAAAAAAAGGGACAAATACGCAAAATAGCAAAAGATTGAAGAAAATATGTTTAAGATGCTTTTTCTTAATTTTTAACCATTGTCGGAGGAAGGACGGGGATTTTCAGGGAAAGTTCTTGGCCGGCGTCGAGTCGAAATTGCGAATGTTCGCCGATCGGAAATGACCTAATTTTACTTTTAAAATTTTCAAATTTAATTCTAAGAAATGCTACCTCCATTCAAAGGCTGTTGATTGAACTAAATTGAGAAATGTTTGAAAAATAAAATATTATACGAAAAATCACTGTTTTTTGCGTCCGCTACCGTACCAATGACCCCACGGTCGATACGGTACTCGAGGTGCTTAAGTAATTTAACAAATTTGAATTTAATAAGTAAAGACCGGATTTTTATGTGCTAAAAATCCTGAAATATGTAATAAAATATGTGCTAAAAAATGCTGAAATATGTGCTAAAAACCCCAAAAAATGCCAAAATATGTGCTAAAATATGTGTTAAAAATTGAAAAAATAAGTGTGTTTTTGCATAAAAATTCCCAAAAATCTCATTCTTTATCATTTTTAGCCCATACAACGCAAATCAAATACATTTCGAAGTGTTTGGGTAAAATTGTCTTTTTTTGATAAATCATTTCTATAAATTGAAAGTTCCAGCAGAGAACTTCGAAATCCAATGACGAATTAATGAATTCGAGATTTCATTAGTTTCTACAATCGAAGAAAAAATTTTTTAATTTGAAAATTATGTTAATAATTAGGAAAAAAGTCGATTTTTAGGGGTGTATTTTTCAATTTTCTTGTATTTTTATTGCAATTTTTCTCAAAAATGCCAAAATATGTGCAAAATATGTGCCAAACCCCAAAATATGTGCTAACATATTTTATGTGCCAAAACGCCAAAATATGTGTTTTTATGTTTTTATAAGTCGCTCTAAATCAAAAATTGTTCGGAGATAATGCTATTTTTGGGCTTCTCTCGCCATAACTAAGCCGCAAAAAAAATATGTAAAAACATAAAAATCCGGTCTCTATTAATAAGTGATTTTTGCCTGGATTAGACGCACGCAAACAATGGCGGGGAAATGTTGGCGATTTTCCATTTGCAAACGAAGGCGAAGGACCTCGCCACAGCAATAGGCACTCCGTTCAAGAACCTCAAAAGTGGAGAAAAGAGAAAATGGCAGACAATGAGGGTAGAAAATGACCATTTGGGAAATGGGGAGAATGACTCACCGCTCTGAGGGCAATCACTCCTCTCTTGCAACAGCCAAAACAACGAATTTGGTGGTCCTGGGCACAGAGATGGGTCCAAAAAATTATTAATTTTATTTAATTCGTATATTTTATTTTTTGAGTATTTTTACCAAATATTTCTCCTCCATACAGTCAATGTGTGGGCCGATCAGTGTAAAATATCTAAACAATTCGAAATAATCGTGTTAAATTATTAATTTTCACTTAATGCCCTGAGGCGAACTGGCGTAAGGAACGTCGACTATAACCTTTGAAAATGCAATCGGAAGTCAAAACAACTTTTCTTTTGTTTACCTTCACATAATAGCGAACTGTGCCGGCCTAAATTAACAAATTTTTGCCCAATTAATCCCTAAATTTGCCTTCGTTTCCAGCGAACTCGGCATTTGTGTGGCGGGCAAGCGGAAACCGAAGCTGAACTCGTGCGTCCCCCGCGGCAGAATCTGCGCCGTTTCTTCGTCGTCGCCGCCGTCGCGTCGGTCGCGGCCCCACAAAAGCAACTTTTCATCCAACAAATATTGGTCGTCCTTCAATGTCCTTAAAGGCTAACGAGTGCTCGAGAGTCAAAATTTTCCGCAACTGATGGCCGAGATTAATTTCCGACTCGAAAAAACCGAGACTCTCGAGCATATGAAAAGGGGTGGAAAAAGCCAAACGATGCCAAAAAAAATTGCTTTTTGGCACTTTCCCATTTTAAGCCTTTTGTTAGCTAATCAATCTTTTTCCCTCTTCTCTCTCTCTCTCTCTGTGCGCTCACTTCGATTCGCCCGATTTCAGCACTTTCCATTGGACACGCGCCCGCCCCCGCAGAAACACTCTGATGCCTTAAATTGACTCCTTTTTTGCTTCTGAGTTTGGCCTCACCTCTCAGCCGAAGTGGTGCATTTGTTTCGAGTATTACCACGCCATTTATCGTCTCACTTGGGTAAAAAACGTCCTAAAATTCAAATTTTTTGCATTATTTACCATTTTAATTGTGTTGACTTTCTCCAGACGAATGTCAAAGCCGTCAATGCAGTCCATTAGTGGTCAATTTTAGTTAATTGTTTGTTTATTTTGGTCAATCGTTTGGGGGGGGGGGACAAAGATATCTCTCCCAAAGCGTACTTTGTCATAAACTGAAAATTGCCCAAGGGAATTTGGAGCATTTCACTAACAGATGTGAGGAATAAATCAGAAGCAGAGCAAATCAGTGAGAAAAGATGACCCTTTTCCCAAATAAACACAATTTGTAGCCAAATTCGCGAATAATTTGGCACTTTTTCCCCGCCCTTTTCCGTTTAACCCTTTTGCTGCTGGTCCATCAAATGGGTGTGCAAACATGACAATTGGAGGAAGGCATTTTTAATATTCGTGTGCCTTGAGGGTCGGCCGTGCCGTGGGTTTTTGCCTGGGGGGCGTGAAGCCCAAAGGCTAAAACAGTGTCGCCTTTCCTTTGCCAGCGGTGCCATTGCTGCTCCCTGCTGCTGCTGGAAACACAATCTGACCTCGGAGAAGCCCTCCCCCAGCATCGACTTGCCCCCCTCCCCTACCCCCGAGCTTTTCCCTCGGCACACTTAACCGCCCCCGCCTCCCCCGGGGCTAACATTTGTCTCTCTCGGTGAGAGTGCCGACGCCGCTCAGCAGAGGTACACTTTCTCCAAACACAACAACATTTTGTCGTCGGCACCTTATGTTGATGGAAGGCACAAAATGCATGGACTCGCAGCAGAATAACTCCAATTCCGCTCAAATTTTTGAAATCCTTTAATTTTTGATGCCATAAAACGAGAGAAAGAAGGAAAATGTGTAATTTGCCTTTTTAAATGTTTGCCATATGTGCGAAAGAGTCAAAAACAGAAGACACATTTCAACATTCGTTTGATCCTTGCCCGAAAATGTGTCCACATTTTGTTTTTTCTTCAGTTGCGACGATTTTGCCACAGTTTTACGCCGAGGTGCCGCCATTGGCCCATTTTAGGTATCGAACGGGCGAATCCATTGGAGGGATTTGGCGGAAATTGGGTGGGGGGAGGATTGGCACGGAAAAGCCAAAAAGGCCCAAATGGAGAGACACATAGCGAAATGAAAGAAAAATAAATGAGGAAGGGAAAAGCAATTAAAAGAGAGGAAAAGGTAATTAATTATTACAGAGATGGCAGAAAGGAAAAGGAAGAACTCTGAGAATGAATTCAAAACTAAAAGATGGCAAACAATGCCAATGCCATTCTCTGCTCAAAATGCCATTCCTTCCGCCGTTTTTCGCTTCTTTGACCCTTTCTTTTCACTTTCTTTAGGCGGGAATTTGATTTGAAAATGTAATTTTCTTCTGCCTTCCCACCCAATTCAAAGACCGGTTCAGCGAAAGCGAAGGTTTTGCCGATGAGCGATTGGATCGGTTGAAAATATTTAAATTTTGGGAATTTTGCTGAATTCCATAGAGCAGATAAATCCAGTTTTTCTGTGCGCCCTTTTCATCGAGAGGCAAATTTAGGCGAAAATTGCGTATAAATTGAATCGAAACCCATGGGAATTACATTTAAACTCATTACTTACGTAAGGAAATGCATTTCCTGCCAAAAGCAGCAGCCAAAAGCGAAGACTCTTTCAAATTGGCCGACCGATCGAACAGCGAAAGGGAGGAAAAGCAGAAGGAAATCGAGTGGGCCTTTTAATTACATAATGTTTTGTATTCTTCATTCTTTTTTGCCCTTTTTGACAAAGAAAAAATTAATTAATTAATTAATTAATAATTAGTAATCTTTTGTTTCGGAATTTCTTCCCCTTTTCATTGGTTTCTTTAACCGGGAATTTTTGAAAACTTCACTTTTCGAGTGTCTTTTAATGTATAGTTCGAGAACCGACGATTTCCCGAGACTTTTCTCGGGCCGAGACTCTCGACCTGTTCATTGCTTTGTCAATGCTTTGCTTTTCCAATTCCCTTCGGCCACTTTTGCCATAAATCTGTTAAGCTATGCCCGTCGTTTGGCCATTCTCTGCGTTTCCTTCTCCACTTTGTCCATGCTTTGCGCTTGTGTCGCGGTCCCTTCGCTGCTCACCGCTTCCCTTTCGCTTCAATCGGAATTGCAATTCGAGGCCGACTTCTGCCACGTTCGTCTGCGCGATATTTGGTCCCAAATTGGCAATTTTGGCGAAGACGTAAAAGCGAATTGGCACGGAGAGTCGAAGGAGAGGACGGAACACACGCGAAGCAAAAGAGAGCCGAAAGGCGGCGGGGTCAGTCCAATCGGAGGCATAAAGACCCAGTAAGTTCGGCATTTCCGCAAAAGCAGGCATGGCTCTTCGGGCGCTTTATATCCGACGTGCCGTTTCCGCGAGTGCATGCCGCGCCGCTAACGGAGCCACACGCGCCCATTCCAAGTGGCGCCTTTTCCACCTCGGGCACAACAGTGGGCGGATACGGCGGCTATGGAGCGTCACTACAGAAGCAAACCAAAGCGGAATACGGTGGCAAGTCCGGCCAAACGGCACCGCCCAAGGCGGACGTATACGGCATGGAAATTGCGGTGATTACTGATTTTTGGAATTGCTAATCTTAATTTAGCGCGAATCTCCAAATCTGTCCACGGCATCGGCACAAAGCAGCGCATTTTCGCCCGGTGGTTCAAATGCCTACGGAGCCAATCCAATTTCTGCTGCCTTTCCTCCCGCAATAAAACCCCCGTCCGCTTCTGACCAAGCTGCCTTGTGTTGCTGTTGTCAGGGACCGCCTGGAACACCGGGCGATGCCGGCGAAGACGGTAAAAAGGGAAAAAGAGAAGCATGGAAAACGGATATTAGTTGAAAGGCATGCAATTATCAAAATAATTGTCAGTTTAAGGCGAAAACGGAAGCGATGGACTGCCCGGAGCCTCCGGGCAGGAAGGCCGATCAGGGGAGGTTCAAAATTAAACCTTTTAATGAGAAGTTTAGCTTTTTAATTCATTTGTATATTAAGATAATTGCACACGATGTGCCAGTTAAAGAGCCTTGCGTGATCTGTCCGCAGGGTTCGGCCGGCCCAGCTGGCCCTCAGGGCCCAAGGGGACCGCCCGGGCCAAGGGGTGCCAACGGAAACAGCGGAATTGATGGTGGGCATCAAAAGAGTTCAAAATTTGGCAACCATTTTCAGGCAAGCGCGGTGAGCCTGGGATGGAAGGATCGCCCGGTCCAATCGGAAACATTGGCCCAGTGGGGCCGCAAGGTAATTCCGACATTGTGTAATGTCAGAATTTCATTCTTTAAGGTCCACCTGGAATTCCTGGTCGTCAGTTCATCACGGAAGGGCCACGAGGCTCACCGGGAAAGCCGGGCCCCAAAGGGCCCAAGGGATTGCCCGGCTGCCAAGGGGTGCCGGGCATTACCGTCCAGGGAGTCAAAGGACCGCCGGGGGACGCGGGGAGGTGGGAAAAGGAAAACTCAGCGAATTCCCAAGAAAAACATTTGCTTTGTTTAGACCGGGGAAAGACGGACGACGAGGGCAACAGGTGAAACAAGCAAGAAATTTAATTATCAGAGAAGAAATGGCATTTTTAAAAGGGAACGAATGGCACGCCGGGCTTAAAGGGCACTTCCGGCGATTGTTTCCATTGTCCACCGCCGCGGACGCCACCCGGCTATTGAAAAAAAATGAAATAAATTTAACAATTTATCGAAAAAGAATTATGAATCTGTTTTTTGCTGTTTTGATCGATCAGTTTATTTTTATTTACTATAAACATTTTGCCATTCTTTCGCGTAATTAATAAAAATGATTCAAATGTTTTCTTGTTCACACGGCTTTTATCAGTGAATCAGTGTTGTTCTGTTGTTAATTAATTAATTAAGCATGACTTTTTTTGGCAGTTTCGAAAACGCGGAATCCATTTTTATTTCTTTAGATTGACAGTTTTCGAATTACCAAAATGGAAAAAAATAGTCCATGAAGCAAAGGCTTGTTAGTTGATTGAACTCATTAATTTTATGTGGATTCATAGAATGAATTGAACTCAAAAAGCTCTGGAACCCTATTACCGGCAGTTCGATCTAAATTAATTTAATTTCAGTCGTTTGTCTTTTATTAATTCACTTGAAATCAAATTTATATATTATCAAAAAAGTAACCGATGCGTCTCAAAAAAGGACTTCACCAACAAAAAGCAAGCATAGACGGCACTCCAAATGAAGTCGATGAGTTGGGCTTTCTCTCTGGCAAAGTCGAGTGCTCAGAATTTTGGGAGGCAGTGAAGAAAGCGGTGCTGATCAATGCGCCGGACAGGTGTGAAATGTTTAGGTTTTCTATTTTCTTGGTTTTAGCAAAAGCTGTTCCAAGTGGGGCCTCACGATTTTTCGAGCCTGGAAAAATGCGGCCAAAGTGAGTGCAGAAGACCGAGGAGAGGCGAGGCGGGCACTGATCGAAAACGAAATCTTGGAAGACCTTTTCTATGTTGCGGTGATGACGGCTCGTCCTTTTTCACAACGATTTGCTTGGGTATAAAGTTCGCAATCAGAGATTGATGAGCATTGTGGAAATCAATTTATAGATCACCGATGCATTATCAGACAAAGAAAAACAAACCAAACGCTTAAAAGCGGTGCTTTTTCGCGTCACAATGCCAGTACTTTGGCGAAATTTGGAGGTTTAATGAAAATTATTACTTCTGCAATCCTCATCCCAAGGTGCCAAATGAGGATGTCCGTCTTGCAGCTTCGGCAATTTTGCTGAAATTCTTCCCACTTATTTCCGACGAAGAATTCGTTTGTTCTTTTTTTACTTATTGTTAGGCTTATTAGTTCTTTCTGGCAGATTCGTGAAGAGTACATCGCTCGCCAACAGAATGCATTACAAATTATGCTGATGGACGACTGTTTGCCGATTCGCGTGATGGCGGCCAAAAAGGTGCCGGAGCACCTGAGCGCTCATTGGGACATGTTTCCGCGCGAACTGATCAAGTTGCTTCTGGAGAAAGTTGGTGGGATGGGTCAATGGCTTAATGCCAATCAGAGCGGCGGTTTGGCACTTTTGCAGTTTAAATGGGACGATGAAAAACCAAATTGGGGTGAGCCTTTTGATTCGCAAAAAATATATTAGGTTAAAATTTATTAAATTCTTTTATTGGTAATCCTTCGGAATTGGTGTCCCGACAGAAAAAAAAATTAAAATTTTCTTACAAAATCACTTTTGCTATGGTAAAAAAAGGCGCCTATCACGAATCCGAGTTCGGATTTTGCAAAATCACTGATTTTGTCAATGATTTTTCATCATGTACTTGATTTTTTTTGAAATTTTTTGTTTTCTAAAATTTTGTCTTTCCTATACATTTAGTGGTTCATTCTAAAACTATTTATACATTCTACACCATTCAGAATATCGAAATTGCCGAAAACAAAGTTTTAGAAAACAAAAATTTTCAAAAAAAATCGAGTACTTGATGAAAAATCATAGATAAAATCAATGATTTTGCAAAATCCGAGCTCGGATTTGTGATCAATGCATTTTTTTACCCCAGAAAAAGTTAAAAGAAAATTTTTATCTCTTTTTCCCGTCGGGACACCAATTCCGAAGGATTACCCTTTTATTTATGACCCTGAAAATCAAAAGGGTCCCCCTTGGTTTTTCATCGACCCATCTAAACTGCAAAAATGCCGCTTTTTCAAATAATTTGGAAAGACTATTTAACATTTTAAATCTTTTTCTTTTCCATTTAAAATCAAAACTTCAAATGTTAGCTCGTCGACCAGCTGTCGCTCGACTCGGTGCCCGAAGTGCGTGCGGCTGTCTACGAAGGCTTTGAACATTTGTTGCCATGCCCGGCCGCCCTTAATTCCACCCAACGTTCTCTGGAAATTCTCGCCAAAAGGGGTGCCAACGATCGTTCGGAGCGTGTTCGATTGTCAGCCTTCAAAATGCTTAACAAATTGAACGGGCATCGTTACATCAAAGTCGGAACAGAAGATTTTTATTTTGGAGAAACTTTCTTAGTACCCTCTTTTGACTCGTTTTCCTTCAGCTCAATGACCTTATCACTTTGCCGGATTGTTTCTTGCGCCTCGATTATGAGCCGTCTGCGCAGATTCAGGCTCAAATTGTTCGCTGTCTCTTCGCCACATTGTGTCCTCGGCTGGTGGAGGCGATGAAACATCACATCGACCGTTTCAATGACAATTTCTCTGGACGATTCAAACGCATTTATTTTATGTGTAAACATTCGCGACTTGCCTCGCTGCACTTCCACCGGTTGGTCTACCCACTCGGGCTTATGCCCATCAGCGAGGCAGGCGAGTGCCAAACATTTGAATCGTGCACTTGTTGATTTGAATGCCTTTAGTTCTGCATATTCAAATTTTGGTGATTGGCGTGCGGAAAGCATTGCGCCAATGCCGCGGGGCGGAGAGTAGTGCGGACGAAACAACGGACAACATGACGATGAACATCACAGGGGCATCCACATTTCTGGCAGAACAATTAGAGGGCGAGACAGGTCATGTTATTGGGTTTACATATAATGTGAGTTCTTCAGAAGAAAAGCTGCTGGTTCTGAAGAATGTGCTCGACTCGGCCATCCTTTTGTGGGTCATCATCCATCCCGACATGTTAGGCACTAAATATGCCACTGAAAATGCTGCGCTTACTAAGATTATGGCCAGCATTCTGCGGGAACTCGACAAATTTTCGGTGGTTTTCTTTGTGGTTTCACCTTTGACTTTTTTTAAGGAAACTTTGCTAATGGATTCCGCATTGACAATTGCCAGCAATTTGCCCAAGGACAAAATCGGTCGTATGTTTGGTCGAATTCGTGCCAAATTGGAGACGGAACCGACGGACAATGTCTACTTTGCCCACTTCGTTGAAGCTTTGGCCGCTTGGGACATGAGTAAACTAATCAACATTATCGAACTGGCATTGCAACGATTGCGGAATGCGGTTGTGGCGGTGTGCGACCCGAACTGCTCGACCCCGCGGCGTAGGCGAGGGACGACGAATAACAAAAGTGTGTTTCTTGTACAAAGGCTGGGTAAACCGAAATTTTGTGAAAGGGCGCTGCATTTCCTGATGCTTTTTTGCCTGGCATTTTTCTATATCATATTCCTGTAAGTTTTTCCAAAATTTTTTATTTCTGTGGAGTTTATAACAAATATGATCGGCCTACAGTATGCCGGTAAATATGGATGATTAAAGTCGATACAAATTATTCTAATTAAATTAACTGTTTTTTCACACATAAATGCATTTTGGTTTATATTTCAGCTTTGCCTTCGTCCTTCCTCAGTACGTCCTCTATCGACTCACCACGAGCAAAGCGCGCTCGTTTTGGAGAAGGACTTGTGGATTTTTTTCGTCCATTAGAACTCATCCAAATTCTGTTGGCCTGCCCACAATCATGCACATGTCTCAAGAATAATTTTGGCATACATTTGGAAGGATTTTTTGAGTCTCTGTGCGTCATCCGATGCAAATTTGGCGAACTGTTAATGAACAATGGGTGGGAAACAAAATTTGATGCCCGAACACTGATTTGTGCCTATGAAACGTTCAACATCGTGGCACTGATCACTAAGAGAATTGAAGTGAGTGAGCATTAAACACGGCTTTCTTAATTTATTTAATTTGGCGTTTTGTTTTTTGTGCTTAAAATATGTTTTTTCTTTCATTACTTTTCGTTCAGCAACCTCGTCGCAACAGTCAAGGCGAAGAAATTGGTGTAAATGAAGCAGAGCGGGGGTTATCCCTGACAGATCGAATTTTGTACAATGAAATGAAATGGTTCGCAACTGTCCTCAACGAGCGCACTCCTTCCTTCTCCATCATTCAGGTGACCACCCAAACTCATCAAGTCGCTTTTCCCCTTCACTTTTCAGATGTTTCTTCGCTGCCTCAGTCTCCACCTGTGCGCTTCTCAGCTGAGTGCCGTGGTCCTTAACGAAACGGCCTCTTTGCTGAACGAACTTCGATATCGGCTGGAAAATGTGTACGACGCGCGTCCAGTGATGTCGGCACTCAAAAAATGTGTGAATCATTTGAACGAGGCATTGGAGGTGACCCCCAAATTATGATATTATGTATGGTAACAAAATGTTATCCTTTTCAAGGGGTGCGAAGAGCGCGACCAAGCAGAAAGAATAATTGAGCACAAAGTCAGACCGATGGAGGAATATTTTGAGGCGGAGGAACGGGGCGACACGACGCAAATGGCAGCGGAAGAGAACGACGCTTACCACGAGATTGATGACGGAGAATTATAAACACTCGTCAAAATGCGTCTAACTTTTTCCCAAATTTTTCATAAGAAATTTATTCATTATGACCAAAAATGTTCCATTTTATTATAATGGGAATACATATATTTTATTTATCTTCATTTGTTCTGTGATTGGTTAATTAATGTCTGTGGGTCCGTTCATTTTTCTGTTCCCAAAATGTCGTCTCTTCGTTCGCCACTGTTGGCTTTTGCCACTTCGATTCGCTTTTATACTTCGACGCGACAAAATCTAAAAATCAACCAAAACACGAAGGTTATTAAACATCTCAATGGGTTTTACCACGCTCACCAAATGCAATTTCAGGTGGTCGTCCAAGGCTTTACCGGCAAACAGGGCACTTTCCACGGCCAGCAAATGATTGAGTACGGCACGAATGTTGTGGCCGGTGTGTCGCCCTCAAAAGCGGGCACTGAGCACTTGGGAAAGCCGATATTTGCAACAGTCAAAGTTTGTTTGCACTGAATTAAGAAATTTACCGCAAAACCCGCTTTTGTCAAGAAAGGAATTCTAAATGGATATTTTGTTTGCCGTTCTCCTATGACAATCATTGTCAGTTTTTAATTTGCTTTGAATAGGATGCCCGGGAAAAAACTGGTGCCGACGCTTCAGTGATTTATGTGCCGGGTAAATGTTTGATCGCTTCGCTTTTAATGAATGCGTCCAAATTCAGCGCCCTTTGCCGCGGCTGCCATCGACGAAGCGATCGACGCCGAAATCCCTTTGGTTGTGTGCATCACCGAGGGAATCCCCCAATTGGCGAGTTTTGCCTTTTCTTTCGGCATTTACCCTTCCTCCCCCAACCTTAGGACATGGTCCGTGTCAAGAGCCGTCTTCTGAAGCAGAATCGGACTCGGCTGCTCGGCCCCAATTGTCCGGGAATCATTGCGCCTGGCGAATGCAAAATTGGCATAATGCCGGGTCACATCCACAAAAAAGGCGTTATTGGCATCGTTTCGCGATCGGGCACACTCACTTATGAGGTACATTTGTGTGTTGACCCCCTCCCTTTTCATGGATTTGGTTGGCTTAAATTTCCATGTTTCCTTGGAATTGGCTTTGTTAGGCACTCATTTTTCCTTCCTCAGGCCGTTCAACAGACCACTGAGACGGGCCTTGGCCAAACTTTGTGCGTGGGCATTGGTGGCGACCCATTCAACGGCACCAACTTCATTGACTGTCTTGATGTGTTTTGCCTTTTTCCGTATAATCCATTAAAATTTTGATTTTCAGGTGTTTATAAATGACCCGGACACGAAGGCAACTCATTTTTATTGTTCTGTTTTAAAATGGATTTAAGGGCATAATTATGATCGGCGAAATTGGCGGAGACGCGGAAGAAAATGCGGCCAAATTTTTGGAGGAGAACAACAGAGGGAGCGAGGCGAAGCCGGTGGTTTCGTTTATCGCGGGAGTAACGGCGCCGAAAGGTCGTCCGTTTCTTTTTCGTTGTGTTTTTTAATATTTGTTAGGTCGTCGGATGGGCCACGCCGGTGCAATTATTGCGGGCGGAAAGGGCGGCGCGCGAGAGAAAATTGAGGCGCTGCGCACCGCCGGCGTTCACGTGGTCGACTCGCCGGCACTTATGGTGGGGGAGGGGCAGAAAGTGTTTCATTATTACTCTTGGCCATTTGAATTTGTCCGTTTCAAATGGCATTTTATATTTAACTTTCAGGGCGCGAAGATGGCCGAAGTGATGATCGGAATCGCCAGTAAGCGTTAGAATCGCCCAAATTAAATAGCATTATTGTATTTACATTAGTCTCCTCCTCCTCAATTTTTGCTTTTGCCGCTTTTCCTTTAGTTTTATTCGTCTCATAATTTTTGCTTTTTCAATTCGGATAAATTTTGATTTTGGTGAAAAAAGATAATAATTTTTTTCTGTAAATATTTTCTTTTTTATATGTTTTTTAAAATTTATTTTTGCCATTAAAAGTCTAAGGAATAGGCTAAAAAGAAAGTGAAATTACAAACGAACTTTCATAGCAATTAATAATAAAAAGAATAGGGGAAGATGGATAAATAACCGACGAAAAGGGGGGATGGATCCCTTTTAGATGAATTTTGTCCCAATTTTCGCTTTGGCATTGGTTCCTTTTGCAATGCCTTCCTTTTCTTTCTATTCTTTTGTTCTCCCTTTGTGCCATTGGCACCACTCACCGCCCAATTTGGCGTTAACTTCGCAATTGCGGACAAAATTCGGTCGAAAATATGTTTAAACAACCCAAAAGCAATAGCCAAAAACCAAGGCCAACCAATTAAAAGGCCAATTGGGGGCGAACCAATCAATGCCATGCCATTTGGTCTCTTTTCGCCCGTTCATTTGAATTTGGTTCTCGACACTCATTGTCAGTCAGCTTTCCGTGCCGAGTTCGGTTTCTCCGGAACAAACAAAACAAAAACCCTGTCCTGACGTTGCTGAAGGCGTAATAACAATACATAACGCCAAATGATTATTAATGGCGAGTGCCATGGCGGAGAGAGAGACATAGACAGCAGACACTATGAGTCAGACACTACACTAAATTTAATGAAAATTAAATGCATACATTGCGCCAAGAGAAAAAAGTGATAAAACAGTGATTTTTAAGAAATTTCTAATGCTTATAACTTGGTAAATAGTAAACCAAATAGAGCCATTTTGGTCTCATTTTGAAGGGAAAATTCTGGAGAATATTGTAAATTTTATTTGGTTTGGCCTTAAATTGTGGACTTGGCTAAAAAAGAATTAAAATTATTGAAATGTTTGCCCTTGGAAAAAATTTTTCCCTATTGGTAACTTTTTGAAATTTTGCATAGGCCAGTATTTTGACCCCCTCTATCGAATCCCTGTTTATTTTTTGGAAGTTATGTTTTTAACTCGAGATCGGCTCTTCAGTTTTTACAAGGGAAAATCTCGGCAAAATTTTTAAATTAGTGGGGTTTTTTGGCGTTTCGTCTGTGCGCACTCTTGGTCAAATTGATGATATATGTCACTATTTTAGTTAACTATTTTTTGAAAAAACGAATTTTGCCTAGTGAAAATTGAATTTTTTTTTTTTTTGCTTACAATGTTTATTCACACACACATAGCATATACATACATATATATATCAACACTCAAATATTGAAATGATAACAGTTTTTGGGGGAGTTCATCATGTGAAATGGGGGTTTACAATACAATACAACAATGGGGGGTCAGATGATCCGATTTCTCCACACGCATCGCTCTCCGGGCAGTTCCACCATCCTTCTGTGTGCAGTTAGTGTGTGTGCGCGTTCTGTCCGTCCGTCACGTCGTCCTCATGCCGGCGGGAAGCGCGTGATTGTGTGGCTCAGGTCCGGCGCGATCAGCAGCGTGGCGCCCGTGTTGTTCTTGCCGGTGTAGCGGGGGGCCGAGAACAGGGTGATCAGGTGGCGATTCGCGAAGTATTCCACGCCGTCCATGACGAGCTGAAAAAGAAGGGAAGGGGAAAATTTATAGAAAGCAAAAGTGAAATGAAAAGCCAAAAAAAAACTCACTTGATGCGCTCGAACGATGTAGTCGATGCCGAGCAGGTTGCGCACGCTCTCGACCACGTCCGCGCCGAACATGATGACGCCGGCTCCTCTGCTGCTGTTCGGGGCGCCGCCTGTGATGCTCGTCGACGGGTCGGCCCAGAGGAGGTCAATTTCCAGCGAACGAAGCAGTGGCTCGGTCTGCGGGCGAAGCAAGTTGCTGAGCTGGTCCAGGCTGCGGATCTGATTGGAGATGCCACCGTGCATGCCTGAAAATCAGTTGGAAAACAGTTATTGAACCCCAAAAATTGCCCTCCCCCAAAACTTACAGAGGATCTTCCCGCCGACCAGTCCGACGAATGGCATCCAGGCGAAGACTTGATTGAAGAGGTCGAAGAGTCGACGAGCGCCCGGGTGCGGGTAACGGCGGTCGATCTCATCGGAGAAGCCATACCTGAAAATGGGGGGGGGGGAATGATTAATCTCAAAAAAAACACACAAAAACTTTTTCACTTACACTCTGTTGATGCTGGCGCACTCGTGGTTCCCGCGCAGCAGCATGAAGTTGGACGGGTACTTCACCTGAAAAATGGGGGGAAATGAATTTTGGGGGTTCCCTCCCCCATCCCCCAAAAACCACACCTTGTAAAGGGGGGAAAATTAATTTTTGAAAAACTCAAAAATGTTTCTACCTCATCCGTGAAGCGCTGAGGAGGCGAGCGGGTGACCTTCGTGATGATCGCGTCCACGAAGCTGCTTGACAGGCCACCTCCTTGCACGGGCGGTTGGTCGGTCGTCGTCTCCGCGCTCTTCGGCTCCTCCTTGGCTGCTGGCGGTTGCTCCATTGTCGGCGTCGTCGCGGCGTGGGGGGGGCTCACAAAATTGGGTCGTCGTCGCACAGTAGCAGCGGGCGAAGATGCGTGGGTGTTGACCAGGGATGGGCCAAATTGAAAAATAAAAAGCGAAATGCGAAAAGCGAAATTTGCGAAACTGAAAAATGCGAAATGAAAAAAAAACCAAGTGAATTGGCACCGGAAGGGCAGCTTTCCGTCGGTTGCGTGGCAACCGACGGAATTCTTCGCTTTCATTGCAATTGCCTTTGGGTGGCATTGGCACAATGAATGCTCATTCCGACATCAGCGCGGCACATTCATAGCACAATTTGGCCAAAGCTTTGTTTTTGCTAATTCTCTGCCCGAAAAGAATTTCGATTTTAAATTTGCCTTTGGTAATAAATTATCTTTCGATTCGATAATTTAGAAGTGATTGATTTTGGCGATTACTTTTTCTTCCCCCATTTTCTCATCTTTTTCCGTTTTTTATAATATTTATCACCTCCAAAATTTGTTTGTTTTTCATATTATTCAGCCCATTCTCACGCTCCCCCCGTGAAAATTCGGTCCGTTCGTCATCGCAATGTGTCGCTTCACCAGTGTGCGACTCCTCCCCTATTTCCCAATATGCCATTCTTCCTCCCCCTTCCCAAATGTGCCATTCCTCATTCCCCTGTTCCCCATTAGGTAAAATTTTGAAAAATTTTATGGGAATTTAATCCAATTCTTAGGGGTGTAAAAGTCGCATTTCGCGCCAAAAAGCGAAATGCGAAAAGCGAAATGCGAAACGCCAAAAAATGCGAATAATGCGAAAGGCGAAATGCGAAAAGCGAAACCTCGGCCCATCCCTGGTGTTGACGTTGAAATAGAATAGGTATTGGAGAACAGTGGTGAAGTGATGAACTCAGCCAAATTGCTCGCCTTTTATAGACCCAAAAACAAAGGTGTCAGACAAAAGTGCACATAACGCCAAATAGCGTAATTTTTTGCGCGTTAATTCAAAATTTACACTGGTAAATGCCTTTTTTAATTTTTTTAATTTTGGTCTGCCATAACTCGCTTCATTCTGAACTAAACTTGACAAATTTAGTATCTAAAAAAAGTTTTGAAATGAAGAATCTTTTCTTAGCGAATGCTAAGCAATTTCACATCTCACAAAAAGTTGTGAGCCTTTCAAGAAATAAACTGGATATAATATTCATGAACATGTTTTAGTTCTTTATTTTGATGTTTAGAATTCTTTAAACGAGGAGAAACGCAAACAGCGTGGTTCACGTGTGATCTCTGTTCCTATTTCAAGTGGAATTCGCTCTGCTTCTGTGCTATTGGCTCCCGTTTTGGCATGGACCGTCATTCTCTCGACCAAGTTTATTCTGCAATCATCCAAAAAGCTTTGGACCTTCGGGTTGAGAGTCTTTCGATGCCTCTGCTTGGTACAGTTTTATTGTCATACTTTTTATATTCTTTAAATTTAGGAACTTTATTTTCCTCGCTTGATACCGCATCAAATTATTTGTGGGCTTGCCTTCAGCAGTTTTCTTCATTTGGTCGTTTAAAGGTAAATGGAAATTATTTTCATTTAGCCAACTCCACATTTTAGAAAATTCAAATCGTGGACACCAATGATTTCCATATGCGATCTCTTCACAAATTCATCATTGCCAAATTGCGTGCTCAGTCACAACTCCAAAATGGTTCATCTGCTTCAAGTAACTCGGAAAACAATCAATCGGACGACAGTCGGCTGACCAGGCAATTAAGCGATGCTTTGGCATTTTCATCGTTTGAATGAACAGAAACAAAGCATTCTTTGAATTATTATATATAAGTTATATATTTTAAATTGTCCAATTTGTTTTATGTTTTGATAAATGAGCCTAATTGACCAATAATGCCCCGGGGTATTTTCATTCCGTGCCATATTTTGATACATTTTTTGTCTATTTGATAAAAATTACGGGGAATCGAACCAATAGAACGAAAATATCGTACATGAATTTTTACAGACTTTGTCTTACAAAAATCAAAAACTCCCGCTCTCCCCTCCTCCCATGTCCTCCCCCCTCCCCTTCTCCTCTCCTCCCTTTTCCCCTCCCCTCCCCCACTTTCCCCATCCCTCTCGTCTCCCGCCCTCTCCTCCTCCCATGTCCTCCCTGACAGTGAGCACACCAACCGGGAACACCGACAGCGAACAGTCATTTCGCTTGGTTGGCTCGGGGACTTCGCAATCGCCAATTGAACTTTTCTGTTCCACTGGTGCCGGACGCAATCTTCGTGAGTTTTATTTGATTAATTAATTAGAAAGGAGTTTTTCCAAGGAATTGCATTCGGCCGAAACAACGGCGTCAATTCCACGCGTTTCCGTCGAGGACAGAGTCACTCAGATTCGCGCATTTCAATCAACATTTCAATTGCAAGTGAGCAAGGTGAGAAGCCATGAGACATTTATATAAATTGGGCAGAATGCACAAAAGGCACGCTTGCCGCCCTTGACCAAATTTTCCAATTTCGAAGATTTTAAATATTCCAAACTTACTGATTTTTCGTAATTTTATACAGAAACAGCAATCATCAGACGACAGCGTAAATTCAAATGACGGAAGCGGAGACTCGGATGGGAACAATGAAAACAGCGATTTGGAAGTTACCAATGGCGAAGCGGAAATGGCCAGCAATAGCAGCGATGCCTCCGACAGCGATGACGACGACCTTTTCACGCATGAAGTACTACTTATATAACATTGGATTAGAAATGACATTCATTTGTAAATTGGACTTTTAAGACGGATGATGGGAGCGATGCGATGGATAGCGACGACGAGGACCAATCCGACGAAGATGCCAACCGAAGAGCAGACGCACTTACCAGGGAACAGGAGAAACAGTTTTGGTCCATTGTCCCAGTCGAACAACTGAAAACCGAGGACGGAAACTCCCAATCGTCGGACAAACCATCGACTTCTTACACCGCTTCTCAGGCCGGGCTTCCTCCGTCTCAAAAGAAAAACCAAGCGTCGAGTTCATCTATGCGCCATCCCAACGTTTGTCTGGACGACTCCTCAAATTGCTTTTCCTTTTTGCACTTTTTGTGTATTAATTAAAATTTTCAGCTGGCGCAATTGGACGGAGTGCCGAATCGCTGTCAGCCGCAATTTAATTGCAGTGTTTATTTGACCATAACTTTAACTTTGAATAAACCTTAAATTTGTGGCGACGACCTTTCGAAAACTGTAAAATTAACTCTAAAAAAAATTTTTAAATGTTTCCAAGCGTTTAAGCGATGACGAATTGGAATTTAAATATTACTCTTTAATTTTGGAAATTCCTTTTTTGGCCAAATTCGAATTGTTTGGGTTTTTCTCCTGCTGATTACTCATTTTTATCTGACTATAAATTGCCACTTTAATTGTCCTTACCTTTCCTTTGCCCAATTTTCTTTGTTTTTTACCCTTCACATTTTCTTTTTCGCCAAAAATAGTGCCAATTTAAGCATCAAAAATGGCCGTGCTTTTAAACAATTCAAATGTTTTCTTTTCTCTTTGTTGCGGCGAAATCTGACGAAAAAGGACAAAGAAAAAGTCAAATTCTGGGGTCAGAAAAATAAAAAGAAATTCGGTAAAAATTGAATTGAATTCGGGACATTTTTTGGCCATTTTTATAAATTATTGGGAATGGTCGCCGTTTTTCACGTTCTTTTCCAAATAATGACTTTCATCCCAAAAAAAGCATTGGCCAATTTCCATTTTTGCCTTTTCCATCTTTGGCCTTTTTATCCTGTGCTGAGTTTGGATGCAAAATTATGCTTTTTTACGGATGGAGGGACAAAAAATCGCAGAAATAATTTGCAATTTGAGCGTTCGAATTTAGCAATTTAAATTGCGTTGCTAAAATGGTGATTTGGATTTATTTGATTATTTGAACTTTACAAAAAAAAGAATGTGTGGAGGGCATTGAACAAAAAGTGGTCACTGATCAACGATCGCTTAGGAAAATCAGTGGTCGAACTGCTCAGAACAATGGGACAAATCTGCGCAGTCCGTAGCCTTCCGATTCGTACTTTTTTGCCCGGCTTTGCTGGGAAGCGTCGAACAATGATTTGTAAATGCCTTGAGTGATTACAATTAAT
>CP049712.1:9270192-9434210 GCA_004148225.2 Heterodera glycines
AGCAAGTCGGCCATGGAAGTGAACACTCTGCCAAAATCAAAAATGAATGGAGGGGAAAGGGGAGAATGACCGACTGACCTCGCATTACTCACTGCGATCAGTGACAGCGGAATAAGTAAAGCCAAGGCCGGCATTGTGATTCTGCAATGACTGAACGACAGCGACGACTTTGGCATTTTGGACGGGCAAAAGTATGGGGAAAGCGAGACCACTGAATAATTCTAAGTTTAACGGAATTGACGAAATTACAAGTGGAGGGGGGGGGGAGGAAAAAACCAAACGGAGGGAAAAGGAAAATGGACGACGGAACAGACCAAAGGACAGAAGCGAAATGAAAAGCAAAGAATCACACGGTAAAAGGAGTGTTCAGTGTGTGAATTCAAATTCCTTTTCATTTGTCACTTTTCCCAACTTTCGAGGGAAAGCGGCGGACGAAAGGGTCAAAGAGAGGCGGACAAAAGCCAATGAATGCCATCACTTTGGCTCCTGCTAGAAATCTGCGGGCTCTGAGAAAGGCAAAGGCAATGAAAGTGTCGCCTCGGGGGGGGGGGCGTGGCCACTAAAAAGGGAGTGACTTTTGCAGAAATCCCTCGGCGACGGATGAGGTGGAATTTCTGAAGGGCTGAAAAGTGGCCAAATGCGGAAGGGGCAGAACGATTTGCGGAAAAGTGAAGTTGCGAATTGTGGGGGGTACGACGGCCCGAACGGGTAAAATGCGTCCCAATTTTAAAACCTAATTAAATTTTTTTCATTTTTCCTCAAAGTTTTATAACCCTCTAGAAATTTTTCACCGAATTTTCAGTTTGTCTTAGGGTGTAAAAGCGATGGAATACCGAGGCCCTAAAGAATTTCGGAGGTTGGAATCCGTTCCATTCTCTGGTGTACAGTTGTTAATATGAAGGAGATCGGACCAATTGGTCAAATCGTCGTAAGACTTTTGTTGTAAAAGTTAGGCTATCAGGAAACTTTCAGATTTCAATGCATAAAATATTTTTCAATTGTTTTAAAAAAGAATTTTAATAATTTTGGGATGCCTTTGACCCCATCGCGACGGTCCCTTCAGCCTTTGGCATCCTTTGGCCTCGGCCGTTGCCGTCCCTTCTGCTGAACCGCCGGTCCATTGGCCTCTTAAAAGTCTTTCAACCCGTGGAATTGCTGGCATTTTTCTTTACAAATTGGATAAATAAATGACTATGCATTTGTTGCGCGTCAGCATCTTTTGATCGAAATTCCTCCCAATTTTGGAAGAAATGCCAAAGAAATGTGCCATCATTCGGCGGAAATATGCCAAAGGGCCATTAGGAAGCAAAAGGCGGTGAGCAATATCCAATTACCAAATGATGGCACGAGCGAAATGACCTCAAAATTCAATCGGATTTGTTTTGCTGGTGCAAACATCCGCCGGCCAAAATGGAAATTTGACGGCGACACTTTGAGAAAATTACAAATTTTCACTTCCCAACGCTTTTCCATTTAATTTAAACAAATCGGCATTGTTTTTTCTTACGCATTGTTTGAACATTACGCCACCCAATTTTTGAAAAGATGCCCCTTTTAGCGCTCGCCTGCCAAATTCCAATTTGCCAACTTCCGGCGCCCCCCCCCCTTTGGTGCCGTGGCCATTGTCTCCCAAAGATTGTTCAAATGGCGCTAAAAATGGCTAAAAAATCGGAGCATGTGGCAAAGACTCAATGATGAAAGAAAATTCAAAAGGAACTCGGAAAGAAATGATTCCAATTAATAAGCGAAGTCGAAATGGCAACGAAAACAAAGGAAAAACAAAAAAAAGCAAAGGAAAATGACGACGGAAGATGAACAAAACGAACCGAAGGCAAACGAAGCGCAAAAAGCAAATTGTGTGATTATAAGTTAAACTCTGTGAATTTAGCCGAAATTGGTTGAGAGAAAGTGCCAAATCTGTTTTTGGTATTCCATTACAAAAAAGAAAAAAGACGAGACGTATTTAATGCAATGGATGGCACCCAAAAGTCAGTCACTCCCCGCGGGGTTTCCCCGGTTGTACGGGGAATGGCACGGCGAGCGGAGCGCACAAAATGAAACCGATACCTAAGCAGAAAAAAGAAAGACATAAGTGCCAAAGTTTTGCAGGCACCGACGCCGCTAAAATTGGCGGAACGGAAGTGAAAATGGGAAAAAGGCGAAGGAATTTGGACAAAACGCGAAAATGAAATGGCAGCAAAAAAGGGACGGATGAAAAGAACGGAAAAGTAAAAATTGGACGGAATTCATTCAAAAGAAAACATTTTCAAATTTAATGTCGGCGAATGGCAAATGCCAAAAACTGTCCCTTTTCATAGGCACCAAATTACATAATATGCAAATGTAATTAATAGGTACATTTTTTCATTTGGAATTTTTGGTCATTTTTACCTTTGCCAATTGAATTTTGCCCAATTATTATTTCCTTTTGACGTTTACTTTTCCCCGGACAAAACAATTTGACGCCATTTCTTTCGCCCCGGCGATTAGCGTAAATTGAATCTGACGGCACTTGTTTTGTGTTTATTTAATTAAAATTATCAAACGTAATTCATAAACTGAAAAAACACTCGTTAATCTGCTGTTCTTTTACCGTTCTTTTTAGCTTTGTTTTGGATTCACTTTTATTTTATTAATAATTAATTATTTCAAATTGAAATTGCTTTTTCTCAGATTGTTTTATTACAATAATTTCTCTTTTTGTACTTTTGTTTTGGCTCTCATGACCTTCCGATTGGCATTTTCACATTTCAAATTGAATTATGTGCGAAAAAAGCACCTAAGGCCAACAAATTAATGTTTTGGAAAAAGCGAAGGGAGAGAAAGCGGTGGGATGGTGGGCCACGGCACTTTTGCTGGGGGCTTCGCCGTCACTTTTGTTTTTTGTGACGCATCCCTTCCTTTTAAACCGATTTAAAAAAATAATGCGAATTTGAAAAGAAAAAGGGAATTTTCAAAGAAAAAATGTTTTTCTTTCGCTTTTCTTTAATTTTATGAGTCCGATCAAACGAATTAATCACTTTTATACTTTTTTTGTTTGTTTATTTGCCATAATATTTCTTTATCGGTCAAAGTTTAAAACACACAACTCATTCTTTACACCCCTTTAAAATAACCTTCCCAAATTGGTAGCAATTTTACTAACAATTCCTTAACAATTGAAGGACCGATCCTTCCTAAATTCGCAGTCGGAAGAAGGGAAGAAGGGAAAATGGTGGATTAAATCAAAGGGGGGACCGCCCCCAAAGGCAACAATTAGTTAATTCAAAGGTAATTAGGGAGTGAGAGAGAGAGAAACTGAGTAAGAGAGAGAGTGAGAGAAAAGGAGAGAGAAACAGAGAAAGAGAGAGAGAGATAGAAGTGAACTTTTTTGAAATTTTAAAGGCAAATAGAGGACACTTAGGGCTATCAAGTGATACCAAGAATGCTTAATTTGGATGCTTCTAGAAAAAGTAATGGTGCATTAATTTTGTCAAATTATTATGTGGTCGTGTCTTTTTTGTGTCGTGTAAACTGAAATAGAGCCAATGTATTTATATTATTAGATTATTATTCAGTTATCAATAGGGTTATAATTTGTATGATTTTGCATATTTTTTCTGCGCATATGCTATGAAGAAAGGGGCTCAAAAATAGCATTTCTGCGTTAAAATTTTTTGATTTGGTGAAGGTTTTTAGTGCATATAAAAGCATATTTTGGGGTTTTCGAGAATAAATGCATATTTTGCCATTTTTGCGTTTTTAGAACATATTTCGGTCATTTTTGGCAAATATTCATTAAAAAATGCAATAAAAATGAAAAATACACCCCTAAGGATCGACCTTTTTGGAATTTAAAAAATATACCTTTGAAAAGCGAAAAATTTTGAATTTTTTGTAAGAACTTTTGAAAAAAAATTGTTGATATTAGAAAAATATAATTTTGTTTTAGCATATGTATGATAAAAATTTTAAAATTCGAAATTGCTTATATAAATTTAAAAATCAAACTTTTTTGCAATTATCCAAAAAACGCTCCTTAGCCATTGTTTTGATGTTTAAATCCCTAATTTTGGCATTTTTTGAGAATTAGAAGCCATTTTGGGTAATTTTTAAGGCATATTTTAGTGCATATTTGGGCATTTTTCGAGTTTTTAGGGCATATTTGGCATTTTTTAGTGCATACAACTTATAACTATGGCTGTCAATTTTATGTAAATACATATTTTTTCCTGGCTTCTCCATGGTCTAAATAGTAGGAAAAACACTTTCTTTTTTGTGTTTGCGAACAAAAATCGGGACTTTTATTTACATATTTTTACATACAAACTGAAATGGACAAATATTTGTTTTGTTTTTTCTTTGGTCGAAATTGGGACCAGAAAAATCAAACACAAAACTAATTTTTATTCTTCTTTAAAATTCTTATTTAACCAAATAAATTTGAAAAGAGCAAAAAGGGCATCATTTGCGACAACTTTCACCAATTGGCACTCAGTGGGTGCCATTCCGTCACGCCTTGGCCAGGTCGGTCGATCGCTTCGTGCCATTGCTGCGCCCCCGTCGCATCGGCGCCCGACAAATCGCCCAAAATGCAATGGCCCACTTCACCAAAAGAGTCCATCACCTAAACATTTAAATGCATGACAATTAGTGTTTAAAAAGGCGTCACGCCTTTTTGAGGTTTGGAGTGTCCCAAAATAGGAAAAAAAGTGAGGATTTTGGGTGGTAGCAATTGACCAATTTTCAATTGCACCTTCAGCAGAGATGGCCTTTATTTAGTAGGCCCAAAGACGCATTTTTGTATATTGGCCATCAAAAAAAAACAGCAAATGCCAATGAATGTTTTTTGTGACAAATGCCAATGTTTTTCTTGCCATTATCGCCACTGCCATTCTGTCCAATTCTTGCGGCTGTGCTTTAAACTCCCACTGCTCATTCAGTGCCATTGCGCTGCCATTTCTCATTGTCACTTCCGCCGTGTTTCGCTTTTCAAGCTTTCCCTGGTCGGCACGGAGCAGCCAAACGAGCAGAGAAAGGGCTAACAAAGGAAAAGCATTCGAAATGAAAAGTTTCATTTGTTGTGAAACTCATTAATTGCCTGAGGCGCCGTGAAAACCGCAGACGCACAGAACAGAGACAGACAAACGATGGTGGGAATAGAGAAGACGGACAAGCACATGGCCGAGCTGATGCTCTTGACTCTAAATTACTGTGAATGACCTGCCGCCGGGGTTTCCGATTTTGGTTCAGTTTCCCGAATGAGTGAGGGAGGAGGGAGGAGAGAGAAAAGGAAACAGTGAGGGAGAGGAGAGAGAGGGGAATGAGTGAGGGAGGAGGGAGAGGAGAGAGAAAAGGAAACAGTGAGGGAGAGGAGAGAGAGGGGAATGAGTGAGGGAGGAGGGAGAGGAGAGAGAAAAGGAAACAGTGAGGGAGAGGAGAGAGGGGAATGAGTGAGGGAGGAGGGAGAGGAGAGAGAAAAGGAAACAGTGAGGGAGAGGAGAGAGGGGAATGAGTGAGGGAGAGGAGAGAGAGGGGAATGAGTGAGGGAGGTTGGAGAGGAGAGAGAAAAGGAAACAGTGAGGGAGAGGAGAGAGAGGGGAATGAGTGAGGGAGGAGGGAGAGGAGAGAGAAAAGGAAACAGTGAGGGAGAGGAGAGAGAGGGGAATGAGTGAGGGAGGAGGGAGAGGAGAGAGAAAAGGAAACAGTGAGGGAGAGGAGAGAGAGAAGGGAATGAGTGAGGGAGAGGAGAGAGAGAGAGAGAAGGGAATGAGTGAGGGAGAGGAGAGAGGAGAGATTCATGCTTTTCCTCCGAATTCGTTAAGCCATCATTTCCCTCCTCCTCTTCCCCCCTCTCCCCTTCACTCTTCCTTTTCCTTTTCCCTCTCTTTCTCTCTCTCTCTCTCAGAACAAAACTATCAGCAAACATTTCCCAATGTTTCCTCCTCTTTTTTTAGTTGGTCTCTTTCTCCTCTCTCTCTCTCTCCCTCCATCAGATAAGTCTCACTTGCGAATGTCTCCCAAATGCTTCTTCTTCCGAGTGTCCCCTTTGGCGAATGCTTTCGCAGTAACGACTTTTGGCACCAAATTCGAGTGTTGGAAATCGCAGTGAGCAATTGGCATTAAAAATGGGCATTAGAAAACCCCAATTTTGCATTTGGCCCAGCGAATGTTCGGCTGTATGAAATTAAAAAGTGTTGGCTTTTCTCTCTCCCATTAGTCCCTTCTTCGCTTTTCCACTTGCCGTGGTGCATTCGTCGTGCCAACACTTTCCATTCGTCGTCTTTGGTGGTGCCGCCCGCGCGTGCCGCGCCTGCGCTTGCAGAAATAAGGCCGCGCGCATTTCCGCGCGCGGGAGAGATCAGTCCGCGACGGTCGGCCAATGACAGGGAACGCTTCACATGTTGGCATGAGGGCGCACTCGCGTGTTGGCCCCTCCGGGAAGAGCCCGAATGTGGCACGCGGAAAAAGCCGTTCATTAAATGGCACGCTGCCAAATGTTCCATTTTAAATTAGCTGGAATTTAAATATCAAATGGAAAGCGAAAGGTCGATGAGAGCAGAGATTGTCGGCCAATCAAAGGCATCGATCGGCGTTGGCACAGCAAATGCAATGACTGTGCCAATGGCACGGACTCGGCACATTCATTCATTCCTCCCGCCCATTCCTTGTGCCATTGCCAATGCTTTTGCCTTTGGCACTGTCCCCATCAATTGCCTTTCGTTGAGCCGTCGTTCAGCCAATTTTACGCCTCGGGGCTATTTTTTGTTGGGAGTGCCGTCGCGCAATTAGAGCCCCCCGGGGACAAAAATGGCCAAATGCCAATGGGAGTCAATCACGCGAAAAAGACAAAATGGAAATGGAAGGAAGAGAGAATGAATCCCTTCGAAAGAGAAGAACATTTTTATTATGAAATGATTTCATTTTTAACTTTTTTTTTACGGAAAAATAATTTTGGCGGAAGAAAAAAGCGTAAAGCCGAGAAAAATAAATTGGGGAGAAAAAGCCCATGAATATTTAATGAGGCAAAAAATGGGTGGTTAAGCAGAAAAAGAAAAAACGAAAGTCCTTTCTTCTCTCTTTAGAAATTATTTTATTGAAATTAATTTAAGAAAAAAGAAATTCGAGAAAAAACTCTGAAAAATAATTAGTAAATTATTTATTCACAAATTATTTATAAATGCATTAATCATTAATTGATTTCCAATTTTGAAAGTTTTCTTTTTCAATATTATTTTTTTACTTTGTTTTTTATTGATAATTCATCTTTTTCGATATGAAAATGCAAATAAATGGAGAAACAAATGGCGGAACAAAGCAAAAGTTATTGGTATTTATTTGCCCTCACAAAGAATGGGCATTTATTTATTTGTCATTTGTAAGTAATTAATTAAAATTAAATTTAAATTTAAATTAGCCGTTTTTCAGCTGGGTTTTCGAAGGAGGAGAGGACTAATTGTAAGCCACAAAAGAAAATAAAATATAAAGAAAAGCTCTTTGGGGACTATCAAACAAATTTCAAGGATGAGCAGAGAAAAAGGGCAAAAGAGAGGGCGACTGATTGGGATTTGATGGGAGTGATTAATCAGCCAACTGATTGGGATTTGATGGGAGTGATTAATCAGGCGACTGATTGGGATTTGATGGGAGTGATTAATCAGCCAACTGATTGGGATTTGCTGGTTGTGATCAGTGGTTGAGTAGGATGTCGCACCCCCGGCTACCCGGACGAATGATCGGCCAACCGAACTTCCGATCAGTCACTCCGTCGCGAGAACGACTGCAACGAACGTTCCATCGTTTGGCGGTGCCCAATTCGAGTCACTCCCAACCTTAAAATTGTAAAATTCGCAAAATAAAACACCGAAAATAAGAAAACATTTGTTATTTTTACCATTCTGATCAAATAAAACATTGATCAGCTGATAAGACATTGATTAAACAACATTAATGATCAGCTTATCAGAATGTCTGTCGATCAGACATTGACTGATCAGTTGATTTGCCTGCCAAATACTCTCTTTAGCATTTTAAAATGTTACGCGGTGAATCGCGTTCGATCGAATCGCAGCAATTCTCTGCCGGTGGTCCTTCCGAATGCCTTTGAATATTCGCCCATTCCAAGCGAAGCCAACCATTCCGCGACGTCCTCAAAGTCCCAATTTTCAACGAGCTTCTGAACATTGAAAGGATTCACTGAATAATTAATTTTTGTTTGTTTTTCACTTTTTTGAAAGTGCCGGCGGAAAGCGGCGAATTTCCGTTGAAAGACGGCGAAGGCGAAGAGCAAACGGCGGAAACGACGACAATTCCTAAGAGGAGGAGAAGCGACCGTTGATTGATCATTGATTAAAGGGTTAATTGAATGATAACAATTTAATTATTTTAATTTTTTGTGCCATTCGCTCGTAATTCATTTTTCGCTATTTTTTCCTTTGGCATTTTATTTTCGCATTTATTTCGCTTGGTTTTTCTTTTGCCTTCCGCGGAGTCCTCTGAACCGGCGGATGAGCCTTGGCCCGAGTCGGACGAGCAGCTTTTCGTGCCTTGGCCACAGCTCGTGGTCGGCTGTTGGTCGTCGTAGTCAACCGCCGGAATTTTTACCGCATTTTCCAGCAAAAGCGGCGCACGTCGCGAAGGGGACGGAGAATCATTTGGCATGGACAGCGGCATTGGCTACAAATTCAAATTGAAACTTTAGCAATTAGTCGGTTTTTTTGTGCCTGTGGTTGCGATTCCGCGGGCGGCGCCGACAGTCCGCGCAGAGAGACGGGCGACTGCACTGCGCTCGCCGCCGCCTCCATTTGCTGACTGAGAACGGAGACGCGGTGCTGAACAGGCAGAGACGGGGGCACCAGTGAATGTTGGGAATGGTGGTGGTTTGGATGGTTTTGGTTCTGTTGTTCTGTGTCGCCGTAGTCGCTGGGCTCCAGCGAAGTGCGCGAGGAAGTGTAACTGAAGAGGGGAGGATTAAAAGGATTAAGCAGCAGAAGCATTCAAAGCAATGCTAATAGCTAATCACCCGCCCAACTCACCCGCTGTCCTTTTTGCAACCGGTGAAAGCGCCCGTGGGCGAATGCGAATTGGGCGTCGATTTGACGGCGCTTCCGGGCACGCCTTTGACGGTGCCGGCCGCAACATTTTCCATGACCGACTCTCGCAGACTAAGGCCGGCATTGTAACGGCTAAACTCAGAGAATATTTCTCTAGTGTTTGGGCGTGCCTTGGCGCTTTCTCCTCTCTTTGGCATTCCCACATTCCTTTTCCCCGCCCCCTTTTCTTGGCATTGTCCCCCCCCCCCCCGATTCACTCACTTTACCATCGTCACCCCATTGCCATTGTTTCTGCTATTGTCGTTGTTTTCTGATGTTGTGTTGCAGGTGCTGCTTGGCATCGTCTCATTGTTCTGCTGTCCGCTCGTCCCCGCTTCGTTTTCGCCCTTTTGCTGCACTTTGCTGCGCCTTTTGGCCAGCGCCGATCGCAAATCCGAGTCGAAGTCGGCCGGGGGTGGGACTTTTTCAGATTTACTCGCTGAATCTTTGCACAATTATGGGCTGATGCTTTCTCATTTTCGGCATTTACTGCTTGCCGAAGAAGTGGGACCATTTGCGCTGCCCCCGGGCGTCGCATTTCTTTCGTCCCGCGCGATTGACCTCAATCGGACCGACTGCAACGCTTCGGCCGACACCCCGCGGCAGTCGGCGGTGCCTCCGCCTGCGCCCTTTGCCGGCGAAGGCGCCGAAGAGAAAGAAGGCGAAGCGCAATGGACAGAAGCTAAATGAAATGCCATCTACACATAACTCAATTTCACTAATCCGATCACCGTTTTCTTCAGCCGATGGCCCTGGTTTCTTCTGACTAAGCGGCATTCTCAGCCAATTCGGCGGTGGCGGCGGGGGCGGCGCCGGTGCGTTTGTGCCGGTGCCGTTTCTGCCGCCCTGGGATGTCCCAGCAGAGTTTACGGTGGTTGGTGAGTCGTGGTGCACCTTAACCGTAAAGAGCTAAAAGGCTCTTCCATGCTAAACTGCTCCCCGTCGCTGAACTGTTTGTCTCATCTCATCTACCTGAACGATTATCGTCGATGCACCGATTGACTGTTTTTCTTGCGAATGTTTCATTTGGCGTTCTCCGCTCGGCAAAGTTACAGCAGCGGCACTTGGCAATTGGACAATCAAATTGGCTGTCTGCTGAACTGCTCCGTCTTGACGATGGTTCTTTTGCCTTGCCATCGCCACTTTTTGTGCCGGCGGCGGTGGCGGCGGCGTTTTTGGACGGAGGACAGTGCGAAATTCGGCCGCCCCGTGGAGGTCGGGCGACGAATTGGAATTTTTCAGCGGAATGACACAACATTCAGCGGCATTTGCGCTGCTGCAATTGGACCGGAATTGCTGCTGCTGTGCATTTTGCTGCTTGCGCCGTTTCATTTCGTTTACTAAACCATTGGCATTTCGTTTTAAATTTGTCTTTTCAATTGTCTTCCATTGGACCTGAAGTGAATTTCTTTGGCCCCCCCTCCACGGCGACTGTCGTCGAAGTGTTCGGCACGGCCATTGGCGCCGTCATTAAAATGGCGTCGTTTTGCTGCTGTGGTTGATTAGTCATCAAATTTTCCAATTCTGCGGCTGAAATGCGTCGATTGGCAGACGCTCGGCCGAGTTTCACTGAAGCACAACGAATTTGATCGGCGAAGGGCGGAGGGACGTGCGAGGGAGGGGAGGGGGGACGCGGAGGGGAGGCGGAAGGGGGCGCACGGGGATGCGTGAGAGGGTGCGCGGAAGAGTTAACGGCAGAGGAGCAACACGGGACGGAAGAAGACGGGAGAAAAGCGACGGGAGGAGGGGGCAAATCTAAGGGGGGGGGGAAGGATAAGCGAATAATAACAATGGTGGGTGGCACAGCAAAGAGTTGTCCTCACCGGAGGCACAAAATTGGGCGGTCGGCTGTCCCACAGCCCTTCCGTAAGACAATGCCGTGGACGGGTCCCGTTGGGGAGGCGGCGGCGGCACGAACGACACATGGCGAGGCGCTGCTTTTAGAACATGTGAATCAGTTGCAAGTAATCGGCGCCCACCGGAATGATTCCTTCGCCCCAAAGTGCCGCCGGGCGATGCGTAGTGACTTTGCTCCATCACAGTGATCACTTTTAGCTAAATGGATAAGTGATCAATCACTTTGGCCTCGCTTTGTCTGCTCACTGTTATTGGGTCGCCCGATTGATGGATCAGTTTCACCACTCTCTCGTGACTTGCCGATCGCACGTCCACGCCATTGACCTCCAGCAGAAAATCGCCTGCCAAAAGCCCCGCGCGTGCCGCCATTCCATGCGGCACAATACCCTCGAAGAATTGAAGCGCGGGATTGGCACGCGAAGGCCGAAAGCAATCGGCAGCACCATCCGAAGCGGACTCAGAATCTGAGGAAAGTCGATGGTTAAAAGAGAGGAGAGAGAATGGGCAGAATTTATTCGAACGATTTGATAAACTCGACACCTTTGGCACCGCGTAGAATGAAGCCAAAGCCGTTGCGTCCTCGGGGGATGACCAAAATGCGCGGAATGTTCGGCTCGAAGACGAAGTGCTGCTGCAGGGATTCCCTTCGCAAAGTGCCGTACTCTCCCATAACGGACGAGCTCGCCAAGCTCAAACTTGGGCTGGCGGGAGGCTAAAACTGAGTTTTTAAAAGAATGGCAAAGAATGTTCAACATGGTGATGGCCCGAAAAGCGGTGCCGATGCACAGGTGCCATTGTGGAGGACGAAGAACAATGGGAGAGGGAGCGGCGGCGCAGCAGTGAATGGTCGGGCGCATTGGACTGTCGGCTGGACAAACGGCGGCGCGGATTGAGCAGGGGGACGTCTCGGAAGGGCACTGAACGGCCAATTTGGGGGGGGGGGAAAGGTGGCAATTAAGAGAGAGAGAGAGAGAGACGAGCAGCAACGGGGCACTTGCCAACCCTAATTAAGAGAGGAGGACCCAACCTTGGCATAGATTAGCCAAAAGTGCCCATTGGCGACCCCCGCAAAGAGAAAATTACTGACATTGGGACCAGCAGAACATTTAAAGCGAATTACGATTGGCAAGGGTTTATTTTCCCGGCACAGGTGGTCATTCATTCGATTTGAATTTCTCCATCAAATGAATGACCGTCGACGTGTGAAAAATCACATAATCTGATCACTCCGAAAATCGCATGCCCATCTAATCCGATCCATCCATCAGAGAGTGAAAGAGAAAAAAGAGAGGGAGAGAGAGAGAGAGGAAGAGAAAAAGAGAGGAGAGAATGCAAAGAGAGAGGGGGAGAGAGAGATAGAGCTAATTGGACCGAAAAGAGGAAAAGGGAGAAAAGCCGCATTAATCACACCGAAGCACCAGCAGGAATAAGAAGGAAGGAGTGATTGAGAGAAGGGATCATTTGGCATCATTAGAAAATGCCCCAGAAAAAGTGGAGCAAATAATTTGACGCGAAAATCGGAAGAAAAACAGTGGGAGGGGGAGGGGTTAATGGATTGACTGTGTGGATTATGAAAGATGGACTTAATTTATGGGCAAATCGCTGAGTCGGCAAATGAATGACCTACTAGCCAAATTTCTTAATTCAATTTCGCAAAGATTTTCGAAATTCAGAGTATTTTTCGTTTTTAACGTGCCAATGTTGCGCGGGTCGTGCCCTTGAATGACTTCAGCCACTGCCAATGTGCCAACAAATTGTGCCACATGCACCGGACTTTGTCCCTGTCTGTTCAGCAGAGTGGGGTCGGCACCGCGGTACAACAAAACCTTGAACAGACAAAGGAAAACTATGTCAGGAAAAAGACAATGGTAAACGGGGACTAATTAGGTAATTAGCCATTAACAATTGGAACGCCCTCCGGCAAATTTGCCCCCCCCCCGTTTTCTCTCCCTTCCTCCCCTCTTCCCCCCTCCCACCTGGGCACAGTCCACGCGGCCGTTGACCGCACACACGTGCAACGGCGTGTTCCCATTAACACTTAAATGACATTATCATCCTTTCTCGAGACAATTAATTAACTGATGCTTTGTTTACTTGCGTGCGTTGGTGTCCGCTCCGTAATAAATCATCAATTCCACGTGTTTTGCCAGTCCGTTTTTGCATGCCTTGGGGCGGTCATTTCATATCAATTTATTTTTCAATTGCCCTTAATCTCTTAATCCCCCCTCCGCCCTTCGCTTGTGCCTTCGTTGTCCACCTGATGCATCGCCGTGTTCCCGTGCATGTCCACCACGTCCAAATCTGCCGCCTCGGCCAAAAGCATTTGGGCCACTTCGGAATTGGAGTCGGTGTTCAGCATATTGTAATAGAGGGGCTTAACATCGGACGATTAATCGGAATTTGTGATTGGTCAGCCCAACCGTAAGTCCGATCAGATCGCGGTAATTGGGTGAAGCTCCCAACTCGAGAAGAGTGCGCAAATTGTCAGCAATGGACAAAAAGGCCGCCTTGTGCATGCACGTCTAAAAGGGAAATGGCAAAATTAGAGCCAGGGAAATCAAATTGGTTTTGGCATTCTTTTTTGGCACCCGACTTGGAATTGTTTTTGGCATTGTTCGTATCCGATTGGCCTTTTTGGCATTGGTTTCCGCTCCCTCCCATTGACCTGTCCTTCGGCATTTCGGAAGTCCAAATGCGCTCCTCCGCCCACTAATTGAACAATCACTGCGCGGTTTCCCTCAATACCCGCCGCCAATGTCAGAAGTGACTCGCCGTGTACGTCGTGATGATTGGGGTCCAATCCCTGGGCACACAATCGTTCCACCTGAAAGGCATTGTTTTGCCATTGGTTTTTGAATTGAATTTGCCATTCTTTTGGCTTTCCAATTTGTCTCACTTTTGTGGCGTTTCGTCCCTGCACCGCCTCCGCCACTTTTCTCAGATTGGTGCGCGAATGGACCACATTCAGTGCCTTCTCATCCAATCGCAACATTTTGTACACCTTTGGTCAATATTCTGTTGTATTTTACCAATTGTTTTCCTTTAATTCATTACAGTACTTCATTCTCATTTACTCAATGCCATTACCGTATTGCTGTTTCGTACCGTATGCTTTTTTCTCCAATTTTCCCTATTTTCCCCGTTTCTGCTCACCCTCTTTTTGTACTTCAGTTCAACATAAGGCACACAGTCGTGGAATGGATATTCGCGAATTTGCCGGTCCTCCAGCAGAAATTTGCCGGCCCTTCCGTCGCAGGGCGGCAGAAAAAGGCCAAAATTGAACTCTTTGTCCAATTTTTGGGGCAACGAGCGCAGAAGACGGAATTTGATGTCCCAAACGAACTCATCCAAAGAAACGCACAGACATTTCTGAGGGGGAAAAAGGGGGGGGGGGAGAGTTGGGGAGAAAAGGACAAAACGGAACGCCAAAAAAAGGGGGAAAAGAAATGAAACGCTAAAACAGGATATTTTACTAGTTCCACTTGGTCCCTTCATTCTGCTGATTCGGTGCTTCCACTTTTGTGGGCTTCCCCAACATTTTGTGGATTAACAGCAATAAATAATGCCTTGTCCACCAATTGGCGTTTTCCGAGCAGTACACCCACCCAATCAGCAGATGATGGACCATCACAGAAAATCCGGAAATTTGGACAGAAATAATTGTGACTCGACGAAAACCCCGGTTGATCGAGGCTTATTCAGGTATTTTGCTCGACTTTGACCGGATTGGGGCAAATTAGCGCAATTAATACGCCCAAAAGTCGCCTGAGGCGGATCTTAATTAGCGTTGCTTTTCGCCAAAAGCAATTTGCTGCAACTTTTCTGTGTGAAATTGCGGAGGCTCCACTGAATGAGTGCGATTTTTGGGGGCCCACCCAACCCTTTGGGATTTTGCAGCAAAAAGTGCAACGCCAATTAAAGAAAAAAAAAACTTAATTTGCAATTTTTGGAATTTTCCGCTTTTTCTTCCCATCTCTCATGCCATTCTTTACCTGCATTTTGATGTCCGGCACAAATATTTGTAGGTTCAGCGTGCCGTCCGCGCGTCCTTCCGCCGCGCTTCCCGACGCGACAATTCCGCCGATGGCATTGCCCAAATGCCTTTGGTCCCCCAAAGTGCTCAATGAGTCATCAGCGGTGCCGGTGTGAAGAGAAAGCGACGGGGAAGCACTGCCGGCGGAGGAGGAGGAAGAAGCGGCGGGGAAATGCATTGGGAGACGAACGGACGAAGGGAAAAGCGGAGGAAAAGCGGCGAGGGAAAAACAATTAAAAAAGGGAGGGAAAATGAACATAATTTAAAAAATGGGATAAAATAAAATGGAGTCGAAAATATTTATTAATTTTTTAGAGAATGAGGAGAAACGCATTAAATGCAAAAGGGAAAAGGAAATGTTGCGAATTAATTACAATTAATTAATTATTTAATTACAGAGAGAGAGAGAGAGAGAGAGAAGGAATTTGAAAATGGAAAAATAATTACGTTAAATTTATACAAATAATTGGAAACTCCGAGAAATAATTGTTGGTCATTCGCGACAAAAAAAAAGTTTAACTTTTATTGTTAACCGATTAATTATTATGCGATCAATGATCAGTCAGTCAATTACTCAGCGAAAAGCGAAGTGCAAAGGAATAATGACCCATCCGCCGATTGATCTGTCCGATTTATGGATTTGATCTGTCCGACCGACCCATTATCCCTCATCCCCTCCGTTTGATCTGTCCGCCCCCCCCCCCCGCCGTCCGTCCGTCACCCCATCGATCATCGCCAAATGAGCAGCTAATCTAATGCTTTGTATTTCATATATCTTTTAAATTTATTTTTTTTCCTCAGATTTTATTAATTATTACAAATATTATTTAACTTTGTCGGTTTTTAATTAAAAGGTCAAAAAAGTAACGGACGCAAAATAATTAGAAAAGGAAAAAAAGATGAGGAAAGAGGAAAAGCAGGAGAAAGAGAGGGAAGAAGAAAAGGAGGAGAGAAAGATGAAAAGGAGGAAGAGGAAAAGGAAGAGAGGAAGAGGAAAAGGAAGAGGAAAAGCAGGAGAAAGAGAGGGAAGAGAAAAATAGGAAGAGGAAGCATAACTCTTATCTGTTCTCCTTCTTCCTTTTCCTCTTTTTCTCTTCCCATCATCCGGCTCCTCTTTTTATGGGGTGGAAGATTCGTTGGAGAGATAAGGGAGGGGGAGGGGTGGGAGAGGAAAGGAAAAGAGACGACCGATACCCCAAAAAAGCATTTATTCGGTCTGGCAGTTTCAATTTTTATATGGAATTTTGTCAAATTTTTTCTTTTTTCAGTTTAATCATGAAAGCAGTATGAAATTATTCGGTTTATAACCCTTATAAATATGATCAATTTTTAATTTTAATGAGGGGAATTAACGGAGGTTTTAACCGATAATTTACAGTAAAAAAACACAGAAGGACCGCTGTAATAAATAAATAAATATATTCAAATATAAAATGATCATTTGAAATGATAAAAGAAAGAGATGGTGAGAAAGTGAACGAAAGAATCCGAGGAAAAAAGAGAAGAAAAAAAATCAATTAAATAATTAATTAGTGACAGTGTTTAAAGGGGAATTGCCCTGGGCAGGTTCTGGAACCGAAATGAACTGCCGATCATTCATTCACTGGTGGGATGATGGCTTAATGCGCTTGTGGGGTCCGAAGTGATCACTGAACAGTCATGACCCAATCACATAGAAGTAATTGCTTATTAGCGGAACAGTTACGATTAATTGAACAGATCAATTTAATTAGAGGGGACAAACGAACGGAAAAAGAAAAGAAAAGGGAAATTGAGAAAAAAAGAAAAAGGGGCGGAGGAAAAGCATCGGGAAAAAGCCCAATTAAGCGGTAAAGATTTAACAATTAGCATCCGAAAAAAAGTGCGAAAGTTTGGGGACAAAGGCCGGCTGACATTGGCAAAACGCGCACTCCAACCGAAGTGAATGAAGCTTAACATTGCTAATGATGCGCGGCTTCGCTCCCCCCCCCCCAGGGGCATCCCAAAGAAAGAGAAAGCGTTCAATTGGCCAAATTGGGCATAATTGCCTCTTATGACCGATGCGGAAAGTTTGTTGTACGGAACCACTCTAAGGGAAAAGAAGAGAAACGAGAAACTAAGCATAGACACAGACAAACGGAGAGACAAACAGACAGACAGACAAAGAGACAGACAAAATGTTTTACGAAATGAAAAATAAATATGTAAAATAAATAAATTAATTAATTAATTAGTGGGCAGCAAAACCAAAAAAAGGTGATTAGAAGAGAGAAGGATGGCGCGATATTTCTTTCTTATCGATCTTTGATAAGTGATAATTGCATTTGCGCCAGCCAAAATGCCCTAAGGGTATGCGCAAGATTTGAGAAGAGTTAATGCGGCGGCGGGAATGCCAACTTCCATTGTGCTCATTCGCTTTGTTGACGACGTGTTTGGTCAGGAATTGTGTGGCGATTTGGGTGCGCGAATAGTTGGGATTTGGCGGGAGGGGGGAGAGCGGAAGGGGGTAAAGGAAAGGAAAGCAATGGACTTTTCGATGGGAAAATTGCTGGGTAATTTTCAATTTCAGTTACAATCCTTCGCTTTGACCAACATAATCACATTTAAGGTATTGCAAGATCCGACTTTAAACAACGCCAGCTCAAACTGATCGACAATAACAATCAGAATGGCGTTGGTTCTCATCGAGTGTCGGTCGTTTCGACTCTTTCTGACAGTCCGAATGTACACCCGAAGGGGAGAGGGGAAGATGGAGGTGGGGGGGGGAGGACAAGGTGGGCAGACCGGACCCGACGATGAGAGCAGCAGCATGAGTGGAGGGGAGGACGACCATCTTCAGCACAGAAAATCGATGAAGACGGACGGCGGGGGATTTGGAGAATGGGTGCTGCTGCTTTGCTTCTGCTGTTGATTTTGTCGGGTGGACGACAACGACGACCACCAACAGCAGCAGCACCACCATCATCTCATCATCAGCTCATCATCAGCAGCAGAAACACTGCAATTGAAAAGGGAGGAAAGAGCGGCGCCGAAGGGAACGCGGGGGAAAGGGGGAGGGGAGGGCACTGAACATCGCAGCGATTGAGGGACCAAATTGCGGATGAAGTCGAAGATGACGAGAAATTGGTGCGGGGCAGGGGGGTCTTCGCATCTGAAAACCCTCCATCGTTCGTTCGTTTGCGTCGGATGAGTTGGGGTGGACGGAGGGGTGGCCGAGGGGAGGCCGCGGTTTGAGGGAGTCGCCGGTGGGCGCAAACACTCGCCAGGGGGAGAGAATCGATTGGTTGTGGGAGGTTCTCATCTTAGGCGGACAAATGCTAATGGGAAGGGCTGCGGACATTTGAGTGGACGTGGGGACATTCACTGATGAGTTCCCTCCTTCCAATTATATTATCCCCTGAGGGGTCGTCGGATGGACAAAGTGTCGAAGTGCCCAATCAATCCAAGACGAACTCACTAATTACTCTAAAAGAACAATTAGATAATCAATTGGGGTCAATTCAAGTAACACACAGATATCCCTTGAATTTGTTTTGTCATTTTTAAGAGCAAAATTTGACTGTTCGTTGGGGGATTCAATTAAATTCGTTCGGAGGGCGTCGTCCCCCGCCGAAGGCATTTATTTGTGTTTTTAGGACAACTTTTGGCTGTTGCCGCTCCCCGCGGCAAATTGACCTTGGGGGACGGAAATGGACAATGAAATGGACGAATGAAAGATGGAAGGACGAACAAACGAAAGACTTTTTGTTTTTATTCCGTTAAATTAAAATTATTTTTATGAATTGAAATTTTTTTGAAAAGTCCTATAAAACTGCTCAAAACGATTGACGACAGTTTTATGAGGTGAAAAGCCTTAAGGAAAAGCATTGGGGGGGGCAATAATAAAAGATAAAATCCAAAATGCATACGGAGAGGGGAAAAGTTGGCAAAGACGGACACAGAAAGAACCCTCATTTGCCTTTTGGTGTGAGTTCTATTTGACGATGTTCTTTTTGTTTCTTTTTCCAAATTGAGCATTTTTTGTGCCGAAAAGCGATCGGCGGACCCCAGCTGGTGGAAACCTTCCAATACGGTTACTGCAACTACTAAAATTCGAAGAGTTAAATGAATTTTTTAATTGGTCAAACAAATTAACCACCACTTTTAGGTCACCAGCAATTTTCAAAAAGTGAAGAATTAAGAAAAAAGCGATGAGCAATCGGAAAAGGAAAGAAAAAATGGGAAAAGCACAAATTGCAATTTAAATGTTATTTAAGGTTTTCTTTCTTTGATGAAAAATTTAAAAAAAAGAAGTTTTTAATTTATTTAATGCCAAAGGGATGAAAAATGCTTAAAAGGCACCTTCAAATTTAAATCCAATCATATGGCGTTGATCAAAAGGAGATTTACGCCTATTGATCAATTAATGTAATGAATGCTTAATGCCATTGCCAATGCCTAAATCCGTTAATTTTTTGGGGTGGGCAATTCCGTAAGGTTTTTGAGTTATCAAATGGTTTTTTTGTTACTGAAAATACATTGGGAATAAAAAAATAATTATCTTAAATTTCCTTTTCCAAAATCACAAAATATTCGCCCATTTAAGCGATGGAATTCGTTTTGCTATGGATTGTCCATCGTTTGATTAGTTTTATCCCCCGCTGGGCTTTGTTGGGCCACAGATTTGCTTCCAAGGCAACTCGACAAATAATATGTAAACATTGCCCCCCCCCTCCCCCTCAAATGCCATGCCTTTGCCCACCTTTGTCCTCCCTTTGTGCCATTGGCACCACTCACCGCCCAATTTGGCGTTAACTTCGCAATTGCGGACAAAATTCGGTCGAAAATATGTTTAAACAACCCAAAAGCAATAGCCAAAAACCAAGGCCAACCAATTAAAAGGCCAATTGGGGGCGAACCAATCAATGCCATGCCATTTGGTCTCTTTTCGCCCGTTCATTTGAATTTGGTTCTCGACACTCATTGTCAGTCAGCTTTCCGTGCCGAGTTCGGTTTCTCCGGAACAAACAAAACAAAAACCCTGTCCTGACGTTGCTGAAGGCGTAATAACAATACATAACGCCAAATGATTATTAATGGCGAGTGCCATGGCGGAGAGAGAGACATAGAAACAACGAAATTGTTGGGGAAGAGAGATAAAGGAAGAAAAAACAGTCAAAGAGAAAAAGATGGAAGAGGGAAAAGGGAAAAGGAAGAGAAAAGAATTGAAGAGGGAAAAGGAAAAAAGAATGGGAGAAAAAACAAAGAATAGAGAGAAGTGGAAAAAAGAGACGGAATACGGAAGCTAAATGATATTTGCGGATTGGCACTTCTCTGACAAACTTACTGCTGCTAATCCTAAGGTAATTAAGTGATTGGAATGTTCTGATTTGTTGGTTTGATTGGCTTTTCCTCCTCCTCTTCATTCTCTTCCAATTGCTCTTCCTCCTCCTCCTCGTCTTCCTCCTCCTCCACTTCCTCTTCCTCCTCTTCCGTCCGTCGTTTGTTTGTCCTTCTCAAGTGGATTTGTCTTGCCTTTGCCCTCAAAACGAGATTTGCGCTTTTATTTGACGCGCTTTATGCTTTTGGTCTGCTGTAGCTGCTCTGTGAGGTGATGACGAAGCTTGCCTGAGGGCAGCAGAAAAGCCTTGTGCCCTTGGGGAAATGCCGTCAATTAGGCATAATTGTGAAAATGATGGGACCGACTTCAGTGGGAAGGGGGGGGGGTGTAAACGGATTTTAGAGATTTTCTCTCTCTCTTTAGGCAATGATCGGCGAAAGCTTTTGTATTTTTTAGGCTAAAATATCGGAAAATTTGAAAGGGTGTCACAAACAACAAATCCGTCTACTTTTTATTCGGTAAAAAGTTTGGTTCTGGTCGGTTTTACGCGTCCCATGGCATTTTATGAACATTTTATGCGCCACCATTTTTTTGATCGAATTTAACATTTTATTTTTGTCTGAGCCTTTTTTCTTTGATTAATTATTTCGTCAAATGGATGATTGGGTTTATAAATTCGATCTGTCAGTTTTACACATCGATAAAAGTGTTTTTCATTGGTCATCAGCTGTTTTGTGGGCCCAAAACACCCCCAGGGGATTAAAGCGACGACCTGACAAATGAGGGGGGGGGTCTAAAGTCGAAAGCAAAGTCTGAAACATTTGCTTGGGAATACGCCTGAAATATTTCCAATATAATTAGTATGAGTTACCCTCATTTGTCAGCATTATTTGGCGACGAATGAATGAAAGACATTTTAGGGCAATTTGCAAATGATCAAATTTTGCGTTTAATTGTGACTAAAATATGTACAAAAATTCTTAAAATTTTTCCATTTTGAGCTTTTATTCTTTGAGTTTTCTTTTTGATTGTGCCCATTGAATGAATTTTCCACCAAATTTCCTTGGCAACCGAATCCATTGTCGGCACAGTGCCAAAACCTCCATTAATAAGGGCAAATTTTACCCGAGACGGCGAGGCAATGCGCCGTTGCCTTTCCTTTGGCAAAATAATTGGTCGATTCGTTGTAATTTTATATTGCTTCAGCAGTACAACCCTTTTCATTTATTCAACAAAAAAAGCCCACTGAGATTAACAAATTAAGCCATCTTTTCTCCGGAATTTAACGGTCCAAAAAATAAACATTTTTAAAATAAAAAAGGATTTAAAAAACTTTAGCTACATTTGAAATGAGCAAGAAGTATTTTCAATGCCAAAAACCGAAGTCAAATTTCTATTGTTAATTAAAATTTCACTAGGAAGCTTCATTCGTCGTCCCAACGAACGAATGGCATTCTGTGTCTCTTTACCTTCGCTTTCTCTTATAAAAGAACGTAAATTATCGTCCCAATGTCAATTTTCCGAGACCAACTCAACCAATTAAATTCCTGACAAAATTTCCCGCAGCGAAAGAGGGAAAGGGAAAGGCTTTTTGAGCAAAAGCGGCACCCCCAAATCGGGGAAAGGCCAATAGAATGAATGTCTTCAGCGTCCAATGCGATCACAGCTCTATTTTTCTTGCGTCGAAAAGCAATGCTTCGGTGCGCTGCTCTTTTCCGTTTAATTATTTGTTCTTTCCTTTGATTGCTTAATTACCGCCCATTTGCTTTTGTAATTTGCCGTTACTCCCTCAGAAACAGTGCCAAGTGAATTGGCACCGGAAGGGCACCTTTCCGTCGGTTGCGTGGCAACCGACGGAATTCTTCGCTTTCATTGCAATTGCCTTTGGGTGGCATTGGCACAATGAATGCTCATTCCGACATCAGCGCGGCACATTCATAGCACAATTTGGCCAAAGCTTTGTTTTTGCTAATTCTCTGCCCGAAAAGAATTTCGATTTTAAATTTGCCTTTGGTAATAAATTATCTTTCGATTCGATAATTTAGAAGTGATTGATTTTGGCGATTACTTTTTCTTCCCCCATTTTCTCATCTTTTTCCGTTTTTTATAATATTTATCACCTCCAAAATTTGTTTGTTTTTCATATTATTCAGCCCATTCTCACGCTCCCCCCGTGAAAATTCGGTCCGTTCGTCATCGCAATGTGTCGCTTCACCAGTGTGCGACTCCTCGCCTGTTCCCCATTATGCCATTCTTCCTCCCCCTTCCCAAATGTGCCATTCCTCATTCCCCTGTTCCCCATTATGCCATTCTTCCTCCCCACTTTTTTATAATTTGCTTTATTTTTGTCATTTTGATTAAAGTATGTGTCCTCCCCTTCCCATTGTGCCATTCTCCTTTCCCCTTTATGCCTTGCTTCCTCCCCTTTCCTTTTCTTTTTCCCCATATTTTTGTTGACATTCCCTAAGCGCAGAAAATAAAATATTAAAATTTTCCGCTTTTTGGCTTCATCCGAATCCCATTTTGAAATGAAATTGCCAACAATTCATTCATTCACAATTTATTTTTGTCCACTAAAATAATGCGATTAATTGTCCATTGGACGGAGAGAGGGAACAGAAGAAGAAAGACGGACAATCGAAGCAAAGGGATTTAAAATATTAAAAATTAGATTTTAGTTTAACGAACACAATTCGTTTATTTCTTTTACCTTTTTTGCCAATTTTTTGGCACTTTTACGGCTTTTTCCTAATTTGCCTTTTCGGCTTATTGCTTACTTTTTCATTGTTTTACATTTTTATTTATTCCTTTTTTAATTCTTTTTCCCTTTTTCGTCCCTTCCCCCCCCCAAATTCGTTTTGCTTTTCTTTTCCCATCGTTTCTTTCCGTTTTGCTCCGTCTCGGCTTCTCTTATGTCCGCTTCATGTGCTGCTCCTTCCCCGTCCAATCTGCTCAAACCCATGGCTCGGAATTCGTCGCTTGGTGAAAATGTGCCACCGAATGGCGCCGTTTCCGCCACCCCTTCCTCCGAAGTGCGTCCATTCTATTGTTTTTTTAATTGGCTTCTCAATTTATTTCTTCACAGGTCCATTTGGCTCCTCCTCAGGTCACTCCCGACAGTCCTCGTCCGCAGAAAAATGACCGTGGGCAATTTAATTAAATTAATTTTTTAATGATTCGAAATTTGTCGTTCAGAATCGCCGCTGGCAGTCGCCTCTTTGACCATTCCTTTGCCGACAAATCAATCGAAGCAGAAGCCGAAGTGATCGATCTGTCAATGAATGCATTGGCGATCTTCAGAATTACGCGTCATTTTCCGTCAAATTCCAAATTTTTTTAAATATAATTTTGTCAAATTCGTTTGTGTCAATTAAGCGATGCTTTGGCATTTTCATCGTTTGAATGAACAGAAACAAAGCATTCTTTGAATTATTATATATAAGTTATATATTTTAAATTGTCCAATTTGTTTTATGTTTTGATAAATGAGCCTAATTGACCAATAATGCCCCGGGGTATTTTCATTCCGTGCCATATTTTGATACATTTTTTGTCTATTTGATAAAAATTACGGGGAATCGAACCAATAGAACGAAAATATCGTACATGAATTTTTACAGACTTTGTCTTACAAAAATCAAAAACTCCCGCAAAATGTTTTTGGAAAAAGCGCGCCACCCTCAGAAAAATTTGGGCCTTCATATGAAAAATTGGTCTCGAGACACATAAGTTCAAGCTATTGCTAACCGTTCATTTTTCAGGCGTTGACTTCCTATCTCGCTTGGATGCTCTATAAGCGCAGGTTCGGCCCGTTCCTTCTCTTTCACACTTCATCAGTCATTGCCCCCCCCCTTTCTTCCAAACCAGCAGAATGTGTCAAGTGTCCGTCCGTAGTCTTCTGTCAATTTGCCCTATGAAATTGGAAGGATTTGTGCGGCAAATGAAAACATTGCCGAGGGCACAACAAAAAAGAAGCCAACCATAAAATGGCGAAACATCACAATAACAATGTTTATACTGTAACAAAAGGAACGGTAAATTAAAATTTGAGCAGAGAATTCAAAGTCGATTTCCAAAAGTTAGGGCCAATGTGCCAAATTACATATTCACCGAATTTCAATTACACCAAAAATACTCAAAAATTGGCCAAAGGCATTTTAAATGCGACTTCCGACCGGAGAAATGCCGGGGTAATTTGGAGTCGCCCCGTGGCAAATTAGCCCTTGGCCAAAACTTTTTGACTCTCCCACAACGGCCAACCAAAATTACCCCCATTTTTGGTTCGTTAGGCTATGAGAGAGAAGGAAGGCTCAGAATCAATAGAAAGGGCCAAGGACACACAAACAAACGGAAGACACTCTGCGTCTCTTCCTCCTTGGCCTCTCTGACTCTCTCATCCTCCAGCACTCTCTCCTTTCTTCTCCTCCTGCCTCTTTCTCCTTCTCTTTCGCTCTCTAATCTCTCGTAATCTCCATTTTCAACGCGTGTTTCTCCGTTCCGTCTCTATCTTTTCCGACTTTTCTCCATTCATTTCTTCCGCAGAATTTGTCCACTTTTTTACTTTTTCCATTGAACGTCCGCAACCGCGCAGCGACGCGTGACGGAGTGCGGACAGCCGAAGAAGAGAAAGGCAATTGGACGGATTGGGCAGCCTTTTCATCCCGCTTCACATCACGCTCTCGTGGTCGGCGGCACTTTTGTGCGTTTTCAGAAAATCATTGCCCCCACCCCCTTTTATCTCCCCTTTCATTTTCCCTTTCCCTTTCACTCTCTCGTCCTCTCTCTCCCCTCCTCTCTCTCTCCCCTCCTCTCTCTCTCCCCTCCTCTCTCTCTCCCCTCCTCTCTCTCTTTAAACTTTTAATATTTTCATCCGATTTATATTTATGAAAAATTCAAAAATTTAACAAATATTCATGAAAAGGCTAATACATACATTTATTATGAAAATAATTGAACAAAAATGAAAAAAGTTGCAGTTTATTCACTGGTTAAAGTTGCAAAAATTCACCAAATTTTTTAATGCATTTTTTCGAAAAGAAAAACAAAACTTCAGAAAGAATATTTATTTAAAAAATATATAGGTAAATTGCTCACCCTTCTTCTCTTCTTCACCCCTCTGATTGCATTGAAAATGCCAAAAATTGTGAAAACATTGGCATTTTGCAAGTGATGTGATGACTGACTATCTGAGCCTTTATTTACTCTTTTTTTATCCATTGAATTTAAAACGGCCAAATTTTTAACTGTTTGCAATTTAAATTGGTCCAAAAATATGAATTCAGCGCATTTTCCAAAAGAATTCTCCCAATTTGGGCGGCTGTGGGCGCATTGGCCGCCCTAATTAACTCATTGGGGGGGGGGGGGGGGGAATGGCCTTGGACCTTTCGTCAAAACATGCCCAGAGGGAGGGAGGGAGGGCCTCAGTTTAGTACAATTTTCCTTTTATTTTAAATGAAATTTTGTGGTGGAAATTTGGGACAATTTCTCTTTTTTAGGGCCAACATTTTCCGTTTGGCTTTATTCTGTCAAAAATAGTAAAGTAATGAAAATTGGTGGGTTTTTTGACCTCCAAAAAGCATTTGACAGTGCTTTTGCTTCTGTACTCCATTTGCCATTCCGTCGTCCTTTGCGTCGATTGGTTCATCGACTTGAGCATTGTGCGGCGATTGATGCGCATTGAGCTGTTCTACCCAATACTTTTCCCACAAAGTGAAGCACGACGAGTGAATTTGGGTGATTATTGGCATTTTAAATTCATCCTCATTCAAAAAATTTTCTATTGTTTTCCTATTCAGTTGTCCTTCACCAACGTGCCAAATCCATCGATCTCGAGCCTCTTTTGGTGTCCCAACGGATGCGCACGTTGAATGCCATGTTTGAGACAAGTTCTTTCAACGTTAACGGCGGACTGACAATGGCCAAGCTTGGATTCGGCATTTATGAGCATATTTGTGCCGATTTAAACGTCAATTACATTTTGTTGGGCGAGCTAAAACCCCGGACGAGAATGGATGAATTTGGTGAGTGACAAAGTCCATTTAATTCTCTGAATATCTTATGCCTTAATTGATTTATATTTTCTGTTTATTGAATGTCGCAGAAAAACATGTGATGCACCAAGATGATTATGGGACAGTAATTGCAAAACTTCGCCGTCAGATATACCAATTGCCTAATAGTCGCTCAGTTTTCGCTAAAAAAACAGAGGCCCAATGGTCTGATTTTATATAGGTAGTTGAATATTTTAAAAAAATCATTAACATTTTAAGGTTTACCGAGCTGGCAGAAGCATGGAAGCGAATCCGAGAGGAATTGCCGACAATGACAGAGGATGGATGCACATTTAAGCGACAGCGTGGCATTGGTGCCCATTCACATTTGTTTGGAATTTTAAATCCTCGGTACTCATCCTTCAGTGACTCCATTTTCACGCAATGCATCCAACGATGTGTTTATGTTGAAGCAACGAACGGCGCCGCAGGGAAGTGAAATTGGGCGCGGGAGACAAAGGCGAAGGAGCCGTAAGGGAGGCACCAATTGGGAGGACAACACCGGAAGCATCCTCCGGAGAGAAGCAGTGAATTTTACCGAAACAGCTACGGATGAAACCGAGGAAGTGGAGTCGAAGGCCAACGAACATCGAAAGACGACAGCGACAGCCGAGACAGAGGGACAACAGCACCAAAAACGGAGAGTGTGGCGAACGCGAAATCGAACAGCACTTGACTGTAAGAATATGACAAGGAAGCAATGGAACATCGAGCAGAAGACGAAGGAAGGGTCATCATTAAAGCACAAATCTGTTGTAGAATGGGTGGACAGAGAGCAGCAGTTAGACGAAAGTGGAAGGTCGGGCACACCAGACCATGGAGACAATGAAGAATTTGACCAACGGGAATGAAGTTTCTATATTTGAACAACGATAAAATCAAATGCTTACGATTAGAAATAGTGTTTATTTCCTTAATTTGAAACAGAATATACAATCTGATCAAAAGCAAATGTGTGTCAAAGTCATTTTGCCGATTTGAGTCCAAAAAAACTTATAAGCCGTATCAAGAAATGACTAGGCAGGTCCCTTGTAGAATTGGTTTTAATGCCGTAGATTTTTTTATGCGGCTTGGCGCTATTATCAAAATTTGTTAAACTCTAAATAACCAGAAAAAATTGCAAATTGAACTTTTCGGGGTTGTGTCTATGTTACAATCCAGATACGACTAAATCATCGTGGTTAGGTCAGTGGTGAATGGTAAGAGCATTTCTGATCGGATTGAAAATATGACTCTCCTCACGCATTTGCCCACGCTTCCAATTCGGCAAGGTCCTCATCCTCCTGTTGCTTCTTGGCCACCGTCTTTTTTGGCAACTCTTTCGGTGCGCTTGGCAATTTGTCTGCAACACTTGGCACACTATGTGCCGGCACAATACCCGCGTCGAGCAATTTGCCACTCAGATCCTCCTTAAACACATTTTAGTTGGGTTGCAATTATATTTGTTGCTTATCACCTCTTCCATCTCCTCAAGTTCTTTGAGCAGTTCTTCATCGTCAATATCGTTCTGAAGTCCCACTGGGTTGCTGATGGCAGTTGCGATTTCGTTTCCTACTTCCTGTTGCTCCCGCAATTTCTTCCATCATATCGTGGACCTGAAATAACATTTTACAATAAAAGGGTGAAAGTCAGTTGTGATTGAATTTGGTTGCTTCAATTCGTAATTAACTTTCTTTTAATCTCCCCTTCCTTTATCTCTCTCTCTTTTGGCGTTACTTTGTCCGCGTCCATTTCATTGTGCGCCTTTTTCAACGCTTTTGCTGATTCGCCTATCACTCCAAGCACATCAGAGTTCATGGACGCGTTCTCCAGCGCGGTCTTTTGGTGGTGGATGGTGTTCAGCACTCCTGCAATGTGTTCCAATTGCTTTTCATAGCCCTTTTTTCGCCTCAGTGCCTGCAACGCGACCCTTTTATTTGCCGCTTGCGCACGTGCCGTGGCAATTTCCTAAAAGGAGGAATTTAACCCAGGGGAATTCAATCTCGAACAATTACTGTTTCGATTTTCTTTTCCAGAAATTCCTGCTTCTTTTGAAACATGTCTTCCCTCTCTTGCAGCTTCTGCAATACTTCTTGTGTCGATGGAGCTGCCTCTTGTTTTTTTCCACCAAAAATTTTGCCGAATAGACTCATTTTTTGTCTTTTTGTCGGAAGAAATTAAAATGCTGCAATTTAAATGATGAAATATCTTTTAAAAACAATTAGGTAATAAAAAATCAAAAACAAAGCTTTAGGCATTTCAAAATTATATGCAGTGAATACTGACACCAAAGCGGAATGATTCACGTTATCATTACATTGGTTAGCAGTTAGCCTAAATGGGTTCAGCAATTTTTATTCTTTTTTTACTTTATGGCGTTTTATATTCCTATAAAAAGAATGAGAATTTGGAGTGATCGCTTTTTATGTTTGCCGCGGCCGCGGCGTTTGAACCAATAACAGTTGTATTTTTGTGATGACAGCTCCAACTTCGGCAGTTGTGCGTGAGCAACATTTGGCCCTTCGGGGTCTGTCAATGTATATTACAAAATGTTACCGAAATATTTTTGTTTTAAGTGATGCGACTGTCCAATCCCAAATTTCATGAGACCATTTGCTTGGGCCGCGATCCGGCCGATCCTTTCTCAATGGCTATTTGTGATTCGATTGGCAAATTGAGTGGTCAAAGTTCTGTCGATTTGCCGCTTGATTCCTACTTAATTGCACCACATGCGATGAGATGAGTTTATTAATTAAATTTATTTTTAAATGCTTTCAAGTTTTAGTGATGTTTATCTCGGGGAAATGTTCACTCTTTACATTTCAATCATCAACATTAGCACTGTCATTTGCAAAGAAATAGCCATTAAGGTCAGCGAAACTCCAAAGTAGGAAAACTCGTTTTGTTATTTTACAACCAAATTCAGCTTAGGTCGACATTCAAACTCAGAATCAGCGCGTCTCTCTCGGAGAATTGGCCTTCGCCGGAATTGCCCTTGAGCCGAACCAACAAATTGGCCAAATTTTTAAACATGACATCCGGGAACTAGGCCAACACATGTGAGTTTTGTTTTGTTTTTTACTAGATCGTTCATAACCTAAATATCTTGTTTTGTTTTTTAATTTCAAAAAAAAAATCAATGAACCGTTCGAAAGCTCTGATGATTCGCTATAAAATTAAAAAAGTGATATTCCGTTCTTAACCAGTCTAAAAAATAATGAATTTTAATCGAATGATACCATACGTAAGCAAACTAAAAATTATTGTTTTGAATTTTGTAACGTTATATATATAATGAGTTCATTTTATGATAATATTTATATCTAACATAAAATCTATCCACTTTCATTCAGCTTAGTTTGCGCCGTTACTTACCATAGCTTAGGCGCGAAAAACAATTCTGAGGAGGCGATGAATTTGCGTAAATTCTTCAAATTTTCCGTTGAAAAGTCTCTGGACATCATTTCGCATAAATTCGTTCTCGAAGACCAAGTGGGCAAGCATTTTTTAACTCAATTGTTTATTTCATTCAATGGCCGGATGAAAATTTCAATGGAAATTTGAAAATAATTTCTTTTAGGGGTCATCTCTTTCTGAGGTGTGTGTTCGGAATTTATGCTCTTCGCCCATTGTTATTGAGCAAATTTCGCTCCCAAATGGAAACTTCAGAACGACGAATCGGTGGGGGAAACGAATCTCGGAAAGAGTCGTCACTTTTCAAATTAATTTAGGATTGGCTGTCAGCAGGCACCGGAAATTTTGTCGCCAAAAGCATTGAGAAGTTTTTTGTTGTTATTTGAAAAAAATAAAAATGCAAATAATGTCGGACCATTGGAAATTCGATGGCGCAGCGCAATGGGCGAAAGGGGCCAAATTCGGTGGGAAACGGTGGCACAACAAACGGTTAGACTATTTTTGGGTATTTTTTAAATTGTAAATTTGGTTAGGAATCTCATTGTGACGATTTGCAACTGACTTTGGTACAAAGTCCGAAGGAAATTCGGCTGAACGAAGCATTCACGGCGGAATTTGAACTGCAAAATAAATGGTGAAACGCGCAAAAAAAAGGGGGGGGGAATCCAAAAACATTTGATTAAATTCAATTATTTGCGATTTCATTTTTCATATATTCATCTTTTTTTACAAATTGTCATCCCTAATTGTTATTTTAATTAATGGAATAATATAAAATTAATGTTGAAAATTCCAACCAAAACATGACTCGAAATTCAGCAAAACTCCCCTCCTTTTCAGTGACCGTTCGTTGGATTTGCTTCTCACTTTGCTAAGTGCGCCTTCGCCCCCTCCGTCCGTCCCTTCCGTCGATGAATTCGCTCCCCCATTCAATCGTCCCCCGTCGTCCGTCTCCCACCCCCAATTCGGCACTTTCATTCATTTGTCGCTGAGTGGTCGGAGGCTTCCGCTCATTCTGCCAAACCAATGCTTTAAACTTTCATTGAACGTTTTGCCAATTGTGCCCGGGTTGCAGGTACTTTCGTCAGGCAATTCTTAGGCCATTTGTTCGCATAAACTCTCAGGAAACATTAAAATAAGCAACTTTTCTCCCTTTTAGACTATTTCTGGCATTCGGTTAACCGACACATTGAGCAAACGGACATACGAATTCGACGAAGTTGTGCAGCTTTTTGTTTTATAATGCGTTGAATTTAAATTTGTGCCAAATCACTGGACAAATTGGGATCCCATATTTCTCTCTCTCCGTCTCTCTTTCTCTCCCACTTCCGACTTAATCAAACATTGAGAATCCTTCTCCATTGCCAATTCTTCAGATTCTTCGTCACTTCGCAATATTGCTGAATTGGTTGGGCTAAGGAGAGGGAAGTGCGGCAGCGAAGTGTTAATTAGCGATGCCTTAGGGTTGGGATGGCATTGCAAAGCACGCGCAAAAAGCATTCTTTCAGTGCCAAAGCCCGCGGCAATTTCATTTGAATTTCCTCAATCTCTTTTCTGATGTCTTGACCATTTGTTGACAATGGCATGAGTTTGGCTTCCTTTTCTCGGCTTTCACTGCGTTCTCTCCCCTCCCTTTTCATCTCTCTTCCGCCGCCTTTGGCTTTATCCGTTCGGATTGCCTCGGGCAACAAGCTTAAGCATCACGGCAGGCAAATTTGTTCACGCGGAGAAGCTTAGACAAAATCCGTCCTTTCTCCCAGCGAATCGGAAGTTTGCGCAAACAAAGAGACGTACGGGAGAGGGGGGAAAAAGAAGGGAATGAGGAGAGAGAGGGGAATTACATAATTAGATGGATTGTTTGTAAATAAGCACTAATCCCTTCCCTCCCTCCCTCCCGCAATGGCATTGTTCCTTCCCCTCCCCCAGGCTTTATCGCGTTGTTTTCGGCACTTTGGTGGCGTGCGCCACCGCCTTTATTATTTTTCAAAATATTGTTATTTGTTTTGTTGCAAAAGTGCCATTATCCGCCGTTTTGTTAGCCCCTCATTCGGTTCGTTGGTCAAATCCAACTTGTCCGACCGAGCCACAAAGCTAACGGGAGTGACAGGGGCAAAGGGAAGGCAATGAGTGGGCAATCCGGTTCCTTCCCCCCCCCCCCCTTTTGTTTCATTTCGCGTCGCATTGCGCGCCGTTAAATTTGGAGAGAGAAAAGGAAACAGTGAGGGAGAGGAGAGAGAGGGGAATGAGTGAGGGAGGAGGGAGAGGAGAGAGAAAAGGAAACAGTGAGGGAGAGGAGAGAGAGAAGGGAATGAGTGAGGGAGAGGAGAGAGAGAGAGAGAAGGGAATGAGTGAGGGAGAGGAGAGAGGAGAGATTCATGCTTTTCCTCCGAATTCGTTAAGCCATCATTTCCCTCCTCCTCTTCCCCCCTCTCCCCTTCACTCTTCCTTTTCCTTTTCCCTCTCTTTCTCTCTCTCTCTCTCAGAACAAAACTATCAGCAAACATTTCCCAATGTTTCCTCCTCCTTTTTTTAGTTGGTGTGATTCATTAGTAAATAAAAAATTCCAAATTTTCTGTCATTCCCTAACAAATTCAGTGGATGTATCATTTTCTTTTCTTAATTTGCCTCGCCGCACTGTTCGCCCCCCACGGCGTTTTGTGCCGTCATAAGCATTTTCACCACCGAGTGCCAATCATCGATTTGGACGGTGCCGAACAATTAGTGAGTGCCAACTTAAAAAGTTCTCAAAATTTAAAAAATGCCATTAAATTCGTTCAGGTGGGCACAATTCGTGAAGACGATCGAACAGTAAATGTGTCTCCAAAGCTGCGAATTTTGCAAGGAACAGGTCATTATAATTTATTAATAAACTTTCTGGCAATTTTACCGTATCCAATTACATCGTTTGACCATTACCGTACCCCTAGGCCCTGTCTGTCATTATGAGGTCAGCTGGGCGGACGAAGACGCATTTGGCGGTGCGCAAGTGCCATTCGAAGTGCGCATTTTGGACACCGTGGACGGAACGGCCCAAATCCGGCACAAAGACGGAACGGAAGCATTGGACTGTGCGGTGAAGGCGCAATTTGTCATCCGACTAAGTGCGGTGAAATGCGGCGACGACGCGGCAAAAAGCGAAGCGTAAGGAAAAAAGGAAAGAAAAGCCATGAAATTGTTAATTAATTAATCGTTTACCTCTGCTGTTCAGAGTGGAGCTCAAAATTGCTGTGCAAGATGTTAACAATCACTCCCCCCAATTTGATGGTACGGTAATTCCATTGTTACGGTCATTCCATTTGCATATATTAACGATCGGCTGGGGGAAGCCCTGCCCTCTCCAACTCCCCAATTTGCTTGATCATATTTGATCAATTGTCGCTTCAATTTCGAATTTTCCCTCCTTTTCAGCTCCTTGGTATTCCTTCGACGTTGACGAGGGCCAAACTCATGCCGAAATTGCGCGACTGTACGCCCACGACAAGGACTGCGGCCACCCGTACGGCGAAGTGTGCCGTTACGAATTGACCAATACGCTCGCGGACAGTCCCTTCCGCATCGATTCGCGCGGAGTGCTCAGCGCACAACGACCGTTAAACCGTTCTTTGGCCGAGTCGTATATTTTGACGGTGGTGGCAGAAGACTGCGGAATGGTGTGTTGATTAGGCAGTTTAAGAAGGAAGACCAATTCATGAATTAAGCATGTGTTTAACTTTTTGATAATATGATGCCTAATTAGGGTTAATTAGGGTAATTAATTTTCCAATTCACCCGTTTCAGCTCCGTTCAAAGTCCGTGCTTGTCACTGTCCACGTCCGCCCGCGTTGCGTTGATGCGCTGCGCTCTAACGGCACGGCGCGGGGTGCGCGTCATGTTGAACAAAACGATTTGCGAGGGATTGTCGTGTTTCCTGATGCGGAAGTAATGACTTGGGAGGATGAGCACATTTCAAATCTCACAATTGCCAGGTGATCGCATGCGGCGCCGCGGGTGCGGAATGCCAAGCGGAAGCGGACCTGGAGTTGGAGCAGAGCGGCACGGAGCATCAAGTGAAGGCGGACGCACTGGCGGAGTGCGGGCTGAGCAGCGCGGACGCCGTGGAACTGTTGCCGGAAGAAGAAGGAATACGGAAACACCAGCCGGACGGGATGAAGAAGAAGAAAAAGGATGAAGCCGAGAAAGAGGACGACGAAGCGGAAGAGGAGGAGGAAGAAGCGGACAGAGACACGGAAGGGAAAGCGGCATTCGACGGGAAGACAAAGGTGGCACAAACCAATACGACGCACAGCACAACAAATCCGATGTTTAGTTTATCGTGTCCAAAGAACGCTTTGACAAATTGGTCCCGGAACACTTCACTTTGTTGTTCTCCATGCGAACGGAGGCGGGCACGGAGGAACAGCAGCATCAGAAACAGAACATCATTTGCGAAACGGACGAAAAGGGTAAGCAAAGCGAAGGGACGCGATTTGGCAATCACTTAATTGGCAACCCATCCGCTAACTAATGGCCAAACATTCGAATCAGTTTAGGCCTCAACCGGCACCATTTCGCGGTGTACCTGCGCCGCTGTAAGTTGGAGCTCCTTTTGCGGCGTGAGCCGGAGCACGCGAGCGCGGAATTCCGTGCCGCGGAATGGCGATGGAGCGACGCGCGCATTTGCGACGGAGAATGGCACCGATATGGACTGATATTCAACGACCTGGACAATGTTCAGGTGGGTGCAAAATGGCCCTATTTCCCAGAAGTTTCCTAAGAACGTCCTTTTGATTCAGTTGCTTATCGACGGCGAGCAGTTCAATGGGACAGAGCGAAACCCGGAAGTGCTGGACGATTGGCCACTGCACGAAGTGAAGGCGAAACGGACAAAGCTGACGATTGGCGCTTGTAAATGAAAAACCCAATCAGACCATTGCAAAACATTGGCACACTTTCAAAGGTTGGCACGGCCGCCAGCGCGACTTTGTCCAATTCTTCACCGGCCATTTGTCCTCCGTTTGGCTTTGGCCCGGCCGGGCGCAGGCACCGGAGGCGATCAGCTGTGCGCATGGGCAGCACCAACGGTTGGCCATCGATGACCAACTGCTGACAATGCACCATGGACAGGTGGGCCCGGAATGATTGGCTTCTTAAACTCTCCACTGGTTCGGCTTTTCCTCAATTCCTTTGAGTCCCGCCAATTCAGTCCTTCCGATTCACCGCCGCCGACCGCACCCAATTGCATCTTCACGCTCCGTCCCCCGCCGATTTGGTCCTCATGGTCCGTGCCGTTCGCCTTGCGGTTGATCCGCTCGTCTCCCGCGCCTCTGACCACCACCGCGTCGCTCCATCGGTGAGCGATGGCACGCGCCGAGTGACACTCAGCGCACAATTCGTATGCCCAAACAGTAGCCGACCATTGGCACCCATTCAGGCAATGGTAAGCATGAGAAAGCATTTTCAGTCATTGCTTCTTTGGTCTCAGATTGGCATTTCTCGTTCTCATGATCACCCCCTACTGAGCGTCACCGGAGGGCATTTGGTAAACGCGGATCGCGCACAGCTGAAAAGCGGAGTCGCGTTGCTGCCCGACGTGCAAATTGCGATCACACAAAGTGGGAAAGGGGACGGACGCGGGGATACCAAATCGGACAAATTTGGAATTGGGACTGACTTTTTTGAAATTATTATTATTATATTATTTGCTTTATTAAACCGTGGAAGTTGGGGCATGAATTTTATGCCTCAGGCGGTGCTGATGTGACCGGCGGTTTCAAATTGAATTGGTGCCGCGTGCAAATGCGTCCCGCGCGCGACATGGACTTGGAGCTGTTCAGCTCGCCCACCGCGTTGCTGCAGCAGTTGAACGTGCAGTTTGTGCACGATGCGAAAGGCTTCGCGTTGACAGGCGAAGAAAGTGCGTCGGCGTACGCGCAACTGCTGACGCACATCCGCTACTTTAACTTACGCCCCGCCTCATTTCCGCACCGCTCCTACACACTTCAGGCATAGTATAATAAAACATGCTAATTTGACCATTAAAATGGTCAATTAATTCACACACTGTCCCATGGCACTTTTCCAATGTTTCAGTGTGCCATGCTCAGTGGAAAAGTGTTGAGTAACGAATTGTTCACGACTATGCAAATTGAGACCACTGCCGGGACGGACGAGTCGTTACGGAAGTTGGAGCAAATTTCGGACAAGTTGGACTTGGACATTCCGTTCGGTTCGCCCGTCAGCGGCCCTTTGTCGCCGTTGTTGGGACGGAGCGAAGACGACGCAGCGGAGGACGACGAGGCCAAACAGACGCAGGAACACCTGGCGAAGGACGACCCGCTGCTCTCAGCCAACTTCGACCAGCTAAGCGCCTCTAATCGGCTGCAGAACATTTTGGAGATGGACTTGCCAAGGCCGAAGGCATTGCATGCCAACGGATTTGAAATGGGACAGAGTGCCATCGCAGGTGGACACTTCGGGAGAGTTTGGCATTCCATCAATGAAACCATTTCAGGCGGAGCAGTGGCTGTCGTGGTGGTCGTCTGTGTCGGTTTTCTGCTCGTTCTGCTCGTTGTCGGTGTGTTCAAAATGCGCGATCATCCCTTGCCAATGGTCGGACGCCGCACAGGCTCACGACGCGATTCGATGGTGGTCAAATTAGCGAAACTTACTAATTAGTTGCCATTTAATTGTGCCTTTTGCAATTAAAAGTTGGAATGGGACGACAATGGACTAATGAACATCACAGTGAACCCATTGGAAGAAGTGGAGGGAAAGGGGCACGAGGAGTACTCGGAAGATGAGGAGGAGATGGAGGAGGAAGAAGAAGAGGAGGAGGAGGGGGACGGAGCATCGGACGACGGAGGGGAAAAGTGAGAGAAATGAAATGGGAGGGGCAAAGGCAAAAGTCGTTTTTGAGGGGTGCTGAAAACAGCGAAGACGAGGAGGACAACGACGGCACCGGCCGAGTGCTCCCTCTGGTCGAAAACGGACGCCAAGGAGGTGGGGACTGACAACATCCGATTAGCAGAGTCATAAGCAATCACCAATCATTTAAGCGGGTTTGGAATGGGACGACAGCACTTTGGACGGCACAGCGCCGGCAAAACAGCGAAAGAGCCGCGGGGGGTACCACGTGTGAGGGAGAGAAGAAGAAGAGTGGGATGAATGACCAGCGGCAGGCCGACTCAGAACATTGGCTAACCGAACCCACCCAATGTACCGTACCATACCAATACCGTACAGGGGAATGCTGTCGCTAATTGCCCTTCCTTTTGAGTACGATTTGGGAAAATAAACGGAAGGATTAATTTCCATCAAAAACGGAAAAAGGAATAGGCAACATTCCCTCAAACTATCATTTTCCACCGCATACCGTAAAACAAATGCTTACTGTATTCTACAAAACTTCTCTTCTCCATTGCGCTGTTTTTTGCAACTTTTTCTTTTGAGTTTTCCATTCACCGTATTCACTGCTACCGTAATTCATTTCCAGTCACTCCCCTTTTCCCTACGAAATGATCTCATCACCAAATACCATACGTAGTCCCTTCCCATCTCTCTCTTACAAATTAGTGATACTGTAATTGTGCAAATTTTAATTTCCAATGAAAGAGCAACTAATGGTCATTTATTTCCCAAGTCAGCACAAAAAGTGGTAAAAATACACATTTGCTTATTTTTTTATCATACCGTACTTTTTCCTCTCTCTCTCATACCGTAACCTTTCCCCTTTTGCTGTTAATCGTTCTTCATCCAACTTTTCTCGACCCTTTGTGCGTCTTCCTTAATTGGCTCCACACAATTTTAATTGTACATTTTCCATTGATTTGTTCGTTTTGTCCCTCCATCCGAAGCATTTAATCATAACCTTTCACTAATTGGCAAATGTTTTGGTTTAAAATGAGCCGATTCAATTCACTGCTTTTGCTGATTATGAAATGATTCTCCGCGTTTTTCATTTTTAGCCATCCGATGGTAAATCCAAAGTTTTTCGTATTAACCATAAAATTACGTACATTATGCCCAACTTAAAAATGTGCATAAACAACTCTTTCCTACAGAATCAGTACATTTTTTATAATGAATGATCGGCTTGAAATTTAGGTAAACAAATCCCAAAATTAAGAAATATATTAAATCACATCACAAAATACAAAGAAATTTAACAATGACGAGAAAAACAATAAGAAAAACATGGAAAACAGTGAATGATGCGATTAAAATATTATTTGCAATAAATTGCTAAACGTTTTGCTCGTCTTCATTCATTTCGCGGCAGCGTTCGCCACTGCCCTCGCCCCGCCGCCCCTCTCCACCGGCTTACGTTCCTTCTGCGCGTGGTTTATCTGAACCAATAAATATTGGTATGGAGTGTGAATGAAAAGGATACGAAGCAATAACGTCCTCCAAAAGAATGTGTATAAAATACCGACCTTGTCCCCCAGCGAAAGTGCCATCCCCTGAGACTTGGCCCTGATCCGAATATGGCCAATAATGGCACTCATTGGATCCAGTGGGTCCGCCTTTTCAACGGAAACATTGGCCAACGCATCCTCGCCAAAAATGGAATGGGCACAGAAGTTGGCCGCCAGAAAACCGCAATCGCCTTCTTAAAATGTAAAATTGGAAATTAAAAGAGCATGCTTTTCCACCCAATGCCGCGTCTGTTGTCAGCAGTTTCATATTTGTTTGAGCGGACAAATGGTCCAAGTATTGTCGAAGGTCCGTAATTGGGGTCACAACTCCGACCTGAAATAATACAAACCTTATTCCGAGTCCCAAATAGTGGCAGCCAAAACGACCTTGTTCTCCCATTCAAATTCGGCCCACATTTTCCGAAATTCTGTGTCTGTGCAAGTGCCCGGCACAATGTAATCCTGAAATGGGAAATGGTAGGAAGTGAGTGGTAAGCAAAGTACTAGATTGGAATTATGCATTTGCTCCACTCACCATTATGTCAATGTGAATGTCCTCAAGGTACACACAATTTCGATCCGAGGTCGACCCTCGCACATCATAAGCAATGGTGGAGAAAATGACTCCATTTTCGGTGGATGACACTTTTACGGTGGCCTTAATTATGTTTAAAGACTGTGTGGATTATGAAAGATGGACTTTGATGTTAGTGAAGTCGTTAGGTGCAAGAGTAATCGGCGAGGGTTTGTCCACCCTTAAATTGTCTCAATTTTAGCGAACAAGATGATATTCTGTCACAATTTAAGGTCGCCAACGGTCGAGAGTTCCAATGACAAATTTTGCAAGGTGTCGCTAGTCTGGTTGACCACGAGTACGTCCAATACAATGTCATATTGGTTGACGTTGACGTACGCCTCGGCATAGACGGGATCCGAAAAGCCGGCTAACTGAATCACTTTTCCCAGTTTGGAGCTGGCAAAGGTGTATTTGGTCGTTTTGGGTGCAGTACCAAGCGCTTGGGAAAGCGAAAGATCAAACAAATTTGTGTCCGTCACGTTTTCTGACACGCGTGTGGACAGCTGCGTGAACATAATTGTCTTGTCGGGCTGAATTTGTTTAAATTTGATTTTATTTAATCGTTGCCTCCTTCCGCTTGCCTGCACAATTTTCTTCTTCGGCGCTTTTGTGTCGCGTTCGTGCCGGTCCACGTCCCCCTTGGCCTTGAGCATGCTTTCCAACGAAGCACGGCACTCTCTCAAAAACACATCCACCGCTTTCGGCCATTGGTCAACAATCAGTCGAACAGTGGTCGACAAACGGTCCAAGTCGTCCTCAGTGATCGGCTGTTTGCACAAGCCCGACTTGCCAAGATGAATGATTGAAGCGATGAGCAGCAGCGCACCACTCGCCAATTTATTAACAGTTGAGGGGACACCTAAAAATTAAGTGAATTTGACTGGCGATAAAACCGATGCCACGGGGTTGTTTAAGAATGTTGGAATGCGAATGGATTTAGAAAAAAACAAACAAAGCAAACGCTACTGGGAATCGAACCCATGCCATCGGAAATGTAGAAAGCATCATTTTAATAAATTACAAATTTTAAAACGATAAAAATTTTTAATTAGTGTGTAAAAAAAGATGGAAGCGCTCAGACAAGGAAACAAGTCAGTCACGGACAGTCAGCCCCGAAAGATGGAATATAGTAAAAGGTCATCATTGCGCCTTACAATGGGCTTTGAGAGCACAACCACTAAGCCACGCCTATACGTTCAGCAGGTACCAAAAACAACATGTTAATGGAAAAAAGAAAACAACAAACCCAACCCAATAGACAAACCCTTGTTGAGCTCAGCGTAGCGCAACACCAATTTGGCCAAAGTGTTGGCCAATGCGGAGGCAATAAAGAAGTTGCCATCGAGAAGGAATTTGCGCAAAATCGGTTTCTCGTCCATTGAGCCGACGGTATTGGACACATTCGAAAAGATGGCCGATTGCTTGGCATAAGTTCCGTCCGCGGTGATCAACTGTTGATGGCTAGACTGAAACTTGGAAGTTTTATTAGTATATTCAATTTTTAATTCCGCCGGACCTTCCCCTCCGTCCCACTCTTTTTTGACGGCGCCTCATCCTTTGGCGCTGCTCCGCCCTCTCTGCCCCGGTTCTCCGACTCGACGATGGGTAATTCGCCAACAGACGCATTAACCAAAGCAAAAACGCGACTAATCGACTCAGAGTTATCGCAATACTCGCCAAGAATCCACAAAGCAGACCGATAAATGGACCCATTACGAATGGTCGGAAAAACTTCCTAAAGTCTGGGAATTGAATGTTACGACATAGAGATGAAGGACCAGCAGTTGGTTGGTGATGTGGTGGCGAAGGTGAGGCAACCGTTGGATCGCTTCTCGCACAAACACCAGCACATCAGTCGCCGCAGTTTCGTTCTGGTCGGACAGAAATTCCATCAGTACCGGGAATATTTGAGGGGCCACGTCGGGGAATTTGATGGTGGCACTGTGAAGGGTGCGGACCAGCAGTTGTCTGAAAACATCAATCAAAATTTTCTGAGAATTCCTTTTGAAAAGTGCGTTTTTTACCTGTATCGTCCGGTGTCCTCCTGCGTGTCATTGTTCGTTTTGTCGATTTCTTTTCGTAAAAACATCACCATTTCATGCACCTAAACTTAATATAGGCCAATTGAAAAATTGCTGAAAAGACTTACGTTACGCGAAGAGACGAGCTCAAGTGCTAACTGCAGAATCTTCCGCCGCACTTCGTAGTCAGTGGTGGACAAAACGCGAAGGATGTCCATGACCAACTCTTGCAGAACTTTGTCGTTTGGCACTATCTCACGCAGACCGACCAGTCGATCAAGTACAATCAGCTGAAAAATTTAAAAAATGTACCACTTTCGCAACCCAAGACAGACTTTGACGTTGTTGTCCGATTCCTTGACGATCAGTTCGATGTATGCGGTGGCGGCCGCTTTCACCGCCGTCGGCGCTGTGCTTAGTGTGACTAAAGTGCCGGCCGCCTCATAACGAACAGCGCCCGACTGCGACTGAAGTAAATTATACACACAGCGAATGAAGCGATTGCGCTCTCCTGGATTGTTATGGCAAACCTTAAAAGGATTGTGTAGAGAAGCAAAATTTGGTGTTTATTTTGTTGCTAACTTTGTAAATCAGTTCCACAATTACGAGTTGGAGGATATCGCCGAATTGTGCGACTTGTTCGATACAACCCGACAAATAATCCAATGCCCGCTGTCGGTCGACATGCAAAAGCATAATGAACGCATTACGCTTGCAGGAGGCGTCCTGCTCAGTCTCTAACAATTGTTGAATGAGTTCAGGCGCATCGGGAATCAGAAAATCGAAGTTTTCTAAAATCAAAAGATAATTTGGATGAAAAAAGGATTGCATTCGACAAAACGGAAATAATTTAAAAAAGGATTGCAAAAACGGAAAGTTAAAAAAACTGACTGTAGATTGTATAGATGGCCAAAATGGAATTGCGCCGAACGTAAGAATGACGATGTTCCAGACACTTTCGTATTGAAGGCATAAGCGGCTCGAGCAATTCAGGCTCTTTGAGTTTACATAGGAATCTGAATGCGAAAGAAAAAGGTTCAATATTCTGAAATTTATAGTCCTAATTTTTCTTAATGAAATATGCAACCCTCCATCGGAATTTGTATGCGGGGACAGGACAAATTACACCTTTGTGGTGTCATTTGAAAGCAACGAAGAGGAGCACAAATGCATAAGGAGGTGCGCCAGCGCACTTTTTTTGAGATTTTTATTTATAATTCAAAACAACGGTATTTTTTTGCATATTGTAAAAATACCGTAAAGTTGAACCGCGGATGTACTCATTTGGATGTTGCAAATCCTTGCGGTACGCGTCACAGACCAAAATCATTTCATGCAAAAGTTTGCCCTCTTGATTTGTCTTAACAAATTTTACGAACAAATGATACGACAATTTTAAGCAAAAACTAATAAAAAACAAAAAGCACCTTCGGCACGACCTCCCAGAAGATTAGCAGCAATTTCTTCAGATAATGGTCGGATGATGGCAGGCAAAAACGAATTACGTACATCATCAGCTGACTTGTGACCTTCTCGCCCGCTTGAATCATCAAAATTAACTTTTTCAATGCATCCGTCTTCGTCTTTGTGTCACCTGAATTGTTTTTTCCTTTTCAAATTATTTTTCAAATTTCTAAAAACGCATATTTTAAGTATACTTTTTGAATTTCGCACTTAGATAACTTACCATGCTCAAATTTGTCCTTCAATTGTCCCTCAGATGGAAATTCAACATCGTTCGCGACATGAATTAAAGTAAAGCAGGGTTGTTCGCCGGAAGTCATATATTTACAACTTATGAATGATGAATGGGTTTTCTTAATGTGTTTTTATGGTAAAAACCCGGTTTACCAAAAACCCAATACGTATTGGCCGATTTTACTGTCCCGATTCGTATTTTTTTATGTGGGAGGCAGATAACATTAGACAGTTCATATACCTATAATAACTAGAGTTCGACCTGGACCCAGGCTGGGATTTTTCTTGGATAAGGCCGGCGCTTATCGGCATCGCATGTCCACACTCCTTTCCCAGAAAGTTTTTTGGAACAAAGCGAACGTAGGTGCTTGAAAGAAGAAAATCTAAATTGCCAACGCAACATTAAAGGCCAAATGGTATTCAAACAGAACGCCATTTTATTAAATGTTTGTGCTAACTTTGACTTTGCTTTGACTTTGCTTTTCTTTTGATTTTTTAATTTTTATCATCACAAATCATCAAATTTTGCTAAAAAAAAGAAATAAGTGAATTTTAGATATTCCATCTTTCAATTTCAATGGATGTAGCGAATTCAGTGCAAGAAATATTGGTTAGCTTATCTTTTAATAGTTTATTTTTTCAATTGACTCAGATTAACTGTTCATCGGTGGAAATTGGCGTATATTTTTTTGCACCAACTAAACAAATTGAACTTACACATGCCTGCTCGCCAGGCAGCCCAGGTAGTCCTTCTGCACCGGATTTACCCTAATCAGAATATTAGTAAATAGTTAGCAGTCCAAAAGCCTCACCGGCATTCCGCGTGGGCCGGGCGTGCCAATTTCGCCTTTGTGAGTTGATTTCTTGAATAAAATTTAATGGGATATATTCCCTTTTTATTATTTATAGTTTTTGGATAATTCGGAAGGAGAGGGAGCGGGTTTGGTCCTCTTCGTCAATGATTTCATGGCGAGAAAGATCCAAACTTACATCGACCGAGAAGGAGCTGGCTTTACGGACTTTGGGTTGGAAAGCTACACAAGCAACTCCAAGGATAAGTTGGTTTCTTTCTATTTGTCTTTTTATTTTACACAATATCAGTCGCATTTTCAAGATTTATTGTGTTGGCCATTCAAAACAAAGAGTTGAAATTCTTTCACCGTCTTCACGAAATTCTTCATAGAGCGGACGCGTACCATCGAAATTATGTTATTCAGCAAATGAACAAAATCAAAAAGAAACATTTTGACATTCCCATTACATTTATTGGTCAGTTTGTGTCTACTGTAATTGATAACCCACTCATATAACTTAATTTATCTAATTACAAAATTGTTATTAGTCTGAATTTAGATGTGATCTCTTCATCTCAGTGGAAAACACTGAATAAATTGCTGGGTAATTTTCAATTTCAGTTACAATCCTTCGCTTTGACCAACATAATCACATTTAAGGTATTGCAAGATCCGACTTTAAACAACGCCAGCTCAAACTGATCGACAATAACAATCAGAATGGCGTTGGTTCTCATCGAGTGTCGGTCGTTTCGACTCTTTCTGACAGTCCGAATGTACACCCGCCGGTGAATGTTGAATGCCAACTTCGAGTTCAAGTTGGACAAGTGCATCAGCAACAACCAAAGTGTCATCTGCCAGCGTACACCGTAATGGCCCTTCCAATTCTCCCTCACAATCAGCCCAGCGCGGTAGTTACAATCAATGGTTGGTTGATCGAAACGTATTTATGGAAATATTCACTTAATTATGTGATTTTTCCGTCGTTAAGCTCCTTTGCCTTCTTCATTTGTTTTGAGTGTTCCTACTTCTCATCAGTCTTCCGCTTCTCCTCAAATACGCGCTAACGGTATTAAAAAACAAAATAATTTAGCATTTCATTTTGATTGGTTATGAAATATAATAGTTTTTTTTTTTGTGTTGTACTGCTCTAGTAATTGTCCCTTCAGCTTCTCACAATAAGTCTTCACCTGCGTTTTTGGCCATTCCATCCCTTCGGTCTCCATCTGCCGCCGTTACGACTGTCGTTGCTTCCCAATTGTCTCCAACTCTTTCTACGCAATTACCTATTTCAAGTCAAGACACATTTGATATGCTTTTCCAACTTGAACCTGTACCAAATCATTTATACAATGAACAGCAAACGCCGAGTCTCAATAATCACAGTCCGACGGTATTTGGTGAGACTACAGTAGCCCAATATTTGTCCCTAGGTAAAGCGAGCATTGTGGAAAACCCCAAATATTCAAATTTTAGGCTTAAACAATTGTCCTTTTTAGCAGTTGTTTGTTTAGAATCGCCGAGCGTTAATAAATTTCTGCCACGGTCACTCAAATTGCCAAAGGCTCCGCCAACCAATGGAAACTCTCAAATCTGCAGAAGCGCACCTCCTTTTCTCTCTATTCAAACGCCCCCCAGCACTTCGCAAGACCTGCAAACGCAATTTTCACCCCAATTGCAAAGTCACAGAATGTCAAAAACTACAACCAGCGGTTCAGCAAAGGTTGGCAAAAGGGAGAGAGAAGTGCATTTGATTGACGACGAGGAAAATGAGTCGGAGGTTGGCCTCGTCATATTTTTGGTGGAAAGGACTTGCTCATTTTAGGTTAAAGATAGTCCGTCCGATAAACGTTCCAACGACACTTTGTTTTCATTTCCACCAACCGGAAGAGATTCCTGTTCTGTGCATTATGCCGATCTGAAGTACTTGTCGAGGAATTTCATGCTCAATGATACGATCATCGATTTCTACCTCAAATACATTCATCATTGGTCAGTACTCTCATTTGGTTTTTTAATTTCTTTTTAGCCTTGTCCCACAGGAGAGGAGAGCGAGAATTTTCATTTTCAACACTTTCTTTTTCACTCGTTTAACACAGCCCCCAGCTGGTGGAAAACCTTCCAATACGGTTACTGCAACTACTAAAATTCGAAGAGTTAAAATGAATTTTTTAATTGGTCAAACAAATTAACCACCACTTTTAGGTCACCAGCAATTTTCAAAAAGTGAAGAATTGGACTAAAAAAGTCAATCTGTTTGACATGGATTATATTATTGTGCCGATCAATGAGGACATTCATTGGTACTTTAGTTTTGCTTAATGTCACTATTTTGCATTTAGGTATTTGGCAATAATTGTAAACGTCCGACATGGCATTTGCTCTCTCAATACCACGGACAATGAATCCATTTTTCCTACTTCAAGTCATTATTCACCAGTGCCGCATCTTATCGTGCTCAATTCAGTGCGTTATCATTTGCAAATATTACCCCTTTTGGATCACTTCGCTCTCTTCAGGTTGGGTCAGTGAACCGGCAAAAGTTCCGCGACCCAGCTGAAGACAAACATTTGGCAGTTAGGGACCAACTCGGAGAATATTTGCACTTGGAATATGCAGATAAACTCGGACAGGACACCAAGACTTATTTCAATAAGCAAATGATGGACGTGGTTGTGCCGACGATGCTGCCCCAGCAGAAGAACTTCATCGACTGTGGACTATTTCTGCTACATTTTGCGCAATTATTCCTCAGCAATCCTCCAAAAGTTTGTCTGATCAACATAATATAAAACAATTTTAAGTACAACCATCATTATCACATACTTAAGTTATTGATAATCGTCATCTTTTAAATACTGTAAAATATAAAAATCAAAGATTTGACGCAATTAGATGGAGGTTTAAGCATAGATTTCTTGGCATCAAAAAAAAACAGTTCGAATAATTGTTATTTTTACTAAACCAATTTTAACTCGAATTTTATTTTGTCATCAATTTTGAAATCTGATTTTAATTTTTGCAAGTGAAATTTATTGACGATGGTGGTGCATTAAACTATCGCTTATTTTTCTTCAATCAATCATAGAAAATTTTTCATGACATAAAAGCGACACTAACCATGCAAAACCCAATAATGGTTGGATTAATTGCAGTTTATATCGAGGCACAGCTCATTTCGCCGCTGGTATCCAACTTTTAAAATCAAGCATAAGCGAGATGAGTTAAGAAGTGTGATAATGCAATTGGCGTCCCATGTCAAGTCCTCTGATTTCGTCCAACTTCCAACTCCGAAACGGAAAAACAAAAAGATTGGCCGTCGTTCGCAAGTGGATAAAATGCAGATGATCTTAGACGGTAAGCAAACCTTAAACATTTTCTTGTAAAAGGAGCATTCACATATTCAGGAATGGCACTGATGGGCCGAACTCGACGTTACAGCGACTCGGAATTAGACGGCATTATGAAGGACGAACATTTCTCTTGTTTGTACAGACCGCGCTCGTTGGACTCGCTGATATATGAGAACAGAGAGAAGCCGCTGGTGTTGCAGCCGCCGACCATTGCAGAAATGTCACGTTTCAAACAATTGCGAAGAGTGCGGCAGGAAATCTTTGCCTCCCAAGTGCGCCAGGGATAAATGTTCTGACTAATTTACATTACAGTCTTTGAGGGCAATAGAAAGGATCTTCTAAACTCATTTCATTTGTATTTATTCCGTGGAATTTTACATTGCTTAAATTTTGACGGTGTTTGTTATTGTAATGCTTTCACTGTTAATGCATCACCACTTTCATACGTTGTTATTACCTTATTGCAGTTTTTACACAAATAATAGGTTTGAGTTTTCTGAAAAAGAAAATTTGTTCTTTTTTGTTCAAGTTTAATGCTTTGTTCTTATATTGTTCGAATTTATATATTTTTCCTTTCCATTCACTTTTTTTCTTAAATATCAATTTTATATTCTTTTTTAATTTGTTTTACAGAATTCCGTTGTCTTTCTATTGTAAAAATGCCGAACATTATGGGATTGCATGGTGGCTCCATGATTGCCATGAGAAGCAAAGATAGTGTGGTGATTGCATGTGATCTGCGCTTGGGAGAGCAAGCCATGAAAAACATTGCTACTAATGCGACGAAGGTGGGTTATTACCTGCGAAATTTTTAATGTTGTTTTCGTCGGGACACGCAATTCTTGACGATTGCCCTAAATTCCACAATTTGAGCTACGGTCTCATTCGATGCCCGTTTGTAATAGCAATTTACGCAATGGAAACGAATGTTTTTTGCAATTCTGGGCCTTTTGCTGTTTTTTTGGTTCAAGTCCAGTTTATGCGTCCAATCAAATTTTTGTGCGTCCATTCAATTTTTATGCGTCCAATCAATTTTAACCACCTAATTAGTTGCATTGCATGGAAAAGGTGCAGAATTGTGGTCCCGATAGGAAAAAATAGTAAAATTTTAAAAGGCATTTTTTCTGGGGTAGAAAAATAAGCTGATCACGAATCTGAACTCAGATTTCGAAAAATCATTGATTTTGTCTATGACTTTTTATCAAGTACTTGATTTTTTCCAAAAATTTTAAGAAAATTAAGGTGCATAAAAAACCACATACACAGATGTTGTAGAGCGTAAAAAGAGCTTTCGAATGAGCTATTGAATGAGAAGTCAAGTATTTAATTTTCTATGATTTTATTAATCGCTAGGGGTCATATGAGACGGAGGCTGGGGTTCGAGTCCGCTTGGCTGCGGTTTATATTTTTATGATATTTGATGAAAAATCATCGACAAAATGAATGTTCTCGCAAAGCAGAGCTCAGATTCGTGATAAGCATATTTTTCATTGACAGCATTTCTAAATATACGGGATAATTTAGCCTTTTATCTACTCCAAAATATGCTGAAATATTTTTGTTTTTGCATTGTATCTCTGAACGCGTATGTATTTACTGAAACAAAATATATGCAGCATTCTCAAATATGTAATCTGACGGGGTCATGGCAGTTCGTACAATGGGACTTTCATACAATGTTCCAATTGCGGATTTCGTACAAAAAAAATATATATTAAAGTCGATTTTTTCTTTAAAAACTCTTTTAACTACTTGTTTTTATTGCAATTTTTGTGAATGTTTGATTAACACAATAAATTATATTTCCTTTCTTAAAAGCAAGCATTTAAGTTATGAAATCATTGTCTAAAACTTTCATTGGCCAAGTTCAGTTGAAGTGAGCAAATCCTCCGAAAAAGCCCGAATGAATTATTATTGTTTACGTATTAATATTGTTATTTTTGGTACCCATTAGCTCATTACTTTTTTATAATTTGCTTTATTTTTGTCATTTTGATTAAAAGTATGTGTCGCTGTCACTATCACTTATTTTTTAAAATTTAATATTCTACGAAACGTCAAATTGAAACGTTGTACGAAACCCCATTGTACGAAACTCCATTGTACGAACTGCTATTGACCCAATCTGACGAGGTTTTACCACAAAACAGTAAAATTTTCTATTCCTATACGGGTTTTTTAATTACAGACTTTCTTTTTGCCAACGAACGAAGAAAAAAGTCGGCTTCGCTTAGCTGATAATAATTTATTGGACGCATAAAGTTTGATCGGAGCTTAAAAATTGATGGGATGCACAAAAGTCGATTGGACGCATAAACTGGACTAGAGCCGTTTTTTAAGTCACTAAGATACTAAACAGAAAGAGGGAAAATAAATTCTATCATATCTCATAATCTTTAATTCAGATCCATCCCATTTCTGACAACGTTTTTATCGGATTGACCGGGTTTAACGCGGACGCCACCACTGTGCTTAACAAGTTGCGCACACATCAGGCCATTTATGAGATGCGCGAGCAGCGTCCAATGTCTCCCAAGGTATTGTAACCGGGGCGGAGTCGTTACTTAAAAAACCATCATTATGATTTGATGAAAAATTATTTATAACTTAGCTGAAAAGCAACTGAATTTTTAATTCTTGATATCATTCTATAGCCCTTAGTGTTCTCTAAAAGTCTACAAAATTTCAAAAAAATTCGTTAAGTTTCAAAAAAGTTATGGCTAGCGGAACTCAAAAAACCTTGATTTTCGAGCATCTTTGGCCCTAACTCTTTTTAAACTTGGTGAAATTTTTTGAATTTTGTAGACTGATAGAGAACACTTAGGGCTATCGAATCATATCAAGAAATAAAAATTTGGTTGCTTTTCAGCTAAAACACAATATACTTCTAGGGACATGTTTTGGCGCAAACCAATATTTTTGCGTTAAAATATTTGGTGTTTTTGGGCATTTATCAGACGTCAAAATTGAGAGATCACGTTAAGTCATCGTTTGTTAGTTTGTCCTCCTCTTCTTGAAATGAAATTCAAGAATTTTAATGCCACTTATTTGTTAGCGACAGATTTTTTTAATTCTGAAAGACCCCAAGGCATTTTTTAGAATCCCCGAAGATCACCAAATTATCATATATGTGCAAGGGATGTCTCGAGACACCCCGCCCCTTCTAAGGGGGCGGGGGATTGGGTCGTGACGAAGGGTGAAGTGGAATTTTTTTTTAATTTGAAAAAGCTTTAAAAATTACAAATTTTCCCCAGCGTCGCCTATCGGCACCGCCGGACCCTCCCCTGTTCCCAAAAATGTTTTTGGAAAAAGCGCGCCACCCTCAGAAAAATTTGGGCCTTCATATGAAAAATTGGTCTCGAGACACATAAGTTCAAGCTATTGCTAACCGTTCATTTTTCAGGCGTTGACTTCCTATCTCGCTTGGATGCTCTATAAGCGCAGGTTCGGCCCGTTCCTGATCGAACCCATCATTGTGGGGCTGAATCAACAAAATGAGCCGTTCATTTCCCACATGGACGTGGTCGGTAGCGTAAGTGAGCCCGAAGACTACACGGTCGGTGGCACTGGTGGCGACTTGGCGATGTCTCTGTGTGAAGGTATTTATTGCATATTTGGTTCATAATACAGCAAAACGAATATTTCTATTTTTGTTAGCTCTCTGGCGACCCGATATGACCTCCGAAGAAATGACGGTGGCGGTCGGTCAGGCGATGCTTGCGGTGGTCGAACGCGACGCATCCACTGGATGGGGCGTTGTCATCCACACGATCACTGCGGAAGGAGTGACCACAAAAATGATTAAATCGCGCATGGATTGATTTGATCAGCTCCTGTCGCTTTTGTTGTATTCGAAATAAGCGATAAATTCATATGCAAATTTTATTCGTTTTAATTGTTTTAACTTGACATAATATCTTAACATAAAAGTGCAAAAAAAAATTTTGACTCCATAAGAGTTACCATTTATTCGCCTTTTGTGAAGGGCACAATGTACAAAATTGTGCAGCGAAAGGAACGAAATGCTGATGGCACGGCAAAAACAGACGCTGAACCTTTTGCAACTCCATCAACTTCAACGGTTGTGCCCTTAGTCAGAATTGCGAAGGCACCCCATCGTAAGGCCAACGACACAACAGTAGCCAATGTTCCTGCGGAAGTGCCGACCTCAAATACCAGTGCCGATGGTCTCTCATCTGCCGCTTTAAACACAGTTCGGACAGAAATCGCAAAAAGCGGGGGAGTGCCATCTCCAGCGGCGAAACAATCGGCAAAAGACGCAGGGGCAACCACGGGTAATTAGGGGGTTATTCTACAGGATTTGTAAACGTTTTTCGCCAAAAAATAAAATATGTCCCTCACTAATCATGATAAATCTAAAGACCAAGCCCAAATGGACGCATCGATCCGACTGATTGACGATGAAATGGAACTGATCGACGCTGTGAAGGTGAACGACAATCTCTCGTAGAAGAAAGTGACTGTTGCTCATTTGTTCAGGATTTTCTCATTGAGTCCAACACAAAATATTCGGTCATTGGTGCGATTGGGGCACAAGGTGAAGGAATTCAGAAAAAACAGCATTTGATAGAGAATTTAAGGCACTGGCAAGTCGACCATCCTCAGTTCGTAAGGTTTTCTAATGATTTGCACATCCCTTATTTTAAGGTATGCTCGCCGGGAACAATCCGGTGGATATGTACCGGTGGGTGGCAGGGATTTTTTTGGATTTCGAAGCATTGTACAATGCGTGAATTGAGCCAATGTATCACTACAGTACAAGAAACGAAAGTCAAATTTTACCGAATTTTTAGTCTTAAAATACTTTTTGCCTTTGGTTTTCGGCTAAATTTGTGATTATTTCTTCAAAGGCTTTTCCATTACCAGTATTAAGCCAGTACATTTTTCGTCCTGCTGCGAGGGAAGCTGTTGAGGCGTGTCGTTACCAAACCACAAAAGTCTCAGTGTATGTTGTGCCCAAACTGCGCACTTTCTTTTTGGACTGTCAGGTAAAGTTTCGAAAATAGGAAAATAATTTATAAAATTTAATACAAAATGTTTATGAAATTTTTTAGCCCTTAAATTGTGCTCCACTTCTCGAGGACTTTTGCCGTGCGCGACGTGTCAAAGGGGCGGAGGCATTGGACGCAATTGAAGTGGAAGTAAAATTTTATGTGAATGGAAAGGTCATTTCTCTTTTATCAAATGCTTTTTAGAGCCTCCACTTGCTTTTGCTTCTGTACTCCATTTGCCATTCCGTCGTCCTTTGCGTCGATTGGTTCATCGACTTGAGCATTGTGCGGCGATTGATGCGCATTGAGCTGTTCTACCCAATACTTTTCCCACAAAGTGAAGCACGACGAGTGAATTTGGGTGATTATTGGCATTTTAAATTCATCCTCATTCAAAAAATTTTCTATTGTTTTCCTATTCAGTTGTCCTTCACCAACGTGCCAAATCCATCGATCTCGAGCCTCTTTTGGTGTCCCAACGGATGCGCACGTTGAATGCCATGTTTGAGACAAGTTCTTTCAACGTTAACGGCGGACTGACAATGGCCAAGCTTGGATTCGGCATTTATGAGCATATTTGTGCCGATTTAAACGTCAATTACATTTTGTTGGGCGAGCTAAAACCCCGGACGAGAATGGATGAATTTGGTGAGTGACAAAGTCCATTTAATTCTCTGAATATCTTATGCCTTAATTGATTTATATTTTCTGTTTATTGAATGTCGCAGAAAAACATGTGATGCACCAAGATGATTATGGGACAGTAATTGCAAAACTTCGCCGTCAGATATACCAATTGCCTAATAGTCGCTCAGTTTTCGCTAAAAAAACAGAGGCCCAATGGTCTGATTTTATATAGGTAGTTGAATATTTTAAAAAAATCATTAACATTTTAAGGTTTACCGAGCTGGCAGAAGCATGGAAGCGAATCCGAGAGGAATTGCCGACAATGACAGAGGATGGATGCACATTTAAGCGACAGCGTGGCATTGGTGCCCATTCACATTTGTTTGGAATTTTAAATCCTCGGTACTCATCCTTCAGTGACTCCATTTTCACGCAATGCATCCAACGATGTGTTTATGTTGAAGCAACGAACGGCGCCGCAGGGAAGTGAAATTGGGCGCGGGAGACAAAGGCGAAGGAGCCGTAAGGGAGGCACCAATTGGGAGGACAACACCGGAAGCATCCTCCGGAGAGAAGCAGTGAATTTTACCGAAACAGCTACGGATGAAACCGAGGAAGTGGAGTCGAAGGCCAACGAACATCGAAAGACGACAGCGACAGCCGAGACAGAGGGACAACAGCACCAAAAACGGAGAGTGTGGCGAACGCGAAATCGAACAGCACTTGACTGTAAGAATATGACAAGGAAGCAATGGAACATCGAGCAGAAGACGAAGGAAGGGTCATCATTAAAGCACAAATCTGTTGTAGAATGGGTGGACAGAGAGCAGCAGTTAGACGAAAGTGGAAGGTCGGGCACACCAGACCATGGAGACAATGAAGAATTTGACCAACGGGAATGAAGTTTCTATATTTGAACAACGATAAAATCAAATGCTTACGATTAGAAATAGTGTTTATTTCCTTAATTTGAAACAGAATATACAATCTGATCAAAAGCAAATGTGTGTCAAAGTCATTTTGCCGATTTGAGTCCAAAAAAACTTATAAGCCGTATCAAGAAATGACTAGGCAGGTCCCTTGTAGAATTGGTTTTAATGCCGTAGATTTTTTTATGCGGCTTGGCGCTATTATCAAAATTTGTTAAACTCTAAATAACCAGAAAAAATTGCAAATTGAACTTTTCGGGGTTGTGTCTATGTTACAATCCAGATACGACTAAATCATCGTGGTTAGGTCAGTGGTGAATGGTAAGAGCATTTCTGATCGGATTGAAAATATGACTCTCCTCACGCATTTGCCCACGCTTCCAATTCGGCAAGGTCCTCATCCTCCTGTTGCTTCTTGGCCACCGTCTTTTTTGGCAACTCTTTCGGTGCGCTTGGCAATTTGTCTGCAACACTTGGCACACTATGTGCCGGCACAATACCCGCGTCGAGCAATTTGCCACTCAGATCCTCCTTAAACACATTTTAGTTGGGTTGCAATTATATTTGTTGCTTATCACCTCTTCCATCTCCTCAAGTTCTTTGAGCAGTTCTTCATCGTCAATATCGTTCTGAAGTCCCACTGGGTTGCTGATGGCAGTTGCGATTTCGTTTCCTACTTCCTGTTGCTCCGCAATTTCTTCCATCATATCGTGGACCTGAAATAACATTTTACAATAAAAGGGTGAAAGTCAGTTGTGATTGAATTTGGTTGCTTCAATTCGTAATTAAATTTGTACAAAATGTATTGGCACTTTCAGCAAATGCCTTTGGCGTTACTTTGTCCGCGTCCATTTCATTGTGCGCCTTTTTCAACGCTTTTGCTGATTCGCCTATCACTCCAAGCACATCAGAGTTCATGGACGCGTTCTCCAGCGCGGTCTTTTGGTGGTGGATGGTGTTCAGCACTCCTGCAATGTGTTCCAATTGCTTTTCATAGCCCTTTTTTCGCCTCAGTGCCTGCAACGCGACCCTTTTATTTGCCGCTTGCGCACGTGCCGTGGCAATTTCCTAAAAGGAGGAATTTAACCCAGGGGAATTCAATCTCGAACAATTACTGTTTCGATTTTCTTTTCCAGAAATTCCTGCTTCTTTTGAAACATGTCTTCCCTCTCTTGCAGCTTCTGCAATACTTCTTGTGTCGATGGAGCTGCCTCTTGTTTTTTTCCACCAAAAATTTTGCCGAATAGACTCATTTTTTGTCTTTTTGTCGGAAGAAATTAAAATGCTGCAATTTAAATGATGAAATATCTTTTAAAAACAATTAGGTAATAAAAAATCAAAAACAAAGCTTTAGGCATTTCAAAATTATATGCAGTGAATACTGACACCAAAGCGGAATGATTCACGTTATCATTACATTGGTTAGCAGTTAGCCTAAATGGGTTCAGCAATTTTTATTCTTTTTTTACTTTATGGCGTTTTATATTCCTATAAAAAGAATGAGAATTTGGAGTGATCGCTTTTTATGTTTGCCGCGGCCGCGGCGTTTGAACCAATAACAGTTGTATTTTTGTGATGACAGCTCCAACTTCGGCAGTTGTGCGTGAGCAACATTTGGCCCTTCGGGGTCTGTCAATGTATATTACAAAATGTTACCGAAATATTTTTGTTTTAAGTGATGCGACTGTCCAATCCCAAATTTCATGAGACCATTTGCTTGGGCCGCGATCCGGCCGATCCTTTCTCAATGGCTATTTGTGATTCGATTGGCAAATTGAGTGGTCAAAGTTCTGTCGATTTGCCGCTTGATTCCTACTTAATTGCACCACATGCGATGAGATGAGTTTATTAATTAAATTTATTTTTAAATGCTTTCAAGTTTTAGTGATGTTTATCTCGGGGAAATGTTCACTCTTTACATTTCAATCATCAACATTAGCACTGTCATTTGCAAAGAAATAGCCATTAAGGTCAGCGAAACTCCAAAGTAGGAAAACTCGTTTTGTTATTTTACAACCAAATTCAGCTTAGGTCGACATTCAAACTCAGAATCAGCGCGTCTCTCTCGGAGAATTGGCCTTCGCCGGAATTGCCCTTGAGCCGAACCAACAAATTGGCCAAATTTTTAAACATGACATCCGGGAACTAGGCCAACACATGTGAGTTTTGTTTTGTTTTTTACTAGATCGTTCATAACCTAAATATCTTGTTTTGTTTTTTTAATTTCAAAAAAAAAATCAATGAACCGTTCGAAAGCTCTGATGATTCGCTATAAAATTAAAAAAGTGATATTCCGTTCTTAACCAGTCTAAAAAATAATGAATTTTAATCGAATGATACCATACGTAAGCAAACTAAAAATTATTGTTTTGAATTTTGTAACGTTATATATATAATGAGTTCATTTTATGATAATATTTATATCTAACATAAAATCTATCCACTTTCATTCAGCTTAGTTTGCGCCGTTACTTACCATAGCTTAGGCGCGAAAAACAATTCTGAGGAGGCGATGAATTTGCGTAAATTCTTCAAATTTTCCGTTGAAAAGTCTCTGGACATCATTTCGCATAAATTCGTTCTCGAAGACCAAGTGGGCAAGCATTTTTTAACTCAATTGTTTATTTCATTCAATGGCCGGATGAAAATTTCAATGGAAATTTGAAAATAATTTCTTTTAGGGGTCATCTCTTTCTGAGGTGTGTGTTCGGAATTTATGCTCTTCGCCCATTGTTATTGAGCAAATTTCGCTCCCAAATGGAAACTTCAGAACGACGAATCGGTGGGGGAAACGAATCTCGGAAAGAGTCGTCACTTTTCAAATTAATTTAGGATTGGCTGTCAGCAGGCACCGGAAATTTTGTCGCCAAAAGCATTGAGAAGTTTTTTGTTGTTATTTGAAAAAAATAAAAATGCAAATAATGTCGGACCATTGGAAATTCGATGGCGCAGCGCAATGGGCGAAAGGGGCCAAATTCGGTGGGAAACGGTGGCACAACAAACGGTTGGACTATTTTTGGGTATTTTTTAAATTGTAAATTTGGTTAGGAATCTCATTGTGACGATTTGCGACTGACTTTGGTACAAAGTCCGAAGGAAATTCGGCTGAACGAAGCATTCACGGCGGAATTTGAACTGCAAAATAAATGGTGAAACGCGCAAAAAAAAGGGGGGAATCAAAAAACATTTGATTAAATTCAATTATTTGCGATTTCATTTTTCATATATTCATCTTTTTTTACAAATTGTCATCCCTAATTGTTATTTTAATTAATGGAATAATATAAAATTAATGTTGAAAATTCCAACCAAAACATGACTCGAAATTCAGCAAAACTCCCTTCCTTTTCAGTGACCGTTCGTTGGATTTGCTTCTCACTTTGCTAAGTGCGCCTTCGCCCCCTCCGTCCGTCCCTTCCGTCGATGAATTCGCTCCCCCATTCAATCGTCCCCCGTCGTCCGTCTCCCACCCCCAATTCGGCACTTTCATTCATTTGTCGCTGAGTGGTCGGAGGCTTCCGCTCATTCTGCCAAACCAATGCTTTAAACTTTCATTGAACGTTTTGCCAATTGTGCCCGGGTTGCAGGTACTTTCGTCAGGCAATTCTTAGGCCATTTGTTCGCATAAACTCTCAGGAAACATTAAAATAAGCAACTTTTCTCCCTTTTAGACTATTTCTGGCATTCGGTTAACCGACACATTGAGCAAACGGACATACGAATTCGACGAAGTTGTGCAGCTTTTTGTTTTATAATGCGTTGAATTTAAATTTGTGCCAAATCACTGGACAAATTGGGAACATTCCTTCACTTATTTTGTTGCAATTGCATTGCATTAACAACAGTTACTAATAAAAGTTCACTCGCAATTGAACGTGTTCGTACTGTATTTCATCAACTCATCCCTTCCCTTCCCTTCCCTTTACAATAATAATAATTCCCCCCCCCCCCCTCCTTTCCCTCCCTTCGTTTCGTTTTGTTTTCATTCTTTCCATTTCCCTTCGTTCTTTCTTTTCTCCGGTTTCAATGCCCTTTTCGGTCGATCGGAGTGTGTGCGACTGACACTTTAAAATGTGATGGAAATTTAGCGGAGAAGGGAAGGCCAAGCCGAAAAAGGGTTCGTTCTGTCAAGTCAGGTTGAGTCTCCGTTTGAGGCGGCCCGCGAAACGCATTCAGTTGGAGAAAATAATCAAAAGGAAGTGATAGTGAAAGGATGGAAGTCTGACTGATGGCTGAGTTGTTAATTGGGTGAGAGAGTGTCAAAATATGCCCAAAAATACGGAAGGACACAAAAAAGCTATGGTATTTTGATACAAAATTGCGAAACCAATTTCACTGAATAATAATAATTTACATAATTAGATGGATTGTTTGTAAATAAGCACTAATCCCTTCCCTCCCTCCCTCCCGCAATGGCATTGTTCCTTCCCCTCCCCCAGGCTTTATCGCGTTGTTTTCGGCACTTTGGTGGCGTGCGCCACCGCCTTTATTATTTTTCAAAATATTGTTATTTGTTTTGTTGCAAAAGTGCCATTATCCGCCGTTTTGTTAGCCCCTCATTCGGTTCGTTGGTCAAATCCAACTTGTCCGACCGAGCCACAAAGCTAACGGGAGTGACAGGGGCAAAGGGAAGGCAATGAGTGGGCAATCCGGTTCCTTCCCCCCCCCCCCCTTTTGTTTCATTTCGCGTCGCATTGCGCGCCGTTAAATTTGGTGCGCTGCGTTTTTTCTGATCCAAGTCTCTTAGGCACTTACCAAAAAATGCACATAATGCGACCCGGGAGGAAAGAAGAAAAGAGAGGACGGACAGGTCCTGATCAGTTGAAGAAGCGATGATTGAAGAAAAGGGAGGGAGGGGAGGGGGAGTGATCCCCCGGCGGATTACCAATAAATAACTGACGAGAAACTCCGATTTCAAGAAACCATGTCGCAAAAGGACCAACTGAAGGGAATGGAACGAACCGTGAAGATGATGAATGTGGACGGTCGGATGAATGAGGGGGGAGAGAGTTAAAGTGGCGACCGAACGAAACGAATCGGCGCAAAAAAGCGGCGGCAGGCGAATTAATTTGAAAAGCAGGGGGGGGGGGGGGGGAGTAAGCGCGATTTCTGTCGTTCGGATTGACGGGGAGAAGAAGCTGAATGGGTTGGGTTGTTGTTGGTTGGTCACGGGTGTGTGGGTGGCGAGGAGAAGTTGACTTGAACGACTGCTCCGACTGAATGATTTCATCTTCCCAAAACTGAAGGAAGACGGAGGAGGGGAAGAAGAACCCGATCATCCTCCTCTTCATCTCTCACCCCTTCCCCGCCTGATAAACTGGACTCGACCAGTAGCAGAGGAAAAGCATGCGTTGCAGGGGTGGGAGGAAACGGATTGGATCGGTGGGGAACGACGTCGACGGAGGGGTGGACGACGACGACGCATCGAATGGGCTGGAGGTGGTACAAATGGGAGAAGCGCCGTCTTCGTTTGATGATGGTATCCGGGCATTCGGGCGGAGATGAGCCAGGAAGTTCAAAAAAGCCACAAACAAAGCATCCATAAGCTTACATGCATCCAATTTAAATATTACGAGGCGAAACGTTCAAAATGCTCGAAAATGATCAAAAAAACGAAATAATTGGCCATTATATGAAGCCCTTTGGCCTTAACACATAATACCAGCTTTGCTGGTGACGTTTTAAGGTGTTTGCTTCGACCCTTCCCTTTTCCTCTCGGTTATTTTACACTTTTACTTTCATTTCCAAAAAATGAATGCCAAACATTTCCCTCCCCCCCCCTTTTTTTGCGTTTTCATTTCTTTTACCTTATTAATTCCATTATTTATTTGAATGTGTTTACCTGTTTTTTTTCTTTAAGTTTCCTTTTTCTAAAAATGAATAGCGCAACTCAAAATGAGCACGTCCATCACCAGCAGCAGCAGTTTCAGCCCGCCGCCACCTTCAACGAATTGTTAATAAACGAAGTGAACGGATTACCCCTTAAAACTCGGCGGAACCTCTCCAAATTCACGACGACTTTCTGACAATGACAAATTCTAAAAATTTCCATTTTTGAACTAATTGGGCAAAACTAACTCATTAAATATAGAAAATACTATTTATTTTTTAATTTAGGTCCGTTCTCATCCGCAACTTTATGACCAACAACATCGGGTGGGTTAGTGAACGGAATGAGCATGACACGGAAGATTTTGTTAGAGGGGACGCGTACCAAACCAAATTTGAAAACAAACAAAATTTTGGCACTGTGCCGTCTCTCCCCCGGGACTGGGTCGTTTTGGCGCCCACGTTTTGGCGCCAACGCGAGTTTTTTGATTATAACTTTTTTCATTGTTGGCCAAATCTAACAATCTTGGTATCATTCGAAAGCCCTTCACAAGCTCTATTAGCCTTACAAAAAATAAAAAAAAATTTTAGCTCGCTAAAAAGTTATTAAGAAAAAACTTCCAAAATTTTGGTTTTTTTGTTATTTCAGGTTATAACTTTTTTGATAATTGTCTAATCACGAAACAATTGCTTAGAAATAGCTTCTAAACACGTTAAGCTTTCGAATTATACCAAGAATGTTAAATTTGGTTAACAATAAAAAAAGTTATAATCAAAAAACTTGCGCTGGCGCCAAAACGTCGGCGCCAAAACGACCCCGACCCCTCTCCCCCCGCCCTCCCCGCTAAATGATCAATGTTAATCAAAACGATGTTAAGGTGTGCACTGACAATGGCGAACGGAATGCAATTTGGGTGAATGCGCATTCAATTTTATTGTTTAAATTAATTTCTTTCGTTTTTAAGGAAGTAATTGCCTCACGGATTGACGATTCCGTTAATGGTCAGAGAAAATTAGATAAAATAATTGGTTTTGAATTTCGTTGATCGTTCTTTTAAGGCGAATTTGCGAAAAAGCGATGGCTGCAAATGCGCGACCGTTACCGAAAGGAGTTGAAAATGGCACTGCGCACTTCCATCCAACCGAAATGGCCCTATTTCACCAAATTGGCATGGCTCGATCCCTATTTGAAGGACGCAAAGTGAAACTTGGCAATTTTCTTGCCTAATTTGACTAAATTGACAGGAACATCAAATCCGTCTCCGCTGGCGCTTCTCATCAACAACAAAACGCTTTGGCGGACTTTTCCGCTAATGCCAACCACCAAATTGGCATTTTTAGAGGCGATTTTGCCGGTACTTTTCGGCATTATTTGTCGATTGGTGATGGTTCGCTTCTCTTCAGAACAGCTTCGTCTCTCCCAACTCGGCAACACCGTTTCTTTTCTCGAATCTCTGATGGCCGCCAGCAGCGCACTTTTGCAGCAGCAGCAACACAAAAGTTCAATTTGTGATGTTCGATGGTTTCTCAATTATATAAAATGGTTCAGCCGATACGAACGGCGACTTCTCAACGGACAGCGCCGAAGCGTCGACGAGCGAAGGCGACGGAGGGGCGGCGGAGCCGCAGCACAGCCAATCGCTGCACAACGAACTGCTGATCCGCGCATCGTCCAGCATTTTAATGGGAGGGGTCGGAACGGAACAGCCGAACACCACCACTGGGGAACAGAGATGTTCACAATCAGCATCACCAAAGGATGTTGGAATGGAACAGGAGGAGGAGGAGACGGAAGAAGGACCTGTCGATAGCAAAGACGACGACGAGGAGGGCACGGAGAGAGGGCATAGTGCCGACCCATCAGCAAAGGTGGGCTCAACACTTGCCATGGCATTAGTTTGCCTTGCCATTCATCGTCATGCCCTCCTCATTTGTCAGTGCCATACCGACTTTGCCGCCGAACTTTCGCTGCTCCGTCGCTCCGCTTCGGCTTCGAGTCCCTTGGGCCCCGCCTCCGCCGAACCTTCCACGGAATTCGTTCTGAATTCACTTTTTGCTCGATCTTCGCCATTCCGTCTGCTCGGCTCGACACTGCTCAACCCGATCGCACCAACAACTTCTTCCATTGACAATGATCACTCCGATCAGCGTCGTGCGTTGTCCGCTTTCGCACCCGCGTCCAAATCGCCCGTCACTTATCCGACGCGTCACCATCGCTTTGTCAGCACTCCCAATGGCAATGGCACATCACTTCGAAACAACGGCAGTGGCAACGGTCAGCCACCGTACCTCATCCGTCGAGGTGAATACTGTGACACTGGAACTTGTTTAGGTACTTTTTGGTTATGCGGGCGCACCTTCAAATTTCTAAAAAAGAAAAAACGCGCGTATGTGTTAGGGATGTGCGAGAAATGATTTTTACCGAGACTCTCGCACATCCTAGCATTTGTAAATGTTCCCAGCGCATTGTGCGAATTCCTTTGGCGCTAAGACTTCAAACGTGCATAACCGAGAAGTACCCTTGTTTATACGATAAAAAAGCGCAGAAAGTGCTAAATTAATTTTAAAAAACCTTCAAGGGTTTGGCGTTTCAAAATCCCGGGGTCGCCTTGCCAGCGGCACTCTCCCGCCTCCGGGTTCGTCCGATTGATGAAAACAATTGATTGATTTTTAATAGACTCGGCAATTTCTGTTCGTAAATTTGACATCGTTTCTATGTGTTCGTCACCGACGGAAATTTGTGGGGACGGTGACACAAAAATAGAGGAAGAAGCAAACAGTGGCAAAGCGAACAACGTCACAAATTGCTGGACCGATGCCATGGAATGGGCGGACGGTCGAGGCAATGGAACGGCAAATGCCAACGGAACGGCTAACAATGAGGACGAAGACGCATTGTTCGCGCGCCTTGTAGTGGCACGGCTGAAAAAGTTTGGCACGAAGGAACGGAGGGCGGTGAGTCGGTGAAGGAATTAATGACTATTCTTTGGAAGTTTCCCTTTTAGGTTCGTTCACGCATTTTCAATTGGTTGGACCAAAAAGAAGAGGAAATGGAAACGGCGACGGCCGAAGACAGCCAATGAATGCCAAACATTGCTTTTCGATTGATATTTTGCCATTCACTGATCAGTCAATGATTGTCCCTCTCTCATTCTGCCAAATTTTCTCTCTTTTTCTTTGTTTTCACTTTCTTTTATCTTTTGCCGAATTCATTTTGTGTGCCGTTCCCCTTTTAACCTTTGCTCAATTGACCGATTTCTCCTCCTTACTGACAAATTAATTAATTTGTCTTTTATTTTCAATTTATCTTTGTGGCTAAATTAAAAAAATGGACCAATGAATTTGATGAGAAAATCAGCAGCAGCAAAACACATCCAAAAGTTTGTCCAACACTTCGCTTGAGTGGCCCCGGGGGCGGCGGAGGCGACAATTGCCCGTCCCGCCCCTTCGGTTGCCCTTCTCCCCCCCCCCCCCGCCTCCGCCCAATCCTTCGCCGTTTTGCCATTTCTTACAATTGCCCCACGGCCCTTTTTCTCTTCCCTTTGGCCAATCAGTGCAAATGACCCTTTGGGCACAGTACCAAAGCCAAACAGAAGAGACGGGAAAAGGAAAAGCATAAAAAACAGTTAATGATTGTGCAAATAAAAATTGCAAATTCTCAGCCCAATTAACGCGTGCCGATGAGCTCAACGAATGCCAACGAATCAATCGACACTTTGCCCCTGGCAACAAATTCTGCTTCGAATAGTGCCATTCCCGGCAAAGTGCCTCTGAGTGGTGCTGAGTTGGAAAGATTGCTGCGCATGCGCGCAGAACGCACGCAACGAACGCCAAAGTGCGCGCGGGTTGGTGCGAATAAAGGCAAGGAATGGCAAAATTATCAAAAACGTTTCAGTGCCGCAATCACGGCGCCGTCTCAGCACTGAAAGGTGAGTCCATGCGCAAAGAACGGCACTTTTTCCATTTTTGTATTTCAATGGCTTTTTTAGGACACAAGCGAACGTGCCAATGGAAGGACTGCGCATGTGCAAAGTGTACACTGATCGCTGAACGTCAACGAGTAATGGCAGCTCAGGTGGCACTCCGTCGCCAACAGTCCCAAGAGGAGAAGGAGGCGGTGGGCGAAGGGAAAAGGGCAATTTCACGGGGGAAAGAGCTGTTGACCTGAGCTTAATTGCATATTTTCATATGCAATTGATGCTCTGTTGCTAAGTTTGCCTGCAAATACCACCGATGTTTTTGGCTCGTCAATTAGTTACCTTTTGTGCCAACCCACGGCTTTTAAGTACGCCGCCACCATAAATCCATCGCGAATTCCCCTCGCCCCCCCCCGCCTAGAGGATATTCCACTGGTTTTATCTTTCTCTCCAAAGCAGATACTGTATTAATCCGATGTTTGTACATTAATTTGGGTGTTTCAGAAAGAGCTCGGCTCATTGCTCGGCATCGAATCGGCCACTGAAATTTTGGCATTAATGCGACGGGCAAAAAATGACGAAGAAATTGGCAACGAAGAAGCGGATCAAGCCAAAGGAAGCATCGAAGTGAAGGAAAAAAATGGAAAGTCACAAAAAGGTGGGCATTTCAACAATTAACTGATTCTCTTTTGAAATGCTTTCTCTGCTCCCAAAATGCCAAAAGTTCGCCTTAGGGTGTTTTTGGGGATATTCCGTCCAAGCATTGTTTGCCAACATTGAGTTGCGTGCCATCCTCAGCACACCCTGCCACTCGTCCATTCATGGGATTAATCCCCTGGAAGTGCCATCCCTAACACCTGCTGTTGTGTCTGTCCGTCCGTCCCTCTCAAAACATTTGCATTGGCTTGGCCCAACACTTTGCAATTGGCCATCCATTGCCCCCTCTCTTTCTCCCATTCCCCTCCCCCCTCTTTTCACCTTCTCCAAAAACTGATCAAAGTCGCATCTGATCAATGATTGATAAAGCCCTGATCACTCTTTTCCCCTCTTTCGCTCGCCCCATTTTCTCGAGAATGTCTGTTGAGAATGCGCTGATCAACTCATTCTCGCCGACGCACAAAGTTTCGTCGTTTTGAAGAGCTTTCAGTGGCAATATCAAATTTCGCTTCCTCTCGAAAATTACATTATGTGGTGAAAGAAAGGGACGGGAAAGTGAAAAGTGGCGAATGCTTCACAAATTGAAAAGGGAAGTGCACTACCGTAGCAAAAACAAACGGAAAATTCAATTGGAAAAGAAGAAGGAACACTGTAAACAAATTGACTTACCGTAACCCAAGCTAAGGGACAGAAAAGTGCTTTCCCATTTATACAAAAACGGTAATGTACAAAAAAAGAGCAAATATTTAATAACAGGCTATTAGGGATTGCCCCCGCCCTCTGTTGGCCGTTTAATTCCCAATTGAATGATTCCCCCCCCCCCTGTCTTTGAGGGGATAAGCCAAGCGGAGATTGGCACTTTCCGCGAGTCAATTGGCCATTTGGGAAATAATTAAAAAACAGAAAGCAGAAGGCAAAACATTGTCCCGATTTCAGAACACTCGCCAATAATGACTAAGAAACGCAATTTGACGCCATCAGATGGTCAAAAAAACAAAAAGGGAGCCAAAAAAAAGACGGAGGAAAATGGCAAAAGGGAGGAGAAAAAGGCATGCCAAAGTCCACCCTTTGTACATTTTGGAGAGTTCTTCGGCTTTTTCAGACTTCTCCTCCTTCGACCAGCCCCCGGACTCCGTTCGCTCCCCCTTTTTCCCACCATTCGTTCGGTTCCTACGGCCAATGCTCTTCCTCCTCCCCTCCGGCAATTGTGGCGCCTTCCGTTGCTCCGTCGATGATGCCAATGCCAATGCTTGCGCCGTCTCTTTTGGCACCATTTCATCCGCTTTTCCGTCTTCCGATGCCAACGGCGATGGCCACCGCACTTTTACCAGCCGCACTGTTTCAGGTGAATTGGTGGAATGACCAATCGGACAATTGGACAAAAAGACAGCGAAAAAGGGAACGAAAGGCCAAATGAGAAGCAGTTGAGAATTGTCCATTCCAAATTTAAACTGAATTTTCAATTCAATTTTCATTTTAGCAATTCCTCGCTTCGTCCGCTTCTTCTCATCAGCAAAAAGACACAGTTTCTGCCGGTCCATCATCTGCTGAAAATGCCAAATCGCAGCAGCACATTGGGACATATCAGTGAAAAAAGGCAAAAAAGGAAATGAAAATTCAAAAAGAAAGAAATGATCACTCAATCAAATCGGACAATCACTTTTAAACGAAATTATTTGAGGAATAAATTTTTATTTTTATAAAATAAAAAAGGCGAATAAAAATGACAACGAATTTGAAGAACCTTTTGCTTTTGGTCAAAATATTAATGGAAATGGCAGTGAAAGAATATATAATTTTTTAAAAGATTTGCATTTTTGCATAAATTTTTCCATTAAATAAAGATTTTACAGAAATGGGTGAACAATTGGATAAGTAATTAATTGGTCGGGGTAATTAATTAATTGGCAGGCGGAAAGCAATAAAAATCACATGAAGCGGAAGGAACAAAAGGGGAAAACAACGAAAGTATCCGCGAAGAATTCCGACCCCAACCTTTGTCAAATTGGGGGGGGGGGGGCGAATCCCCCGCAAATGGGCGGCAATTAAACAAAGCGAAAAGGGAACGGACTGAGAAAAGCAAAGTGCAGCCCATTACGGTAGGAAAGGCTTTTGTAACGGCACACACAACACAATCGAAGCGCATTGGGGGGAATCATTCGCGCGGAATTCGACGCCTCGCGGCGCTTTTCAGTGGGGCGTTCCGCCGCCTTTCCGGCACACTTGGCACCTCGACACTCTGTCCTTCAGTCCGCCCGCTTTCAGCGTTTGTGGCATCGGTTTTCGGAATTGGTTGTACTGTAGTGGAAATTAAAAAATAATTTAAAATTTGAATTGCGCAGTAACCGTAACCCTTTCTGACAGTACAGTATGCCTGTATCGTGTGCCCAACTGTGTCCACCTGTTCAACGACGGCCAACCAAAAGCCGTGATTGGTGGCGTAATAATTGCACGTGCCCTTGCCATGGCATTCGATGAATGGCACCGCGAAGAATGTCTCCAGACAACTCCCCGGCGACTCGAAATTCTGCCCGGTGCCCTCAGCGCCAGCGGCGGTATGCTGCGCAAAAGAAAATTAAAACAGGGAATTGGCGGAAGGGAGGTGTGCTTGGCATTACATTGGATAACATTCGCTAAAACTATGACCTTAAATGACCCAAAAGTCTCGGCTTTTCTTTATCCGTTCCAATTAGTCCCGAGAGTCTCGGCTTTTCCGCCTCCGTTTCGCTAACCATTGCGAAGCTGTATCCGCTCCACAACGGCGTCCATCCGCGTGGACACTGCGGCACGAAATTATCCTGCGAATGGACTGCCATTGTTTGTGTGCGCGTCTCGCAGACGGAACAGCGTGAAATGTGCTCGCGCACTGCGGCGCCCTGCTCGGGAGTCATCATTTGGTTCATGGGACGGCCTGTGGACAGCCAAAAAGAGTAATCGTTGCGTGAGCTGAAGTGGCACACTTCCTTCAGGGAATCGCAATTAAAAAATGCCAAAAACAAAAAGGGAGAGGGTGAAGCGACGGGAGAGAGTGCCGAAAGCAAAGAAATTACGGGAAAGAATGTTAAGGATAGGAACGGCGGGAGTGAAAAGCAAATGTGAGGCCAAAAAAGGACTACCGCACTCACTCACTTTCAAGTTGCAGAACACCATTGGCATCGGCGAAAACTTGGGCAAACATGAACCTGGGAGGAAGGGGAACCGAGATTTCATTTCAAAAAGGAGATGGGTCGGCCCCACCTGCGACAATGCTTTTCCCCTAATTCCCCTGCTTTTCCTCCCCCATTACCCGGCGTGCCCAAGTCTTGCCCCGCCGCCCGGCCGTTTCCTTGCACGTACAGAAGAGAATACCCGGACCAAAGCAGTGTCATTCCGTCAGGACAAGTGGGAACTTCAGTGGACTGAGAGTGTCTGGCGATGGTGAAGCCGCGAGACGGTGCCCACCCTCTCCAAAAGTGAGCATTTTAATCCGATTATGTTTTTAAAATCGCTAAACTCACCCCCGTGGCCCGGGAATGCCTGGCGGTCCCGGCAGTCCGGGCCGACCTTCACGACCCAACACTCCCGGCATACCGCTGATGCCTGCCTCGCCCTTGGGACCCGGGAGACCAGGGATTCCCGACTCTCCAGGCGGACCCGGCGCGCCTGGGTATCCTGCCGGTCCGGGTGGGCCAGGAAGGCCCGCGTCGCCCGGCTCGCCGGGGTAGCCGGGGATGCCGGACAGTCCGATGTCACCCGGCCGACCGGTAGGAGCATGCATTTCCTTAAGTGGGTTTCAGAAGAGCAAATGGGTAAAACAGACCTGTATGAATTGTGGACTTGGTCCGGGGATGCCCGGTGGGCCTTGCCGGCCAGGGAGGCCAATTGTGCCGGGCAGCCCGGGCACTCCTTCCATGCCCTGGTCGCCTTTGTTTCCCGCGATTCCCGGGAAGCCATCGGGCCCTCTGTCGCCCGGAATGCCGCGATTTCCTTCTGGACCAATTTCACCCTTAATGAGAAAATTCATTGCAGCATGTACTTATTAAATCATTAACCCTCATTCCGGCATATCCAGGCTCTCCGGGTGGTCCTGGCAGTCCGGAGAATGCGTCTGGATGACGCGCGCCTTTAGGGCCCGGCAGCCCCTGGGGGCCGGGCAATCCAGCAAGTCCGGGCTGTCCAGGCCGACCTGAAACTCAAAGCGACTATATAAACGGTTTTTTCTTTTTTTTGTTGCTTGCCTGGCTTTCCGTCGATTCCTCTCAGTCCGAATTCGCCCAGAATTCCCGTCTGTCCGCGTTCGCCCTTTTCGCCCGGCTGACCAGGCGCGCCCGGGTAGCCCGCGTCGCCTCTTTCTCCCATAAGACCCTATTTTCTTTGTTGAATGCTTATTTCGGATTGAACACACCGGAGCACCAGGGAATCCATCTTGGCCCGGAATTCCGTCTTCGCCTCGCTCTCCCGGAATGCCATATCCGTCGTGGCCCGGCAGGCCCGGGAGTCCGTCGTCACCGGGTGGTCCAGCCAGGCCAGTCTGCCCATCTTGGCCCGGAATGCCCGGGAAGCCGTTCTCTCCTCGCGGTCCCTTCAGGCCAAAAATGCCGGGGAGGCCGGGCGGTCCGATGTCACCGGGCATGCCTGGTACGCCGGGTAGACCGTTGTCGCCCTGTTAAAGTTTTATCTACTTTTCTTATCTGGAGGTCTACCGGCATTCCGATGGGTCCCGGAAAGCCTGCCAATCCGGGAATGCCGTGTTCGCCGTCTTCTCCCTTCACCCCGGGCATTCCCGGCATTCCTCGCATTCCGGGCAGTCCGTCCAACCCGCGTTCTCCGGGCCAGCCATTCTCGCCCGATGGTCCGGGTACACCTTGCAGTCCCGGCACTCCGCTTGCACCAGGAAATCCGCTTGCACCTTGGTCCCCTTTCATGCCGGGTTGGCCGGTCAGTCCATCCGCGCCCCGTTGTCCCGGCAGTCCAGATGTGCCAGGTTCTCCCGGTGCACCGGGTGTCCCCGCGAGTCCGGGAAGACCCGGCAAACCGGGTGGTCCGGGAATTCCTTCGAAGCCAAAGTCGCCAGGCTGTCCTTTAGCTCCGGGGTGTCCCTTAAGGAAATGTTTTAGTGCTTTTTGTAAATTTCGTTTTACAGGTTGGCTTATGCCGGGAAAGCCTTTTGCGCCTGGCATTCCGTCCGTGCCGCGATCCCCCATCGGTCCCTCAAGCCCAGGCCTGCCCGGCACTCCGCCCTCGCCGCGCTGCCCAGGCAGTCCCGGCACTCCGTCTTCGCCACGCGGTCCGAATGGGCCCGGCGTGCCCGCTTCGCCACGATCTCCGGGAAACCCATGGAGGCCATCTTTGCCGAGCAAGCCAGGAAAACCTAATTAACGATTCATTAAATAATGGTAAATAATGAATGCATGCCGCTGTCTCCGGGCGGCCCTTCGACGCCAGGAAATCCGTCGTGGCCCGGCAGTCCCTGCTTTCCACGCTCGCCGGGCAGCCCCGGCAGACCGGGCTCGCCTTGTGGCCCATGCAGACCCGGAAAACCAACAGGTCCCTGCTCGCCAGGCAGCCCAGGCAGTCCTTCTGCACCGGATTTACCCTAATCAGAATATTAGTAAATAGTTAGCAGTCCAAAAGCCTCACCGGCATTCCGCGTGGGCCGGGCGTGCCAATTTCGCCTTTGGCCCCGGGCAATCCCGGCAGTCCCGGCTGTCCTGCGAAGCCCTTCGGTCCCGGTGCCCCGGGCACTCCGTGTTGGCCAGGCCGTCCGTCCTTCCCGGGAATTCCAGGCAAACCTGGGCCCGCTTACTGTTTAGGCTCAGCTTAATTTTTGCTTACCAAATTCGCCCTTTGGGCCTGGCATTCCAACAATTCCCTCCCGTCCCGGTTCGCCGTCCGTGCCGCGCCCTCCGTGTGCGCCTGGTCTTCCCGGTTGCCCATCCGGCCCCCGAAATCCGGGCAATCCGTGGTCACCCGCGTCGCCCATTGGGCCCGGATATCCGGCAATCCCAGGCAGTCCATAGCCCGGCTCTCCAGGAGGTCCTATTTAAAATTCAATATATTTGCTTACACCGTTTCTCCTCGCCAGTTCGGCACCTTTCAATCCCGGCATTCCGTTCAGTCCGTCCGCGCCTCTTTCTCCCGCCATTCCGTCCGCTCCCGGCGCCCCGGGCGCTCCCTGCGGCCCCGGTGGGCCTTGCTGACCCGCGCGTCCCATTTTGCCCGGTATTCCTGCCAAGCCTTTCTCGCCCACTTCCCCAGCGAATCCGTCTTTGCCCGCCCTTCCCGGCAATCCAGCGAGTCCGTCTTGGCCCCGCTCGCCCTTTTGGCCCGGCAGTCCCGGAATTCCGTCGCGGCCGTGCTCAGACCGTTCCAGGCTTTGAACTTCGTCTCCGGGTTCGCCTGTAAATGGCAATTGTTGCGACTCATCTCGCTGTTTGTTCACCTTCTGGCCCGGGTGCGCCCGCGAGTCCGTCGTCGCCGGGCGGCCCTTGCGCACCGGGCATCCCGGGTTGGCCAGGAAAGGACTCGCCGGACTCTCCAGGAATTCCAGGTAGGCCAAGCTTAAAATTCGGATTTCTTTGTAAAGCTTGAAATGTCCCCACTTGTCCATCTCTTCCGCGTTTGCCAGGAATTCCGACGACGCCTTTGTCGCCGGTAGGCCCAGGGAAGCCGGGCAGTCCGGACGGCCCCGGCAGTCCGTCAAGTCCGGGAGGGCCTGGGTAGCCAACGAGTCCAGGAAGTCCACGTTCGCCTTTTTGGCCCGGCACACCCGCTGGGTTCTCCATGGGCCCAAGCACATCCCCAGCCTCGCCCTTCTGTCCGGGATAACCGGGGATGCCGGGAAGTCCTTCGGCGCCCTGTATTTTAAATACTAAGGAATAATTTGCCGATTTTGCCAACTAGCCGGCAATCCCTGCTGTCCTGGCCCTCCGGGGTTTCCGGCCATTCCCTTTGGCCCCGGTGTCCCCACGGGTCCGTCCGGTCCGGGCGGCCCGCGCCATCCGTCCTGCCCTGGTGTGCCAGCTTCGCCTTTTTCTCCAGGCCGTCCATCAGCGCAGTATCCGCAGTCGTCTCCACGTAGCCCCGCAAGGCCGGGAGGCCCAGGTTGACCAGGAATGCCAAGACGTCCATTCTCGCCCGGATAACCCGGCAGACCTAGTTGACCTGGCGGGCCGACTTTCTTCACTCCCATGCCCGGGAATCCCTTTTCGCCAGGCATGCCGGGGACGCCAACTTCGCCCGGCACCCCAGGAAAGCCGTCCAAACCGGGCACACCGTCCTGGCCTATATGGAATCGTTAACTGATACAGAATGACAAAATTTAAGAGGATTAATTTAGAAATCGTTTAATGGCACCCACCGGGCGGTCCCTGAATGTCGTACCCGGGCAGGCCCTGCTCGCCAGGCAGTCCGGGAGGGCCCGGCTCTCCAGGCCGGCCAGGCTCGCCCGCGTACCCTGGCAGTCCGTCCTCGCCGCGAATGCCCTTTTCACTAAAGCCGGGCATCCCGGGCCGGCCCGGCTCGCCCGGAGGGCCAGGCTCTCCAATTGAGCCTCGCGCACCCACCGCACCCATTGAGCCGTCCCTTCCTACACATAATCAGGTTTTACAAATCAAAGTCAATTGCCTGCCTGGCAGTCCCTTTTCGCCCGGAATTCCGTCGGCTCCCTGAATGCCGCGGGAACCCGGCGCGCCTCGGCCCACGCCAAACGGCCCGGGCGGTCCGGCGTCGCCCTCGGGCCCACAACGCCCCGGATGGCCAAGGTCTCCGGCCGACCCCTTTTCACCGGAATATCCAGGATGGCTTAAAACAAATGCATTTTAAGAGGGAATGAGCTGTTGGGCTTACCCCGGCATGCCGGGCATTCCTTTCTCGCCTTTAATTCCCGGCAGGCCAATGTCGCCGTCTTTGCCGCGTTTTCCCTTAATTTTTTGGTATAATATGAATCCCGTTACGCATCCAACCAAATTTCCCGCATCGCCCAAGTCGCCCTTTTGGCCTTTTAAGCCTGGGTAGCCCGGCGGCCCATCATAGCCCGGCGCGCCAGGGGGCCCAACCAATCCGACGCGGCCCTTTTCGCCCTTTTCTCCCGGGTAACCGGCCGGGCCTTGGATCACTTCGCTCTCTTCAGGTTGGGTCAGTGAACCGGCAAAAGTTCCGGGTAAACCAGGAGGCCCTGAAATCAGAATTATTTAAAAATAAAGGATGTGCGTACCAGGTGGGCCCAGAAGGCCCTTTTCGCCCTTTAGCCCCGGCATGCGCGGCCCCATGCGGCCCTTCTCGCCGATCGGCCCAGGGAAACCGGGCGGTCCGTATGGGCCCGGGTCACCGCGCCATCCTTTCAGTCCCGGCACTCCCGCATTTCCTGGCATTCCTGAAACAAAAGCATTTTACTGAAATTGAATGACCCTCTTTACCAGGCAGCCCAGGGTTGCCTGGCTCGCCCTTGGCCCCTTTTACGCCCTCCGAATTTACGCCGCCGTCTCCCGGTGGCCCGGGCCTTCCCGAGCGGCCCGGCTCTCCGTCAGGGCCCCGTGGGCCTGGCAATCCCGGCACACCAGGGGTGCCGGGGACACCCTTAAGGCGTGAAAAAGATTTTTATCCACCTCTTTTCGGTCCTTACGTCCGTTCCATTGCATCCGGGCGGGCCCATATCGCCGGGCAAACCCGGCAATCCGTCCAAGCCGGGAATGCCCTCTCGGCCTGGTGCCCCTGGTAGTCCTCGGTCTCCACGTGGTCCTTTTGGGCCCATATCGCCGAAATCGCCTTCTGCGCCAACCATGCCGGGAGCGCCTGGCTGTCCTTCGGGTCCGTCAGTGCCCGGCGTGCCGGCAAAGCCGCGAGGGCCCGAAAAGCCGAGTTCTCCCTGTGACAAGGGAAAACATCAAATTGAGAGAACGAACGAAAGTGAATGTGTCGGACACAATTGAGTCATTAGTGGTCATTAACTGTGTTCTTCATTGGCATTTCTCTTAAGATTTGTCTCGTTGACTTACCCTTTCGCCCTTTTCGCCTGGGCATACGCATGGCGGCGTGCATCCTTTGCATGCAAATGATTCGACCTGCCGCACCGGCAGAAGCAGCAAAAGTACGCCGACCATTGGCACTGTCCAAAAGTGCCGCCGCCGTTGGCACTTTCCGTTGCGTTGTCTTTCCCTCTGCTGTTTTTGCCGTTCCCTTTGATTGTCGTGCCAATTCCGTTGGTACCTCCGCTCTGTCAAGCAATTCGTTGTCATTGTTGTCGTTGTTGTTGCTGATGACCATTCTGATAATATTCGCTTTGTCATCGTTTTTGTTGGGCTGACCACGCCCGGCGGCACTTCCAATTCGGACGCAATTGTCCGACCAATTTACGGAAAGGCCAAAAAAACAAGTAAATAACGTCTAAAAGTCTCAAAAGGGTTAGATCATCAAAAAAATAAATGAAGAAAATGTTAGTGACCGGAGTGATCGGAGGGGGGGGGGGGCAATGGCAATTCGCAAATGCCTGCACAAGTGCACACCCTCTTCATGAGAAGCAAATGGTCGCGAATGACCACACTTTGCCGACCGATCGAATAGCCGAAGGGCCTTTCTCGAAGGTTTCGCCCAAACGCCGTCGATGAGTCATCGGCCAAAACACTCTTTGGGAACGACACTCCCGCGACAACTCAGAAACATTTGGAGGAAGCAGACAAACTAACTGGAAGGCATTTGGAAAAGTTGGGAGGGGGGAGAAGCAGCAGTTGGCCCGCCGGGGGAATTGGGCGGCGAATGGTCAAAGCGACGGATTGGCCATTTGCAGCGTCGTGTGCCATGAAAAAATGATCAGCACAAATGGAAACGCTTCTCTCTTTAGACAAAAAATGAGCGGACAAATGCCCAAAATGGAGTAATAAAAATGCCGAGTTAATCAAATCGAACGCATTTTTTTGGCATTGTTTTGCTTTGCTTTTGCATTTATTTTTTAATTCACTTTGCTCAATTTGATGATCAGACCCTTTTTTTGCTCAGAATCGCCATTTCGCTTTATGAGTGGGAATTTTTGTTAATACGGAACAAATAATAATGCTTCTGGCGGTTAGAATGGAGAAGAGAAGAAGCAGCTGTGGCCAGTCAATGGAATAATTTTGGTCACTTCATTCTCATTTAATTTGCAATTCTTTTAATCGTTTTCTTTATAGGGATTAACACAATTACCAACCAATAAATTACCAAATTCGGTTTATTATTTGCATTTGGCGTTGCGCCGGACACTTTCGATTTGTCGGTGGAATTGGCATTGAAATGTGAGAAGTCCACCGGATAAAGATTGGTGATTGTCTTGAGAAAAGAATTTGTTTGTAGAGAATCAGAATAATGAAATATTCATAATAATTGATCATTGATCAATCCCTTTCTGGGAAATTTCTAACTCAAAAAATGTATTCCCATTTCTGTCAGAATTTGACATATAATCAAAATGCGTTTTCTCAAATGTCCCTTTAAAATGTGCTTTCATTTATAATTTAAAACTTCCTGGAATTCGGTAAGCGAAAGTTGGAGTCTTCTTCTTCTTCTGTTGGATATGAATGAAAATGTGAAGGAAGGTGACGAAAATTAATTGCCAAATTTGCCACTTTTTAGAAAAAATGAGAAAATGAAAAAGAAAACTGATAAATGAAAAGTTAGGAAGGGCCTTTTCTCCGACTTTTGTCTAATCATCGATAATATTCTTTCTTCTGAGTGCCCTTTGTTCTCCCATTTCATTTTCGGCACGGCCCAATTCGATTTTTGTCTTCTCCGAGTACGGCACCGTCCATCTGTCAAAGTGCCGTTCCTTCTGCTGCGTCTTTTTCAACTCATTGCTCCCCCAATTCTTTTGCCGTTGTGCCTCGTTTTGCGCTTTTTCTCCCTAATTTTTAATTTTAAGCTAAACAAAAGTTTTCATTTAAAACATAAAAACTTGCTCTGATCTCCAAAAAATGGCCGTCAGAAGTGAGAAATGCGCGCAAAGAGCACAAGTCAACTTCAGAAGCCATCTGAAAAAAGCGAAATGAAAAGGCGAAAAAGCCAAAAAAAGCGAAAGCAAAAGCTGGCGAATTTTGTTCTGTGCTCATCTGATAGCGCCGCGTGATGCGCCGCTGCACACTGAGCCCATCCCGCGTTTGCTGCTCGTGCGTCGCGTCAACGCCCAAAACGAACTCAGAAAAGTCAATGGACAACTGAAGGGGGGGGGGGAGACGGAAAAGCAAAAGCTTTTCCTCATTTGCTCCCCGAATTATGGCTAATTTTGACTGACACCCGGGGCGTACCGTCCAAATTAATGTTCAAAATTCACTTTAAAGTCGTCTGGTTCGAAGCCAACCGCTTTCACGCGAATGCGAAACCATCCGCTCGGCGCATTAAAAATTTCGCCCTCAAAATTATCGGCGTCGCTTCTGTCGGATTCCTCCTTCAAATCATTGCCATTTATCAGCCGAGACGGAGGACGAATGGCACGAAATTCGAGCGGAACATATCTGATGAAAAAAGGTATTGTTTTGAGTGGGGTGCGGCAAAGGGCGGAAGAGTGCCGAAATAAACGGAAAGTGTTTACTTTTTGGGGTTCGGTGGTGCCGGGAGTTGCGTCGGTTGAAGTGATTCTGCTGAACGCAACGGGCGTTCGTTTGGCTCCGCAACGGTTCGATGTTCGCGCATCCAATGGCGGCACTCCTCGACAATTCGCTGCTGACCCCTGGGGGCATTTGCCATTGAGCCCATCCTCGTATTTATCACTACTCTCATTCTTGCGATTTCAGTTTTGTTCATCATTCTTCCCAATTCTTCAAATTCACCTGTCCTTTGGCATTGTCTCTGTTTCTTGCCATTCTCTCCTCCCTTTGATTTTGTGATAATTGCCGTCTTCTTCCTCTATTCAAATTTATGCTCCCATTTAAAATCGCCATTTCCATTTTCACCTTGCTCCCTTATTTTTGGGCACTTTAATTTCAATGTTCGGTAATGGCATTCCTCAAACGCAATTTGTTGCATAAATGAGGCCATTAAAAGGGGAATTAGTGAGTTATTTGTTACGGTAATCACATCAGTGGCTAAAGGAATTAACTGATCTCAAAACGATGTCATGACAACTCGTACAACGGCTTAAGCTAGGCCTAAGCTTTAGACTATGCCTAGGCTTGCTTGGGCCTAGGCTTAGGCTTTTGCTTTATTTCGTTAAATTTTCAGAGTACGAATTTCCATTGAGTCCTCAAAATGGAAATAATGGATAAAATTTTTCCTTTAAAAATTTATTGTTTGATGGAAAATGCACGGAAAAAGCGACAATTTTCCTCTCCTCACAGCGAAAGCGACGACACAAAAGCCAAGCGAAGCGAAGCAAAAGCAAAGCCAAATGATGACTCATCCAATCATTTAATCATTTATAAGCATTTCCAAGGGCAAATAAACGGAGAGGAAAAGCGAGAAGAAAATGTTTGGAGCGGAGACATTTTATTGCGCTTTATTTTGATGAATTATTCACACCCCCAGCAGAAAAGCGAAGTGAAAAAGTAAAGGCCGTCGAATCGAAACGTTTTTTATTTTAAAATTTAAATGAAACAAAAAAAATACAAAAAGAAGTAAAATAAAATAGTGAGAAAAGAGTCTTAGAAAATTCAATTGGAAATTAATCATTGAAAGGTCGATAAATTTAAGCGGAGAACAAAGAAAACATGGAGAAAAGGACGGATGGCATTAGAGGTAATAAATTAAGTGATTAGTCCCTTAATTAAGTGATTAGTCCCTTTTACTGTCAATTGGCCTTTAGCTGATCATTTAGCCGAAGAAAGGCGAACGATGGAAAATGGGAAAAGAAATGCTAGCGAATAAGGGGCGACCCGTTTGAGATGGAATCAAAAAGAAAAACAATGCCGTAAACGGAATGCCAAAGTCAGAGCGAAAGCCAACTCCGTACTACGGATTCACAATCATTACCAGCCGAGAGAAGGACCGCAACTTAAGTGAAAGCTTCGGTTTCAAAGTGTTAACCAATTAAGAAAGAAATTGAAAATTGGCTAGTACTGAGTTGGCGGTTCGGAGTTGGCCTATTTCGGGGAGAGGACCAGAAGCCAAAGGAAATGCTTTAGTGTCAACATTGGCACCACAAAACAGAGCGCCAGTGCCTTTTGTGAGTGGGTAACCCATTTTTACGGAATAAACTGAAAAATTAGGGGGGATAATTAATTTTCTTCCCAGAATAGTCTTCGGTTTGTCCAATGGTCACTCTGTCCGGTGGCTTTAATTAATGTGTTATTTCTGGTGCCCATGTCATTGGTCGTCGCTGGAAAAATGCGCGAAATTGCGGTGCCGTTGGAGTTGGCTTCCGCTGCCAATGCTCTCCGAACGCGCGACGAGCCCCGGGCCGCTGGCACCCGTCGACCCGTGGCTATTGCCGCCGTAAAGAGACAATGAGGAGCCGTTGGTGGAATGTTTCTGAAGAGAACGGCACTTTTTATTCGAAAGACGGCACGCACCCTGCACATCGGCTTTGGCAGCTCCTCGCAAGACATGGACAAACTCCGGCTAACCGAACCTCCGCCGCAGGATTGGCACGAAGTGGCTGAATTAGGAAGCCGAATGATCACACCACATTCAGTTGGCGATTCTCGTTAATTAGCAAATTAATTCCTAATTGCAATTAAAAATGCACATAATGAGCCGGAGGCGGTGCGCCTACGCATTGCGCCATCGCCGTTGCCAAAAGTTCCGAAGCCGCCCCCACTAGCAGAGCCTAAATGATCAGGCACCAATTAGTACAGCTGGTCCTAAATCCATTTTAATCTGCCATTTCTCACCCCCTTCGCTTTCTTCCAAAGCGCCGTCGTCGACGCGGAGAATGTCATGGAAACGGACAGGAGAAGAGAAGATACGGCCCAAAATGACAATGGCAGTCAGAAGGGAGGAAAGAGTGCAGATCAGCAGGAACACGGGAGGCACAACGACAAACTGAGGGGAAGAGAAGGAGAATCAGCGAAATAGCAGGTGAAAGGGACTGATCAACGCGAGAGACACAGACAGACAGACACAGACAACACTGACTGACTGATCGAATCATTTTCGGGATTTGTCAACACCAAAGACCAGAATTAGATTTGTCAAAAATCGTTGACCCTTTTAATGTATTTGAAAATGATCGCTCCGCTGACCCTTTTCTGCTGTCGATTCTCACCAGAGAAAGGAGAAACTTTTTGCGGTGCTGCTGCCAAGCGTAGGAATAGAAAACGGTGAGCACCAAAGTCCAAAGGGCGAGCTGCGCCTGCACAATGTCACTGATCAGAGAGGGACGACGACGCTCCTGAGTTTCGGAGGAAGCCTAAAGGGAGGGAAAAAGGAAAACAAAATGCCAAAAGAATGAATAAATGCCAATGCCATTTTGACAGACTCAACGAAGGGACGGACGAGTGAATTCACATGAAAAACCAAAACGAACGGAGAAAAGGCACTGATTGTTTGATATTTGACAAGACAATTCGATAAGAGAAGCCAATTTTGCAAAACGATTTGTTTGTTTATCAATCAATAACAGAACGGACTGATTAATCAATAATGGAACGGATTGATTAATCATTAGAACGGACTGGTCAATATTTAATGGGACGGACTAATAAATCAATATAGAACGTACCATCAACCAATATTTAATAGAATGAACTGATCAATCAAAGACGGACTGATCAATCAAATTAACTAATCAATATTAAAAGGTGACTATTTGATGGATGGACTGATCAAAGAGGTTGATCATAATATTAATAAGACGGATGATCAATAATTGTTCAATAGGACAGACTGATGGATCAATATTGACAGGATAGACTGGTCAGTCAATATTTAATATGACGTGAATAATCACTATTTGATAGGACGGACTGATCAATCAATAAGCAATTGAAAGCCCACCTCACTAAGGCACGTGCTCAGCTTGTCCAATTCGTCTGACGAGCTTCGCATCACCAGTTCATCCTGAGAAAGCCATCCCTGGAAAACATAAGTTAGTTATGATTGTACCCCCTATTTTCAACAATTCCTCACCCTCTGATTTTCCAACATTTCCCCCGATCTCCAATTTCCAATATCCCCTTGGTTTTCCAATTTCCAACATTTTTCCCCCCCCCCTCACTTCGCTGTTGTTCTGCTGATGATCGTCCATTCTGCTGATCTCGTCCATGCTCGACTCACTTGCCACTTTGACCAATTCGCTTGTGCCGTGTCCATTTGCCACTTTTTCGCTTCCTCCGCCATTGCTTCGTCGCCGTTCTCGGCCAACAAACATTGTTATTATATGAGTTAATTAGTTAAACTTTTGTTAATTATTTTGAGTCAGAGAATTTTGCCTTAATCACAAGCATTTATTTCTTCTATTCATTAATAATTTCACTCAAATTTTGCTTCGCTTTCATTTTGAGAAGCGAACGTTTCCCAACCCACCCAAAGTGCATAAGAGAAAAGCAGCAGCAGAAGTGAGGGCAATTAAATTGTTATTCATTCGCCAAAACGATGGAATGTGTGGGAGGCGAAAGTGATAATGAGGAAAAGTACGGACGAAGGATTTCGTGGCATACCGGGCCGACCTGGCCAAGATGGACTGCCTGGCAAGCCGGGCGAAGACGGGCCGCCTGGGCCGGACGGAGCGCCAGGACAACCAGGGCCATACGGCGACAAAGGGCCCACCCCTGAGGCGCACATAATTCCTGGCCCACCGGGAGACCCGGGCGAGACGGGACCATGGTGAAAACATTATTTTCTTTTCAATAAAAGAGATACTTTAAGGGGTCCGCCCGGCCATCCTGGACCTCCTGGCGAAGACGGATACCCCGGAGGATCGGGCGAAAAGGGATGGCCCGGGCCGCCGGGGCCGCCCGGTCCGATGGGAACACCGGGACTGCCGGGGCCAATGGGAGAGGCGGGCCCTATCGGTAAGAGAGTAAGGAGACAAACAAAAGAAAACACCTTTCGAAGGCACTCCCGGCACATGCGTATGCCAAGACACTGAAGTGGTGTTGACCGAGAAAAGGCCGTTGTCGCCGTCGCTTCCGCCGGCGGAGCCGACGGGCGACGCTTACGGCGTGGGGAAAATGGGCGCATTGACACCCCCGGCCTTGGAGAGCGCAAATACAGTGACGGATGAGCTGTACAAGCGGAAGAAGAAGAAGAGGAAGATGAAGAAGCGCATCTGATTGATTGGTCACTGATCAGAGGACGGAACGGAAATTGGCGAATGATTAGAGCCAAAAGAAGCGATTGACTGCCCGAAGGCATTCCCCGGCAATGCCAACAAACGCTGCCGTCCCTTTGTTGCCTCTTTTTCCAAATCTTGTGCCAAATCGATCTTTTTTTGTTTGCTATCATTTGATTTGATTATTCGTTCACTTTTGTGCTTTCCATTGCTCACCCTTTAATTATGCAATTCAAATTTTAATAAAGAAATAGGCAATTAATTCACTCCAAATTAATGCACATATTAATTTCAAACACTTTTCATTTACTGTATTTACCTACAGTACTCGAAACATTTGGTTAAAAGAAGTAGATCAATTTTGTAATTTTTGCTAAATAATTGGTAAATAATTTTGTCAAATTTACAAATGATATAATTAATTGATGTGACTTTTTGGCACATCAAAGTTTGTCTGAATCCAACATAAATGGATGAGATGAATACATGAGTTAGGAAAGCTTTAAGCGAAAAGTTGGGGGCCGGCAAAGTTTGGGTGTTTTTGTTTCCCGGGCCAATGTAGGGCCGAACTTTGGCAATTTTAAAAGACAACGGCACAAACAGGACAATTGGCAGACAAAATCAGCAAAAAATAAGAAAATTGTTGAAAAAGGAAATGAATGAATTGGATGACGAAAGAACATCGAATGAACCAAAAGTGAAATTTTTGCTGAATTTGGTCCGCTGTGTCGCCGTTCTTTCCGTTGTGTGCGGGGGGGGGGAAGAACCAAACCAAAAGCAAGCAAAAATGCAGAACAGATTAACAATTAATTAATTAATTGTATGTCGAATTCTGCTGTTTTTATTGTCCAAAAGAAAGTGCGCTTTCATTGAGGAAGAAGAGATAAATTTAAAATGAGGACCAAATGACCAAAGCTTAAGCTTATTCACCCACAAACACTAATTTATTCGCCGCTTTCGCAGCTGATTTGCGGGGGAAGGAAATGTTTTATTTATTAAATGTTTTTGCGCGGAGAGAAAAAAGCGATCGATTGGAAAGTGCAAAAGGGGCAAAGGAAGCTGAAACGGTCGAAACTGTTGAAAATACGGGCGAGAGTCGAGAATGATTAGAAACAATGAAAGTAAAAAGGAGTGAATTGGGGGCGGGGAGGGAAAGGAAAGGAAAGAAAGCGTTGATTTTTGTCTCATTTTTCCGCTTTTTGTAAGTCGCGTGACATTCCAAAATATTATGAAAAGGTGCATTGATTTGTACTACTGATAAATGCACTAATCAATCACAATTTGCCAAATAAAAGTCCGCCGGTGTTTACCGCAATTCTCGCGTGTGCAAAATAAATGGGAGTCGGTAATATTTAGGGGGGGGGGCAATGGTCGGTCGGATCATTTAAACCAGGGTTCGGATCTGTCCTTATTTATAAGATTTGTCCTTATTTGTAAGATTTGTCCTTATTTCGGGCTATTGTTCTTATTTTGTTCTTATTTCTTAAATATATTCATAATTTGGAAATTTATGGCCAAATGTTCTTATTTTACCAATAAATTTAAAAAATTTATGCAATTTTTAGACAAAATCTGTTAACAAATCGCATTAAAAATCATAAAAAAAATTTCCCGGCGGCGCCTATCGGCGCCACCGGACGCCCCTGTCCAACCTCCAAAATTTTTAAAAAAATGTCGCAAAAAGGCCTTTTGAATGTAAAAATGGTCGCCAATTGTCTCAAAATCGCAAAAATTGATAATTTTTGATGAAAATCTGTTAACAAATCAAAGAAATAACAAAAAATTTTTCCGGCGGCGCCTATCGGCACCGCCGGACCCACTCCCCTCCCCCGTTCTCCAAAATTTCTTAGAAAAATGCGCCGTAAAAATTTGTTAAAAATTGTATTTTTTTAGATAAAAATTGCACTAAATTTGCTATTTTTCTCCCCAAAATTGTTAAAAATAATCATGGGAGGTGAAAAATATAATATTTGATACATTTTTGATCGAATAAATTGTAAAAATATCTGATTTGAAGCAATTTTGCGAAATGTTCTTATTTTTGACCATAAAATCTTATTTTTTGGCCTTAATGTTCTTATTTTGAAAAATTTTCGATCCGAACCCTGATTTAAACAGTCATTTTCTAATTATTTTGTTGGATTATTGTCGGCAGTGAAATTAATTGGAGAGGGAATGGGGCGATTCTAAACAATTCAAAGTCAAATGGGCAGCTTTAATGTATTATCGGAACAGGCGAAGTCCGCGAAGGCCCCCCGGGCGACCCAGGCCCCCCAGGGCCAATCGGTCTTTTGCTGTCGAAAAACCATTTCCATTTCAACGGCTTTTCTTTTTCTGCCAAATGCACACATTCTGTCAAATTGGGACTGAGTTGGGCATTTTGCCTTCCATTTTCAAAAGTCGGCGCTTTCTCTCTGTATTTTATTTGTTGGCATGAGTTAATAACATTGTTTTGCCCAGGGAAAGTGACACAATCCGTATTTTGCTTCAGGCAAAGTTTAGGCGGTCATCAGTCGAAATGGGCGATTATTATCCGACGGGGGACGCAAAGGGTACAAAGTTCACCAATATTAAAAAAGATAACAATTTAAAAGTAAAAAAGATAAATGCCTAAAATAACTTGGGGATTTGAAATTAAAGGACATAATCATTTAAATGCATTGTTTTTAAATTAATTATTATTAATTAGCATTTGTAAATTCGTAAATTCGCACACAAAGGCAAACGATTAAACATCGAAACGTAGTAATAATTAAGGTACCCAAGTATATTTTTCCAATTTATTAATGATTTTGGCTCTCTGATAAGAGAGCAGAGACCGCACACAACGCAAAAAAAGGTAAAGAAATTATTAATATTTTAACAAAAATAAGATTAAAATAAAATAAAGTGGATTTTTTAAACGGAGAAATGTCAAAATGAACGAACGAAAGAATAAATGAATTTTGAATTTCGGTCGTCCGCTTGCCCGTCCTTTCCTTCCCTCAAATGAGCGCGTGGTTCAACACCATGGCATGTTGGACGGGGAATGAGTGTAGAAATGCGCCGTCATGGTCCGCGTTGTCGTACACTTTTTCGCCATGTTGGCCCGGCAGTTGCGAAGTGACCTATGCCAAAGTATGCCATAACAAAAGTGCCACAGTCGGGCAAAAAGAGACGACTCACCCGACCACACACTTTGTGGCCGACCACCTGCCAATTGGCAAAATGAGAAGCAAATTCAATTCCTCAACACAACCTGGTCCCTGGTGCTGTAGATGGAAAACCTTAAATAAAGGCGCGAAAGTTGAGGAATAAATGCCATTTAACAGTGCATTTTGGCCATCCTTTCGTTTTGGCACCCCAAAAATGCCAAAATGGGTGGGTTGGCCCACCTGTTCTGTCCCTCGTATGCCTGCTGCCTGTTGATGTCCTGGAGAAAAGCGCTTTCGGCCGGACAGAAGCCGGAATATAGGCCAGTCTGAGCATTGCACACGGGCAACACGGACAGAAGACAGCCGGGCACGGAAAGGGCACCCAACTGCAGCGAAATGCCGTGGTTGGGTCCCGCAACACCGATGAAAGTGTCCACATATTTAGTCAGACTGAATTTGGGAGGATTTAGTGATTGGCGACTGATCCAACGGCCGACAGACGCCACCCAACCCAAAGTGCATCTGCGGCTATCCAATCGGACCCCAAAACGGACCTGCCGCCCAAATTTTCGCCGGTGTCCACGCAAATGCCGCCTAAAATGGCTTTGCGCGAGACGGGCACACCCAACGAATAGGCGACCACGTCAACTGAGTTCATAGCTGAGGATGAATGGTGGATGATCGGTCGGTTCTGACCTTGTTTGCCGGTGTATAAACGCACTGCGACGATCAAAGCGCGTACCTTAAGCACCCTTTGATCATCCCGACCAATTCAAGAACTGATCCGACATTTCTCTTACTAATTTCACATAATGGCATTTCATTGAGTAGGCGGCCCACCTAAAGGGATTTGTTTGTGGCATTTGCCTGTGGCAAATGCCGCTTTATTACTGTAGCGGATTGCCTTGGTCCCCATTGGCATACGTTGTACCGTACAGCTCAGAAAAAGTGTAGCCGTGGTTACTGTAGTTGTTTTTAGTTTAAAACAACAATTTGCCAAATTATGTTAATTTTGGCACTTGCAAGAAAAAGTCGGCGGATTGTTTCATTTTGTCGCACGCGCGATTTGAAACACCTTCAAAAGTTTGAGGGCATTCCAATTGAATTGCAACAGTAACAGAACAGACAACCGTGCACGAACACCACCGGTTGGTTTCGGATTGGCTCCTCCGCGGCGGTGCGCCCCCCAAAAGAGCCCCAAATGCCGAGGTCGCGTCTGAAAACGGCACCAAATGGGAGTCAAAATTCGTACGACACACCTCTCCAAGTTGTTGCGCACGTCTTCGCCAAAGCGTTGAGCGAGCCATTGGCTGAAATGGGGCCTGAATTCGGCGGAGGCGAACCGGCAAAAGAGGGCCAACAAAAAGACACTGCGGGGGAAAGCCAACCGAACCAAAGGCATTGGCATTTTGAAGTTGGGAAAAGCGAAAAATGAAGGGGAAAATACGAAAGGCAAAAGCCAATGCAAGCCAAAAGTGAAAAGTCTGCTGAAGGAACCGCCAATTCGGTGGTGGGAGATGAACAGCGAAAGGCGACCGGATCCAATGCAAAGCCGACGATTGGTCGCCAGCCCCACAATTTCCCCTCGGGGGGGGGGGGCGGAGGGTGGTCACCGCCGCTTCCATCCGCCCGATCAATGCGCCGATGGGCTGCAAATTGCACATTTTGTGGAAAGCGACAGAAACTTGACCATAATTAATTTGAAAAGCAGCAACTTTTGAACATCTTCGCTTTATACCAAATAAATAATTTATAAAAAATAAATAAATTCGGTAAATGAAAACGAATGTCAAATGAATTCATTTTAAAGGTCTTCATGCAAATCATTGCCCAACGAAACAAAATGCCAATTTTCAGTGCCAAAATGTGTCAGAATATGCTGCTCATTCTGTTCGTCCTCCTCCTCCTCCATTGCGTTTCCGTCGTCCGCTTGGATTTGCGCCTGCGCCTTCCAATAGCCCTCGAGCAATGGGAAATTGGCCATTGGCACGAGAGCAATTGGCTGATCAGTCGGGAACAGATCGGACAGTGGCAAAAGCAGGGGGAAATCACTCTCAGCATATTTGGAAGCCAAAGCCTCCAGCGAATTGCACGCGTCCGGCAGAAGGGAGCACAGAGAAAAAGAACTGAAAGGGCAGAGAAATAATCCAACGAATGAATGAATCATTTCGAAATTCACCAAAAATCGTCGGACAAAAAGGCACTTTGACTTCGCCCTTTGTCACAAATTCGGCCCACCCAAACGGAGTTTTGCTCCAAAGTGAGAGACAAACGAAGGGACGACGCATTCAGTGGAGGCAAAGGGCGCGAAAGGACAATTTGGCCGAAAACGAAGGCATTGGAAAAAGAAAAAGGGAAGGGCGAAAGAATACCGGACAAAATGAGCAAAAAGCCGGGCAATCGGACGGCCGAATGGCCCTCAGAGTCGCAAAAGGGGCGCATATTCACATCCAAAGAAGCGAGGGAAAGGTTCAGCAAACGGAAGGGTACTGTACATGGGAGAGGGTACGGTAAAGGGGGAGAGGCGAAATTCAAAATTAAACAATCGCCGTTTTTTGAAATGGAAGGCAAGCCCAAAATGCCGAATTGTACCTCTTTCTTTGGCTTTGGTTAAATCGCTCACTCTGAGCACACTTTCGCTGCATTCCATCGAAGCCAAAGCGACCCAAAAAAGAGAAGGGACAACCAAAGGGAGGAGCAGACGAAAAAGGGCAGAATATAAAATTGGCATTTTAAAATCGGACAAATTTTATGGGGGGGGGGGGAAATTAATTAAATGGGACACTAATTAACGAATGGTTGACAGGTGAGGTGGCTCATCTGCTGATTTGAAAAGGGCGATGGGTCGGTCGGTGGGCTTTTTTGAAAATGCAGGAGAATGATTGACAGTCCATTTTCAGAGAGAAAATTAAAAAATAAATTTTATCAAAGCAACATTAATTAAAAGAATGAAAATAAATTTCAAATATTATATATTTTGCAATATTATCATTAGTCAGTCGATTATTGCCAATGTTTTAATTTTTCCGATTTCCCGTCTTTCTCCGCTGGGCAATTGGCTGGTTAGCCGTCATCAATCGATGTTTTTTACACCCGTGTCAATAAATTTGTAATTGTGGCGACCCGCACCCAAATCAGACCAATTAAAGCTCCACGACGTATCCATGGGACTCTCCCTGAAATTGTTTCTCTTTTATAATTTACTAATAATTAAGGTTTTAGAGTCTTAAAATATGTCCACAAAGTAAGCAGATTAAGCCGTATTTGCTGCTTTCTTTGGTTTTTCTCACAATCATTCCTTTTCATTTTGCGCAAATTCACGCTTTTATGTATTAAAACTAACGAAAACAAAAAAGGAAAATTTGATTTTCCGTGATTTGCTTACTCTGGTGCCAATGTTTTTTGTTTTTGTGTGCCACACCAAAATCTAAACCAAAATACAAATAAAATTATCTTTTTGCTTTTAACTGACTTCCTTTGGCTCGTCATTCCATCCAAATGGCTCAACTTTTTCGCGAGGAATTCCAAACTGTGGCAATATAAATTTAATTTTGAATTTTATTAAATTACCTGCGCAAGAAAACACGACTCAGGCGAAAAGCGGACACAGCCCAAATTGAAAGAGGCACTAAAAAGGGAAGCAAAAAGAAAGAAAGAAATTGAAGGGACGGAAACAGTTACTACTTTTTGTTTAAGATCAGCCGAAGACTGAAAATTGAATCAAATTAAAGGGTAATTGGCAAAATGAAAAGGCAACGCATTCACTTGACGGCAAAGCCGGCCATGTCGACAGCGAAACGCCGTTTTGGAGCATAAACGACATCCCATCTGAAGAAAGGGAAAGTGGAACAAATGTGAGGGGAATTGACAACTCACTTTGTGATGGTGCCATTCTCCACGTGCGGCGCTTCGACAATCGCAGAACCGGCGAGGCCTAAGAAAAAAAAATCAAAAGGCACAAAAAAATGACTCACCGACTGCCCAAATGCCAATCGTTCTCACTTTTTTGATGTAGCGCTCAAAGAGACGAATGTCATAAGAATTGTCGTCGTCCGCAAAATAAACGACCTGCGAACGGAAGAAAAACCAATTTCAAAGGCAAAGAGAGGCAACGGACGAACGGAGAGACGGACCGACCCCATTGTGAGGGAAGAGAGCGTAGTGCTGGCGGACGAAGTCCAACCCGACGTTGCGATGGCTCCATCCGCGTTTGGGGAAGCCGGGCTTCGTGGTGGTGGAGAAGTAAGTGAAGGGAATACCGGAACGGACGAGGATACGCTGAACGGCATCCGAAGTCGCATTGGCATCTTCGATGACGACCCTAACAGCGGAGTGAGTAAAACGATGAAAATCGTTTTAGGATGGCTAAAATTGTACCAATGGAGGTCAGAAATATGCATCAGAGTTTGCGAAAATCTGAAAATCCCAACCAAAATGAGAAAACAGAGAGAAAAGGGAAAAAGAACCTGGTCATGTCCGCAAGACGTTCAGGTCGTTTATGAGTGGGCGTAATCAAAAACAAATTAAAACAAAAATTAATAAGCGAAAGGGGAGGGGGTAAGACGCCCCTCAGAATTACTTACGATAATAACTGTCGTTCGATTGGTCCACCGTTCGACGTGCCAATTCCAAAAGTGCCAAATTGTCAAAATAAAAGTCAATGAAATAGCCAAATGGAGCAACCGATGGGAAAACTTTCGCAAGAGAAAGAAGGGAAGCCTAAAAAGACAAAAATCAGAGAAAAAAGAAACAAAAAATAATTAAAAGAACAGCAGATCATTGAAAAAAAAGAAAAGAGAAACTGATTTTGCATTGTTTGTTATCCTTACCATGAATGAAGCGATTTTAAAGTGGAACTTTTGAAGGGCAGAAAAAGTGCAAAGCGAGAAGAGACTGAAAACATTGCAAACGATGGGGAGGGCATTTGAGAACGACGGAAGGGAAGGGCCGAGGAAGAAAAGGCGGGAGGAGGGGAGGAGGACGGAGGAAGAGGAGGGCAAGGGCAATCAGTACGGCACATTCGGAAAAATGAGAAAACGAAGCCTTATCTGAAATTATATTTTTGAAAAAAGCGAACTTTAAATGTGACTGTGTACAAAGGGCAATGAAACGAAACAATTAAAGTGACGCAGCATTTCGCGGGAAAAGGACGAATCGCATCACAACCACAACCCCATAATTGACTGACAATTGGCAATTCAAAAGTGAAAAAATTTGGGATGTCTGCTGGGAAGGGCGGGGGGAGGTCGGCATAAGAACAAACAATCACAAACATGACCACCACCATCACCATCATTTCCCTTTTGTACTTACCATCCTATCAATTTTGGAGTCCCCGTCGTAAAAAATATTATACTATTTTTCATTAAAAAAATAATTCAAATTTTAGTTTAAAAATAGAAAAAACACCTGATTAACATTGCTTTTTGATGAGCTATCAAATTCTTATTTTATATTTAATGTTTATTTAGATTTCTATTCTAACAAATAAGCAGAGAGCAGATAAATTCAAAGAATAGCGGGCTTTTCTGAAACTTACAAATGAAAAGGTTTTCTGTCCCTTCGTTCCCCAGCCAAATGTTTTTGTTCATTCCGTTCTTTCCCTGCTTAAAAATCCCCCGCCACCCAAGTACATTTATTTGTAATGTGTAACCAATTCAGTTGAAAACATTCCCAAGATTTGTGGGCCTTTCTGATCAATGTTAAACTGATCAGAGTATGTAACTTTTTCACATTCGCATTCCTTCCCCTCCTGCCATTTTTCCTTCTCAATTTTCTTTACCTCTCAAAACCGTTTTTGATGATTTAATGCTTTTTGGGGTGGGCTGGTTATGTTGGACATGTTAAGCAAGTGAACAAACTGGCTTTTCTTGAAAGCCTTACGTATAACTCATTTTATGACTGCCGCCTTCTCTTGGGATGATGGTCTTTTCTTTATTCCCTTCAGTTTATAATTGCCCATAAATATGTATTAAATATAAAATTAAATTCATTTTAGACTCAATTGAATGACTAAATTTTGTTTACAGCTTCAGCGATTTTGTCGGTCGAGAAATGTTTGCCTGTCCCAAGTGGGAGGGGGCGGGGAGAGACTAACTCTCAAAAACATTTTAAGCCAAATTCCTTTGTTTGTTCACTCCGAGGTTCTACATATTAGGCTGGTTTTTTAATGGGTTGAGGAGCTTCTTTCTTGAGAAATCGGAGTCAGATTTTAGTGGAAAAACAAATACTTGGACAATAATAAATTGTTAAAAAAATGAAAGAGATAGTTTAGAAAAATTCATAGGCCGCTTCTGACAAAGCACACACATTTTAAGAGAGAGAGAGAGAAATGAATGCATTTTTGACGAAAAGATCATTTTGTGATATTTAGTAGAGTGCCACGGGACCGGGAATTTTTGCAAAAACCGGGACCGGGACTTGCCGGGACCTGAGAAGCCGGGACCTCAACCAAAAACTGTTATTTTTGAATGATATAAATTAAAATACAAAAATTTATTATATTACATACAAAATTAATTATACACATAAAAATGAGAGTTCTGCCTGCTCTAAAACTCATTAATTAATTCCTTAAATTTTGACATGAAAATATTAATTGTCATGTGTTGACCTGAGCTTAATTGCATATTTTCATATGCAATTGATGCTCTGTTGCTAAGTTTGCCTGCAAATACCACCGATGTTTTTGGCTCGTCAATTAGTTACCTTTTGTGCCAACCCACGGCTTTTAAGTACGCCGCCACCATAAATCCATCGCGAATTCCCCTCGCCCCCCCCCGCCTATTCGATGCCCCCCCACTCCTCTCCCGTTCCTTCCCCCTCTCTTTCGGCCCCGTCCCTCGTCCTAGCAACCGCTGGGATTGGAAATTTGGATTTCGGTTTGAGTCAATCCGAAGAAAAGTCGTACTCTCGAAAAAACCTAAGCAGATGGATGGATTTGTCAAATTTGGCAATTTTTTTTAAAACAAATATATTCGTCAATTGTTTAATCGTTTGATTGGTCTCCCTCCGTTTATTACTTAATTTGTCGTAGGGATGGGCAATCGCTGAAATGCTTAAGAATCAATAGCTTAGCTTTTGCTTCACTTGTTTTCCCCCGACTGCCATTTCCGCTTAATCGCTCGGCCACTAACAATTAATCAATTAGTCCGCTCAATCAATCAATTAGAACTTCCGTCGTCGTCACTCACTTCTCTTTGGCTTTCATCCATAAATTGGCTTATTGGCATTTTTCGGGAAAGAAGCAATTAAACCTTTTGTCCTTATCATTCATTTTTCATTTTCAGTTCGATGTTTTTTTTCTCTCTGATAAAAAACAAATAGACATAAAAAATGAAGAATAAATAAAAAACTGATCAAAGTCGCATCTGATCAATGATTGATAAAGCCCTGATCACCGCTTCGATCATTAGCCTTTGCTGTCCAACACTTTTCGCAACCGTTGGTGTATGAATTTTCCGTCCATCAAAAAGCAATCGATTAGCACCAGTGCAACGGCGCACAATTGGAGGCCGAAGAGAGTGCCAATCGTGAACACGAGCCCACCTTCGGCAGAATTTTTCCTTTTTCAAAAAGGACGCAAAAACTCACGAAAAGCCCCAATTGACACGCAAATTGACCCCTCGGGTGGAAAAGTGCGTTCACTTTGGTCATTTGAATTCCGCAATTCTGCTGGAGTGGAAAGTGAATAAATTAATGAAAGAATCATTGAAATGTAAAAAATGCTTTACCCGCTGTCCGTGGCATTGGCTGAGAAAGGCGCTGCTCAATGGCAGCCGATCGCACAATCTGTCGGGGCAGCGCAGTGCCAACCGATGGCACCGGCACAATGCGTTGCGGTGGCGCCGTCTGCAGCGGCTGCGCATTTAATCTGTCGTCCCCGGCAAAAAATGGCGAAATTTCGCTGCTGTTTAAAGGCTTTTGTTGTGCAACGGCGCCACTTTGGTGATCGGCTGATAATAGAAGCCAAAAGTTTAAATGGCGAGTAAATTTTAATAATACGAGAAGCCGCAAAACCCACAGACTTTTCTAAGTCGAGACAGAGACTATGAGTCATCATAATAAATACTGTGCTCAACAAACCGAAGTACTGTATGTCGTCCGGGCTGTCCAACACGCGGATCAGTCCCACCACGTCCAATTCCTGCACCATGGCATCCCTTTTCACCAAAGTTGCCGCCGTGCCACTGCTGTCCCCACTTAGTTTGCCAAAATGTCTTTTGGCACGCGCCCCCAACGGCGGAGGTGCCAACCGTTGGGATGGCCCGACGCCGTAAATCATTAATGTGGCCGAACGCCTTTCGCGGTGGAGGTAAGGATAACTGACAAATGAGGAGATGAGAGAGAGAGAGGGAGGGAGGGGACGTTTTCCGGTTGGCTTAATTAGGTCGGACGGACGGACCTGCTCGACGGAAGTGTCGCGCTGTTCTCCGCCTGATCCGACGCCTTTCCGGACACAATTTGCGGGCCGGGTGCCCATTTGCCGGAGAGGCCCGGCCCATACGGTCGAATCGATGGCGGCCCCACCGGCGGTTCGACTTCGTCGTGCTTAGGCGGTTCCGATGAGGTCGAAGCTGATTCAGTGCCACCGCTAACCTAAGCAAATGTAATTTATGTTGAATTTTAAGTAAGTCGTTTAGTCCAGCCAGCTCAATTCGATAACCATTTAAACTTCGGAAAATTCACTGACCACGCTTCTGCCGTGTGCAATGGCATCTGAGGGCGGTTCAATGCGTCCGGAAGGGGGACTGACTCCGTCAAGAGAATACGACTGTGGCGGAGGCGGACGGTACGGTTGTTGTTCGACGGACGAATGGACGACGGCAGCGGAAGGGGCGGACGACGGCGACGCGTCGGTGGATGAGGACGAATCGTCCACAGATGGACAACCGGAAGGCGGCTAAGCATCCGAGTTGGGCTTCTCTTTCTCTCTCTCTTCCATCTCTCTCTCACTCTCTCTTCCATCTCTCTCTCAATCTCTCTCTTTCTCTGCTCTTTCCTTCTACCGTAATTGTGTTCTCCTACCGTAATGGTTTCGCAGCCTTTGCCTCTGTTCTTCACACACAAACGCAATTGGCAGCGGAACCGCGTCATCGATTTGTCCACAAATTTAAATACGCTCGATTGCTGAGGCAATGGCCAATTGGGAATTGCATTTCCGATTTACCAGAAAGGCGGTGTGCAGATCATCTGAGTATTGCGGTGTTCGAAAAAGGTATTGGTCGACGCCGCATCTGAACAAAACATTTCATTTCATTAATTCGTTTCAGTGTTTTGTGCCAATTTCACCCGTTTTGGTCAATGATCAGAATTTTGTCGCCCTGTAAGTCTTCCACGTGGCAATTCTGCACTAAAATTCCCACGTTTTCGTTGTTGCATTGCCACACATGGAATACTGTATCGCCAACCACCGCCGCGTGCACCTGACACCGTACTTAAATCAGTCCGTCCGTGCATGTACAATATGTAGATAATGCGGTAACATTGCCGTGTTTTATTCTTTCGCAGTATCAATTCATCAATTTATTTTCGCAATAAACAATTAAACTCTCTGCTACCGTACTGCACTCACCTCGGGTCCGTCCACAGTACCCTTTCGGATGGAATAAGAACATTGCGGGTTGGACGCCTCGTCGAACTGCGGGTCCTGAAGAGTTTTGAGCAATCCTCTCAATGCCTTTTTCCTGTACTTAATGACTTACCAATTCGTTTTGTCTCATTTCGCTGATGTCAATGTTCTGTGAAATGAAACGGTCATACCGTATTGTCCTATTACAGTATCATCCACCCTTTCGAGGTCATCCACCAAATTGGCGTCCATATAAACACATTGGGCACAGTACGAACGGTCCGAATCGGTGACGAACAACGGATGGATCTGTTATGAGTAATTAATAAACCCATCCATCCACAATTTAATTCCTAATTGTAAGTTCAGTTTCGATGGGTCGCCTCATTACCTGCACAGATAGACAGATGCGATACATTGTTCCTGCCGGGTTTTCCTTGGCGTTTTGTCCGTTTTAAATTCAAATTTTCCCTTTTCTCACCAGTCTTTCCCTGGTCATTCCGCAGTCGTTGTGTGGGAATGCGATTCTGTTCTGATTTCGGACCCTAAACTCTTCCCAATTCCAATTCCTTCTCTCCCCCCCCCCCCTCCTCTCACATGCATTTGGCCGTTTCGTGAAAGTCTTGCGCGTAAATATGCGAAGGATTGGCACTCGAAGTTCGTATCTTTAATAATTGCAATTAATTTAATTTATTTTTCGCTAATTAAATTTACATTTAATTTGATTTTAATTTCCTTCCCATTTTCCCACCTTGACCACAATATTTTCCTGCTCACAGCTTACAATTGGCGTGTCAATTATTTCATTTGGGTATTTTGAGCCGTCGGCACCGTAACACAGAACACAGTAGCCGAGGAACAGTACCGTACACCGGCACATGAGCATTAATGGAACTTTAGTGTTGGGTATGGGAGGCATTCGGCCGATACTTTGGCTGGCGATTGATTTGGTAATGCTTTTGTGGCGCAATTAAATGCCAAAACAAATTATGGGCGGTAAGAAAATGAGGGGAAAGGGAGGGACAATGGGAGGCGGGGAGGGAAAGTGAGCAGCATCATCATCATTAGGAGAAGTGATCATCATCATGGGGAAGACGATCCGGGAGCAACAGAACAAAGGCGGACGGACTCCGTTTGTGTCCGCATTTGATGGACGGCAAATGGAATGGTTTCGTAAGTGGCGGCCCTTCCCACGGCGAATGAGCCATCGCCGGAGGGGGGGGGGGAGCGAAGGAATGCTTACATCGACCGGACCTTGACGGCATGCCCATTCATTCAGCTGATCGAAGTTGTTCACTGAATGGGGTCCCTCCCCCGCCTTTTCCATTCTCAAAGCTTTCGCTTTTGAAGCCCAACGGGCGACAATTTAAGAGAATTTTCATTCAATCAAAAACAATGGAAATGATTTACAATATGTTGAAAGAGAAAGAGAAAAAGAGAGAGAGAGAGAAAGGAAAAAAGAGAGAAACCGCAACAGATGGACAAAAGCAAATTGGGACATTTGGCAAAAGATAGCCCATCAAAAGTGCCGAAGTTTAGAAGAGAAGCAGTCAAGCAAAAAAGAGAAGAAGGAATCGAAGAAAAAGATCGAACAAAAGAGCCACCAGACAGCCGAACAGAAGCTCGTGGACGGAAGCAAAGTTAAGCCAATGCCGAACAGAGAAAAGGCCGCTCTGACGGGCAACCTGACGAGGAGTACAACCAATTTGAGCATTTCATTTTTGCCAATTCACCTCGATGACTGTTTGACGAGCATAACCGTGCCGAGAATGGGCACCATTCAAACGGAATTGGGCACTACAGCAGGGGCCAGCCCTGGGAGAGAAGCATTTGGCATTTTGGGATATTTAAGTAATTGAATAGACGAACATCAAAGACAGTCCCAGGCACGGATCGGTGCCGAAGAGGCGCCTGAGAGGGGGCGGATGAGCACCGACCATGGCAGCTAATTCAGACATAAATTGGACAAAGTCTTCCTTAAGCGGAAAATGAATTATCAGTGAAAGAAGTCGAGTGGAAAAAGTGATCAGTGCCGAGTACCGTCTGTGTGTGCCTTCGTGTCTTTAGCATTTCCGTGGACACGGCACAACGGCGTTTCTCCAATTCGGCCTTCATCAAAAAGGGAGTTGGCAGTTGCGTGTGTCCGCTGAGCACGTGGAAAAACAGCCGCGCCTGCAGTTCGGCAATTGGCCAAATGCTTCCCCCGCGGGGCTTAAGCAATCCAATTGTTTAAAAGGGTGTGAAAAGAGGTGCCTGGACATGTCCGACAACGGCCAAAGTGTGGTGGGGCGCCAACTCCGGCGCGTACATATGCTTATACTGTGAAAAAGTGAAGGCAATGGCAAATCCGAAAATCGGATTTGATTGTCCGCAGTACCAAATGGAAATCGTTGTGCATCACTCGCAAAGGTTTGCCATGTTCGACCAAATTAAAGTCGAATTCGAAACCCGTGCAGATGACCAGCGCGTCCACGTGTTGTTCAACAGTTCTGTCGGCGAATTCGACCAAATTCGAGTCGGACAATGACAAAATGTTTGGGCGAATTCGAATTCGGCCGGAAGCAAGCAGTGGGCAGAGCTGTTCAGCTCCAAATGTCAAATTGGCACTAAACTTTGGCATTTTGTCCAGGCCATTCCGCAGAAGTCTTTTAGCGGTGTCACCTCAGCAATCGATGCATTGGTCGCCCAATTCCGTTGTTTTGTGAACAGTCTGGTGATACTGATTGGGCACTCATTTCCCAACAAAAATTTCGGAGGCATTTCGGCACCCATCGGCGACCCCAAAAATGCCATCGGCTGCTGAAAGGCCAATCCCATGGCTTCTGTCCGTCGGATTGAAGCAATGGTAATATCCATTCACCACGACGAGTACACAGAAACACCTGAAAATGTAAGCAAAAAATGAAAGGTCAGCTCACGCAATGTGAAGCATAAGGAAACAAAAAGCCAAGCTCATAAAGTGCCTGTTTGGCTGTGTGTGCCAATGCAATGGAAATAGCCACGGCGGAGTTACCAAGGCCGACAACGCACACAGTCTGACCACGAAAGTCGGACGAATGTGTGAACTGTTCCGAATGGATAACTGTGCCCTAAGCAAAGGGAGGGGACGGAGTTTGGCGGAGGAAATTCGAATTCGACTTTGAACGCCCTCTCCATACGGTACTCCGGGGGGCGCCACCGCCTTAGGCGGGCGCCCGAACAGATGAGAACGGCATCGAACAGTTCCTCGACCAGTCGCTGTCCTTCCGATGGGCCGTTGTTCGGCTGTTCACTGTCCGCCCATTGGACAATCCATCGGCTTGAAAAGGGATTAATTAATTAATCCATTGGTTTAATTGCCAATCCCCCGCTAATTATCTGTCTTTTGCCAACACTCCGATCGGCGAATCGTTTTAACCTAAAGCGCACAAAACGGAAGAGCTTTTCCCATTTTTTTCTCCTCACTTCCGTGCCAAGTTTCATGTGCCGTGCCAATTCGAATGTTCGCACGTACGACTCCAAATAAGCGACAGCGTCAGAAGGGCGAAGAAAAGTGGGAAAATGTTCAGCAACGGCGAGTTCACTAAAGGCACACAGCTGTTTTGAGCAGTCCATCACACTTTGCAAAGGCACGGGCCGTCCTTTCATTTGGAATTATTATATTAGTTAGCTAATCAATTCATTAATTAATTGGCTATTATTAATTTAATTGATTGATTGTTAATTATCTAATTAATTAATTCACTTTGCGCATTTTCTGAGATGGCGAGGCGCCAAACGCCGCCGAAATTTTGTTCCTTTTCAAAAATGCGCACTTTGTAGCCGTAGAGCAGAGCTTGTCTGAAATTGACCCAATCTTTGCAAATCTCTTCTGCTGACCTTGCGGCTGTGAGACCGCTGGGCCCAGCGCCGACAATTGCAACTTTAAAATTGTGTGGCGAAGAAGGCATAGTGAAACGGGCGGGCCCTCCCAGGATCATTGGCGACCAAATATTATCCAGAATTACTTTATTCTCCCATCTCAAACTTGGGTAATTAAACCACACGTATTGGTGAATAAAACGAAATGTGAAAATGAAGTGAATGATGGATATAACGCGGATGGCGAAGGATGGAAATGAAATGGATAAGAAAATGACTGATTGAACGGAGATAAAGAGATGGGAAAGTGAAGGAAAATGCGGGAAGGAATTTGTCCCGGAAAAGGCCAAAAATCCAATTAAGAAATCCCTTTTACAGCATTCAAAAGTTGGAATTTTGGAAAATTGAAATTAAAAGCGAATAAATCAGAGAAAAAACAAATAAAAAAAAACAAAAAATGAATTTATCCAAATGAAACCCCAAAGAATTGCTTCCATTCTCATCCTTTTCCCCTGGGGTGAAAACCTGTTCTTCTCTCTCGTCAATAACTGCGACGGAATGCGACCAAACCGCAGTGATCAATTGATCACCAACTTTTGACCACAAGGGTCCTTTTTTAGTGATTATAAAGGCCAAATGTTTGGCTGATGAAAGTCATTTTAAAGAGACAATTAAATAAAATGCACTTTATTTAGCAGAAGATACAAAAAGGAAATGATATGATCGATCGATCGATTGATTGGATTGTTCGTTACTCATTTCGGCATATTTAATTGGCTGACCGATAATATCGCAAAATGATTGTTCTTTCGGCCTTTCTTCATTACGTTTTAATTTGCCGTGTGTTCTCCGTCCAACGATCACTTCGACCCTAATTCCATCCAAAAAGTTGCTCACCGTCCAATTGGTCTTTGAGTTGCCACTCCAATTCGGCAAAGTTTGTGCCGCTGAATTCCGTCTCTCCGTCGCAGCCATTCACCGCCGCATTCAGTGCCTCGTTAATTCCATTGCATTGCGCTCGTCCGACCACGTGAATTTGGAGCCGATTTGGTCGTGCACAGTTCGTCCGCACAAAATTGAGAAGCTGCACAAAAAAAAAGGCCTTTCCATGTGAAACCATTTGATTTTCCATTCAAAAACCCCCGAATTCATCGAATAATTTGTGACATGAATTTGCTTTTTTTTGGTTTCCCTTTTCCCTTCGCTTTTGCTTTACCCTTTCGACGGTGCTCGGCATCACCGGCCCATTGTCCAATTCGAGCGCATATTTCAGCTTTCCCTGCTTTTTGAGCACTTGCGAAGTCACCTCAAATAAATGTCCATTTCTAAAAAGTCCCCGCATTTTGGTAAATCACCGAAAGTTCCTTGAGAGTGTTGTGTCGGAAGGGTACGTTTGAGATCAGAGTGGGGGGAAGCCCCGCCTGAGGCCCCGTTTTGGTGGAGCAAAGAGTCGGCTGACCAATCAAAAGACGGCAAAAGGCTTCCACATTTTTGGCGCCACTGAAAACATTCGCAATTATGAGCAGAGGAAGGAAAGACCACCGGATGAGTACGGCGGACTTCGAACTTTCGACGGACGAAACGGCGGACAAACCGCGCGAATTGTCTTCGCTACTCTTACAATTAGTAAGGCCGGAAGAATCATTCTTCGATTCGTTGGACAAAAGCGAAGCCGACGACACGTCCAACTCAGAGGGACTGAAGTGAACATTTTGAGGAAGAGGCAATTTGTGCATTTTCACATTTTCAGTCCATTTTGAAGGGATATACGAAAACTCATAATCGCGGTCTAATGGACGTACCCCCCAGGGTTTATGTTTTGGACGCTTTCACCCCCTAGGCGACGAACAGCCAATTCCTTATGCGATATTTCCTATTTCATTTCCCTGAAGTAAGCGGTACCTAATGTGCTGCCAAGCAAATTTTTAAACGCAAAAACACCTTTGTTTTAATTTGAATTTCGAACGTGGCGAAATGCCAAGGTCACGCAGCCATTCGTCATGGTCCATGCCAATACTTTCGTCTCCGATATTTGTCAAAAAATCCTTCGGGCAATCTTCTCGGCCCAACTCAACAAATTCTGTCGTTTTGAAAGGCAAAGTGAATTCGATGCCTAAAAAGAAGCGAATGTAAACGATGGAATGGCTTTTAAATGGGGCAAAACGTTTTTCGGTCCGTTTTTTGCCGTTGCGTTACTTTTTGTCTGTAATATTTGCCGAAACCCGGAAGTTGTCGGAGTGACCAACGCCACCAAATGATTCGTTGGTGACGGAACAGCAGCGAAAAGTGCGGTGAATTGCGGAGCACAAAGGTAAAAAGAATTGTTGGAGGACGAACAGAGAGAAGCCGGGGAAGAAGAAAGGGCGCGGAAAAGACTGAGCAATGACTGGGCCCTTAACAAATTATCACTTTTCGGCTTTCTTTCTTTTCCCCTCCCGACCATTGTGTGCCGAGAGAGTCCATGAAATTTGCTTCAATGCTTTGAAAGTTGGCACTTTTCAGCAGCGCATTTTGACCAGTGACGGAACGCCGGGGGAACAATTGGACGGCGCCAATTGAGGGGAATTGGTGGAAAAGGAGGGCGCAATGGAGCGATGCCATCGGTGCTATTTTGTGCCGGACGGAGTGCTGATCAGCCCAATGGGAATTGGAAACGATCTCAGGAAGTTTGACAGGGTAATTGCCTATGGAAAAGAAAGTACTAAATCAGACGCTAAAATGTTGCTTCTATAGAACCAGTTGTGGTGATTTGTCGCCCGCTTAGCCATGGGAAGGGCTGTTCGGAGATCAGTCTCAGCCGAGTGCCCAATCGCCAGTCGCGTGGGGGCCGAAGGGAACTGATTTTCTGCAATTTAGACACTTTTGTGACGGCTCTAATGCATTTATAAGGCCATAAAAATATTGACAACTTACGATAACTTCTTCTTTCACCCAAGCTTCAAAAACTTATTGTCAAAATGCACAGAAAATAAATTTTGATGTTTATGGTCATAGCTTTTTTGAAACATAACGAAATTCGGTACTTGTCGGTTATCTGTGGGCAGATTTTCACAAATTTTTTTTTCATGAATAAATTTGTTTTAGGGGTTTTCGGGGTTGGGAAAACCGATTCTGGCACCTGTTTTGACCCAATTAGAACCCCGAACCCGGATTCGAACAAATAAGTCAAAATCAATTTAAACAAAAAAAAATCACACATATTTTTATACAGATATTTTTCAGTGATTTTTAAGATTTTCAAATAAATAATGTTACGAATTATAGTCTTGTTTAAAAAATTGAAGCGATTTTGTATAAAATGTGATTTTTTTTTTGTTTAAATTGATTTTGACTTATTTGTTCGAATCCGGGTTCGGGGTTCTAATTGGGTCAAAACAGGTGCCAGAATCGGTTTTCCCAACCCCGAAAACCCCTAAAACAAATTTATTCATGAAAAAAAAATTTGTGAAAATCTGCCCACAGATAACCGACAAGTACCCGAAATTCTTTTGAAATTTTGCAAGCTAATTTATAAGAGCTATCGAATGATACTAAGAATGTTTAATTTGGATGTTTCTAGAAAAAGTTATGGTGAATTAGTTGTAAAATAATTTTATGGTCGTGTTGTGACTGAAAGAACATTTGGCCTTCACAACAGAGATAAATTAGTGAAATACCGAAAATGAAAATAGCTTTCAGTTTCTGAATAATTTTGGTCACTTCATTCTCATTTAATTTGCAATTCTTTTAATCGTTTTCTTTATAGGGATTAACACAATTACCAACCAATAAATTACCAAATTCGGTTTATTATTTGCATTTGGCGTTGCGCCGGACACTTTCGATTTGTCGGTGGAATTGGCATTGAAATGTGAGAAGTCCACCGGATAAAGATTGGTGATTGTCTTGAGAAAAGAATTTGTTTGTAGAGAATCAGAATAATGAAATATTCATAATAATTGATCATTGATCAATCCCTTTCTGGGAAATTTCTAACTCAAAAAAAGTATTCCCATTTCTGTCAGAATTTGACATATAATCAAAATGCGTTTTCTCAAATGTCCCTTTAAAATGTGCTTTCATTTATAATTTAAAACTTCCTTAAAACATTGTCAAAAGAAGAAAGTGTTGGTAAATTCGTTGCCGAGATATCTGCGGATTCGCAATGGCTAATTTGGCCGGACTCGCAGTCGAAGGGCGACCGTGCCGCACTGTCGTCCCAATCCATCGGTGGCAAAAGGGCGAGTGGACGGACGGTGGCGGAGGGAATTTCCAATTCATTGGCCAAACAGCGCCTTAAAAGCAAACGCTGAGCAGTAGTAAATTCCCCATTCATTCACTTGCTCTTTCTCTTTTTTATCGGTCGTCGAATGGCTTCTCGGGATTTTTCCCAAGACGGCGATTGTTCAATCGAATTGAAAGCCGATTCTGAATACTTTGAAGCCATGAAGAAAAGGGTTTAAACCGAGTGCTAAAATACATAAGTATGTATACACTTTTATAAAAACAAGCAAAAGTCTTCTTTTAGTCCCTTGTCCATTTTTAGGATGGAAGAGGAAAATTCAAATTTAAAAATTGAGGTTATTGTCATTTTGTTATAAACAAATAAAAATCGGGCCAGGACGTTTTCGCGTGTTGTTTCACTCTTTTTTCTAACGAATATTTATTTTATAATTAAGTGAGTTTATAAACTAAATTAAAGTTGTTTCGGGTGAACTGTAGTGAACGCCCCGTGAAAAAATGGGTCAAATTATATACCAATCGATTCGTCTCGAGGAGCTAAGCACGGAAAAATATGTCTCGAGTTGAGGAAATGCCAAAAAACCGGTTTTTGAACCGGTTTAAAACTCGGAAATTTGTGTGAAAAGGGGGGTTCCTGACCTTTTAAAACGCTCAAATTCGGACAAATTTAGTATCATTCGAAAGCTCTTGATGAGCTAAGTCTAAAAAACAAGGTATAAACTCGAACCAATGCCATCTAAGCACTGGGACAACTGAGTCCCAGAGAAAATGGACACTTCAGTACCAAAATAAATAACCATTTAAAAGCAAAAATTTCGCAAAAGGGAGCATGCGAAGACGGAGCAAGTAGTGGGGCGAGACGGAGGGCGGAGGATGCAAGTCTGACGAGCGCCACAGGCGGTTGACTGCGGGGGCCCGAAGGGCCCCCGCCAATCAGTCAACCGCCTGCGGACACGCGCGGACTTCTTCCGTTAACAATCAAAATATTTAAGTATAAAAAAAGGTCTTAAAATAATTTTAAGAATTTCGGGATTGAGATTTAATATAAAAAAACTGCAACCAGTTTCACTACTGCACTTTCATTCTTGGTAAATTCTCAAAATTTCTTCATTTGCTCGTTGGTGGTTTCCGGTCGGATCTTGTCCCAAAACTCAGATTTTGAAGGAATAAATAATTAATTTTATTTTATTATTGCTTGAAGAGAAATATTCATTTTCTATGGAGAAATCCGAGTCAATCACCGTTTTGGCTGAAATGCCATTCACAATCCTTCTTTCTCGGTCCCGGTCAGATCTCCAAACATTTTTTCCATTTGACAATTATTAACAAATTATATTGGTGCTGAGTCGTTATATAAAAACCATCAAAAAGGGCGTTATATAAAAAACCATCAAATGAAAAATTTCAACCTAAAACTGTCCATAACTTTTGTCAATGTTAACAGAATTAAACATTCTTGGTATCATGCGATAGCCCTAACATTTCTCTATTAGCTCATCTAAATTTCAAAAAATTTGGTCAAGGTTGAGCAAAGTTATGGCCAAAAGTAAACAAGAAACCAGGTTTTCAAAAATTTTTGGCCATAACTTTTTAAAACCTAACGAATTTTTTTTAAATTTTGCAGGCTAATAGAGGACACATAGGGTTATCGACTAATAACAAAAAAATAAAAAACAAAAATAATTTCTAACAGAATTTTTTTTAAAAATGTGTGCAAACTTGGTACCTTGCGTACTTTTGGCCATAACTTTTCTCAACTTGAACAAATTTTTTGAAATTTAGATGAGCTTGTAGAGAAATGTTAGGGCTATCCAATGATACCAAGAATGTTTAATTTGGTTAACTTTGACAAAAGTTATGGACAGTTTTTTGTTGAAAATTTCCATTTGATGGTTTTTTATATAACGCCCTTTTTGATGGTTGTTATATAACGACATAGCACCAATATATTTACTTTTTTCCCCCTTGATCAGTCTGTACATATCTCAAACCTACGGTACTTTTCTGTTTTGTGGCCCGTGAGTTTTTAAAAAAGGGCTCATAGTTCGAAAACTAAATAATTTCGGAGGCATAAATAAATGCAATAATTTGTGTCTTCGAAAAATGCCTTTTTTTAAATTTATGCAATAGTGACGAATATCTTGCAATTCTATTCAATGTTTGTTTAAAAATTCAAATCCGGGCCATAACAGAAAATGGCAATCGTTCTTCGCATGTGCTTCATGTTTTCGTATCCCTTTTTGTGTATGGCTCCGTTTTACATACAGTCATGGTCATAAGTGTTGTCCCATCATGCTTTGAAAAAAATAATTGCGTATAAAATTGTCATTTTCCAATTTCAACAGATAAGTAGCATACCATTGGATAGCATTTTTTATGGGCTTTCCAATGATACCATATTTGCATTTGTGACATAAACATTTATTTGATTTATTTTACCATATTCACAATTTGATCAAAATATAGGTGGTCAAAAGTGTTGTCCCATTTCATTTTTAAAATATTGCTTCTCTGGATCAGCATTAAAAAAATCTAAAAAAATTCAGGTAAGCATAACTTTGGATGCTGATCAAAAAAGGTAGCAACACCAAGTTGATCAGATCACTCCTTCATGGTGATCTGATCAGCCCATTTTGGCTGGGAACGAGGGGTAAATTTCAAAAAAAATTTCTAGGGGGTTGGGAAAATTTTTCTGGAAATTTTGAGTAGGCCCATTTTATAGAGCACAAAATTTGCTACCGAATTGCCTTTGGAATAGTGGGCCTACGATTTAGGCCCGCTGAGATACGTCGACTTTTATTTCGGTGCCTATAAAAAGTACTGTATTTCTTAAGAAAATAGTGCATTTTACACTACGTCAAAATTGAAGTGCCCATACCTCAGCCGGTATAAGTCATAGAGACATGCGGTTTTTTGAATATTGTAGAGAATTTTGTGCTCTATAAAATGGGCCTACTCAAAATTTCCAGAAAAATTTTCCCAACCCCCTAGAAATTTTTTTTTGAAATTTACCCCTCGTTCCCAGCCAAAATGGGCTGATCAGATCACCATGAAGGAGTGATCTGATCAACTTGGTGTTGCTACCTTTTTTGATCAGCATCCAAAGTAAAAAATGCTATCCAATGGTATGCTACTTATCTGTTGAAATTGGAAAATGACAATTTTATACGCAATTATTTTTTTCAAAGCATGATGGGACAACACTTATGACCATGATGACTGTATCAAAAATCAAAATCCTTGATTTATGTATTCGAAAATCTTTCCTATTTTCTTCCGCTTCATTCACTGTTAATCAATTGCTTATGAATCCTTCGCATTTTAAGTTTCTTTTTCATCTTACGCTTTTCAATTGTCTGTTGGTCCGTCCCATTGGTCACTTTTGTTGCAAGAAATTCCTTGGAGAGTCAGAGGATAATCGAACCACAAAACAGAACACAACAAAATCTCTTCGTCTCTCCGCTTTCCAATGATAACGTCAGGAAAAATTGGGTCACTCCGATGATCCACTCTCCCCCCCCCCTCTCCCCCGCGATCGGAGAGTCCATCTGCTGATCTGAGCAGCTCTTCCCGACGATCAAAGTATGTGTCGCTGTGCGGACTGATGCCGTAGGCGATATTCCTGCCCTCGAGAGACGAAAGGAATTGCCGTTGGTTATTTGGTTATGGGGAGGGAACAGCGCGCAAAATGATCCTGCTGATCGGCAGCGATCGACGTTAAGCCCCAAATTCAGTTCAGAGACTGACAAACAACAACAGGTAGTGCTGCTTGGGCAGGGGCGGCGGTGATGGATGGGCGAATTTATTTGGGCTGGTGGTCCGGGAGGGAAAGTGCCGCCGGCGTGTCGTCCGACCGACCGAAGGGCGGCGTCGATTGTTTGTCTCGCCAAGCCGTCAAATTCCTCGTCCGGTCAAACGGTGCCCCCAATTTTCGCTTTTCCTCTATACAAAACTCATCTTTAATTGCTTTCACTGCCGAAAAGCGAAATCACTCAAAAAAATTCAAAAACATTCAGCAGAGTTTAAACTCGGCGAATAAAAACGCCAAAGAAATGGGCCCGGGAGACGGAGCCCAAACAGAAGCACAACAGCCGAGCTTCTCAAACAGTACAAGCAGTAGCTTGGCCATGTGCAGCACGAACAGAAAACAGAAAGACACCGAAGAAAGCGGCGAAGAACGGCACGCAGAGGAAGAGACGAGTCGGGACAACGCCTACCGGTGGATGATCGGCCTGAGCAGCGGAGTCAGTCTGATTGCGCTGCTCAGTGTTTGTCTTTTGGTGCCGTCCCTTTACGACCAAGTGCACAGCATGGCACGCTTTGCACACAACGACTTCGCCTTCTGTGAAGTCACTTCTCTTAATTGCTTATCCATTAATCCCTTTGCCAATTAATCCTTCCCTTTCAGCGGTCTGTCAATGACATCGAAAGTGCAGCGCCAAATGCGGCGTTTGTGCTCAAAAACCGCACGCGACGTGAAGCGGACTACGCGGGATATAGCCCCAGCATTTTGCCAACGAATGGGCCACTCTTTCAGGAGTGTCCGGGTAAGCGATACTCTTGTAACTGACTGTTGGCACACCCAAATATCCTTAAAGCGTGTTGCATTCCGGGCGAAAGAGGCCCCACCGGCGACCCCGGCTTGCCCGGTTTACCTGGTGCCCCGGGCCCTGACGGTGCGCAAGGTCGTCCCGGCACGACGCCGAATGCGTCGTGCATTCCCGAGCGCGTGTTTGAGCCCCCGCCGTGTTTGCCATGCCCTCAGGGTCCTCGAGGGCCTCCAGGTGCTATTTGGCATTTTGGGACTTCCGATATTTCAATTTAAGGTCACCCCGGATTCCCTGGAGAGGTAAGAAGTGTTCCAAGTAAGTGTTCGAGTTTTTACTCAGCCTGGCGATCGTGGCATACCGGGCCGACCTGGCCAAGATGGACTGCCTGGCAAGCCGGGCGAAGACGGGCCGCCTGGGCCGGACGGAGCGCCAGGACAACCAGGGCCATACGGCGACAAAGGGCCCACCCCTGAGGCGCACATAATTCCTGGCCCACCGGGAGACCCGGGCGAGACGGGACCATGGTGAAAACATTATTTTCTTTTCAATAAAAGAGATACTTTAAGGGGTCCGCCCGGCCATCCTGGACCTCCTGGCGAAGACGGATACCCCGGAGGATCGGGCGAAAAGGGATGGCCCGGGCCGCCGGGGCCGCCCGGTCCGATGGGAACACCGGGACTGCCGGGGCCAATGGGAGAGGCGGGCCCTATCGGTAAGAGAGTAAGGAGACAAACAAAAGAAAACACCTTTCGAAGGCACTCCCGGCACATGCGTATGCCAAGACACTGAAGTGGTGTTGACCGAGAAAAGGCCGTTGTCGCCGTCGCTTCCGCCGGCGGAGCCGACGGGCGACGCTTACGGCGTGGGGAAAATGGGCGCATTGACACCCCCGGCCTTGGAGAGCGCAAATACAGTGACGGATGAGCTGTACAAGCGGAAGAAGAAGAAGAGGAAGATGAAGAAGCGCATCTGATTGATTGGTCACTGATCAGAGGACGGAACGGAAATTGGCGAATGATTAGAGCCAAAAGAAGCGATTGACTGCCCGAAGGCATTCCCCGGCAATGCCAACAAACGCTGCCGTCCCTTTGTTGCCTCTTTTTCCAAATCTTGTGCCAAATCGATCTTTTTTTGTTTGCTATCATTTGATTTGATTATTCGTTCACTTTTGTGCCTTTCCATTGCTCACCCTTTAATTATGCAATTCAAATTTTAATAAAGAAATAGGCAATTAATTCACTCCAAATTAATGCACATATTAATTTCAAACACTTTTCATTTACTGTATTTACCTACAGTACTCGAAACATTTGGTTAAAAGAAGTAGATCAATTTTGTAATTTTTGCTAAATAATTGGTAAATAATTTTGTCAAATTTACAAATGATATAATTAATTGATGTGACTTTTTGGCACATCAAAGTTTGTCTGAATCCAACATAAATGGATGAGATGAATACATGAGTTAGGAAAGCTTTAAGCGAAAAGTTGGGGGCCGGCAAAGTTTGGGTGTTTTTGTTTCCCGGGCCAATGTTTTTTCCGACCGACCGAACCAACGCCCATTCCCTCCCCCCCCCCCGCCCAATTGCGTTTTTTGGGGGTTACTTTTTAACACATTCAATCAAATGTGGTCGTCCATTCTCCCATCCTTTGTTTGTTCCTTAATTGTCAAAAGTGTCTCCCCTTTCTTTGATTTGTCCGTGTCTCTCTCTGTTCCTTCCGTCCGTTTCGTTTCGTTTTCTTCGGCTGATTGGTCGTGCGCTTCGCCCCCCCCCCCGTCCTCCGTCTGTCCCCCGGGGGAAGGGATGGACTGTCGCCGTCCATCGCCCTTCGTCGGCGCCCTCTGCCTTTGAACAGTTGCTCATCCACCCTTAGTTTCTGATCATCCGTTGATCGGTTGGGTCGCGCACTTTTCATCATTTCCCAAATCGCCGATCTGCCGACCGACAAACCGAACAAAGGCTGAGACGGAAGAAAGAAGCGAAACTGACGACAGACGAAAAGCGAAACGGACGGAGGAAAAACGAAGCGGTGAAAGAGCAGCGAATTCACTCAAAGAGATCATTTAGCAACGGCACTTTCAGAGAGAAAGGAATGCTATCATCAGCAAGCAAAAAGAGGCACGGAGAAAGGTAAAAGCAAAGGCAAAGTGACAGAAGAAGAGGGCACAACGTTTGTTGGTTTGGCCAGGTCCGATTCCCTCTGCTCCTCCTCCGATGATGCCCAATCGGTGCGCCATTGGGTGTTTCAATGCGTCACCGGACTACAAATTGCCTTCAGGTAATATGGGATTTAATTAAGTGACAAAAAATAAAACTCCAAATTTGATGCCTAATTATGCTGTAAGTTATGCTTTTTGTTTCCTCCCCTCGCTCTCTCTCCCTTTTCAGTTGTCTCTCTCTGCTGGTCGTGGCACTGAGTGTGCCATTAATGTACAGCCAAGTGCACACCACTCTCGCTTATGTTCAGGAGCAAATGCACTTTTGTGAGCAGTCCATTGTGGATGCGCAACTGTCGCTTCAGTCGCGCGCGTACCGCCCGCGGCACGCGACACGCGCTAACCGCACGGAACGGCAAGCGGAGTACGAGGAGAGCAGCGGGGGAATGGCATCACTCGGAAGCGGACAGCCAATCGAGACGGAATGCCCGGGCTGCTGCATCCCTGGCCCCCCGGGGCCACGGGGACCCGCCGGACAGCCGGGCAAGCGGAAATTGAAAACTATCGTTAAACGAGAGTTCAAAAAGACTTAGAATTGAAATTAGGAAAATACTCACGCTTCTGTTCCCTTTAGGAATGCCTGGAAGACCGGGAACAGCCGGGAAGCCGGGATCCCCTGGCCTATCTCCAAACCAAACGTGTCCCATGCAAGTGAAGCGGGACCCGCCCCCGTGCCGGCCGTGTCCCAAGGGACCGCCCGGCATCAAAGGGTGGCCCGGTTTTCCGGGTGACGTTGGCCCAGTCGGTGCGCCGGGCGAAAAGGGCCGAGACGGAGACGACGGAGCACCGGGTGGGCATTTCAACTAATGAAAAAATTTATTTTGCTCTTCTTCAGGTGAATCAGGACCCCAAGGCCCGCCGGGCTTCCGAGGAGCCCCCGGGGCACCCGGAGACAAAGGCGAAACTCCGAAAGGTGGGGAAATTAATTGGAGAGGGAATGGGGCGATTCTAAACAATTCAAAGTCAAATGGGCAGCTTTAATGTATTATCGGAACAGGCGAAGTCCGCGAAGGCCCCCCGGGCGACCCAGGCCCCCCAGGGCCAATCGGAGCCAGCGGAGTGCCGGGACTCCCTGGCCGAAACGGACAGACAGGGCCGCAAGGAGGTAAAGCTGTTTATCATTCCGCCGAGACCTTTTTGTTTGTCAGATCGGGGTTACCCCGGCAACCCTGGAGAGCCTGGCGAGTCCGGATACCCCGGCCCCGAAGGTAAAATTAAGAGACAATGCAAGGGACCGAAACAATTTAGGCCCTACTGGGCTCCAAGGCCCTCCCGGACAGCCCGGGGTTTGCGTGTGCCAGGTCAGCAGAGGTCAGCATTTGCCCTGGCAACAGTTCATTTCCCACAGAACATCGATTCCATCATTGTGGCCGGCCCGGACCCTTCACAGCCGCGGCTGGCCGAGTCCAGCCAAATACAGTACCCATCTTACAACATGCAACCGGCAAACGAATACGGTGGATGAGAGGAAAAGCGGAAAAGAGAAAATTTAACTGTTTATTTATTTACAGAAATATTAGAGAATTATAAAAAATGTTTGCTTAAAAAAAGCTTTTAAACTTGAACATCCCTTTTTTAACATGCTCCTCTCTTTTTTCTACATTACCTTTACCCTCTTTTCCTTCCAATGATCAAAGTAAGTTTCTTTTAGTTAGTCCAATTAATTGTCAGTCCCTTTTCTTTTTCCGTGCCGTTCCGTTCCCTTTTTTCGGTGAATCCCTTCATTTATCCCCAACTTTTGTTCTATTTCATCTTAATTCAAAGAGTTACCATGTCAACCAATGGAAAGTTTGTCGTCCCGTAAATATTATCGTTCTGTCGGCAAACTACTAAGACGAAGAATTGCCGACTGCAAATGCCATCGCTGAAACGACAGGTGACAATGTGAGGAGACAATGGCACAATTTCAACATTAGCAATTATTGAAGAGAATCATTTCAATTTCATCGCAAATTCTTCAATTTTATTAATTCATTACGCGCCGAAAGTATTGCACCAAAAAAATTATTTGAAAATACATAAGTAAACAAATTGAAAAATTAACATTAATCCTACGATGAACGGTGGTTACGGCTTTGGCGGATACGGTAATGGGATGATGCCGATGGGTTACGGTAATGGTGCCTTCTCTTATGGCATGTCATCGCCTTTTGTGCACTTTGACACGGACGAATACATTCTGTTCGATTTTTGGCATCCCTTCTCATCGTTGGGTAAATGAATTTCCGATTTTGGCATTTTCCCACAGAATCCTTTTGGCTTTGATCAGATTCCTTTCATTTGATTTCCTTTAAAATTGCTCCTTTCCCCCCCTTCCCTTCTCTTTCTCCCTTTCCCTCTCTTCCCTCCTTTTCTCCCTTCCTCTCTTTTCCCCCCTTCCCTTCTCTCAATCCGATGGTTTCGTCAAATTTTCGGAAAACGAACAGAATTGGTGATGCCTAGCGATCAGACGCAAAACAACGGCACTTTGCCCTCGGGAAACAATTCACTTCTGGCACTCAGCAACATGAAGTAAAATAACGGGGACAATCAAAGTCTCCGATAGGATGAATAGTTTTGATTTCGTCTCTTTTTTCTTTTGCCTATTTTGCCGTGCCATTCTTTTTTCGGCTTCCCTTAGGCTTCGCTTTCGTCCCACTGCCTTTGATGTGCTGTTTCCCTCACTTCATTCTTTTTCTCCCTTCCTCTCTCTTCCTCTCTTTTCCCCCCTTCCCTTCTCTTTCTCCCTTTCCCTCTCTTCCCTCCTTTTCTCCCTTCCTCTCTTTTCCCCCCTTCCCTTCTCTTTCTCCCTTTCCCTCACTTCACCTCTTTTTCTCTCCCTTTGATGTGACTCTCCAATCTCTTCTCTTCTTTCATTGCGTCTTTTTCGTGCCGTTTTTCTCCCGTTGGCCTTCCCATGGGTTTCTCAGCGTTATGCAAAGTCCCAACAGAAACACCGCCGCCACTCCGCAGAAACATTCGTGAACACATGGCAAAAGGCGTTGCCGCATCTCAAAACGGGCATTTAGTAACCCAAAAGTGAGAAGGGATGAGAAGGGACCTGAACAGCCCTTGCCAATCCGCTGGCCATCCCCGAAAAAAAGGCCAACCGAAGCAAAGCCCAGACGGACTTTTGCTGGTGAGAAAATCCGGCACAACTTCAAAAAGGAGCTTTTCTCAGAAAAAGGAATAAATGCATCGCAATTATTCATACTGAAGCAAAAGCCTCACGGCCAAAGTGCAGAAAATGCCGTGCGTCGCGTGCTCCCAAAAACTGACTTGGGCCATCTGTTGCTCCAAAAGGGACAGCGCCGATTTGTCCGCTCCCATGGACCCCTCAAAAGTTTAATTCCGTTGATGGCACAGACTTTGCCTTTGCCTGTTCAGACACGGAGAATTGGTTGAGGGACCAAAGATAGCCATGCATCCAAACGGGGCTGAACAGAAAATGCCGAAGCTGAACACTCACAAAGACGGCGAGCGCGAGACGGAAAGCGGAGCAGAAGAAGCGACGCATGGCCAACTCGCGGGCGGAAACCCTAAAAGGACAGCGGAAGGAATGGCCAAGCGAAGGTCGACGACCGACCAATCGCCGGAATGGAGGAAAAGCACCGATTGGGCACTCTCTGCCGCAAATGCCGGCCTTTCATTTTCTTCCATTTAAAATAAATTCAAAAAATAATTGAAAAAATACGAAGGAAATGCTTGGAAAGAAAGGAGAAAAATGGCGAGAGAAGAGGGCGACCTTCACAAAATGGGGGAGACAAGCGCAATTTGGATCAATAGCAGCACTTAATGGGCGAGGGGAACTTGGGGAAAAGTGTTGGTTAGATTTTAAATTGGGAAAAAATTAAAAAAAAACAATTAGAAATTCTGCAGATTTCTCCCGCTGGAAATGCGCACTTCAAAATTCAAAATTCGGATTTGCTTCTTCCTTCCGTCCGTCCGCTCCGATTTTTTGACCCTACGATCAGCCGCTGTTTTTCTCTTTCTCACTTTCCGCCTGTGCTTCTACTCCGATCAGTCCGATGATCGGTCGCTTTTCGTGTGCTCAGTTTTCAGGCAGAGTCCCCCCCCCCCCACTTCGGTCGGTCAGTCCCCGTTTAATGAGTGAATGTCCCCAAAATCCGGTCACTACTCCATTGGGTTGGGTTGGTCATGGGGCGGATGATGGCCGACCCTTCGCAAATGCTCACTTTTTCCTCCTCAGTCGCTCATCAAACTTCGATCAATTTGTCGTCCTCCGTTCGAATTGAGCTTTTTCATTCGATCGCTTTGCAATTTATTCGCTTTTCCTTTTGTCCAAACCCATCGGCCAACAGAAGTTGCCTTATTAAATTAATGGGTGCCAAAAATAACGGCGACAGCAATTTGAAACGGCGCACTCGGCTGATCATCGACTTGGCCTACCGATCGGCGCTTCTTTTATTGCTGGCCAATCAGCGGCACTTGGCACGAACAACATTCAGTAAAATTCAGTAAAAATATGCAGAAATATGTCAGAAACATTTAAAATCGAAATTTGTTTCCTTTTTTTACTTCGATGCTTTTCATTCCGTCAATTGCTTTTGCTTCTTTTTCCGTCCGTTTCCCTTTTCATTTTTCGATGCTTTCGCACTTTCTCAGGTTGGCCCAGGGCGCGCATTCCCTTTGAGGACGACCCGCGGCTGCTGGTCGACCCGGACCAAGCGGTTGCACTGAACAACGCCCGCATGGACCTGCAGGTACGCACCTGCGTCCGCTTAGTTCCGCGTCGTGCCGAGGCGGATTATGTGTTCTTCAGCGACCTCGGCCCGCACATTGAGTGAGCTTTAGGCATTTTAAATTTGAAATCATTAATTGGTCTTGATCAACTCATTATTATTTATCGTTTCGATTTATTATAAAAGCCAATTTGTGCTGCTTCAGATGCTGGAATATGTTCGAACCGTTCCCGCCGAAAGGGCGAATTCTGGTCAATGCCGGTACTTCCTGCCTTGAGCCGATGCGCCGTCCCCACCGGCCACGGCGCGTATTCAGCGATTGTGAGTTGATTTTTAATATGTTTGAATGTCACTGTTTCTACACAATGCCAACACATTGGTTCAGGTGACATTGAGTACATTAACCATTTGTACAATTGCCCACGGCGGAGAAAGTCTTCGCCCATTTGCCCAGCGGGGCGACTAATTATGGCAAAACCGATGGAACTGCGCCAGCTGCAGCACCACACAACGCCAATGGCAGAGGACCAGGAGGAATTGGACATGACGAGCACAAACCCAATGCCAACCACAACGATGACAAAGACAACGACGATAGAGATGGAAGAGGTGGAGGATGAAGAGGGAGGGGGAGAGGCACAGGAAGAGGAAGAGGAGGTGAAAGAGCAGGGCGAGCGAGAGGGCGACGGGGAGGAAGGGACGGAAAACATCACGCCTGGGACGGAGACAGAGAGAGAGACAGAGACAGAGACGGATGGAGAGAGTGAGAGAGAGGACGGCGAGGGAAAAGGGGACACGGGCGGAGCAGCAGCCGAACAATCCGCAGAATGGGCCGAGGTGAATAAAGGCGAATTTGCCGGGAGGGGGAAGGGAACGTATTGGGGAAATGAAAGATGGGCGAAATTGGGTTGATCAATTCTCAAGGAGATTCTTGGGAATTTTCAACACTCATTCTCGACGACATCGTTGCCCAATGGAATCACAGAGTCGGAAATAGAGGCCAAAACTGCAGCTGATCGTGTGTTTGACACAACAATTCGAGAATCTGCCGAAGCGATCGCCTCTGAGAAATCTCAGAATCAACCGGAGATGACGACGACGGGCCAAGAGATGACGCCAAGTGCAGTGTCAACGACGGCACTTCCGGAAATGCTAGTGACAGAAGCAAATTCGAAAGAAAACCCAACGGGGACGACGGCGGAGTCAGTGCCCGAGCCGACTAAGTCGAACACAATTCCAAGGAGGAACAGCACCATCACGACTCTAACAGAAGCAGAATGGAGCACAGTGACCGAGCCGAACTCGCCGAAAAGGACGATAGAAAGAATGGCCACAACAGTACAAGCGACAATTGAAAAAAAGACAACAGAACAACGGACAACTGAGCAACGGACAACTGATCAAATGACAACTGAACAAGCCATTAGAACAACGTCAAAGCAAGTCGGTGATCGGTTTGGACAGCAGCAATTCCCATTTTAATTGTGGCACATTGCCAAATGTTTTTGTGATTTAGCAACCAACAACTTCCTATCTGTGGTCCACAATGACCAGCACTCCTTCAGTGATTTGGCCCTTCGTTTCTGATCGGACAGTGTCTCTGGCAACTGCCGATTTCTTCTCGACCACTCAGCAAATCGTTCCAAAGGCTGAAAGTGACCCGCCGTTGCGGCATCCTTTCCCTCTGATGATGACGCTAATGTGAGTCGGTTGATGCAAACGATTGGACACAACCAATTCGTTGCCCTCAGCACCACCACAACGACAACGACAATCGCCCCACCGCCGCCCGATTGGGTGCGTTCGGTGGAGGAATCGTTCAGAATCGGTGACCAAAGCGTTGACCGGACAAAGACGAGCAGCACGGAAAAGCCGGGCACAGCGGGGAGAAGGAAGTCGAGCAGCACCTCGGTGGAGGAAAAGCAGCCGAAGGCATCGGAAGAAGCGGAGCCGAAGCCAAAGATAAAGCCAAAGACAATGGGACCGGCGGAGAGCGAACAGAGCGGCGCAGAGGAAGACGAAAAGTCAAGCCGACCGTTGGTGGTCGGACTGATCGAATTGCCACCCGGCGAAGGATTGGCCATTCGAGAGAAAACAAAGGCAAACAAACGGAGGGGCAAGTGGAGGAAGGGGGAAAGGGTTAATCATTTTTGGTAATGGATCTTGAAAATGAGTATTTACATAAATAACTGCCGAACTTTGACAGATTTGCACTTTTTGGCGTATCCGAACTTTCAAATGATTGGTTAATTTTCTAAGAATTGGTCATTTGATTTTGAAAAGAAAAATGCATTTTCATTTATCAATATTTTTTAATAGTTGGGAATTGTCTAAATCACTTTTAGCCTCGTGTGGTCCAAGAAGCGATTGATTAATCTTTTGCAGGTGACCAAAGTGATCGAAAAGACCAAATACATCGGCCCCTGCGGTTCGGCATGTCATTACGGTAAATGGCTGACAGAATCACCCAATTGCAATAAAACGATTAATTAATTAACTGAGATGGCCAATTGGTACGCCTCTATCGCTCGATTAATAACAAACCCTCCGTAATGGACCACTTTTACACCACCGAACGACTCGAGCAGCATCTGATGGCATCCCAAGGCTATGTGATGGAGCGTAAGAGCCTTTGATAAACGGACAGTTTGAGTTTGACAACGAATGAAAGGCTTTTCCTTTTCAGCGGCGATGGGCTTTTTGGGACGGAATCAAATCGACCCGAATTGCACGTGCATACGGCCCTTGTACAGAATGTATTCCGAATTCGCAAGTGAATTGGCAATTGTCAAATTCCCATGGGTTTTACGCCTTGGCATTCGCAGATGATCACTTTCTGACTGCCTCTGAGCAGGAGAAGGCCATTGCGGAGGGACTGCTCGGATATGTGCACCAGCGCATTTTGGGCTATTGCACTAATGAGCCGGGCTGTGGCGCGTATGTGCCGTTGTACCGCTTTTTCAGTGCCGTTAACAGGGGTTGGGTCTTTGGCATTTCATGGGATTCATTCTTTTTTAGAACATTTAATTTATTTAAGACCATTTTTACACGGCGGATCAACAGGTGTGAAACACGAAGGAATGGAGTAGTATCCCATCATTTATATGCTCATTAAGGAAATGCATTACTATAAAACTCATGCCGAACTCACTTACGCATTCGAAAAAATTGAGTAAGTTTTGCAACAAAAAAAGGGGGGAAAGGCAATGATCAAAAAGCTTTGAGTGATTGTCTGACCCAATCAAAAGGCATTGATCATTGATCGGAGCCCCCTCAGGTGCTATGTGTGGCAACACAATTCCTCCGCTAGAGGCTGTCCCGCGGTGCCATTGCTCGGCGAAAGGGAACAAAGGCGAGACGTAAAAACGGACGATTTTCGGAGGCAGCGCTAACCTCCAAAAACAGAGATAAATTGTTAAAATCTAAGAAGACAACTTAATTTATTTTTTCCTTTATACGGTATTTTCCACTTGAATAAATTTTTTTTGTTTAAATTTTGCTATTTTCAAAAGTCGCTTAAGCATTAATCAAAAAAAAAAATAGAATAGCAAAACTAAATTATTTTACCTAATTTGTAAGCACTGGCGGAAAAATGAAACAAAAATGAAAACAACTTCAAATTGCTCTAAAAAATAAATGTCTTTCGCGGCGGGCGGATACAATTTTGTAAATACAGTATGCAATGAGGATTTTGTATTCATATAATTTTCAGTGTTTTTCCTTTATTTACCTATTCATACCTATCAGGGATGACACAGATTTCCGACTTCCGAAAAATTTTAGATGTAGAGGAATTTCGATTTTTTGACCAATTTCAAAACCCGGACCCGAATTCGAACAAAAAGTCGAAAATTCAAAATTTTCAAAATTCACTTTTATGTTCGTACCTGTATAAGGAAATTTTTGGAAATTTCTTTTGAAGTTTTGCCAATTAAAATGTTTTATTTTAAATTGTAAATTTATTTTTCTAACTTTCTACTTAATTTTTACTTCCAAATAAAATTTGAAATCATAAAATTTGGTCATTTTGAACAAAATCTTAAATTTATCGCTTTTTCTTTTTGCTAATCCTAATATTGTAATTACTTAAGGTGCAAATGACCATTTCCATTTTTCCGCGTATTTGTCCCTCTTTTCCTCCTTTTCTCCGGCATTTTCCTTCTTCGTCCGCTAATTCGCTCGCTTTTCGTCGCCACTTTTCTCTGACCGGCCCCCGTCACAGCTTTTTCTTCGATTATTTCACTAAAGTTCGATTTGAAATTATAAAAAAGGAAAAGTCGCTAAACGAGTGAATCCAAAGGATTTAGCACCCCAAGGACATGCCCCCTCTCCGCGACTATTTGCCCCGTCCGACGTGGGTAAAACATGGCAATGAATTTCCGTTGCGACAGCTTTTACCAGGACATTATGGTTGGTTGTTTGTTGCCATATCATCAAACGCTGTTGCGGTTAAATTCTTTTCCAGATGATCCCGAGTGGCACCCCAAAGACCGCGGTTACGCCGGTTCACCGCGTTTTGGCGACAAAATACCCGAAGACATGTTCGTAAAGATTTACTCAATTTCAAACAGAAATTTCACCCGAAAACTGCTGGAATAATAATAATACCATTTGAATTGAACCGTTTTCAAGTGGTAGAAAATACGGTTTGACTAATTTTGAGGGCAAAATAAGACCCTAAGACCGAAGAATACTTTCTTACAATAAAACGAAACTGCTTATTTTCTTTGTCTTTTTAGCATGATATATCGTAGAAGTCCCACCGAAGAAGAAGTGCCATTTCTCCACAAGGCAATGCACAAATTGATGTCCATGGTATTTTGGTGGGTTCATTCTTCGTGTAGAGAAAACATTTAGCAACTTTTTCGATGGGCTCTCAAATTGGGACCGATTTATTCCATGTCAGTGGTAAAAAAGAAAAAAGCGAATTCAATTGGAGGCACTTTTGAATTAAGTAATGCTTAGTATGTTAATGCTAACAGATTTTATAAATGCTATTGTTAGTCTGCTTCAAAATTTAAACATATGGAAATGTGAGCTTTATATTGGCACGGAATGGCAGCAACAATTATTTAATTGCTGACCAAATCGCTCAATATTTACCTCAAAAATCGTATTTTACGCATCCCCCAGCGTTGCTTCTTCCAGTTACTAATTGTTCAGGTATTGGGTTTTCTACACAATCTATTGGCATCATCAAGAGCAGTTTACGGTGAGAGCAGGGACGGTTTCTACAAATAAATTTTCTTGATTTCAAGGAGATTTCGCAAAATTTTTTGGGAAAGTTTGGGTGCGGTAGTTTTGAAGGCGGTACCAACAAACCGAACATAAAAAACTTTATTTTTTCCTTAAAAATTTCGGGTGCGGATGGATCTTGGGGGGAGGGTACGTACCCCCCCCCCCTGGGACCGTCCCTGGGTGAGACTTCGGTTTTCGGTTGTTTGCCCCTCCCAAAAAAATTCTGGTTACGGACCTGTCCCCTCCCCTTCTGTTGGAAAAACTTTAAAAGCTTATTTTTATACCGTTAAATGGATTCCATTTTAGGAAGTGCCTAAAGTTTCTACGCACACAAAAGAACGAAAAAAGCTTATTCCATTTGGTTTTGAGATTTTTACTAGATTTATGGTGTTTTATTTCTAAAATTGGTTACTTTTCCAATTTTTGTGGTTACGAATATTTTATATTTGCGCATTTTCATATAAAACATGCAATTCTTTTCAGGGTGAATGGTACTTCCCGTACCATTACGAATGGACGGACGAGGAGCTCGGCGTTCCGCCCGACGACGCGCCTGACCCGGAGGAACGCCAATTCTGGGGCCATCCGGGCGAACTGATCGGCACTTACCGCGCATAGAAAGAGCCGTTTACATTAGGAGTCTTCATTAATGACGAGTTGATCGAAAGCAAATAAATTGTTTCGGATAGGCCCTTTTGCTTTTGGCAGTCCGTAATTTTGTAAAAAAGGAGAAAAATGGACATTGTTACGATAAAGTTGGATGTACTTTCCGTTTAGTCATTTCCGTTTGTTCGGTCCTTCGATTTCTGTCTTCGTTAAATTGTTAACCCCATAAATGTTAACTATTTCAATACTCCGTTCATTTCTTTTTGACGATCCCCCAGGGGTGTGCCGAGTTTCGTGTCGTTCGTTTTCGGATTTAAATTTTTAAAGGAACTATGTAACAATAAAAAATGAAATTCAGAAAAATATTGCTCCAAAATTGAAAAATCATAGAAACCTTAAAAAATTTACTCGATGTTCAATTTTTCCCCGGATTCGCTTATTGGCACCGAATAATGGCCTGGACCACCTGGATCCAGGACAAATTCAGGTCCAAGATGAATTCTATAAATTAGACAAACAAAATAGTTTGTTTTCGTTTCGTACGAAAATGGTTATTTTTTCGTTTTCGTGTGCCGTATTCGTCCAACAAAAAGATTTTCTTTTTTGAGTTTGCACTTTTTGCTGATCCCCTTGGGAAGAGGGGCGATTTTGGTCGCTTGCTTTTCCTCTGGGGCATTTCTCTCCGTGGGATTAAGCGTTTGTTCTTTGGGGTTGCCCTTCTCTGTTTTCTCCTCTCCTCCCACGCTTTGTTTTGTTTACATTCGGTTCCTTTGGCCAAATGTCTCGGCTTTGAGTGTCTCTCCGTGCGCATTCCTTCGTCGATTAGCACTCTCCGTCGGGGGTTGCATAATTTTGTCTTTTATCGGCTGCGGAGCGGAATTTTGGCAATGCGCGGAATTTGCGCGCCATGGCCGCCACGCGATTTGGCCGAAGTGCTCAAAATTCTTAGGGCGAGTCCTTTGGTCGGCCAACAAGCGAAATTCTGATCAGTTGGGACACGCTAATCGACGGATTAATTAAATAATTAATGGACGAGTGAAAAGGATGAAAAGAATTCTGACAATGAAAAGGCATTTGCATATTTTTGTTTGCCATTGCCTTGCCCCGACTCTCATTCCTTCGGTTTTTTGTTCCTTTGCCTTTGCTTTCCATGGGTTAATTGCCCCGGGTGTTCGTCGTCCTTCGCGCCGTCTTTTGGCGGTCGTCGGCTGCGAAGTGCGCGTGCCCTCCTTCGCCCCCCCCCCGCCCCCTCCCCGGGGCACTTTTTGTGCGTCGTTTGCCTTTTCATAATTACCCTTTGGAGATGAGCACCCACCCGCCCTCCTCTTTTTCCCATTTTCGGCTAATCAATCGCTTTTCGCTGCTTTTCTTTACCCCCCCCCCTCCATTCTCATATTTTTTGTTCTGTCTCTGCTAATGAACGATCCTTTGGGAATGAATATGAATAAATAATTCATTTTTGTGCCAATTTCTCTGAATTGAATGCCGTCATAAGGCGGCATTGTTTTTGGCCAAATTTGCAATTCAATTTGGCCACGCTCATCTCATAATTAGCCTTCAGCCCTTAAATTCACTTTCTCGTCAATGGTTTCTCCCCTTTAAAATTCAATGGATTTTTGGGTTATGTATCAACCGATCAAAGGTATTAATTTCAATTATTCATTCTAATTAAAAATCCAAACAATTTAATTATAAAGTTTTTTGGTGGTAATTTGTTGTTCGGTAAGGCGCCGAAAAAATAATTATCGAGAATATCAAAATGACAGTGAATTATGAGTTTAATAACCGGTAATTTACGCTATTTCGAGACACGAGAAAAACATTTTCATGTCACAAAATGAGAAAAATTGTCAAAAAAGAGGAAGCGAAATTTGAATTTTATCGAAAGAGAGCAAAAACGCTGGAGAAGATAATGAAAGGTATAATTTCTTTACTAAAATGTGCCAAAAAGACGGGTTGGAGGCGAAAAGGGAACATCTTTGGCCTTTGTTACGCCCGATGTGTCCTCGGGTGCCACCAATTCATGGTCCATCCTTAAATAAAATCCAAATGAATGGTTTAAAAGATGGCCATGGTCTTCAAGGGTTTGTCTCTGTCCGATGTCCCACCATTCGTCCCCCTGAATGTCCGCTGCGTCCAAGTCGATTTTCCCCTGCTCCTCTGAAGTTGCCAAAATGATCTGTTCACGGCTCTTCTGATCGCTCATGTCCACTTTTTTGTCGAATAAAATGTCTACCACTCATTCATTTCTCACTCACTTGAAGCATTGGTTAGGGGGGGGGGAAGGTGGAAAATGCCAAGGGAAAACCCCCGAGGGCGGCGGAGAGGCGGCACTTCCATTTCATTTCATTTGCTTTCATTAACCTGTGTCAAAATTTATCTGTGTCGCAATTTTATTCAGTTTCAATTTATTGTACATTTTCATTCCCTCGGTCGATGAGCTTTCTGTTGGATTTATTACACAAATAATTATAAAGAAAGTCGTGCTACCTTCGGACGATGATCCACTGCTGCCGGGCCTTGTGGGGGCTGCAAAAAACGTGCTTCTCTCTCTCTCTCTCTCCATCCGACAATGTTTCTCCTCCCCTTCCGTTTTAACTTTACAAATTCTTTCGGTTTGCGCTGACGCGGCCGAAGTGCACACTTCGAAGAAATTGAAATGCTTTTCAGTTTTAAATTGATCAATCGTTGCAATTGCTTTCATTTCCTTTTAGCAGTTGCATTTCCGCTTTCTCTTCGCTAATCACCGCCTCTTTGTCCCTTTTGTCCATTATTATGTCGTCTGTGTTCGCGCCCCGGCCATTTGATTCGCCTTTTCTTCTGCGACGGATAGTATCGCAGCAATGCTCCTCGTCAAATGCTGCAACGACCCTCCCGTGCCGATTAAAAACGGCATTTCCAAGTGTCAGACGGACTGCGACGGCAACAACAGCCCCCGGTAAAAGGCGAAGGTCTTCCTCGGAGAGCTTACTTCGACCGTGCCGTTCCGTGCACGCTCCGTCCGCCGTCGTTCTGTTAGCTTTTGTTTTGTTACTAATAATTGGCACAAAGGACGGGGCCAACGCAATGCCAAACGAATGGGAGGAGCAGCGAATGTGCGGACGACTGCTGATCCAAGCATTAAAAATGGTGTGCAACCACCAATACGCGCAGCCGAACAGAGGTGGGAACAGACAAAGGGAGACGATTAATTAGTGCAATTCATTAGCCCCAAATTAGCAAAATGATTGGTCGTCCTTTGGTTCCCATCGAATGCCCTTTCCTCTCAAATTTCCATAAGTCTAACACCTCTAATTGTCAGCCGAAAGCTCCTCCTGACCATTTTTGAGCTTGCCATGCAATTCCATTAGCTCATTTTCAAAATGAGATTATCCGCCCCCCTTTTACCATTTCTTTTCTCAATAAAACCTTTTGTCTTTTTATCATTTATTCTTTCAAAATTCTAAAAATGCCAACAGACATAACACCCGCCCTCTCCATTTTAAATACTTTCAAAATAATGTTTTTTCCTTTCTTACGATTTACTCAACATAATCCTCTGTTTTGCCCGACGGGGCGAAATGAGACAAATATAGCCTTCTTCTGCCAACGCAAAATATTTTGCTTTTTTCAACCGCCGGCAAAAGGCGCCGGGGAAATTAGCCTCGTCTGCTGACCATTTTACTAATTATGGCTCAAAGGCACAAAAATGGGAAGGGCTTACAAATTAATGAGGAGGAAAATGGATGACAAAGAAGAGAGAGAAAAGGAATGACCAAATTGAGGGAAAGGCCAAAGAAGCGCAATTTCAAATTAGCACCTTTTGCAGATAATTTCTACGAAACCACCGGCGTTTTGTTGCGCGTCCGCCGTTCGTCCGCCTCCCGCGCTTATGTGGTGAAGCGGCAACGGTCGCCGACAGACGACGGCGCCGCGCCAATGGCCGCGCCACACGGAGCGATGGGACGGAACAGACGCGGCATCATCTGGGAGTGCTGCACCAACAAATGCTCGCTGAATTACATTCGCAACAATTACTGTGCCGCACCGCCGCACCAAAGCGAACAGACAGAGGAAAACGCCGCATTCCAATTGGAGGACGAGCGGAGGCGGCGGAAATGATACACTCAGCAACGGTGGGGAATAAGGACGAGGGAAAAGCATACGGGAAAAGAAAACGGGGAAAAGAAAGAGGGAAAAAGAATACTTTTAACATACATTTTTAAATGCCTATACACGGCGATAAAGAGGGGAAAAGAAAGCGGGGAAAAGATTATTATTTATTTATTAATCAGAACGCCAAAACTTTGCAAAACTTTAAATTTTCTTGGGATTTTCCCTTGTAAAAATGGAAGAGCCGATCTCGAGTTAAAAACTAGACAGCTAAAAAATAAACTGTGATTCGATAGAGGGGGTCAAATATGGGCCTATGCAAAATTTTAAGAAAATTGGTCAATAGGAAAAATTTTTTTCAAGGACAACAAAATCAAATTTATTTGCAACATTTTTAGCATAAAAAAGGTTTTTTGGACAAAAATCTGTTAACAAATCGCATTAAAAATTACAAAATTTTTCCCGGCGGCGCCTATCGGCTCCGCCGGACCCCCCTCCCCTCGCCCGTTCACCAAACAAAAAATTTGTTAAAAATCTGATTTTTGATCCCGAACGCAATGAAATTTAGAATGAATTTGTCCTCCTTTGGTACGTCAGTCTGTGCTGCGAGTGACCAAACACCGAAACGAACGAAAGCGACGGACGACAAAACCAAACAAAGCCAAGGACCATTCCCAAAGCATCCCAAAATGATCGGCAATGATTTGCGTTCATTGTTAGTGTTATCAATGAATTGAAAAATGATGCAAAAGTGCACTTCGAAAAGAGTGCATTTGCACTCTTTTTGGTAATGGAGAGACGCCAAAACAGGCGCCAGACAATAATATTAATATCCAAAACAAACAGTCCAACTCCCCAATTTCCCACTTCTCATTTTTTGTTTGTTTTTGTCAGCAGGTGACTTCCGCCCCCGCCAGGAAGTACCACCAATTTTACCTTCCCTTTTTTAATGAATCCAACCTTTTTTGTGAGTGGGAAAATTGCTTTTCAGACGAGCAGACCCATTGGCATGAACAACTATGAACCAAACTCCTACGCCAAATACTCATTTTTATTTGTATTGCGTGTTAAATTGAGGCGAGGGAATTCTCACCGGCCCATTTAAACAAAATGTAAATGTAAACATTGCGACAGCAATTGCGCAGATTTTCCCTTCCACTGATACAAATCGGCTCAAAAAGTTCTGAACCTATAATCACACAGAGGGAAATTTTTTCGCGCGAAAATCCAACCGAAAAATTGCGAACGTTCGGTACAATAATTATGTGGCAAAGAGAAAATGGAGAGGTAAAAACTAATTATCTTTTGCATCATAAGAAACAAAATGAATAATGATATCATTGAGCAAAAGCGAAAGAAAGGGGAAAAAAGGAGGGAATGGGAATTATGACAATGGCAATTTGGGAACGTAAAAGTGCAGTGGAAATGCGCCATTTTGGTGGTCGTCCATCGCTTTGGTTGTCTCCAAAGCAATCTTTTTGCTTTCGTAGTGTTCGAAATCGCCCCATTCCCCGGCCAACGACAGTTTCTGGACAAAGTCCTGCAAAAACACCGATTGAGTGAGTGGCCAAACAATTCGAATGGTTTTCTTCCAATTTGCTTACGGGGATGCTTGTGAATTGCAATTCTAATCGGCTCGCTTCGATGTCCAACACATAAAATTGTGCGTCCCTTTCGTTTCCTCTGCGTTTACTCTCTCCGTTTGCGACTCCCACGGAATTCCATCCGAAACGCATTGCCGCCCATCGTCCGAATGCGTCCCCCGCGCCGCCAACTCGCAGTTTGAGTTTGCTGCCATTCTACCAAATTGAGGGTGTTTTCGCTTCTTTCCAATTTGACCACCCCCCCCCTTTTTCCAAATTGATTTTTTTTCCGACTCCAAATTCCTCTCACTTCGGTCTGTTCGACGTTCAGACGAACATTGGCACCACTGACATTGGCCTCCCGTCTCTGGCCACAGTTTGGATTTTCAACCAACGCAAAGTCCGAATTTACTTTGACTAAAAAGAAAAAGGACACAAAAAGGGACAGTTTTTATACTTTTTGTGCTGTCGGGAGGAGATGACCACAGAAGATGAGAGAAAAATGACCACAAAGTTGTCAAGTTTTTCTGTTTTACGGGCGTCACGCAACGATTACAACCGGGGCAAAACTCTTCGTAAGAAATTCGAAGGTCCAAAGGGATTGGTTTTCGCTGACATTAAATAATAAATTAATTATTCTTTTTTTACAGAATTAAACCTTTAAAAATTCCCAAAAATACACAAATTTGTAGCGCAGAGGCCCCCACCACCAAAGTTTGGGTGCCTTTTGTTCACAATGTTCGAACCATCCCGCACAAAGGTCGGAAAGCAGCCAAAAAGTGTTGGGAGTGTTGACCGTTTGATGGTCGGAAGGCGAGTCATTCTGACAATTTGTCATTTTTGGCGGGAAAAACAAAGCGAAGAATACGATAAAATGTTAATTAATTAAAGGTTCAATGTCTCGGTAATTCTGCAGAATTACGGGCCCGACGCAAAACATATTTTTCCTGAGGTAAAAAATGCGTAATTACGAATCTGACAATGAGCTCAGATTTTATTTGTTCAAAAATTTGCTGACGATCAAATGATCGGATACAATTACTTTCAAACTCGATGAAAAACATAGATAGAATCAATGATTTTGGAAACTCTAAGGTTCGTAATCGTACATTTAATATTTTTCGTAGGCACCGCAATTCTGCAGTATTAACCGATGTTTCTTTTTTTAATTTCGCATTCAAAACCCACCATTTCTTCAGTTATTGAGCATTTGACTGGATAAACGAGTCGATTTTCACCCTCAATCAGTGCCATTGCACTTTCGCAAAACATTCGCACTGATTTTGAGTCTTGGTCATTCAAATCCATCGAATCAAGAAAAGAAAACAAAAATGAAATTCGCTTTGTATGTATAGTAATATACCTCTGCTCTGGTTTTTTGATTGAAAAATTCTCCAAAATGCAATGTTTTTTCGACCACCAGGGAATAAACCAATTGGCAATGGCGCACTGTTTTGGCTCAATCCGACGAGTGCCCTACTCAAAGTGCCATCACCGCCAACCAAAAATATGCAGTCGGCCTCAGAATTGTCCAACACGCGGCACAGCGATTCCAATTCAGAAGCGGAAGAGACATTAAAAGAGAGAGAGAGAACACTCAAAAAAGGTAATAGTTTAGATGGTAGCACACCTTATTTGACAAAATTTTTTAAAACTTTTAAAATTTGTAATACCATTTCTTATTGGGTTTCCCGGGTCGCTGATCACGAATATAACATCCTTTTTGACTTATTTCGAATCCCGAACCCGGATTCGAACAAAAAAATCGAAATTCAAAATTCTCATTTCTATTCTAAAATGGATTTAAATAAGCTAAATTTACACACAAACCATCGCAACATCAACAAAAAGTCATTCTGTACAGATATGAACATAAAAGTGAATTTTGATAATTTAGAATTTCCGTTTTTTTGTTCGAATTCGGGTCCGGGATTCGAAATTAGTCAAAATGATTGTTAGATTCGTGATCAGCACCCCCCGGAAAAGCCCATAAGACATGTTTTTACAATTTTAAAACTTAAAAAAAAGTTGTCAAAAAAGGTGTGCTACCATCTAAACTATTACCAAAAAAAGTTTAAAAGAATTTTTGCGTTCAAAATAAAGAAAAAGAATGGAAAGTAAAAATTGGCGCAACCTCCACAACATTCACTTGCAGCCCGGCCAAATTGAGCAGGGGAAGCGCATTGCGCTTGAAAAGGTCGGCCGCCCGTCGTCCGCCCGACTCGCGATTGACCAAAACAGTGACACGGCGAAGTCGCTGGGCGGGCCCAAAACTTACCAGACCATATTTACGGGCTCGTTCTGCAAAACTGTATCGAATTCGGTCATCTCTGTAAAATTATCAAAAATATTTATTTAAAAAAGTTATTAATTAAATAATTAACTAAGATTTTAAAACGTCTTAATTTAGAAGAAATTCCCAACTCTAACCATTCTAATCAATTACCTTAAACGTGCCCTTAAAGCGTTCGCCCCATAAGCCGTAGCAATAACTGCAAAAATGCTCTTCTTTTTGTGTGACCATAGTGTTTTAGCAATTTGAGAAATAACCATTTTTCTAATAAAATTTATAATTTTCAGATATCGTTTTTCGCTTGTATGAATTTATATTAGGAGAGGGACAGTATTCCGGGTTCGGAACCCCGTATCTTTTTAGGACCGCGGCGGAACTCCGGATTCTTTGATTAAAATTTCTGAACCGTAATTTTATTTTAAAAACTAGCGGTTTTGATAAGTACCAATTCTTCTGCATTGTTTTTATTGGACTTACCTAAATCTAATCAAATCATGATTCTCTTTTTAATAATTTAAAAATTCACAAAATGACTATTTTTAATGCAGTTTGTAAACTTGCATTGCACCGCAGTCGCATATTTAAAAATTTCCGGGTTATGGATTTTTATGGGACCTGATGAATTCCGGAAACTTTCACAACCTAGGGTCCCACCCCGAATATTTATGTATTTCCTAAAAATTCTCATCCAAGTCAGAATGGCGACTAAGTCTTGTAAATTCTCCATTTTTTTATTTTCTTGCTATAAATAGATTTTAGGAGAATTCTTTCATTTGCTTTCAACTTTTGACTGAAATGGCTAACCATTCATCAGAACATAATCGGGTTACTGATGAAGTCGGGTCCACCGCAACAGATCACCAGCCATTAACCGCGAAGGATAAGGCACTTCACAATTACGTCTTCCGGTCTATGAAGAGAGCGCATGACATGTTCCTGCACGACTATGAGAAATTCCCAGAAAATGATGAAAAAGCGTCAGTTTTATCACTAAACTAAAAGGGTGGGCAAGGGCTAGCAGGTATTACACCCCAATTCGATAAAAGTTAGGAAAAAAAGTGCCCTTAATCCAAAAAGATAATACTGGAGAATTGGTGTCCCGGCGAAAAATAAATTAAAAAAATTTTTTTTTTCTAAAAGTCGTTAAAAGTATTTATGGAGGTTTTCTGGGTTGCTGATCACGAATCTGACATTAATTTTGACCAATTTCGAACCCCGGACTCGAACAATAGTCGAAATTCTCACACATAAAACAAGTTTGAATTTTCGACTTTTTGTCTGAGTTCGGGTCCTGGATTCGGAATTGGCCAAAACTAAGGTCGTATTCGTGATCAGCGACTCCAAAAACCACAGATACATGTTTTTTTTACATAAAAATTTATTTAAAAAAATCAAGTTCTTGATGAAAAATCATAGACAAATCGGCGCTATACTAAAAGTGGGCCTTTTTGAAAATTTTTTCAAAAGGGGGGACCCTTTTGTTTTGCAAAATTTTTTTTGTGATAGTCATAAAAATTTATTCTCTGGGGTTTTTGGGGTCCCCGATCACGAATCCTTCAATTATTTTGATCAATTCTGATTTCCTAATCTAAATTTGAACAAAAAATCATAATTTGAAAAATTCAAAATTCCGATTTTTATTCGAGTTCGGGTTAGGGATTAGAAATTAGTCAAAATACATGTCAGATTCGTGATTAGCGACCTTTAAAACCCCGGATAAAAAATTATCATGGTTTTTTATCTTAAAAAAATTTTGCAAAACAAAAAGGTCCCCCCTTTTGTTTCAAAAAGGCCCACTTTTAGTATAGCGCCGACAAATCAATGATTTTTCGAATTCTGAGCTCAGATCCGTAATCAGCATATTTTTTACACCGGAAAACTCGAAAAGAAAAATTTTAAATTTATTTTTCGCCGTGACACCAATTCTCCAGTATTACCTCCAAAAATTTTCTCATGCCGCCGCATTTCGCTTTGTATTCTCACAATCAAGCAATCTCCGTTTAATAAATATATCAAAATATTTTTTTAGAGAGCGAATTTGGCGCAATACCAAAATCCGAAGTGACTTTCGACACGTAATGAATGCGGTCGAAGAGGCGAAGAAGCGAAAGGCGGCGGAAGTGCTTCGATTACCGAAAAGCAACAGAGAAGCAATTGCAGCAGTCGTAAGCAATGAAAGTGAGGAAAGCAAAATATCAGAAAAAGCTGCATTATTGTCCACGGCATTTTTTTCTTTTGTTTATTTTAAAAAATGTCCACATAATCTCCAATAATATTCCTTGTCAGATGCCCCTTTGGCTATCACAGCTGGCGATGGTGCTGATTTTACCGGCAATTTAATGGTCGCCACTGTTCCTTCAAAGCCTCAACAAGACAATGCGAATTTGCGCGCTTTACTTCCTTCCCGTGCCAATTTGATAACCAAGCCAAAATGGCATGCGCCGTGGAAGCTGTACAGGTCATTCATTGGCTGTCTTCCCTTAAAAAGCAAAGTTCTGTATCGGTTTAGAGTCATCTCTGGGCACACGGGATGGGTGCGGGCGGTGGACGTGGAGCCGAACAACGAATGGTTCGCCAGCGGAGGAGCCGATCGCATCATCAAGGCATGTTAGTCACATGTATATGTAAAACAAAAATATTTTAGATTTGGGACTTGGCAAGCGGACATTTGAAATTGTCGTTGACCGGACACATTAGTGCCGTGAGGGCAGTCAAAGTGGTAAGAGACATTTAAAAATGAATGAATTTTTTATTTCCTTTGCCGTTGAAGCGACGGCGCCTATTGGCACCGCCAGCACCCCTTTTTCAGATTCTTTTTAAAAAATTAAAATGCCGAAAAAAAAGTAATTTGAATAACAAAAAAAGATCGACACATCAAAATGTGAATAAAAGGTCGATTGAAAGCAAATCAGAGACGCCGAAAATTATTCATTGCATTTTTGCTTAAGTCACCACGTCATCCGTATCTGTTCAGTGCGGGCGAGGATAAACAGGTCAAATGTTGGGACTTGGAGTACAACAAAGTGATACGCCATTACCACGGGCATCTGAGCGCAGTGCAAGACTTGGCACTTCACCCGACGCTGGACATTTTGGTAACGTGCGCACGCGACTCGACGGCGAGGGTAAAAAAGAAAGTGAAAAACGGACTTGGTTTGATGAAATTATCTTAAGGTATGGGACATGCGAACGAAGGCTCAAATTTTCTGTTTGTCCGGCCACTCGGACACTGTTGCGTCGGTGATTTGCCAAGGTGTGAATCCGCAAGTGGTCACTGGAAGTCATGACTCGACCATTCGCCTGTGGGACTTGGCCACCGGGCGCAGCATGTGCACGTTGACCAACCACAAAGTGAGTGCTTTGACTGGCATTGTTTATATAAGGGGGAGGAGTTGACCTCCCCGAGGTGGGAGGTTGTCAAAACTTTCATTTAAAAACTCCATTCCACTGCACGCAATCATCTTCAAATTTTCAAAAATTCCTTCAAAGCTTTAAGCCTTGGTCATTTTATGTTGTAACAGGATTTTTTTGAATAAAAATAATTCTAAATGAAAATAAAAATCGTAACGAATTAACGCCGTCGAACTTCTTTCATGAAAAATTTTAACTACAAAAGAAAAATATTTTCATGAGCTTTAACAAATACACTAAATTTTAAGTTTTTTTCCTGCCATACCTTTGGCAGCGTTGATTTTTCTTTTTTTTTATTCATTTTTTCGAAATTCTTAAAAATCAAATAATGAAACTTTTCTGGCTTTAGTTTAGTTTATGCGTCCAATCAATGACCATCCTCACAATCAGTTTTTTTTGCCATAACTTATTTTTACGAGGGAAGGGAGCAAACTGTCAGCGGCCGGGAAATACATATGAGTTATAATACCTTTAGATAGAGCAGAGTCGACTTCTATTATGAATTTTTAATATTTTCCCCCATAGCGAAAACCATACATGTGCGAGGGGTGTCTCGACACCCCCCCCCCCCCTTCGTTCGTCGTAAGGGAGGCGGCTGTAAAAGAGGGAGGGGGTCGTCGTGGGAACGGAGGAGTCGTCGACGATGGGGGGAAAATTTAAAATTTGATCAATTTCCTTAGCTAATTTCATTAAAAAATTCAAAAAAATTTCCCGGCGGCGCCTATCGGCACCGCCGGACCGCTCCCTTCCACAAAAGTTTTTTTGAATTGAAAAAAGGTCGCCGCAAAAAAAGCTGTGTTTGATAGCAAAAAAAAGTTCGTCGCCATAGAAAAAATTTGGGCCTTCGTATGAAAAATCGGTCCCGAGACACCCCCCCCTGTCCCAATCGTACGTCGTATGGCCCTTGGGCCGAGATACCCCTTGCACATGTATGGCGAAAACTCGGAGTTATAGGGGTGCCCTCAAAAACTGAAATTTTCCCTTCAGATATCCTATGTAGTCAACTGGAACGACATTCCCAACCCGAATTTTTTTTTGGCATATAAAACGAAAGATTATAGTCTCGGGAATATACATACAAGAAAAGATTAAAATACTTGGTGTTTTTGATAGAAAAGTGTCCGCTCTTTGGCCCTTCATCCATCGCTGAATATGTTCGCTTCTGGGTCCACTGACAACATCAAACTTTGGAAATTTCCAAACGGCGATTTCGTGCAGAATTTGAGCGGACATAACACAATGATAAATTCATTGGTTGTCAACGAAGACGGAGTGCTCATTTCTGGAGGTATTTTCCGATAAATAATACAATCCATCCTTCGACCAGATATAAGTCAACAAGAAAACATTATAAAATACTAAAAATTTTAGTTTTAACGGCATAAATTTCCTTTTCCCCTCCACAACCCTCCATTTACAATTTAATCATTTAAGGCGATGTTGGCACGATGCACTTTTGGGACTTCAAGTCCGGTTTCTGCTTCCAGAAGGAACACCCGCCACCACAGCCGGGCTCTATCGACTCCGAGCGCGGCATTTTTGCGCTTACTTTTGACAAATCCGGCACACGACTAATCACGGGGGAGGCAGACAAATCGATCAAAATGTGGAAGGAGGACTCGGAAGCGGTGAGAAATGTTCACATTTATATTTTAATTACAAAACCAGCGGCAAGAAAATGTGGGAGGGAATGATTGGCTATTCATAGTTTGATTCTCTTCCACTTTTAGTCAGAAGATTCTCACCCGCTGCTGTGGCGTCCCGAAATACTCAAAAAACAGCGTTTTTAATCCTGTTGTTTTAATTTTGCATTATACATGTTTTTAATTATAAATGAACAAACCCAAAAATTACAAACGCACAAATAAATAAATATGGACAATTTTGGGAAGTTTCCTCTGAGGAATCGAAAATTTCTCGATATGGTCCCAGAATTGCCTACGAAACACACAAAAACAATCAATTAGGTCGTCATTTTTCATTTGAAAATATTATTTGGTGACAAAGGAAGAGTAAAAAGAAATGGAAGACCCGAATATTTGGTGTCCGCAGATTTGCGTTTGCTGTGTGTTTCCCTCAGGCGATGCGATCGGTGGCTTTTTAGTCGGACAATTCGTCGTTCATTTCCGACATTTCAGCGGCTTGTATACTTTTCGCCATTGTTTCTGGTAAAAATGTGACCAGCGGAAGCAATGCGAGCAACAGAAAGCCCTTCATCTGAAAATTTTAAGCCATTAAAATAATATTTATTTTTAATTACCTTTGGTCGCATGACTGAAGCCAGGGCGCCAAATGTGCTAAAGAGCAGAAAAATGCATTCGAAAATTGAGGCGAATAAGGCCAACATGACGGACTGAGTGGGAGTGAGGTGCTGACAAATAGGGCACTGAAAAGGGAGAGGGAAATGAACAGCGATTGGGAAAAGCGGAGAAAATTAAAACGGAAAAATGCAATCATTTTGGTGGGTGGGTGGAAAATGCAGGGCGAGGACATTAATGAGAACTGATTTGTGAGGAATGGGCAATGACCCCCGTACGATTTACGAAACTGCCCCCCCAACCTTGACCACCTATGGTTTCAAAATTAGTGGCGCTGAATGCCACGCCCTCCCTTTGGTCTCAATTCGCGTTTCTCTTCCCAAGGGTTCGCTAGGCTTTTCCTCTTCTACGCCTTGCGCTGGTTTTCCTTCGACCGACCTTATGGGCTCTACTCCCCCTCCTTAGCCAATGTTCGAAATGCCGCGCTCCCTCCCAGTTGGCCCCGTCTCTGTTGTCATTATTGCCCTGGGCCAAATCGGCCCAGAATGGCATCGCCGCCGGCCTTCGCGTAATTTCAGGCCCCAATACCACACGATTCAGGCACATTTCAGGCTGTTGTGATTTTAAATGAGAACAAAATAATTTAGGCTCGAAATGGGAACAGATAAAAAGTGATAATTTTAGATTTAAACAGCCTTAAATACGCAAGGATGGGCTGAGGAGAGTTTGTTGTTGTTGTTGTTTGTGTTTTGGTTGTCATATGTATGTGTCAGCTGTGTACGGCACGGGGGAGGACCCCTCCCCCCTGGGGAAACTAACAAAATTATTGCAAAAGTGGCCTTGGTGAATTTTTGGGCCGAGAAATCGGTGAGCGCAGCGCTAAACAAACAAAATGTCCATCTGATCAAAGAGTTTGGACTGGTTCTTTCTCACCACGTAGTCAATCGAAGTCCCAAGAAAAGAGTTAACCACCCAAAAACTGAGGTCAATTTCCGTACAAAAAGGTGCGGATGAGAATGAGAAGGGTTCACTGTGTCCCCCTCATTTTATGGACGATTTGATGAGAAAGGACGGGCCGCCCCCGGCCAAAAGTCACATTGGGCGAAGGTTTCTCCGCCCCTCCCCGCCCCATCCATCGTCCGACATTTGTTGTTGTGTGGGCAGCGCATTTGCTCGCCCACTCGCTAGAGTTTTGCAACGAATGCAGAGGAAATTCACGTGCAAAGCATAGGAAACGCCAAAAGGGAAAAGGGCTAAAAAAAGTGGAGGACGGCGGGGGGGGAGGCCCAATGCAAAGGCCAATGCTCCAACCAATCACCACAGCCGAAAACGGCGATCGATCAAGTAAAAATGTGTAGTGTTCGTTGAACAAAGGACCGACCGTCTCTTAACTAATTGAGGTTTTTTAAAGACCACGTTATATTTTTGAAATTTTTCTAGTTTATCTTTGTTTAAAAAAATAAACAATTTGACCAAAGCTCAATCAAGAATTTTCCAAAATGTTGTGAAAAAACTAAACTCGTTCTTTGTGTCCAGACAGTCAAAATTCCATTCCTTTGTATTTTTTAAGAAATTCGATAATTTTAACTCGCCTCACCCTCGGACAAAAATTGAACGTGTTCAGAGGGTATTAAAAGAGATTGTCACAATGTGTTTTTGAGGGTGGGGCATTATCAATTATCAGGCGATGTCCGCGGGTGCCTTCCACTCAACCCACGTGACCCATTGTTATTATGGACAGAAATTCAATTAACACGAGCAAACCAATGAAAGAAGGGGAAGGTCGTCCGTCACACCTATTCGCCCGTCATCGTTTTGAGCGAATTTTGCAATATCCCCGGTATTAAATTCGTGTCAATTTGGATCGGCTATTTTTGCGTAGGATTTTTGGTGCCGAGGCGTCGATAAATTTCGAAAAATTATTTATATTTGGTTCAAAACATTTGAACAACCTGCCAAAATTTACCAAGATTTGGTAGGACTAAGTTTTGAGGCCCTAACCTGACCATCAAATGCAGGCCTTGTGGGGATTCCAACTCTCGGCATTTTACATTTTGGGTCTTTCGTCAGCGGTGACAAAAAATGAAAACAATAAATTTTTTTTTATTGGGATTTTCAAAAAGGCAAGCGACAATGGCCATCCCATAAAACGGGCCAAAGTGAACCGACCCGGTTAAATTAATATTAAATACTTAAAAATAAAAAACCATGCAACTGACCATATAGCTGCCCGACTAAATGGCTACTCTACTACTGTATCGTCACTGGGATTTTGCTTAATTAACCGATGAATCTGTTGTTCTGCTGCTTTTTAGTTAAAAATAACACTATCACAATTTAAAATGGATGATAAAAAACGCACGTGAAGTGAAAGTGGCCCTTTCCACTGTGTGTTTACAATTTGTTATTGGAAAAGCGGGAAACAACGGAGTGGGCAGCTGGGTGAGTGAGTGAGTAAGGGTGGAGAGAGGGAAATCATAAGATAAAACCCAACCCAAAAGTGGCGAGAGTCTCGACGCATTCAATTGAAAGTCGAAAACAGTAAGTGCGACGGACAATGATCCGTTCAAAGGAAGGAAAATTCAGTTAAATACGAACAAAACAAAATGTGAGAATTTGGGGGGGGCTGAAAACGGACAGACCGACGATGTTTTTTGTTTTAACTACGGCCGACTTTCTCCGTTTTTCATTTTAATTCCTCACGTAAATCCGATTTGACAAATACTCTCCCTTATCACCAATTATTATTTGATGCTGAAACCGAAACCAAAACATTCAAATAATAAGTAATGGGCCATTAGTTATAATTACTATGCAATTGGTTGGAAAAGTGCGCTGCGCTTACAGAATTTATTTCCTTCCAAAAAGTCCGTCCAATCGACAAATTCATAAAAAAAATAACAACTGTCGATGTTTGGGTGTGCGGCGATTGCCGTCCCCCCCCCCCCCCCCGAGGGAAAGTGAAGGCACGTGAACATCAGATGAAACAGCACAAAAGGGTAAATGGGGGAAGAAGCTAAAAGAGCACACATTCACCCATCTCATGCACATATAATTATGAGGGTGTGAAGAAAATGAAAAGGGGAGGACAAAAAAACACACATATTCTATGAAGGGAAGAGTGGAAAAGATGGGGACGAGAAAGTGCAGTGAGAATACAACAGAGAGAGAGAGGGCGGGGAAGAGAGAGAGGGAGAGGGACGGAGTGCCATTTGGAGTCCACCTTCTACAATTTGTCTGTGCTCGCTTTGCACGATTGCGACAGTTATCGCCGCATGGCTTTGTTGGCCCTCCATCGTTACCATTTGCGGTTGGCCGACTCGGGGCTGCCCAATATGAGTGTTGACCAGGGTCAGTCAGTCAGTCGGTGCTTCGGTTGTGAAGTCCCTCCCAGGGTTGGACCTTCTCGCGGTGATGGCCGATGTGGACACTTTTGTGGCCGATTACTGTTACGATTTGAACGAACAAGTCGGAGTTTGCCGAAAAGGCCTTTTTTAGCGATTCGGATGGCGCTTTTACTGGACATCAATTTTAGTTTTTCATCGAACGCAACGAACACGGAAAGACACAGCTGAACAAGAGAGAGGGCGACGAAAGAAACAATTCGGTGAAAACCCACGGAAGAGAGAGAGGGCGACGAAAGAGAGAGAGAGAGAGAGAGAGAGATGAAAGAGAGAGGGAGGGAGTGAGAGGAGAGAGAAAGGCTGATTTAAAACGCCAAAACGTGATATATTTTCTCGACAATTAAAAAAATGCCCGATTTTTGGTAATTTACAATCCCCGTACCATTCACTTCCAATGATCAAAGTAAGTTTCTTTTAGTTAGTCCAATTAATTGTCAGTCCCTTTTCTTTTTCCGTGCCGTTCCGTTCCCTTTTTTCGGTGAATCCCTTCATTTATCCCCAACTTTTGTTCTATTTCATCTTAATTCAAAGAGTTACCATGTCAACCAATGGAAAGTTTGTCGTCCCGTAAATATTATCGTTCTGTCGGCAAACTACTAAGACGAAGAATTGCCGACTGCAAATGCCATCGCTGAAACGACAGGTGACAATGTGAGGAGACAATGGCACAATTTCAACATTAGCAATTATTGAAGAGAATCATTTCAATTTCATCGCAAATTCTTCAATTTTATTAATTCATTACGCGCCGAAAGTATTGCACCAAAAAAATTATTTGAAAATACATAAGTAAACAAATTGAAAAATTAACATTAATCCTACGATGAACGGTGGTTACGGCTTTGGCGGATACGGTAATGGGATGATGCCGATGGGTTACGGTAATGGTGCCTTCTCTTATGGCATGTCATCGCCTTTTGTGCACTTTGACACGGACGAATACATTCTGTTCGATTTTTGGCATCCCTTCTCATCGTTGGGTAAATGAATTTCCGATTTTGGCATTTTCCCACAGAATCCTTTTGGCTTTGATCAGATTCCTTTCATTTGATTTCCTTTCAAATTGCTCCTTTCCCTGCTAATAGTTCTGTCCAATTTGTCAGGAATGGCATTTTCGTGCTTGTGCGTTTTTGTTGTTGCCGCTGGCTTTGAAGCAATCCGATGGTTTCGTCAAATTTTCGGAAAACGAACAGAATTGGTGATGCCTAGCGATCAGACGCAAAACAACGGCACTTTGCCCTCGGGAAACAATTCACTTCTGGCACTCAGCAACATGAAGTAAAATAACGGGGACAATCAAAGTCTCCGATAGGATGAATAGTTTTGATTTCGTCTCTTTTTTCTTTTGCCTATTTTGCCGTGCCATTCTTTTTTCGGCTTTCCTTAGGCTTCGCTTTCGTCCCACTGCCTTTGATGTGCTGTTGTACGCTGTTCAGCTTCTGATCGGCTACATTTTGATGATCATTGTCATGACGTTGAACGGATGGCTGATTTTGTCCGTCCTTTTGGGCCATATTTTGGCCAAATTGCTTTTGGGTTTACTCACTTCGGACTCAGTGCTGAACAATTGAAAGGGCACCGAAGCAGAAGCAATTGGAAAAGCCAAAGTGATTTAAATTCATTTGAACAAAAAAATGGAAAAGTTTTAATTATTTAATAATAAAATGCAATTGAAAAATTATTAAATTCATTTTTGAGAAACCAAAAAATTGACAAATTTTGCAAGAGAACAAAATCAAAAAATGAGAAGGAAAAGAAAGGTAACAAAAACTATCATTGATAAACTAGGCAGGTGCTATGTCATTACTTAAAAACCATCATAATGGGCGTTACTTAAAAAACCATCATAATGAAAATTTTTGCTTATAACTTTGCTCTAAAAAGACCAAATTTTTAATCCTTGCTATCATTCGATAGATCTAAATGTTCTTTATGAGCCTGTAAAATTTCAAAAAATTTTATTAAGTTTAAAAAAAGTTATGGCCAAAAATGTTCGAAAATCAAGGTTTTTTGAGTTCCTCGAGCTATAACTTTTTTGAAACTTAACAAAATTTTTTTAAATTTTGCAGACTGATAGAGAACACTTAGGGCTATCAAATGATATCAAGAATTAAAAATTTGGTTGCTTTCGAGCAAAGTTATAAATAATTTTTCGACAAAAATTTTCATAATGATGGTTTTTTAAGTAACGACCCAGCACCAATTAGGCATTCCCTTTTTAGGCAAATGCTTAAAAAAAAATTTTTTTTGGCTATTTTGGGGTTTTTGTGCTTAATGCTTAGGTGCCTATTTTTGTGCCCATTTCACCATTTTGGCGCTTATTTTTAGGATTTTCGAGAAAATCTTTTACAAAATCGCAAAAAGTGAAAAACTAAGAAATAACCCGAAAAAAAATTCAGAAAATACACCCATAAGAATTGAAAAAAATTTCTTGAAAATTGATTCCCTAAAATAAATATTTTTATTAATAAAAATTTTTGGTTTAAAAATTGTCCTTAATTTGCTTCGCAAAGAAAGTGCCATTTTTCAATTCTGAACTAAAGGAGAAGGAAGGCAAAACTGCAACTAATAAATCGAAACAATAAAGAATTGACACAATTTGAAATCAGAATCACTAACATTAGAAGAACATTTAAAAAAAGTTTTTTTAAAAGAAAGTAATTAGCAAATGACAATGAAAAAGAATCACTTATCCTTATCATTAGGGACGTGAATTTTAGGTTTTAATTATTTTTTTTTTGCTCAATTGATTTGAAGAAAGGAGCTCAAAAAACGCATAATGTCTCTCCTTTGCTCTCATTCCCTATGCCCAGTCCCTACTCCCTTTACCCCCTTCCCATGCCCTTGCCAATGTCTTCCTTCCTTCCCATCCTCTCCTTAAAAATGCTCGTTTCAAGGCCGCGTAGCGATATCGGCTCCGTCGATCTCCAGCAGAAGGCGAAGCACAAAAATTCTGCATGGAATGGACGGGGATTATCCAACAGAGAGACGGGCACAGAAACCGGCTCAACCCCCGCGGGGGAAAGGATCGAAAGACTGCGCCGCCCCCGCGTCAATCTTTCACAAACACAAAAAAAGCACTTTCTCCGTTTTACAAACAAGGTGGCCTTATCAGTTTTTACGAATTGCTTTTTCTAATATCAATTAATTTTTAACATAGACGAAAACATTTTGAAAATGCTTTTCCCATCCGTGGGAAGACACTTCGAATTGCGTAAGTGTATTGAGGCCATCAGCAGCGAACAAGAGGAGGAACGGGGAGGATTTCCAGGAAGGCATCCCTTTTCTTCCCCCCCCCCCCTCCCCGCACACACCCTCCATTCACCTCGCCACTTATCATCATACATATGTCAATTAAAGTTCAGTAATTAAAGCTTGTTGTTAGAGTCTATCCACACTTTCATCCCTTCAAATCAAAAGCATTGGAATGAGCGGATTCTCTGAAAAACTTATGCGCGATCGCCTGCAGAAACTGTCCAACACAGCCCATTCAGTAATTCATTCCCATTTCACTGTTTTCTCATTGGGCTGGGCGAAAAGGAAAGTATTCTCTCTTTTTCCTCCACCCTCCTCTCTCTCTCCTTCCCCTACCCTCTCTCCCTATCTCTCTATTCAACTTTCTTTCTACTCTTCTCTCTCTCTTCTCTTCCGCCCTCTTCCCTGATGCTTAAGCTTTCCGATCGCCGATCGCGCAATCCAATCCTCGCAAATGCACTCCAAATCCGACCAAATTAGCCGTTCTCCACTCCAAATAATCCACTTTCGGGCAGCCTTCCATGCATTCGCAGCCTAATTCTCTGCAGGAAAAGCACCCTTTGGGCTCCGACTGATTAATCCGCCGTGCAAATTAGCCCGATCTGAACAGAGCGCGTGCATTTGCTTTTTTCATTGTCCTAAGCTAATTTTGCGTTTGATCAGTTATCTAAAAAGACTGCTTTAACATTTTGAAACTTAAAGCCACAAAAAAAGAATCATCTTCTGATCGAATTTGTGTTTGATCAGTTGTCTTCCTTATCACTTTGATTTCCCTCTTAATTACCGTATAAATCCAATTTTGTTACCGTGTTTTTCACTTTGTCACTGCGCCCATTTCTCTTCCTGAGAAAACGACTCAAAAAACGTCCATTAAAATGGCCATTTAATCAAACATTTCTTTCGGGGGAAATGCGGGAAAACGAAAGGAAAAGTGAGGGGGAGGGAGAGAAAAGTGCTTGATTTATTGAAACGCTTAACAAATGGACGGACACGCATTGTATTTGAACCAACAAAGGGACTATTAATTCTCTTTCATTTGATGCAGCCGAAAATTCCCAAAAGGTCACCCATAATTAATGAGTTCTCTCCCCATTAATGAATTCCCTCCCCCCCCCCCCCCCCATCCCCTCGAGTAAATTTTGCGTAAAATTGGCCCTGGGAAATCTTTCTGAGAAATTTGACGGACGAAAACTGCTGGAACCGTCGGGGAACAACAGCAGCAGTGGCTATGCCCCTGCTGATGATGAGAACAAACAATTGTTTTTGCGCAAACAAAAGGTCCATCGCTCCCTCCGACCGACGCGCCATTTGTCATTCATTCACTCCACGCGCGGGAAAAACGTAAAACATCCCACCCAAAAAGGCCCATCCGATTTCCGCTGATTGTCAGTCACTTTGCTTCTGAAAAAGGCACCTATTTTCACATGGAATTTCAAAGGAAAAAAGGGTAAAAGCCAATCCCATCTCATTCTTTTGAACTTATCTTCAATAAGATTTAAGATTTTTTTAAAATTGAATATCCATAAAAATATGATTTTCTTTTTTTCGTTTCCCAATGAATGCAATTGCCCCCCCCCCCCCCTCCCTTTGCTTTTCCCCTCACCGATGTCTCTCCTCCGAAATTTCTTTCTCATTTTTATTCAACAAAACCATCACGAATTGTAAAAAGCAATTAAAACTGTTAAAAAGAAATGAGAAATCACCGATCGCGGGGAAAGGGCGGGCGAATCAAACAGAAAAATTCGCAATGGATGAATTTTCTCATTTGTAGTAAAACATTGGGAAAGGCTTTTTCCCGCCGATAGTCGACCGACGCTCGGCTAAACTTTCGGTCACTTCGCATAATTCGCTTCTCCGCGTTTTCCTTTTTATTTGTCCTTCTCATCAGTCCGATCGCTGCTTCTCGTTTCTCGTGCTTTGATGTGCGCAAAAAATTGGTGAATCACTTTACAACCCAAAGGCATTTCGCCGCCAATCCGTCGCTTTTCTTTTGAGCATTTTTAGCCCCCCACCCCCGGCTAACCCAAAAGAATGCTTTTTCTGTTTTGGTTAAACAATCCCATCCCATTAATGAATTTAAAGAGTTTCAGAATAATTCCACTTTTCAAATTATTGGACATATTTCTGAAGAAAGGCATTTTGACGACAGAAGTGACGAGCGATGGCGCCATTCATTTCGCAAATGGTCAGTGAAACGAACGGGGAAAGTCTCAATTTCATTGGGTAAACAAAGGGCAGCAGAACCGGCGGATAAAAAGAATGTGAACCATTGAATTAATTTCTCGATAAACAAAGAATAACTTACGCAGGATTTTCTTGAGCTGAATCATCAAGGCCCAATCTGTCTTCGTCAAATCGTCCCGAAAATAGTTTTTACACACGTCAATCGATTCACGACTTATCTTAAAATGGGCAATTAAATTGTGGTTACAAGATCACTTTCCCCCACCGCAAATGTCAAAATCCATGCATCCCAGTAGAAGGTCCGTGCATTTTTGTCCACCTTTTTTCTTTAAGTTTAATTTTCCGGTTAAAACCCTTTCGTATAAAAGGGATAAATTTCGGCTTTGTTTTCTCATATTATAATATTTTTTCTTAATGTCGGTATTTGCTCTTTTCTTTTTTACCAATTCCCGAGACTTCAAGCTTTCGTTTGATGCCAAGAATATTGGCAATTAATAAGTAAGAAAAAAATTTATGGCCTAAGAAAATGGGATGATCATTTGATTGGGCGGTAAACCGAAGTTGAGCTGAAATTTCTTCCAGCGAGTTTATCCTCGTATTAACCCACTTTCTTTTGTTTTTTAACTCGGATTTTCTCCCAACCATCCGCTTGACCATTCCCCTTAAGCTCTCTCCTAGGGAATTGGAATTAAGCCCCCCCCCCCCCTCTCTCCCCCCGTGTCCCCCCACCTGCGCAGCCATTTCGCTCAATGCTTCGCCATCGATGGGTGCCTAAGTGAGGGGAAGGCGAGCAACAGCGGGAAGGGAATGGACATTTCTCACTTCCTTCCGTCCGTCTATCCCCCGAGGGGTCACTCGTCCACCAAAAATCCATAATTTTCCTCGCTTCGAAAGGATATAATGATGATGACAATGCGTCATATTCCCTCATAGCAACAAAACAACACGCTTCGAATTTTTTATGGTGACAGGCGGAGCAGTGAGCGGGGGGAGAGGGGCGGGAGGAGGGGGATGAGAGGAGTGACGCGTCCCGCCGCCCGTTTAATGTCGATTCATAAAACGTTTAAAGGTACGTACACCCAAACAATCACTGTAAACTTTATCAAATGCTTTTCACAGAAGATTCCCCTGCTTTCTTCCTTCCCTCCTCTTTGTTTTTTGCTTTGCTTTATTATTGGGTCCCATTCCCCCCTTCAACCCCCCCCCCTCCGATGCTTCTCAAATTCGCTAATGCCCCTCAAAGTCCGTCACACTTTCGCCTCCCCAAAAAGGTTCTGCGGCGAACCTGTCTGCTGCTGCTTCTGTCAGTCAATGCTTTTTCTGTGGAATTTCGCTTTTTGCGAGTGAAAATAAAAAACATTTAAATGCTTTTCCTTTCTTCTTCTGTTTCGTCCCATTAATTTCCCATTTCGTCCCTAACTTTTGGTGTTTTCTTTCCTTATTATTTGCCAAATTTCCGTCCCTTTGGCATTTTTAATTTTCCCTTCTAAAAATTTCTCTTCTGTTACACCCCCCCTTTCATTTTTCAAAATTTCTTCTCGTTGGTCCAAAATCTGAAGGGCTTTCGCGGGATTTCTCACCGGTGGCGAAGGAGTGACCCTTCGGCGGGCGAATTGCCCACTCAAATCGCAATTCACAAGCAAATCCAAAAGAGTGGTCACTTACTGCAGCTGATCAGCCAGGATCTGTGGAGAAAACAAATTATTACTATAATAAATGCGAAATAATCAGAACAACGAATGACAAAATAATCACTTAATACTTACAGTGATAATTCGGAAGAATTTAAATTAATTTAAATTAAATTTATTAATTTTAATTTGATTTTTTCATTGATGCCTTTTACGCTCTCCTATTTTATTTTTGTTTTTCCAATTGGAATTTCCATTTTGACTTTTGATTCCGTCAGATGTCCAAGGAGTTGTGCTATCGCTGTGGTAAACCCGTCTATCCGACGGATAAAGTGGGCCCATTGAAGGACGGGGCCTTCTTCCACCAGGGATGCTTCAAGTGGTAGGGAGCAAAGTGAGCCAATTAGCAGCATCAAAACGTTCAGTTATTTGTGTGGCACGCGTCTCGCCTTGAAAACGTACTGCAACAACAGAAAGTGGGGATAGATTAAAAGATTAATTAATCTTCTGATCAATAATAGGCAATTAATTAACAACACATGTCCAATTAACTTGCAAATTGGGCTTTCCGCAGGGCAAACGACGACCGCGAAGTGTACTGTCGCAACCACGTGCCAAACGCCACACCGCACGATCCCACGCTGCCGTTGCCGCCTTCCCCGTCAAACGGAGTCGAACCCAACGCGTGTCACCAACAACAGCAGATGCGGCGCCATCGGCACAACGCGGACGCAGGACTCCATGACATGAAAATTGCGGTAAATTTTGAAAATTGGAAGACGAATCAATGTTTTAATCTAATTAATTAATTATATTTTTAATTAAATTTAATATAAACTGAATTTAAATATATGCCATTTAAATCATATGAAAATTTGAATGGTTAAGCACGCAATGAAAGTGACGCAAGCAGTTAAACCGTATCCGAAGATCAAACACGGAGGAGCCAAATACATTGTGGACTACGACACACAGACGCGGCTGGAACTGCTGCATCGGCAGGACGAGGACAAACTGTACCAAGAATTTGATGAACACCGCCAAAAGGTGGTGGAATACGGAAAACAGAGGGGGAGAAAAAAGAGGACAAATTGGAAATTTGGAAAATTTTAAGGAAATCCAACAGTTTGAAGAGGAGACGCGCGAAGAGTGGGAAAAGGCTTTGGCCGAATTCGCACGTCGCTACGAACAAAGGCACGCCACGGCCCGGGAGAAGGAACAGCTGCTGCACGACTTGACACTGCGCAAAGAGCGGAAACTCGAAGTCAAACGGAAGAACCACAGACTTTGATTTGTTTTTTAATATTTTTGATTTAAAGACAATCACTTCGAAACGGAAAGAGCGCGAGAGAATGCGAACGGCGGAATTGGTGGACCAACAAGCCAAAGAGATGGTGAGAGGGACTTTGGCATGCCATCCCACCCTCAAATCGGCCGAATGGCCCACCCATCGACGGGGGATACTGTAGCCAACGAAAAGAAAAATGCCAAAACTAAACAAATTAATGGAGAAGTCGTCTTAAAATGCTTTCCTTTTCAAATGGAACTGTTCCGACAAGCGCGATCACAGCACCAAAATCAACAGCAGCAAAAAGAGCAAAGGGAATGCGACGTGGAGGAGACGACCAGCAGCTGTTCTGGTGCGTAAGCCATCGAATTGCCCTTCGAATGTCCAATTCAGGCGGAATGCCCTCCTACCCGTCCACCCCTCCACCGCCAATGCCGCCCTCGTGCAGCAAAAGGTGGGCACTTCGAAGCATTCCCACTAAATGCCGACTTTTGCACATAGGCACATTTACACGGACACGGTCGTATTTCAACTAATCGACCAAGTGGCGGTCAGTGTGGCCAACCAGGACGTGCACAGTTTCACTGAGCTGATCAGAACTCTGATCGCCGGTGCCCGTTGCGACGTTGACAAAGCACGCGCAATTTACCGATGGATCACCGTCAAGAATTTGAATGTGATGAACTTTGACAACGATTTGGACAACGAGTGAGTTGATTTCGTCTGTCTGACCCAATCAAAATTTTAGTGCTTGAATTTTAAATTTAATCGTTACAGTACCCCAATGGGACTATTGAGAGGCATCAAATACGGTACCGAAAGTTACCACGTGTTGTTCAAACGGCTGTGCAGTTACGCCGGCCTCCACTGTGTGGTGATTAAGGGGTTCAGCAAATCCGCCGGATATCAGCCCGGACTTGGCTTCGACGACAGCCGCTTCAGAAACACATGGAACGCGGTGAGCTAATTGGGACAATTAAGAACAGAGTTGGCCATCCGCCAGCAATTTGCTGATCATTTAAGGTTTTTTTGGACGGTTCTTGGCGATTTGTGCAATGCAATTGGGGCGCAAGACATTTGGTGAACGCCAAAGAAAATGCCAGAGGCAAAAGATCAATGACGGTACAAAACGGACACGAAAAAGACGGCAACGGAGCAGTGGGCAGTAATTTGCGATATGAATACGACGACCATTACTTCATGACCGACCCGGAAGAGATGATCTACGAATTCTTCCCGGATGAGTCCCAATGGCAACTGTAAGCAAAGAAATTTTGGCATTGGCCGGAGGAGGGAACCCACTCGTTCTGTTTTTGGCACTGTTTTGTTCTTCTCCGCTGCTTGTCCTCCTCACAATCCCACCCTTTTTTCTTAGCCTTCCGCGGCCCGTCTCTCTGAAGCAATTCGAACAGTTTCCCTTCGTCCGTTCGCTGTTCTTCCGCTACGGCCTCCGCTTCAGTGACCCGCGGTTGTCAGCGGTTGTCCGCGCGGACAAAACGGGCGCAGTGTCAATTGCCATCGCTTTGGGTGCCGAGGCAATGGACTCGCTGATTTTTCATTACAATTTGCGTTCCTTTGACACCGAAGACGCCGAATTGGACGGAGGACTCAGTCTGAAGAGGTGGGCAAGATGAGAAGCCCTTGTGGTCATCGTCGTAATTTACCCAAGTGCCATGTTGAGGTTCGTGATGCAATCGTCGCTGGACGACTCCGTCATTTTCCGCGTCCACGTGCCCACCACGCGGCCTCTTCTGCTGGACATTTTTGCCAATTGCGTGTCGTCGGAGCATTATCTGACCGGACAGCCGATTAAGTTCAAAAGTGTTTGCAAGTTCAAGGTGCTGCTGGTGTTGGGCAATGCCCGTCCGTTCTGTCGGCTGTACGCGTTGCGCTGTTCAGATTGAGTGCGACTCTCTTCGGCATATTATGGTGCCTTTGCCCGAGTGCGCCAGCGGCGAGTGGGGCCCCTCAAAGGCTTTCCGACTGTTTGGGCTCGTCCCGCGCACGCACGAAGAGCCGATCATCAACTGTGACCAATATTGCGAAATCCGTTTCAAGTTTTCGGCATTTTTTGCGCAAAAAAACGGCGATTTTCAGAGTGACAAAGCCACTGACTGAAATGGTGGCAAATCTTCATCGGAATGGGATGGAAAGTCGGCACTTGCAAAAGTGCGTGCACTGTTCGCTGGACGATGAAGAAGTGGTGATCGAATTGGCATTTCCGGACGAAGGCCAATACGGACTGGACATTTACACGAGGTGAACTCAATCGAACTCAAACGGATAATCACCACCCAATCGCCACAGGGACGCACACCAAAGGAATGGAACAAACGGTCGACAAATGTTGACACATTGCTGTAAATATCTGATCAACGCACGCGTCGACTAACCTCAGAAAGGACAGAGAGAGAGGAAAGAGAGACAAAGAGGCAGAGAGAGCGAGAGGCAACGGATGGAGATAGAGACAACGGATGCAGAGATAGAGAGTGAATCTGGATAAGTTCGAATGTATAATTTACAAACACACAAATGCTTTTTTATTCTCTTTGACCTCGCCAAAATACAGTACATAGTCAACAACGGACAGACCCAACTTATGAAAAACGAAAATAATTCAAAAAATCGATGTTTACGTGAAAGTGCTAACTCAATTCGTCAATTCTTAAGAATCCAAATCGTTGTTTTAAATAGTTTATTTCCAAATTACGTATTATGTAATGTCATGTTATGGCAATGCCATCGGTTCGGCACTTTTAAACAAATCCGGCATTGTCCCGCCTTGGGTCCTCCGGCGAACATTCAGCAGATTCCGTGGGTCATCAGATGGATACCATTCCATATTGCTATCCTTCATATTAGCATCTTTGGCCTTTGTTACGCCCGATGTGTCCTCGGGTGCCACCAATTCATGGTCCATCCTTAAATAAAATCCAAATGAATGGTTTAAAAGATGGCCATGGTCTTCAAGGGTTTGTCTCTGTCCGATGTCCCACCATTCGTCCCCCTGAATGTCCGCTGCGTCCAAGTCGATTTTCCCCTGCTCCTCTGAAGTTGCCAAAATGATCTGTTCACGGCTCTTCTGATCGCTCATGTCCACTTTTTTGTCGAATAAAATGTCTTTAACGGTTGTCCTTTCCAACGTCGTTTGGAAGCGCCCCAAAAGTGCAATTGTCTGAATGTTCGTCCTTTTAAATTGCTTTTTACTTGTACATTATTAAATGACCTGTTCTTCGCGCTTTGGGTCCACCGTTTTGACTATTCCTTTTGTGTCCGATTTGAATTTCAGTTTCAATTTATTGTACATTTTCATTCCCTCGGTCGATGAGCTTTCTGTTGGATTTATTACACAAATAATTATAAAGAAAGTCGTGCTACCTTCCTCTTCCTTCGCTTTTTGGGGGCCACGCATTGCTTTTTTGTATTCCTTTTGTAATTGTTTAAGTTCCGACGAAATTTTGTCCCTTAATTTGACATAATAAAGGGAGTAGCCAGGGGGAAGCTCCCCCCCCCCGCCGAAAATAAAAAAATTAATGAAAAGGAGGAAAATTTTTGGGGAAGTCTTTCATTTTGTTAAGAATTTCTAAATACACCAGAATCTTCAAAAGTTGACCTAAAAATCGCCAGTTTTTCGTGAAAATCTGTTCAAAAACGGCCAAAATGTTCCCCTTTCGGCACCTCTTACCTTATTCAAAAACGTTTTAAAAAATCGCGATGAAAAAATAAGGCCAAATTCGGTTTTGTTTTGCTCACATTTCCTCCCGTCGTTGCGCCTCCTTCTCATCGTCCACCAATTGTTCCAAATCCTCCTCTTCGTCTCCCCTCGTCGTCCCCTTTCCCCCCGCCGCTCTTTTCGCCCTTTTCCCCTCCCTTTGGTCCTGCAACTTCCGTTTGACTCTGTCCAGTCGCTCTTCTCGGCTTCTTTCGTCCGCTTCCTCCGCCTCTCTTTGGTCTCCGCTCGTCGTCAATTCCTCCGCTTTCACTGCCCTCTCTCTGCTCAACAACTCATCCTCCAACACATCGTGCGCACTTTTCCCTTTAAACTTCTAAAGAAATTCAAAATAAATCTTAATTTTTTATTAAATATTTAACTGAATTTCCGAACTAAAAATTAATTCGCATTAAAAGAGATTTAGAAAAATAAAAAGTACAAATATTATTGTCAGCTCTGAATTACCTTGGTCAGATGTTCACTTTGTTCGTCCTCCTCCTCAATTTCGTCTCCAAATGACAAAAGCGAAGTGTTCCGTTTGGTCGCTGCCATTGCGACATTTGTTGCGTTTTTCTCCCTTTTGGACCTTTTTCTCTCATCGTCCTTTGTCGCTTTCCTCGGATTAATGTCATCAAATGGATTCACCAAAACTTTGGCGCTCGTAATTTTATGTGGGTAAATTGGACGCTCATTTTTGTCAACTTCGTATTCGTTAAGCTTCAAAAGATTAAAAATTGTGTTTCCGACCACCTAAAATAAAAGTCAGTTTGTTTTACATTGTAATTTTGGTATTGCCCACCTTCCCAAACACTGTGTGCTTCCCGTCCAATTCGGTGGCTTTGTCAAGTGTAATGAAAAATTGAGACCCATTCAAATTCTTTTCGCCAGCTGTCCCGACACGTCCACGCCGGTCAAATTTGAGTCGCTGATGAAATTCACTCTAAAACAGACAAAATCGAAGTTTTTGAAAAAAGATGTACAAAGAAACAAGTGTAAAAGGCCACCTTAAACAGCTCTCCGCTGGCCGACTCGCCGCCTTGGCCCGTGCCGGTGGGGTCCCCCGTTTGAACGATGAAGTTTTTGATGACTCGGTGAAATAGACAACCATTATAATAGCCATCCAAGCAGAGTTGTACAAAGTTACGACAAGCAATGGGACACTCCCTTGCCCATAATTCGATGTCAATGTCTCCGATTGTTGTTTGAAGACAGACCTAAAGATATACAACTTAAATAAAAGCATATCACAATCAGCAAGAAATAATTACCTTCCCATTTGTCACTGGTTCATTGATGTAGAAGGAAGACATTGCCACAATTTTTTACACAAAATAAAAACGGTACTTGTGCAGTTTACCTGATACTTTTAACATACATTTTTAAATGCCTATACACGGCGATTCAATTTTGGGCTCCCAGTGCAAATAAGTTTATTATTTATTTATTAATCAGAACGCCAAAACTTTGCAAAACTTTAAATTTTCTTGGGATTTTCCCTTGTAAAAATGGAAGAGCCGATCTCGAGTTAAAAACTAGACAGCTAAAAAATAAACTGTGATTCGATAGAGGGGGTCAAAATATGGGCCTATGCAAAATTTTAAGAAAATTGGTCAATAGGAAAAATTTTTTTCAAGGACAACAAAATCAAATTTATTTGCAACATTTTTAGCATAAAAAAGGTTTTTTGGACAAAAATCTGTTAACAAATCGCATTAAAAATTACAAAATTTTTCCCGGCGGCGCCTATCGGCTCCGCCGGACCCCCCTCCCCTCGCCCGTTCACCAAACAAAAAATTTGTTAAAAATCTGATTTTTGATCCCGAACGCAATGAAATTTACGATTTAAAGAAATTTAACAAAATGTTCTTATTTTTGACCCTGGATATTCGTCCCCTATTAGCGGGTCATCACAGAAACCGTTGGACATACGGTACTTATCCTTTTTGTCATCCCTCTGAATTTTTTTTACCTTGTTCCCCCCATTTTTGAAAAAAATGAAAATTTTAAAAAGTCGTTAAACCCAGGGCTCGGATCGACAATTTTTCAAAATCAGAACAGATTTTGTTTTGCGAAACTGCCTCCAAATTAGTTATTTTTAAAATTATTCGATCAATAATGTATTATTTTTTTCGCCTCCGATTGTCGAATTTAACGATTTTTGGGGAGGAAATAAGCAAATCGTAAATTTCAGTGCATTCGGGATCAAAAAATAAGATTTTTAACAATTTTTTGCGGGTGCAGTTTTTTTTTTTTTACCAGACTCTAGTGTTCGGTAATTGACTAAGTCTATCGTATGGTGCACAGTTGGGCTGGCGTAATTAATTAAATTTGGCTTTAGACTCATCTATACTTTTAACCCAATCTTCCCAACATGGTTGATGGACAAATTAAAACTGCGCAAGTGCAAGAAAATGCAATGAAGCGAGGATTTGTCAAACAGGTCGCAGTAGGAAAACCATGAGAATTCGCTGATAAGCTCGTGTTTTATTTAGGTTTTGAGTGGCGATTCCGTTGTGTTACAGCTTCCGCCTTCTGTCCAAGGCGCGGCTCCCACGGAATTGACTGTTTACTTGGCCAATGTGTCAGCACCACGTTTGGCTAAACGGCCCACTGAAAACACTGAGGCAACTCCCGACGAGGTGCCATCAGTTTATAAAAACAGGAGCATAAAATAAGACATTATGGCACTTCATAAATATGTGTAATTGAGTAAGACTATTATTATTTAATTCGAAATTATGACAATTTTCTAATTAGTCCAAATTACCATTAAACACAGCCTTATGCCTGGGAAGCACGCGAATTTTTACGCAAAAAAATTGTTGGCCAAGCTGTGCTTTTTATGCGCGAATTTCAAGCCACTTCAGGCAGAGAACATGGCAAAATCCTTCTCGGGTCATCCGGCACAAGTGATAAAAAAAATTTGAAAAAGGCAATTTAGTCTTTTTTTAGACATTGAAAGTGCCGAAAATGTTTCCGAAAGTGGCGTTTCGGCTGGTTGGTTGGAAGTCCGACCCGGCAAACAAATTGAGTTGGAAATAATTCTTGTTTTTTATACCTTCTTTCATTCAGCGATTATGGTAAGAAACTGCTCGACCTACAGGAACAGGCAAAATCGGCTAAAAAGGGTCGTTGGTCCGAAGAAGAGAGTGCAAAACATATTCGGAACATTCAATGGACCATCGAAGAACCAAGGGAATTGGTGGCCTTATACTCTGGGAAGCAACTGGACGCGGTTGTGGAGCAGGTCAGATGGGGGATGGAGGGAGGCGAGGACGGGTGGAACCGACGGAAGGCCAACCCAACATGCCAATGTTGATCGAGAAGTGTTGCAACTAATTCAGGTCCGCGATGGCACAACTTTCCGCCTATTTTTGTTGCCGTCCTTTGAATATATAACCGTCGCACTTAGTGGAATTAAGGTGAGACCCGATGTGTCCGATAATAGTTGAATTTTGGGGATGAATTTGGGCACGGTATTTGTTGGTTAAAATTACTAGGACGAACCTATTATTATGACTAACTCATATATATTTTACTGTGCCTATTTGTAAAATAATAAAAGGCTCCTCGGGTCGGCAGCGATGGAAAACCGGAAGAATTTGGCGAAGACGCAAAACTTTTTGTGGAATTGCGACTGCTTCAGAGAGATGTTAAAGTTGTGCTGGAAACAACGGCAAATCAGGCACTCACAGGGAACTGAGAATGAAATCAATTTGCTGGCTTTAGAATTTCATCGGCACTGTTCTGCACCCGCGGGGAAACATCGCCGAGTTTTTGCTTAAAGAGGGGTTGGCCAAGTGCGTCGACTGGTCAATGGCCGTTGTGACGGGCGGCGCCGAAAAACTGAGAGAAGCCGAACGGTCGGTGAAATTGCTTTAGGATTATATTTCATACCTAAAAAGCATTATAAACTTTTTAAGCATCGCGAAAGAAAAGCGACTCCGATTATGGAAGTCGTTCACCGGGTCCTCCTCAACCGTAAAAAATGCATTTACTGCCAAAGGTTGTGCAAATTCATTTCTACACATTTTAAAGCCGTTAAAACCATCAGAGTCTCTCTCATTTTCAGTGGTTGAAATTGGTCTGGTCGATTCTCTTTCTGTGCTTAAAGACAATGGAGAGGAGATGAAAGTGTACTTCTCATCTTTGCGTGCACCGAGGTAACAAATTATTTCAATTATTTCTCAAAGTTAATTCATTTTAAAGACGCGAAGGCACCGATGGAACTTCTGGCGGCGTTCAGCGCCAATTCAGGCCTCTCTATGACATTCCGTTTATGTTTGAAGCCCGCGAGTTTCTTCGTCGTCGTCTTATCGGCAAATCGGTCCAAGTGATTTTCGACTACGTACAGCCAAAGCAGGACCAATTCCCGGAGAAAACGTGCTGTACAGTGATGTTCAACAACCAAAACGTGGCCGTCATGCTCATTGAGCGAGGCTTTGCACGAGCAGTGCGTCACGGCCGTGACGACGACAATCGATCGCCACAATACGACGCATTGTTCGCTGCGGAGGCACAGGCAGAGAAAGACAAAAAAGGTCAGTGTATGGATGGGCCTAAGGGAAAAGCGATTATTCCCAACCCAACCTCTAACAAATGGCAAAAACCTCAACAAAAATGAAGAAATCGAGAAAAAGCCGATCAAGATTTGTTTCCCTCAATGCTTAGGTTTTACTTCCAGCCAATTGCTGTACCGTTTTAGGAATTTGGGCTGAAAAGTGCACAGAAAAAGAAGAAAAGCCGCGTACTCTTCGTGTGCAAGAGTTACAAGGGGACGCCCAACGCTGCAAACAGTTCCTTCCGTACTTGCAACGCTCTGCTCGCCTCGAAGGGATTGTTGAGTTTGTGGCGAGTGCGTCTCGGCTTCGCGTTTACGTGCCCAAAGAGTCGTGCCTCATCACTTTTCTGCTGTCCGGCATTAACGCACCGCGCACTGCCCGAATCGGAGGAGACGGAAGGTCCATCGGACAAGACGAACCATGCGCCGAAGGAGCGGTTAAATTCACGCGACAAATGGCACTCCAACGAGACGTTACGATTCATTTGTTATAGAAACTCCATTCTTTGTTCGATTTAAGGTTCAAATTGAAGTTGAGACGATGGACAAGGCCGGTGGATTCATTGGCTATATGTTCGTGCCGGTCTTAGGCGAGAAAGGAATCATCCATAAAAACCTTTCCGAACTGCTTGTTGAGGCTGGCCTTGCCAGTGTGCATTTCACTGCTGATCGGTCTTCCTATTACAATCATTTGTTGGCAGCGGAAAAAAGCGCAAAAGGCGCGAAATTGGGCATTTGGAAGCATTTTGACGAAACAACGGGCGGTAACACAACGACAAATCACGAGGAGGAGCGACGAAAGCAGGACAACGATGCGTCAGAACGCAAATTGCAGTTTAAGAAAGTGCTGGCCACCGAAATATACCCGGGCTTCCGGTTTGCTGCTCAGTACTTTGACGATGGTTAGTTTTTGGGGGGAGGGGTAACAAAACATGGACATTTGTTTATTCAAGGACCAACCATTGAAAAACTGATGCAAGCTCTTCAAATTGAGATGAAAGGCGTGCCGACTGGCCAATTTGTTCCCAAACGACAACAGATTTGTGCCGCCAAATACACTGACGGCGACCTTTGGCACCGAGCCAAAGTTGAGGCTCAAAAGGGCGACAAAATTGACGTGTAAGAAATAGTCTTTAAAAATTTATTTTCCACTGCTTTTCAGTTATTACATTGACTTTGGCAATGTGAGTTCTGAGCATTGTTTCTTTTACTGTTCGACTGAGAATTGACTTTTCAGAGAGAAGCCCTTCCACTCGAACGAATTGCACCTCTTCCACCCCAATTCCATTCTCAGCCTCCACTGGTCAAAGAATTTCAATTGGCTCTTATTGCAGGTGTTAATTAACATAAAAATAATTAAAAATGATTTTTGGTGGATAATAAATGTCTTATGGATTAATACCGTTTTTTTACTAGAAAGTGCATTAAAGTTGTCAAATTATTTTATGGTCATGTCTTTTTTTGTGATCGTGTAAACTACAATAGAACCAGGGTTCCAATTTTTAGGCTCTTAAAAACTGCAAAAATAGGTAGGCTCTAGGCTCTAAAAAACCCCAAAAATAGGCACTAAAAACCTCATTTTTAGGGGTGTAAAATGGCAAAATGTATTCAAAAAAGTAAAAAAATTAGGCCAAATCAGTTTGAGTTAAATATTTTTAAAATCACAAATTCTTGTCAATAAATAAATAAATAAATTTTGGAGAAGAATTTTTGAAAAAAAATTTCATATCTTAGGGGTGTATTTTTGAAAATTTTCGAGTCGATTCTTAGGGGGTGTATTTTTCGTTTTATTGCATTTTTGTTAATAATTTTGGGCAAAACGCCAAAATAGGCAAAAATAGGCTCTTTCAAAATTTTTTAGGCTTTTTAGGCTCTAAAAATAAAAGCCTAGAAAATAGGCACTAATAACTCGAAAAGTAGCTTAACAACAGCCCAAAAAAACATGTTTTCGTGCGTTTCAGGCCACGGGGAGCTCAGGAAAAAAATAGGCTTTTGCCTAAAAATTGGAACCCTAGTTGTCACTTTCTTTGGTTTTGTTCAGCTCCGCCCGACCCCGCCTATGCTGACGATGCTTTGGTGGCCTTCCAACGCATTGTCTTCTCCAAGCCATATTTGTTGCTTAATGTCGAATACAAAACGACGGGCGCCTCTTCGCCCACCGTTGACGCGGTCTCTCTCTATTGGGATGAAGCGGCGGCGAGCAGTGCCAAAAGTTGTGGGGCCGAAAAAACGCGGGATGTGGGGCGCCAACTCGTCGCGGATGGACACGCTTTGGTCGAGAAACGACGGGAGGCGCGACTACAGCCGCTGGTGTGTCGGTGGTGGGAAGGCATGGATATTATACGGGGCGCATTTGCCAGGAATATTAAAGCACAAATGTTGGCATTATTCCTTGGATTAAGCTGAAAGACTACGCTGAGGCAGAGCAGCAGGCGCGCAAGGCCCACCTGAACATGTGGCGCTACGGCGACTTCACTGGCAGCGAACTGTGACTGTTGACGGTGCTCTGAAAGTTCGGACAGACTGTGCAGTGAGCGGCGGAGTGTGGGAATTGTTGCCTTTGTTATTATTCAACGGATGGGTTACCAAGCGAATTCTTTCCTTTTTACGTTTATTTTCACATTTTCATATTTATTTAGCGTAGAGAAAAATGTTGAATTTTGTTGTTTCTCACCACTTCCCATCTTTGGACTCACTTCTAAGTTTCAATCGGTAAACAAAAAGCATTCATTTCAAACTATGCCAATGTTCTGTGATTGTTATTGTTATTCTTTCTAACATAATTCCATTTCGGGGATAAATTGGAAGTTGAATTTGACGAATTCATTTTTATGGCCTTTAAACAGCCGAAGGGAATATCATCTTTTTAATGGAGAATATTGGATTTCTATTAAAAGTTGAAAATGGATGATTCGGCTCGTCAGGGCCAAGCCCACCGAGCTGGTCTTTTCAAAACAGCGCCCAAAAAACACTCAATTGGGCGTCACCGAAGCAAACGCGCAATCGCTCGACTTCAAAAGGGTTCGTTTCTGTTACATATTACAGTTCTTTATTGTGTTCAATTTAATTTGTTAAGGCAAAATTAGTGCCAATTCTCTGAATGTGCAGAAGCATCACGCCCTCAGCAAAACGGAACGACGGCAGAGATTGTCTCAGATTCGAGCGAATAAAAGTGCCAAATTAACGGAAAAGCGAAGGCTTGAAGGTGATGCCCCGTTTTTGGTGGTGAGTTGTTTTCAGTAGATTTTAACTTTTTGGTTCGATCATTGCTTTGTTAGACAGTCGTTTCGCTGGACAATTCTCGCCCGGCACAACAAATTGTCCAATTTTTTTCTAAAGCTGACGCTGAATCGAAGGCATTCGAAGGTGGCCAAAGCGTCGTTTGCCATTTGAAGTGCGCATGTTCCGTTGGCACTTTCATGTTGTTCCGTTCGTTCAGTGTTCCTCGTTTTCGTGCTCGTTTCTCCTTCCTTTGCCCTTCCACTTTCCAGTCCGTGTTAGATTCTGTCCGTGCTTCTGATCTGCTTCTGCTCATTTGGCCGCTTGGCGTCGAATGTTTACTGTCAGCGCAAGAGCGATTGCTTGCCGCGCTACTTGCCCAGGGATTGCCGACCACAATTAATGCCGTTAGTGGAATGCCAAAATCGGGAAAACAGCGCGAGACGGCACGTAAACAGTTGGACACAGTGATGAGAAACTGGTAAAGCGAAGCATTTGCGAAGAAAAAAAACATTTACCAAAACCAATCTAAAATTATTTCTTGTTTTGTTAGATAATTAAAATTGCTTTTGGGGCAGGCATACGGAACACAAAAGCAATGTTTACGACTTGGACACTGCCGGCGATGCACTCAAAATTCTGAGGCAAATATCAACCGGGAAAAAGTCGACGACTAATTTGCAAGGACAACGGTCCTATGTGGTGGTTGAGAATGTGCAATCTGATGAAGAACACGAGGTACCTTCTAAAATACGGCAAAATCGAAATTTTTTTTTTGTGCTAATTTTTAGGCGAATTCACTAAATTGCACTTTAAAAGTGAGCGGCTTTTTACGGGGAGCACCATTGAGCGTCAACAAATTGGTCAGTCTGACCAATGAGCGTAAGAAAAACAAACAATGTCTTGTTTTTTGAGCGTTTTATTATTATTTTTTTAAATTTTAACCCGTTATTTACTTTTCCCGTTTGCTAAGGTTCATTTGCCCGGTTGGGGCGATTTCCAATTGGCACGCATTGACCGCACTTTGGAGCCATGTCCAATGAAGACGCCGAATGACAAGGTAAACCCACCCATATTATGTTTTTTGGACTGCTGCACATTGCCATTTTATTTTTGAACCCTCCGACCGGTGATGTCAAATTCGCTGTGTTAGCAAAAGCAGACCCCGCCAAGCGAACTCCATTGGATTCGGAAATTGTGCCGGATCCGATGGAAGCCGAACAAACATGGCCAAATGAAAACGAAATCGAAGAAAACAAATGTAAAAACAGAACAATGCTTCCAACTCTTAGTGAAATTAAGTCGTCGTGCCAAAGGTCAGCAGAAAAGTGCCCAAGGGAACCTCAGAATACCAAGCGAGTTGGCTAATTGATTCTGATGGAACGGACGAAAATGACGAGGACGAAAGCGAAGAAGCCGAGGTAAAAGCAGCGAATGAAATGGGCGAGGGAGAAGGGTCATTCATTCGCTGTAAAATTAGGAGGAGGAGAGAGAGGACGAACAAATGGGAGAAAGTGAAGATGGCAAAGCCGACGACGAACAGAGCATTTTGAGCGCAGGGGAGGAATCGGAAATGGACGCGGGGAACGATGACGACGACGGCACGGACGAAGCGGCACGCGAACGCTTCCGTCAGCAACGAGAAAATTTGCAATGGCCGGACGAGGTGGAGACACCGCGGGATATCTCCGCGAGGGAGCGATTCCAACGCTACCGAGGCCTGAAAAGTTTTAGGCAAGTTACAACACCAACAGCAAAAAGGAACTAATTGTAGGATTTTTCAACCATCAGGACGAGTCCTTGGGACCCCAAGGAAAATTTGCCGCATGACTATGCTCGCATTTACAAATTTGTCGATTTCAAACGGACCCGAAAATTAGCTTTTGCCGAGGCTCAAGAAGCATTTAAAACAAACACAACGGGTGAATTTGCACATCCTGGCACATACGTTACGCTGCATATTGCAAATATGCCGCGACGAATTCTCGGTGAACTTTCAATTGATTCTTGTTGGTTTTAAGCCTTTTCTGCAGATTTTATGGGTCCCTCGTCGCCTCCGCTGGTCATCTACGGTTTGCTCAGGCATGAGCATCGCATGACCGTTCTAAACGTCGTCCTCCAAAAGCACCAATTCGGCTCAAACGCGGTCATCAAAAGCAAAGACCGACTCATTTTCCAAGTCGGCTGTCGTCGCTTTGCCGCCTCACCTTTATTTTCACAGAACACAAACGGCCAAAAATTCAAGGTTCTCGTTTTAAGAAGCGATTGGCACTTGCAAATTAACATTTCCATTCTTTTTCAGTTGGAACGCTTTATGCCTTCCCAGGGCGCTTTTTGTGCCACTCTTTTTGCCCCCGTCACTTACCCACCGACGAATGTCACCGTTTTCCTTGCTCACAATTCACAACCCGCGGAACTCGTGGCGTATGGAATTTTACTCAATGTCAACCCCGACCGCATAGTTCTGAAACGGACTGTTTTGTCTGGGCACCCGTACAAAGTGAACAAGAGGACAGCTGTGGTACGGTATATGTTCTACAACAGAGGTCGGTGATGGTCATTTATCCCTTTAAATGCTTTCCTTTTCAGAAGACATCGAATGGTTCAAACCAGTGGAGCTTTACACGCACGAAGGCAGGCGAGGCCGAATCAAACAGGCAAATTGGACGACATGCCAACCATTGGTTTAATTTGTATTTGTGTTTAGCCACTCGGCACTCACGGACTGGTGAAATGTGTGTTTGACCAACCGCTGAGTGTCCAGGACTCCGTGCTGATGAATCTGTACAAGCGTGTGTTTCCAAAATGGGACTACGACGACCGATTGGAAGGGACAAATGCGACGAATTCGGACGGAAGGAATTCCAATTTTGAGGAGGAGGAAGAAAAAAGGGGAAAAAGAGGGGGAAAGACGGTGACTTTCCTGGAGAAAATGATAATCGAATAAGCCATTCGATTGATTGCCACCATTTTTAAACATTTATTTTTGTTATTTGTTGAAGAAAATTGAAATTGTTGACAGTTTTCTCCTGTATTTCGTTTTTCGATGTCATTCCGAACCGTTTTTATGCCTTATTTTGTTCCGTTTTCCCAATTGTCGGATGGATTCCGCGCGTCAATCGCGCGCACGTGCAGTTGTGGTAGCTCATTTCGGCACCGATGTGTTGGGGCCGCTCCGTGGGTTTGACAACAACATTGGCACAGTCGAACGTCGTCTCCGAGAGTATTGCAAAATTCGGGTCTGCTCTTTTATTCTACCGGTGACTTTTCTTGGATTATCTTTTGTCTTGTCCCCTCATCAAGAGTGGCACTGCGGTGGGTGCCGTCTTTCCGGCGGCGCTTGCCAATGGCATTCATCCGTTTGTTGATGCATGCACCGCGGGTGAATCTGCCAAGAATTGTCGGCACTAAACTACGTTTGTTCAGTTTTTGCCAATTTGCTTAACTCTGCTGACCGCTTCATCGTCTTGGCTTATTCTTCCCTTTTCAACTTTTTCCTTCTCTACGGCGAATTTCCCCTTTCCGATCACCATCGTTTGTCTGATCGCAATTGCGTCGAAATGATCAGCGACTTTTTGCCCCATTTGCGTTCTTTGGACACTTTTGCGTGCCAATGCGAACGGCTCGCCTCGTGCATTTTGCATCAGCTCTTCGCCCTTTTGGCGGTTCAGCAGCCGATCAGTTCGCCCCTTCCGATTGGCTTTGTCCGCGATTTGCCCATGGAAAGGGCGTGGCGTTGTCTGGGCGATTTGCTGTCCCTTTTCCTCGGTCTCTCCTCCCGTTGCTCTTCCGTTCTCTCTTTCACCCTCCTTTTCAGTGTTTGACGAACTGATCGGCCACCATCCGTTCCTTCGCTCCCATTGGGCTCAGTTTGTCCGTTCAGTGCGTCTCGCTCAGCACAATCCCTCCCAATTTGCGCTGTACGGACAGTCCGGCCGATTGCAGCAATTTAATGGAGAAATTGCTCGATTGGATGCCGAATTGATGAGCGGGAATATTTTTGGGGTGTGAATCCGAACCCCATTGAACCCCCTGGAGGATAGAAACATAACCCTTGGGCTGCTCTTCTGTACTTTCTGCCTTCCTTTTACTGTTCCTTCTGAAGGGCATCTGTCGTCGTCTCGCTTCTCTCATCTTCGGCCGTCCGTCCCCCCCGGCGCCGTCTTCCGCCGACCAACGCGCCTTTGTCGAACGATTCCGTCGCGTCATAATGACCTCATTGGCGCGTTGGGAACGTTTGTCGGCTGCGGAAGATGCCATTCCTGACAAACAACATCTTCTCTCACTGTTGGCATTGGCAAAATTGTTCCATTTTGTGTTGGCAGAAATCAACAGAAATGAGAATAGCAAACGGAAGAGTGTCGTCGACCGGAAAATGATACGGGCACTGTACGCGACACACAAAAGAGTTGGTCAAAGACAAAGGGACAATCCTGCGAAAGCATGGGCAGTTTGGCTGTGCGCTTTTAGGTCGTTTCGTTCTATTTGATCGGTGATATTCTGTTCACTCCCGCTGAACACATCGCCAAGGCATTCGACCCAATCGATACGGACGCAATCGACCGAAAAGCGAGGGCATCCTCTGACCAAGCACAAGCAGTGCTATTAGAACATCAAATTGAGCAAATGAGAAGAGACGCACAGACGGTGCCATGGCCTCATGGTCATGTGAATTGATTTCATCAGAATTTTAGTTGAAACTTTGTGTGACTGAATGGTGTCACAAAATGGACCAATTCGAATGTTTCCCACCGACCAATGGCGAGCCAATGGAGGAAATCGTCGACCGGAAATGCAATTTGTTGTTCGATGGAGCCCAAATTTCAGGCAATCAGCCATTTTAAAAGGCGTTCAGTTTACACTCAAATTTCAGATAGAATTGGGCGCCTTCTCAAGTGCATTTTGAACGGTCATTTGGCTGCTAATCGGCCTTTGTCCAAACACAATGCCAAGCTTTTGTTTGAACTCATCCAACATGTCAAGGTGTCGGTCAATGCAAACTGTTCTCCGAAGTTTGATCACCGCCAATTGTTTCCACTCCAATTTTAGCGAATTTCCTCAACTTTCGATCTCCGCTGGCCTTCGGTTTTAGAATGGGCTCAGTTTGGCTGTGCCAAGGCTTCGTCTGCACTCATCCGACTTTTGGATGGCCAAATCGCAGCACTGCCCCCCTCTTCTGGCGAATCCTTTGATAAAAATGCATTTGCCGTGGCTGCCTTTCGCAATGCCCAAATGGCACTGGCACAAATGGTCACCAAAGATTGCATTGTCTTTTGCGGAATTGCGCTGGAGATGGCCAATTACAGCGTGTGCCATTGCCAAACATTGAACTTAATTCCCATTATTTACTTTTGGCACTCTCTGTAGAAACTTCTCCGTCCCGCGGATGTCCAGCGGGTGGACGACCTTTTGGTTCGTCTCGATTTGCTCTCCGATTTCGATGCGCTGCTCCGCCGTGTCACTGATTGGTCCTTTCTTTATTGGCATCGTCAGTTTCTCTGTGAAACTTTTTGCAATTTTTTGGTCTCCGACCCAACGGCGGTCAGCGATTTGACCGGCATAAAAGTGTGAATTGTTGGAAAGGATTCCCGACCTGTCGTTTTATTCAGTACTTTTTTGATGCACTCAACGACAGCACCCGTCACTTTCTGCAAAACGCCGTCCTTTCCGATCACCGCACACTTTCGGACACTTTTGGCACCGAAATGTTTGCCATCGTCAAAGAGATCAGTCAATTAGAGTCATCAATTTTAATTACCTTTCCTTTTTTGTTTTAGAAATTTTTGGATTTGTTATGCATGCAAATTGAAAATGATTTGCGCCTTTCGTACCATTCGCAGCAAAATGTTTCTTTGGATTCGATGGAACGCTCACTTTTTGCTGAAACATCCGATGGCAATATTAGGAACGGCGGCGGCACCGCCCCACGGCACCACCAGCAGGAGGAGGGCCAACTTTGGCATGGGCACTCGGAAAGCGCAACTTCGCCAATGGTTGCAAGCGTTTCGGCAAAGCTGCTGCACTTGCCGCCCTTCCATTTGGGCAACAAACTGATCAGTGTCAAAGGTGGACTCAGTTGGCCGTCCTTTCGCTGATCGTTCGATTTGGTTTTCGTCAGCGTTCGTCCGATGCCATTTGGAGTCCACCTTCTACAATTTGTCTGTGCTCGCTTTGCACGATTGCGACAGTTATCGCCGCATGGCTTTGTTGGCCCTCCATCGTTACCATTTGCGGTTGGCCGACTCGGGGCTGCCCAATATGAGTGTTGACCAGGGTCAGTCAGTCAGTCGGTGCTTCGGTTGTGAAGTCCCTCCCAGGGTTGGACCTTCTCGCGGTGATGGCCGATGTGGACACTTTTGTGGCCGATTACTGTTACGATTTGAACGAACAAGTCGGAGTTTGCCGAAAAGGCCTTTTTTAGCGATTCGGATGGCGCTTTTCCTGGACATCAATTTTAGTTTTTCATCGAACGCAACGAACACGGAAAGACACAGCTGAACATTTTGCGGGTCCATCAGGTGATCAATTCGGTGAAAACCCACGGACTCGGCATTCTCCACTCTTTGGCATGTTTTGTTTTGTCCATTTTCAAATTGGTCGTTCATTATCGTAAAGATCAATTCGGCTTACAAATTTCTGCGTGTGCAATTCCAACGCCTTTCGCGCTGTCTTTTTGACGAACGCATCAAAAAGCTTTTGATGCAAGAGATTCTGTTTTATCGTGACGCAATGGACGAATTGGACCAAATGGTGTTGGGAATGTGCCCATTTTGATTGACTTTTCAGGGAATGCCTTTTCAGTACCCAATGGGCCGAGCTGAGAAATTGGCCAATGCTTTACTTCGTTTTGACTGTGCTGCGCTTCCAAATGTTATGGCCACAAGTGATGACTGTCTGAACAAACTTCGGGTAATTCGTTGATCGCTAAACACGACCATTTTCCATCGCCATTTCCCTGAAAGGTGTTGGTCACTCGGATGGGCAATTTGCTCGGCCTTTTGCGACTGATTCGGACGGGGGTCGTCGAGTTCTGTTCGCCGCTCATTTTCCATCGCTTTTTGAGTGCCATTGAAGCCGAACAAAAGTCCATTGAGCCACAGCAAAGTCCAAAAGGCACTCGAGTTGCTGAAGAAGCACGTCTTTTATACGGCCGTGCCTTCCAAAATGCCATGTCCAATTTGACGGAGTCGCGCGACTGCGTCGAGGCATTCAATGGAGGAGAGGGCACAACTCAAAACCATTTTGAATTCAGCTGCTCACTTCGGTATTCGCGCGTGAGTTTCGCTGTAATGGGCCCAAAAAGTACGCCCATCTCCGCCACTTTTTCATCGTCGTGCCCGCCCTTACGCTGTGCCATGTTGAACATACGACGAGTTGCAGGGCACGCCTTCAGACGAGCGCGAGGAGAGAGGCTACGGAAACGAAAGACCCACGCGCACAGCAGCAGCAACAGATGGTTTTTGTGGAGGACGGATTCAGCATGGGCAAGTGGCGACAGAGGGAAGGGAAGGGATGGACAAATAAATGCGCGGGGGAAAAGACAGTCCACCAACAAAGCAAGGCGAACTGTTGCGCAATACCTTTAAAGCTTTTCCCATTAGGGATGGCCCTTTTGCGTAATTGCTCCATTTTCCCCTTAATTGGTCCCTTTCCTCTTAAGGCATTGCTTATGTGCTCACACTTTTCAACCAACGCTTTTTCTTCGATTCTTTGAATTGGAGTAACTCTGTACAAAATCGCTTTTTTCGTGCTGAGTTGGCACAATGCGCGGCAGAACTGAAAGAGGCACAAAAACGAAAAGATGAGTCATTGGCACAGGTTTTGGCAGTGAAAGCGGTCAGTTAAACGGTTTAAAATGAGAATAACATTTGTTTGTTTAGGCTCAGTTGGAGGAAAGGCGAGCGGAACATCGGCTTTTGGAGTGCACAATAAATTCGGCACTTACACTTTTCCAAGCGAACGAACTTTTGGGGGAGGAGGAGGAAGAAGAGACATTTTTAGAAGACCTTTGAAAGGACACAAGAAATTCAGAATTTTATTTTAGAAAATTACTAGTAATAAATTATTTTACTGAGTTTTTCATCCCTTCTTTCAATTGAATCTTCATAGGATAAATTGAGGAATGTTTTTTTCGTAAAATCCAAGGTCATCATCGCCGAACACGCAGAAAATCACAGTGTCGAGCTTAAATTGTTAATTTAACAGAAAACTAAAACTAATGATTTACTCCGTCCCCTACCTTTTCATTGTTTTGGCCTTCGGTCAGCCAATCTCCCACAGTTTTAATCGCAATTTCAGAGGCTTCCTTTTTTGGGAAGTTGTAAACTCCGGTCGAAATGCATGGAAAAGCCTAAAATACGAGTAGAAGGAAAACCCCTTGTAAGTTACGATGGATCTCAATTTGTTGTCGCGAGCCAGGCTTAGCGAGTTGGCGTAGCAGTCGCGCAACTGTCGGCACTGTTCGTCCGACACTTCAGTCCCAATTTGAGGCCCGACGGTGTGAATGATAGCTAAACATTTGGACGATTTGTGAGCAAATCGTCGTTGAATTGTCCTGCCTTTGATGTTTGGCATCAAATTATACGCTTTTGTGATCTTCGCCTCGCCGACTTCGCACCCTTTCAGTGTTCGGCATTCCTCCAACAATTGTGGACCCGCCGCCCGATGGATGGCCCCGTCGACACCGCCGCCTGCATTTTGAAAGAAAGGCCTTTGTGCCATTGTTTTGTTTCGTTTGGACACAAACCCCCAAGCAGTGAGCTGTTGGCCGCGTTCACAATGCAATCCGTAGTCATTTTGGTGATGTCTCCTTTCAAAACGGAAAATTTGCTTCGCAAAGAAAGTGCCATTTTTCAATTCTGAACTAAAGGAGAAGGAAGGCAAAACTGCAACTAATAAATCGAAACAATAAAGAATTGACACAATTTGAAATCAGAATCACTAACATTAGAAGAACATTTAAAAAAAGTTTTTTTAAAAGAAAGTAATTAGCAAATGACAATGAAAAAGAATCACTTATCCTTATCATTAGGGACGTGAATTTTAGGTTTTAATTATTTTTTTTTTGCTCAATTGATTTGAAGAAAGGAGCTCAAAAAACGCATTTCCGCATAAAAATTTTTCGATTCTGATGTCATTATCGGTCACTAGAAATCACTATTTTGGGATTTTGTCACTAAAATAGTGAAAATTCACTATTTTGGAGTTTTGTCACTATTTTTTCACTATTTTGACATTTTTGGGCAAAATTCCTTAACAAAAATGCAATAAAACCAAAAAATACACCCCCTAAGAATCGACCTAAAATTTTTTTCAAAAAATACACCCCTAAGAATCGACAAAAAAAATTTCAAAAAGCACTCCTAAGAAATGAAAAAAATTTTCTCAAAAAGGTATTTTCGTGGC
>CP049712.1:9435210-9509668 GCA_004148225.2 Heterodera glycines
CTTAAAAATTCCTATTTTTTAAATTATCGTCAATAATATAAATCGTTCATGGTTTTTGTGATAATTAATGGATTTTGAACCATGGATATTTCGGAAGAGAACAAAATATGTCTAAATTAGCAGGGTTTTTCGACACTTTCTATTCTCTTCCATTTTAAATCTATATCTGTTTTGTGAAGAAAAAATTGGGGTCGGAATTCCGATTTCTAAAACGTTGGAATTCCGAGTTCCGAAATTTTTGAAAAAAATTTTTGTGAATTTTTTAGAAATTACACTGAAATTTTCAAAAATTTTCCCTGTGGCGTTTATTGGCACTGTCCCGACTCTAAAAACAACCTTAATTTTTTAAAAAACGATACAAGAGAGAGTGTTATGAGACTTGGATGAAAAACGAATTTATTAAAAATAAAAAATACTTTTTAGTTAAAGTGTTCAAAAAATTTATTTTTTGACTCTACTCTTAAAAAAAGTAAACTATCAAAATTTATTTTAAATTATCGGAAAAACCCCCGAGCGGTTGGCGCCGCGAAGCGGCGCCAACCGCTCGTATAGGACTAAAACATAAATTTATCCGGACGGACTCATTTTTAAGAAATCAATCAAAAATTTTGTTCTTGACCAACCAATTGACTTCACATTTTTACTTATCTAATTAGCAAAAAATTAAATATCAAATATTTTTACAGCTTCCTGTATTTACCATTTAACAACAATTTTATTTATTTATTCACGTCTTTTAGATCTACAATAATGCTGGTGAGTGATTAGTAAAGGGCGGACGGATAACAGGAGAATTCACTGACATGTCCTTAGCTTTTTGTGTATTCTTGGGCCCACCCTCAGACTAAAAACGAAAGTTGGGTCCACCGTTTTCGCATGTTTAATTAAATCAAATTCATGACGATTTCTCGGTTAAGGCGTAAACGCGGCTCAACTCTTCCGCCAACATTTCTCTGCCGCCCATTATTCCCTAAATTATTGTCTCAAATTGTCCCCGATTTCCTTAATTCTTCCCTCTAATTGAAATGCCAAACAAAAAATTACCCCCCGAATTGTTAAATGAAATAATTGACTGTTTCCGTGTCGAACACGGGTGGCTCGGTGCTTTTCATTCCACCCAAACACTTCAAAATTTTTTACTCCGTCGACTTAACAAATGGGCTGAATTGGGCCTTTTTGTAGGTTTTTGAGAGGTTTTTAGCGTTTTAGACTGCTGATAAATTATTCATTTATTGCCTTTTTCTTCTCCTTTTAGTCAGTTTTTGATGCCATTCGACTGGTATTTCGGAAACGCCGTGACATGGGATTGTTCACGAAAGGTTATCTCGATCAAATGCTACTCATTGAAAGGGTGAACCCCATTTTCATTACCTTTTTTATCAATACAATGTTAAGACCATCATCAATCTGAGAAATTCCTATGAAGTGACAAAAGTGAACAACGCCATCTGGGTTGTCATTCGCACGCTTAGCAGACAAGAACCGGATCTCGCAAACTTCCTCTTCGACTTGGAAGGTTTTACAAGAATTTGACTTGAAATGTTAATAATAATAATTTAAAATTCCTTGTTTACGCCCTGTCATTGAAAAAAGTCCTTTTAGCTTTATTAAACATGGAATGCTTTAAACCGAAAGTCGCGAATCAACAGGAAGTCTCCGCTCGCGACAGATTGCCCTTTGTCAGGCGTTCGCGCGGCCTTTCTATCCCACCACAGACTCAGCAAGGAGTCTCCGCTCATGGAGAAGTCTCCGCTCGCCGTAACTTCCAATTTGGCATTATTTCGCGCGGCCTTTCTATCCCACGACATCCGCCGCCTTGTGAGAAACCGCCGCTTCCGCCCATCCACAATGAGCCAAATGTATTTTACGAGTCGTTCAAAATTAAGTCAAATTAGATGGAAATTGTTTTCAGTATTTGGTTGGCCATCCGGTTTCTCGTGAACCAAATCAGTTCGACTGCGCTTCAATCGACCAAATGCAGGTGCCATTGGCGTTTTATATTCCACCCAAACACTTCAAAAATTTTTACTCTGTCGACTTAACAAATGGGCTGAATTGGGCCTTTTTGTAGGTTTTTGATAGGTTTTTAGCGTTTTCGACTGTTGATAAATTATTTATTTTATTGACTTTTTATTCCACTTTTAGCCAGTTTTTGATGGCATTCGACTCGCATTTCGAAATGGCCATAACAATGCATGGCTCATGAAAACACACCTCGACCAAATGCTACTCATTGAAAGGGTGAACTCCCATTTTCATTACCTTTTTTTATTAATACAATGTTAAGACCATCATCAATCTGAGAAATTCCTATGAAGTGACAAAAGTGAACAACGCCATCTGGGTTGTCATTCGTGCTCAATGCAGACTTGATCCCGAACTCGCAAACTTCCTCTTCGATTTGGAAGGTTTTGCAAGAATTTGACTTGAAATGTTAATAATAATAATTTAAAATTCCTTGTTTACGCCCTGTCATTGAAAAAAGTCCTTTTAGCTTTATTAAACATGGAATGCTTTAAACCGAAAGTCGCCAATCAACAGGAAGTCTCCGCTCGCCACAGCTTGCCCTTTGACAGGATTTCGCGCGGCCTTTCTGTCCAACCACCGCCTCATCGAGAAGTCTCCACTGGTCGAGAAGTCTCCGCTCCTCGCCGTAGCTTGCCCTTTGTCAGGCGTTCGCGCGGCCTTTCTATTCCACCGCCGCCTCGTGGAAAACCGCCGCTTCCGCCCGTCCTCAAAGAGCCAAATGTATTTTACGAGTCATCCAAAATTAGTCAAATTGGGTGGAAGATGCTTTCAGTATGTGCTTGGCCATCCGGTTCCTCTTGAACCAAATCAGTCCGACTACGACTCAATCGACCAAACGCAAAAGCATGTGCCATCGGCACAGGAGCAAGTTCAGCGGCAACTGACTCCGGCAAAGGAAACCACCGAGAAGGTATACATTACTCATAATCAAAATCCCGGAAAAGCGGGTGACAACCTCCTAACTATTGTATTTTTTTGTGCAAAGTTAAAAATCGTGTTAAAAAATACCAAATTCTTACCGTCGAAGCCATATTGGCACCGCCTTTGAAAATTTTAAAGATTTCCCGGGTCCAAGATGTGATAAATCCGCCAGAAAATATGAGAATTTGTGCGCTAGTTTAAAAAGGGGGTCATTTAAAAATTTTTTTGCATTTTTTTTTGTTTTTTACACATAATGATGAATACCCGAGGGTTTTCGAGGTCGCTAATCACTAATATTGCATCCATTTAGGGCAATTCGGAATCCCGATTCCGATTCTAATATAAAAACAAATTTTCACAAATTTGAATTTTCGACTTTTTGCTCGAATTTGCTTTCGGGGTTTGGAATAGGCACAAATAATTGTCATATTCGTGATCAGCGACCTCGAAACCCGCGGGTACTTGGTTTCATGACTTTTTAAACCGAAAAAAATTTGGAAAAATTTAAGACCAAAAAAGGTGTAAAATTTTTCAAAAAGGCCCTCTTTTAAATTAGCGCCAGTGGAAGAATTAAAAAAACGATTGGAAATAATGTGGAAATTATAAATTATTCAAAATTAAGTAAAATCGGATCGAAGTTATATTAAGTTGGCTGTTGACGATCCGGTTTTCTCTCAACAAATTTCGTCCCATGACGCGCCGCAAAAAACACCGCAGAAATCGGTGTGGGAAAAATTTCGCTCGAAGGTATAAATCCCGACAAAATTGGGCTTTGCGGTCGGCATTCTGATCTCGACACTTTGGTAATCCTGTATTTTATTGGTCCCATCAAAAAGAGATTAAAACGTTGTTTTTATGCAATTCGGATTACTAGTTAGTACCCGGGGGTTTTCGGGGGCGCTGATCACGAATGTGACATTAATTTTAATCTATTTTGAACCCGAATTCGAACATTTTTTTATAAAAAATTAAAAAAAAAATTGTTAACACCTTTCCTAGGGGTTTTCGGGGTCGCTAATCACGAATCTAACTTCAGTTTTGATCTATGCCGAACTCCGGACCCGAATTCGAAAAAAGGAGAAAATTAATTTTTCACCAAGATTCACATTTATTGTCCCAAACTTATTCAAATGAACGGAATATAATAGAAAATAAAGATTCAAGGCCATTAGTGAATTTTAATCGATTTTGGACAATAGAATTTTGGTGAAAAATTAATTTCCGACTTGTGTTCGAATTCGGGTTCGGGATTCGAAATAGGTCAAAATTGATGTCATATTCGTGATCAGCGCCCCCGAAAACCCCCGAGTACTACGAAATGCATAAAAACAACTTTTTAATCTCTTTTTTTATGGGACCAATAAAATACAGGATTACCGACACTTTGATGCTAATTAAAAAAGCGAATTTTACAGCGATTTCTTAAAAGTTTTCTTGTTTTTGGGGAATTTATGTTTTTTTTGTAATTTTTAGAAGCAGAAATATCAATTTTTCACAAATATTTGATAAAAATTCTAATGATTATTCCGGGTCCAATGTTTAATAAATGCATTAAAAACGTTTTTGGGTATTTGTTATTTGTATGTTTTACAATTCGAAATATCAAAATCTAATTTTTAAAAAAATTTCCGGGTCCAGATGAAATAAATCCTTCAGGAAATATGAGAATTTGGATGTTGTTTTGGGATTACTCTTTTTGATTAAGAAGTCGAACGAACAACCGAGAAAGGTTGAGAAGAAAGAAGAGAAGCAGCGAAAAAAGAAGGTAACAGATGGATAAAATTAAAAAACAATTAGAAAGAATTTGTTAACTTTAGGACGACAAACCGAAATGGAACTTTTGAACGCCGTTTACCATGGTCAACACGACACGACTTAACGCCTTAACTCATTTTGCACTTGTTCGGAAGTGACGGATAAATTAATTTATTTATGCCTTTTACATATTTGTCTCATACAACTATTTTTTCTTTCTTTTTTTTGTGTATAATTTATGCTTTACTTTTAACTTTCATTTACAAAATGCAATAAAGAGATGGAGAGCTTTGTCATTATGATTGAAATTTTAAGTTGTGCCGGGCTTTTTGGCACGCAAATTCTTCAAACGAATCAAAAGTAGTCAAGAAAAATGTGGAAATTTTTAAAATGAAATTCGAATTAAATTTTTCACCCCCATTTCCCCAAGAAAATGTTTGTATGTATTGGTGTTGGTGTAAATAAAAATAATAAGCAAATGTTGACAAATCGAATACGCTTTTGGTGATTTTTTTAAAATCAATTAGCGCACGCAATCGATTGAATTCTTTTTTTTGTGCTGTGTAATAATTGTTGATGACTCACGTCACCCCTGCGTATGGCCAAATGAGTGCTGAGATGGCCAAGCCTTTTATCGCAATGTGCGACCATTGTAAGAGGATGTGAGTTTTTGGCAAAATTTGTTTTCAGCGGGTTCGATTACAATTTCTATTTTTTTGTGCAGGGTGCGGGGTCGAAATGGATAAAAAATTCTTGGTCCTTCAATTAGTTATCTAATTTGATTTTTCGTGTTCCCCTAAATACCACACACATTCACGTTCAGTGCCTTATCATAGATTTTTACTGGATCCAGGTCCAGGCCATTTTTTTTGCAAATTGGCTTTCCTATACCTGGTTTTCCTGAATTTTTGGAAAAATACAGGAGACCCAGGTGCATGCTTTTTTCAAAATGTGTAACTCTAATACCAGTAAAAAATTTTAGGGGAAGAGGGGGTTTTCATGAAAATAATTTGCAATTAATTCTCTGTTTTTTAGGCGTTCCGTGTTAGGAAGGTCCATTTTCGGTAGACGACGCGCGTCCCCGCAAACCGACGACGACGCGTCCACCGCGGCATTTGCAGCGGACGGGCAGAGCCGGGCCGGCTCAATTGCGTCCGACTACACGGAATTGCACCGGGGCTCCGTAATGTTAAAAAAATAGTTGCTTTTGCACAGGAAAATGATATTTCTTCGAGGTTTTAAGACAACATTTTGTTTTGCCCTGCGGAAAAATTTAAATATTCGGCAAATATTTTCTGGCTGGTTTGCACAAAACTACAAAATTCATAATTTTAGACAAATTTAAAGGAATTCAAACGGAATTGCACCGGTGGTCCGTAATTTATCTATGGAAAAATAAATATTCGCTGCCCAAAATTGCAAATTCATAATTTTTCTGACAAATTTAAAGGAATTTCAAGCCTAAGGATGTGGAAAAAAGCCGTCTTTAATGGTTTTCAACTTTTGAAACTCCCCCCTCCCCAATAAAGACGAATCTGCGATATCTAACGCTTATATGTCCTGCCATTTTCCATTTCGGTTTAGGTCCCATGTCCGTCATGCAAAGGCACCGGCCTAATCCCGAAGGAATTGGAGAGCACTCTCGTCGCACTGATCCCAGTCAATGATGAGCGGTTGAAGCCGAAAAAAACGTATTTTTTTTCAATTTTTATAAAGTCTAAATACTGGAGGATCCAAGCCAAATATGAATTGAAACCTTTTTCAATAATGCTGACTTTTTTGGTTTTTAAATTAAGCTTTTTTGGTCGGTATTTCTTTTAAAAAAGGGAATTTTGTTTCATGAAATTTGGCAACAAAAAAGGGTACAAAAAACTAATTAAAATAGTTCACTGGCAATTTCCTTCTTTAGTTGGTCGGCAAGAAATTTTGCAAATTATCAAAACCTCAAAATTTAAGTGCTTTCAAATGATTACAAATTTTTATAAATTTGTTACCGTTGAAAAAAGTTTTGGCTCTCTGTATTGGGCACACAATATCCCCACCCCCCATCGCATCCATGAAAATTTTTTTTCTTGCCGCTGATTCGGGTTCCATCCGTTCGTTGGACATTTGTGCGCAGGTCGTTCGTTTCGTTGACTCTGTGCTGATCAGCTTTGCCCCTGTCTTTTCTTCTCTTTATACTCCTCTTTCTTCAGTTCTCTGATCATTTTGTGCCATTTTCTTCCGCCCCAAATTCGTCCTCTTCCCTCGCTGTTTCTTCGTATATCCGTCGTTTTGACCACCAACACAATGCCCAAGTCTCCAAATTGTCAGTGTCCGCAGATGGCACGCGAATGGCGTCCGGAGATGAAAAGGGCTGTTATTCGGTGTGGGACACGGCAAATGGCCAATGTTTGCTGAGCGGCACACTGCATGGTAGCAGACCAACAATGATTTATTTTTTTGCTAATTCATCCCCCTTTTTAGGGCCAATCTCCGCGCTTTCCTTCCGTCGCTATTGGCCGACCATCGATGAGTCATCAAAGAATGATTTGTACAACAGTCAATGGAATTCTGTGGCAGTTCTCCAGCGAAATTTTCCAACAAAACGGAGCTTAAAAATGATCAGACATTGGGGAGGGACTGACAAAGAGTCGGCTGTGGTCGGACATGCATTTGGGAATCCATTTCATTTCATCAATTCAGAACGATGTTGGCGAATTACTCGGCAAATTGGTCAAACAGATAAACAGCGGCGAAAGAATTTTTCGTGCCATTGGTTGGCTTTGTCCGATCACTTTTTATGCCATTGTTTGGCTTTGCCCGATCACTTTTTATGCCATTGTTTGGCTTTGTCCGATCACTTTTCGTGCCATTGTTTGGCTTTGTCCGATCACTTTTCATGCCATTGTTTGACTTTGCCCGATCACTTTTCTTACACAACGGCGACGTCAATGGAAATATTGAAACTGCCAGCGAACGCGAGAAACTGTTGTCGAAGGAAGTGCGGTGCCTGCGTCGAGAGTTGGCGCGAGTTGTGCAACTGAACGCAGAACTGTACAATTACAGTACAAACATGGTACTGGAAGAGAGTTTCACGGAAAAGAGCACGAGGAGAAGCAACAGCTGACGGAAAAAGAGAAAAGCCATCATTTATTATCACTATTCAATATGAAGTTTGTTAACTGTTTTGAGAGAATAACAAATCCAACATTCCAATTTTTTGAAAGAACAGCCAATTAAATAATTTTGGGAGTCGGGCTCTTTTTTAGAACATAAATCTGGGTAACATTTTTCATCAGGATGATTTTGTTGTTGAGTTCATTGAAGCAGAAATTGTAGTCAGAGAAGAGCCGTTTATTTTTACGCTAATGTTTTACATAAGTTAAAGGGAAAAACAGAATGAGAAAAACAAATGAAATGATTTACTGAAATCATTATTACAGCATGGTGGGTAAATGAGAAAGAAGACGAGGTGAGGAAAGGGCAAGGAGAGAACATTTGCTTAGCAATGGGCGAGGGATGGACGACAAAAGCGGCAAAGGCAAAAGGGAAAGATCGACTGCTGTAACCGCCCCCTCACAACCAAATGGAATTGAATTTAAAATGAAAAATCCAAGAGAAAATAAGTCGCGAATTAGATCCAGTAATGCGCATCAGTATTTGGCAAGACAATTGGCAATTAGAAGAAATGTATGACAATCTCAGACACACCCGCAATCATTGTGATGGCCCAACGCCAAAAACCAACGCCCGCGTGAGGCGTCCGCCGTCTGTTGGCAATAAGCGAACGCAACTGCAACAAGGTGTCCGAGTTTTGATTTTTTCCTGAAAAATCCGATGAGGCGTATGTGCCAAATGAAGTGCCCACCATGCACATATTTGGTGGCAACTGCCAATTCCAAACTCGGCACTTCGTCCGTCGCGCTAACACTGCGTTCATTCTGTCATGGAAGCGATTAAGCGGAGAAAATGAAAAATCCCCAACATTCTCAAGCAGAATCCAAACGAGACGTTCTCCGGGTGATTCAAATCCATAAGTCATAAACACAAAGTACGTTTTGCGTATCCCAAAAGTGGCAGGATCAAAAGGCGTCAATGACCAATGTCGCAATTGGAAGCCATTTAGCGGAGTGATATGCAATGACAATTTGTCAGTGCCACCTTGGATGGCGATGGTTAGGTTCAGTTGGTTTCCAGGTAGATGTTGACGCTGGACGAGTCGCACTGACAGAGGGCTGGCGATGGGCGGTTGGGTGGGCAGCGGCACCCACCGAGAACGCCTTGGGGAGAAAAGGCATTTCAAATAAATTACAAAAAGTACTCCTCGACATACTCGGGAGGGAATAGTTCGTGGATAGCGGTGTAGTAAGGGAGCTGACAATACTCATCCGAAGTGTGTGAGCAGTCCGGCTGACCAGCACCTTAAAAATGAACGGCGTAACTTTTTTTCAATTTTATGCACTTTTACCTTGCAAAAACGTATGTTCTGGAAGATCGTCCGGACCACGATAGTCAAGAGTTTGAACAAAAAGACCAGAATCGGTAGAATTTAACGATGAAATTCGATTTTCAACAATTTTTTTGTCAAAATTATAAATTCGTCTTGTGGCATGCTAAATGAGAACAATGGCATTTAATTGACCAAATCCGACACAGACCAAAGCAATTAGTCGGCGAATGCGTGGCTCATCTTCCGAAAATTTATAAGGTACTCCAACACTCGTAGTGGCAACGACCAGAAAAGCGAATGCAAAAACAGCGGTCATGCATTTGATCATGAAATTCAATCGGCGACTCATGTAAACCAAATTGTTCTGAAACGAGGGCAAATTGTTGGGTATCCCATGAAGAAGAGACAAACAAATTTAATGCTAAAAACAAAGACCAACCGTAAACAAAACAAAAGTGAAAGCGACGAGCAAAGAAAAGGCCATCATAACCTGAATTCCAATTACATTTCCCTATTCATGGCCCATTAAAATCACAAGTTCGGGGTTAATTCCGTTCCCAAGTCGGCCCATTGTTGGGACGAAAAAGTTGAACAGCATTTGTGTGTGACTACTGCACATGGCAATGATCGGAGTCAAACATACAATTTGAGCAGTCAGAAGAGCGCGTGGGGAAAAGGCTTTAAAAAAGAGATAAAGCAAAAATGAAAAAAAAAGTTGAAAGAGACCTTTGAAAAGGCCAACCGATGTCATCAAAGAGACGAGAGGGTCCCGAAGAAGAGGGAAAAAGACATGGACGAAGAACAGGAAGGAGCTGGCGGTGCCCAGCCAGGTGAGAAGCAGCAGCACCAATGCCCATTGGATGACGGTGAAGTCGTAATGGACCCTCTCCAACGAAGCCATGTGAGCACCCTTAAGGGGACGAGCAATGGAAAGGCAATTTTGAATTGGGCAATAAAAAACGCACTTTGCGCCTCGCACGTTGTGCCATTGCGTTGTGCACAGCAATGGACGCGGTCAGCATGGGCAGAATATAAAGGGGGAAGACCAACTCGGGCAACGCGTACCAAGACATGGTCAGATTGAACACGCTGAGCACACAAACAACGAAAGCACCGACGGCAACCATAGCGAAAAGGGCGAGAAGCTGGTGCCAAAAAGCAGCCTGACAATGCAGCAGGAAAGCGTAAGTGGAGGGAGAAAGTGGCAAAGAAAGCAACCATAAGTCCACCAATTGTGTAAGTGCCGTGCTGAAGACGACGCCAGACCAAAAAAGCGACGACCAAACAGACGGAATAGTGCAGAAAAACAGCTAAACAGATGGATACTGCGGTAAGTCCGTTTTGCTTGGTCGAATCCTACCTATATGCATGCTGAAAAATACGGTGAACAGGCCGACCACGTCGAAGAACACCCAATTGCTGCCCTCGTTGAAGTCGGCGGGCTGTTTGAGATAGGGTGAGCGTATCAGTGCCTTGGCCAGGGCCAACACATTGTCGCCAGAACGTTGAATGGCGCCCGGTTCGATCCGCTGTGGTTGGTCGAACTCAGTGTGGTACACCCACCCGTTTCGAATGTAAGCGATGTCGAACCCTAAAAAATAAAAAATAAATTACAAATTCCTGAGAAAAAACCCGATATTCGGCCATAGTCACGAAAAACGCGAAAGTCCGTGTCAGATGGAATCTGTTGTGTCCGTACACAAATTAATTCGACCCGGTCAACTCTTAGGCAAAGACTGGTTTTTGGAAATTTATTAAAATTCAAAAAGGTTTAAAAGAAATGTGAAGGTTCAAAATTAAATAAGCAAAGTAAAGTTAAAAGGTTTTAGTGAGTTTGATCGCTTCAGGCAGGGAACCTGAGATGGGAAAATTATGGGTAGAATGACCTCTCCCCCGATTTGAAAAATAGCGATTGTCTCTGGGATTTCTGTCTCTGTTCCATCGCTGTTCGTCTCCGTAATTTCTATTATTGAATCGTTCATCCCCGTAATTTCTATTCTTAAATCCCCTTTGATTTGGCCGAAATTTCTGTTCTTCATCTCTCTTTCGGTCTCGACAATCTCTTATAATATGCCCTGGGCGTTTACAATAAAAGCAACTACGTTTGTCGCCGACTCCTCTGCTAGGCATCGGTTGGCGATGCACGGCCAACGCTTCTACCTTATGCGACAATTCCGCAACTGAATCGGCAATTGAAACTTGATTATGCCTGGTCATTCTACCCATAATTTTCCCATCTCAGGTTCCCTGCCTGAAGCGATCAAACTCACTAAAACCTTTTAACTTTACTTTGCTTATTTAATTTTGAACCTTCACATTTCTTTTAAACCTTTTTGAATTTTAATAAATTTCCAAAAACCAGTCTTTGCCTAAGAGTTGACCGGGTCGAATTAATTTGTGTACGGACACAACAATTTTGGTGCCACGACCCGGGACGCCCCTTAAAAGGAAGTAAGGGGAAGAAAAGGCTGAAAGCCAGAGAAGTGCGGGACTAAATCCGCATAACGTGTTTGGAATTTGAGCTGGTCTAGCTGTGTGCTTCCAGCCGGGCTGTGTGCCAATAAAAAGAAGAAAAAAGAGAGTTGGTCTAGCTGTGTGCTTCCAACCGGCTGTGTGCCATAACCAAAAGTGAAAAAGGAGAAGATTAAACCTAAAAAGTTTGTTCGTGTGCTGTGTGCTAAAAAAACGAGAGAAAAGAAAGACACGGGGGAAAAAATGGAGAATTTGCCTCAGGGAAATATCCAGCGAAGTGGATCAGATTTTGACTCAATTTATTTTTCGCCTGAGGAAAATCGGAAATGGGCCCCATTACTCAACCGAATGCGGTCATTTGAGCAGGCTGTTTGCCGTCAATTTCGGCAAATTGACACCCAATTTGTACAGTTTTTGAGCCAAATTCATATCCAAAACATGTCTGAGCGTGTCCGAGAATTGGAAAGTTCCATTAAAGAACTCGAGAACACCACCGAATTAGACACTTTCCAGGCAAAGGAGCAAATGATTGAGGCTGAGCAAGAAATTGGAAGGGCCAATTTGAGAATGGAATATTATGAAAAGCTGACAAAAGTGCGGTTTGGAAAAGTGATTGAGAAAATGAAAGAGGAAGTGAAAAAGATCACCGAAAATTTGGACACTCTGCAAAGCCGAGTACAAATTTTGGAGTTTGAAATGGACGGTGAAATACAGAGGACCGAGTGGATAGATGATGGTCATTCGGTGGAACATGGCCAATTACCACTTCACAGTGCAAATGGAAAGGAACCGAATGGCGGTGAAGGACGGAATGAAATGCACGTGGACGATTGTGAAATAATGATAATGGATCCGTTTTTGGGTGGAATCACTCCTTTGGAAGGATACGACGGAAACCCGGGAATTTCATTTTCCCGTTGGGTCGCCCGATTTGAGGACATGTTGGCATTATCCCAATATACGGAGACCCAAAAATTAAGCAGACTCCGAATTTTGTTAAAGGGGCAAGCAAGGGCTGAATTTGAAGCCATGGAGCCCCCAGCCGACACTTTGGCTGCTGCTTTGAATCATCTAAAAAGAAAGTTTGAAAATGAGAACACGCGCTCAATTGCTCGGCAAGCGATGGCCAGCTGCAAACAAGCACCAGGGGAGCGGGTGTATGAATTTGCCAATCGATTAAGTGATGCAGTCAGAACTGCACTGGCCGGAGAGAGTGAGGTAATAATCAGAAAGAGAATGTTCGAAGAATTTTTGGAGAAATTGACACCGGAACTGCAATTTGAGGTCAAAGCTGGTCGGCCAACCAGCTATTCTAATGCTTACGAAATTGCTCAGCATTTTGAGCAACTTTTGGCCGCAAAGAGGCATAATCAAGTTTCAATTGCCGATTCAGTTGCGGAATTGTCGCATAAGGTAGAAGCGTTGGCCGTGCATCGCCAACCGATGCCTAGCAGAGGAGTCGGCGACAAACGTAGTTGCTTTTATTGTAAACGCCCAGGGCATATTATAAGAGATTGTCGAGACCGAAAGAGAGATGAAGAACAGAAATTTCGGCCAAATCAAAGGGGATTTAATAATAGAAATTACGGGGATGAACGATTCAATAATAGAAATTACGGAGACGAACAGCGATGGAACAGAGACAGAAATCCCAGAGACAATCGCTATTTTTCAAATCGGGGGAGAGGTCATTCTACCCATAATTTTCCCATCTCAGGTTCCCTGCCTGAAGCGATCAAACTCACTAAAACCTTTTAACTTTACTTTGCTTATTTAATTTTGAACCTTCACATTTCTTTTAAACCTTTTTGAATTTTAATAAATTTCCAAAAACCAGTCTTTGCCTAAGAGTTGACCGGGTCGAATTAATTTGTGTACGGACACAACAGAATCACTCCAAGCTGAAATATTTCTTGGCCCATCACACTGCAGTGCGGGTACGGAGCGTTGTCAAGATAAGTTTTGATCAACCAAGATTCACCGGGACCAGTCTGAAGGGGGAGGGGGGAAATATTACGATGTTTTTATTTGGAGTAATAAAATGGTCTTTCCCATCCGGCTGTCCTCGGGTGGTATTTCTGAACCTGAAACACCAATTCTCGGCCACCTGCCCCGCAGCCCTCGAGGTTAATGAATGCCCGAATTGAGTGGCGCCAAGGGTGGTCCGTTATAAAACCATGCGACGCCTGCAGGAAATTTTCTTCAGCTGAAAATGTAAATTCCTTACAAGGAGAACTTTTTCCCATTTTGCTGATTCAAAATTTTATACCAAAAACTCACCAGCATTGAAGAGGAACAGAATGTCATTTTCCAAAGGCTTTTCCGAGTGTACAAACACTTCCAAAATGTCGACCATAATCGCACAGGACACCGCGTCGTCCGTTGCGCCGGGCGTGTCGGGCAGCGTGTCATAATGGCAATTGATCAGAATGGAATGATCAGTGGGCCGTTGGCCTCGCGGTCCAATGCGAACAACCAAATTGGTCACTTTGTGGTAGCAAAGAGTAAACACAGACAGAAATTTTAAGTCGAAACAGCCGCTTGGCCTTTGGACGTCCAATTCCTTAAATTGGCCAACGGATGATCGTTAATTTTGCTACTGCCAAAGGGAATGTTCAAAGAGAAACGCATTTACCAATCGATTGACGCCCTTTCGCTCAATCACCGTTCTGAGCTGCTCGATTTTCGAGGTCAAAATTCGGAATGCGTGAATCTAATAGTAAAAAACAAAAAGTTGAAATTTAAGAAGTTTCGATTTGAGTGTTTTATTCTTTCAAAATCAAATTGGCCATTCACTTCACAATTGTCGGACCCACTCGGCCGCGGTCCAAGATCTGTCAGCGCATTGAGCACAACTCGGGCACGCTCTTCCGAAAAATTACCCTTTTCAGACGAAGAGACAACCGAAGGCATGCGCTGGTCCTGCCAAACCACTGAAAGACAATTAAATGCTGTGAAAGGTAAGCGACGATACTCATTCCGTAGAGAGTGCCCACGAGACAGAAGACGAGAAGCCAGTGAAGAAAGCCAAGCTAAACGGGCAGCCTCGTTAACAGGGCTAGGCGGATTCAGTTAAAGTGGCCTATTTCCGTTTCACAATTTCCTTTAAAATTCCTAATTTTCATTAAAAACGATAAAAATTTATATCCCTAAAGTTGGAGTTTTGGATAGCTAATTTTAGGCATCCAATGTTAAGTTTCTTTGGCCCATAACTTTATTTTCTTACTTGGTCAATGCCTACATTCTTTCGGTCCTCAATTCTCCTTTAATTTTTAATAATACTCAAAAAAGCGAATTTTGAAATTCTGGACATAAATTCTAAAACTGGTCACATATCCATGAAAACTCGCCTCATTCGGTCCCCCATTTCGATGAGTCCTCGCCGTCGTTTCTTCTCCCCCAGTCCTCCCATTTCTGTTGTCAGTTGGTCCTTCCACCGTTGTTTCTGTCTGTTGTGTTTGTGCCCTTCGTGATCTCAATTGGCCTTGTCGGTCCTCCATTAGTGGCCAATGTTAAAAAAAATCTTTATAAATATTTAGGACCTCTGTAATTTTTTGGTAAAAATGACAATAAGTATAGCGGTACTTTTATATGTAGTTTAGGTGGGACGATTTTTAAACAGAAAAGCAACTATTTTTCAGGGTTCTTTATTAGTTACTAGGGGTTTAGGGATCGCTGAACACGAGTTTGATATTTATTTCGACTAAATTCGAACTCCAAACTTGAACTCGAACAAAAAATCGAGAATTCATCGAAAAATATCAAGCTCGTGTTCAGCAACCCCCAAAAATCCTATTTGCGAAAAATATAATTAAAACATTTGTAAATCAAGAGGGTCCCTCCCCCAATGTTTTTAGGTTTTTCCTTTGTTCTAATGAAAAAAAATTGAGGAAATCGGAAATATTCTTTAATTATCCAATCCCCGTTTTATTTGATAGGTTTTAGTTTAATGAGAATTTTTGTGATTTCTGCGGTCTCTCCAGCGTTGGAAAATTTAAAGGTAAAGTATGTGTAGTAATTTAACAAAGTGAAAAACGTTCCACCGATTACAAAACGGAATGAACGGAATGGTGCGCTATTCGCTCAGCAAAGTCAAATTCTTGGCCCGTTTTTTATGAATAGAAAATTAGCAAAACATAAATCTGCGCATTTTCAAACGAAAGGAGTGAGGGACGGACGGACGCCTTCCACCACAAACCCAGCCAAATTTGGTGGGGTGACAGATTCTTTTAAGTGGAATTTTGTTCTTTCTGTATTAATAAACAAAAAACATAATCAATAGTAGGGATTATTCCAGTTATAACTAATTAAATACCTATTTCGAAGATTTTTAAAATCGAAAAAAATTTTCCCAAGAGAAAAACAAATTTTAGGGTTGAATTTTTAAGAAAATGTTTCAATTCCTAGGAGTAAATTTACTGAAATTGTTTCGATTTATAGGAGTGTGTTTTTCGTTTGTTGCGGTTTTCTCTACATATTTCTGGGTAAAAAACCCGCGACCGATTCACTCGAATAGAGCAATAAAATGACATTTTATCTTTCGTTGGATTCGAATGTTATCCTAAAAATTCAGAGATAAACTGAACTACAAAGAAAAAAACGAGGGCAAAATCTGGCTCTATTGCAGTTCACAAGACCATAAAAAAGACACGAACATGACCATAAAAAATTTGCAACTTTAATGCACCATAACTTTTTCTAAAAACACCCAAATTAAAATTCTCCATAAATTCAATAGCTCTAAGAGTTCTGTATGAGCCTGCAAAATTTCAAAGAATTTCGATATGTTTCAAAAAAAGTAATAAACCAACACATTTGTTTTCTGTACGTTATGGTGCATTAAAGTTGTCAAATTATTTTATGGTCATGTCTTTTTTTGTGATCGTGTAAACTACAATAGAACCAAAATCTTTTCATGTATAATCTTTATGTTAATAATTTACTTTTATCAAGTTCCAATATTTCTCCTTGTTAGTGGTAATACGAGATCCCAGAAATATTTTATAATGTGAAATGAAATGGGTTACAGTGATGGACATCCAACATTTAAAGATGGAGCGAACAGCAAGAACCTTTGAACAGCAAAATCTTGATCAACTTCCTTCTCTGAATCAATCTCATCTCTATTTCTTCCGTTTCAATGACGACGGCTAAAATTTACAAAAAATAAAGGCATTTATGGAACTTAATATCAATAAATACAAGGTAAGAAATGAACTTTGGTAGCTATTTTTTGTGAAACCGATTGACTCACCGGTCACGACTTCGCGAACGACGAGAAGGTTTGCGATCGCGAGAGCGGGAGCGAGAACGACGATGCTTTCGAGAGTGCGAACGGCTCCGACTGCGACTGAAAAATTTCAATCACTGGACCCTTGATTAAATAGGTCGTACTTGAAAAGTGACTTTGTATCTTTTTAACTTTACTGTTTTAAACTTCGGTAAACTCATACATGTTGAACATGGATATTAACCATACATTAAAAATGGGGGTGGGTCGGTAAAAATTTTTGCGAAGGGGGGTCGGCCGCCGATGACCTTTTTTTTGCTTTTCAAAAACCGTTTTTTTCGGCGCGTTTTTTCCAAAAAACTTTTCGGGAACTGGGGGACCGGCGGTGCCGATAGGCGCCGCCGGGAAATTTTTTTGATCTTTGGGTGTGATTTGTTAGCAGATTTTCACAAAAAAAATGGCCAATTTTTTCGCTTTTGAGCCAATTTTTTTAAGAAAAATAGGAATTTTGGGGTTTGGCGGTGCCGCCAGGCGCCGTCGGGGAAAATTTTTGGACTTTTTAATGAATTTGGTAAGAAAATTTTCAAAATTTGCGACACCCCCTAGCTGCGAACCCTCTCCCCCACCTCTTTTACACCGATTGGAATGTTTTAATTTGACTATATTGTTTGCAAGGTTTGGAATTGTTTGAGAAAAAGTGTGGTTTGAGTTAGAAAATTACATTAGTGTGGTATGTGGTAGGGACTCGACATTTGGGGACCCGACATTTGGGGATTTTAATAAAACAAAAAAAAAATTAAAAAAATTTAATTTTATGTCCAAAATTAACAAATTTAGTCTGCTTTAGCCTGAGTTAATTCCATTGCATTGCAAAAAAAAACAAATTTACATGACAATTGGCAGGGGTCCTTAATTGCATTTTGCTCGCTCTAAAATGTGTTGAAGACTCTCACATACCTGCGCTCACGCTTACGATCGCGATCATCCTCACGTCCCGACCGACGACGACGCTCCTCCCGGTCCTTGTCATCCGCGCGTCGTTTCTCCGACCGACGCTGATCGATTGCTTTCTTTAAGTTTAACATGTAAATTATTGAGTGCTTAGGACACGAGCCTTCATTTCAGCAAAACGGTCTCTGATCTCAACCATTCCCAGGTGCATTTTGCCCCCGTAATGGTCCTGCAGTCGCGACTCGTGGTCCATGATATTCAGTTGGGCCCCGCATGCCTCGCACACGCGCAAACGCTGCATCATTGCCGGGTTCATGTTGCGCATTTCGCTCTCCAACTCGCGCTTCTTACGCTTTAACTCGTCCACCTCCTTGGAAAGTTCGATAGACTCGGCTATGCGCCCTTCGTTGCCGAGTGCCTCCACTTGGACCAGCGCCGTTCCGATTTTCTCGTTCATCTCGAAGACTTTCTGGGTCTGAAAATGAGTAATGCTTCCACTGAATCACAGAATTCTATGCTTCCAAATGTGAAGAGGCTTCACCACCACAAACACGTACCCGTTGTTGCTCACTAATGTCCATGTTCTGCTCCGCGTCTCGCTTCACTTTTTCCTGAAGACGACGAATGTCAGCGTCCACAATGCGAATGGCATCATCCAACTCCTCAAAAGCCTAAAAAGCGGCTTTGTTCACTTAAAAACTAAAAAAAGATTCGCTGGAAAATCGACATACGAAAACATTGGAATTGCCCACTGAGATACCCTCATTCACATCAGCACAGAATTAGCAATTCAATTAAAATTGCTACAAAAACATTTAGTTGTCTGACACTTGTCTAAAGTTTGACTTACCATTTCGCTCAAACATACATATTTCGAGTGGGTGGGTGACAATTTTTTGAGTCCGATAACTTAAGAAAATTTCTGTGGCAGTTTCTCTTTCCAATTAAAACCAAATGTCTTTAGTATGCGGTACCTAAGAGGTCACTAACCAAGGCCTCTCAAGGTAAGTCTAACACAGTCCAATTTGCCAGGTCTTTTACCGGAAGATTTTGGACTTTACAGCAGTGACAGTCGTGAATTTGGCGAAAATATCAGTTAATTGTAAGGAAACACCGGAACAGACCTGGCTATATTTCAGAGTTCGTGCCATTTGCGAAGGTTGTCTTTCTTTTTCAATATGTCAATCAAAAACCAACCTCGATGTCATAGAAAAGGTCCTTCTTCTCCTGTGCACGGTTGAACTCGCCCTTGTGAGCCGGTTCATGCAACTTTCGACAGGACATCATCGATTCCAGCCTCGTATCGGACAACAAATCGCGAGGACAACACCCAAGCAAATAGGCACGACACACCGAATGATGGTCAAAGGGAGGCAGTCGGCGACCCTCCTCCTCCGCACGTTGCTGGCCCATCAGCTGAAAAAGTGTACATTGTTAATGCCGAAGACCCAGTCCACAACCTGTGCAATCATTTCACGCATTACATCAGTCATTTTTACGAATTCTCTCCCTTAGATAGTAATTGTAATGCAAAATTGGAAAAGTCCGACTATCTGTATAGACAAAAGTATAATGATGAAAGTTATTTCCTAGTGCCCAGGAAAACCACAAACTTCTCCGAATACAGGGCGAAAATAAGAAATTTTCCCGAAGTGTAAGAAATTCCCAAAAATGAGTTCGTTTCCCATGTACATGTGTCTTTCAATTTTCGTTTGAAAAGTGCGTGTGAAATGGAAACGACAATCACTTTTTACCCTTTTCAGAATAAAAACAGTTTTATTAACTGTGATTTCAGCGCGGTTATTTGTCAAAGAGAACCGGGTGTTAGCTTTTGACAAGGACCACAGCACTGTCCCGTTCAAACTTTTATTATCTGTGTTGGAGTACAAAACGGCGATGATGTGCAAGGATTTTGACAGTCGATCATATTTTAAAAAGCATTTCCCGAAAACCTTCCCTTTCCCCGGTTCTTTTTCCTTTTCTTTTCTATTAAATTTTTTTTGGCGTATTATGTATTAACACACCGTTTCAATTTTGGCCTCCCAGTTCCAAAAAGATTTGCATGTGTGGCTCAGTGGTTTTTTGTAAGATAGTAAAGGGACAAAGGGGGGAAGTTCGAGTCCGTTGTGCAACATGAATATTTTCATTTATTTTTGTCCAAAATATTAAAAAATGACGAATTTTGGGAATTATTTTTGAAGCTTTTTGCCAACCAAATTGGTAAATCTTGGTATCATTCGAAAGCCCTTGATGGGGAGAAGCTTTTTCTAAGCAAATGCTAAGCAATTTGACATCTCAGAAAAGAGTAGTGAGAGTTTCAAATTTTCATAATGGTTTCATGCAAAAACGGGATGTTTAACTCAAAAAAGTATTTGATACGTTCTATGCAGAATTTTTTTCTCAATCGGTATGCAAAATTTGGAGTGGATCTAACGTATAGAAAAAAAATTAAACGTAGCGAAGTAAATTCAGTTTTTCTCTATTAACACAGATAAAGAAATAGTACGCCAAAAAGAGAGATGTTTTTTTCTCTGCACTCTCTCTTTATTGGTTCATCTCTCGTTTTTTGAAACGGTGTGTTAAATCGTTAAATTTAAATTTAAATAATAAAGGGGTAAACCCAACTCATCCTAACCCAACTCATCCATACCAGGGATGGAGTTCCGAGGCACTAAAAATTTTCGGAAGTCGGAAGTCGGAATTCCGAGGCCCCAAAAATTTTCGGAAGTCGGAATTCCGACCCCAAAAATGTCGGAACTCGGAAGTCGGAATTTTTCAAAAAAAAAATATAATAAATTTTTAAAAAATATTTAATAGGCTAAATTTTTAAATTTTTAACCATGTAAAAGGTAATTTCAAACTGTTTTTAGTTTATTTCTATATTTTTTAAAAAGATCAAAATATTTTAAGTAATTTTACATTATTTTGGATTTTTTTTTTGGGAAAGTTACACCCTTTTTTTGCGGCGCACTTTATCCAAAGAGAATTTGAGAAACTGTGGGGAAGGAAGGGTCCGGCGGTGCCGATATGCGCCGCCGGGAAACATTTTGTAATTTTTAATTTTGTCCAAAAAATGGAAAATTTAGCGATTTTGAGCAAATTTTCAAGAAAATTAAGTTTTTTTTTTGAGTCCGGCGGTGCCGATAGGTGCCGTCGGAAAAAAAATTGAAAATTTCTATGCAATTTATTAACATAAATTGTACAAAAATTGCTAATTTTTTGAAAAAAAACTCAAAAAAATTCCAAAAAATTCCGACTTTTCATCAAAAATTTCGGAAGTCGGAATTCCGAGGCCCCAAAAAGGCAGCAAAATCCATAAAGCACTTATTTTGCGTGACTTATACAGTATATGAGAGCCTTATTAAGGTAAAGTGACCTTTCATTCAATAAATATTTCTTTAAATTGATTAAAAATGATACAGCGCAATAAAATAAAAGGAGCAGCAACACAGGACAGTGTTTTTCCTGTTAAGCGTATGTTGAAGAGACAATGTATGGATGAAAATTCGATTTATTCGCCATTTTTTCGTCCAAAAGTGAAAATTCAATAAATATATAGTTTTAATTTTTCGCTTTACACCAAGAAATTGAGCCGAATTGGAAGGAACGCCACGGACGTGCTCAACTTCGCACTGCTAACACCAACTCGGGAAAACGATTTGGCAGTACACAGAATGAAGCTCGAAGAAGTCTTTTCATTTCCACTTATCCCGAGGTCATCCATATAAATTCAGCTTAAGAAATGGCTCAGAATAACAATGTCCGTTAATCGGGTATTTAATTCATTAGCCTAATAGGTTAAAAGACAACCCATTTAGTTTTAGGGGCCTAAGACTCTGTTGCTAACGGGGCCCAGTGGTTCGGGAAAAACGTCCGCTCTTCGAGTTCTATGTGCTGAGTTTGGTATCGAAGTCAACGAATTCGACTGCACTGAGGAGTTTGGTGGAGAAACGGCGCCGCCTTTCAGCGGAGCGCCGTCCTTCTCAAAACGAAGTGGCGAGTCCCAATTGGACGGGTGCGTAAATCTTTCCCGCCCAAAATAATTGTTGCTTTTTCAGTTTCATACATTTTATACGTTCCAACGAATTTTCCTCAATTCAAAATATGTCGTTGAAGCACCGACTTTTGCTCATTGCGCAACTTCCTAATGCCTTTTACCGGTGGATTTTTTTTTGAAATGAGTTGATTAAGATGGTTGCCCCTGTTTTTTGGTGGAAATTTTTAAAATTTAAAAAGTCATTCAAAACAAGTTTCTAGGGTTTCCGGGGTCGCTGATCACGATTATGGCATCCATTTCGCTCAATTTCGAACCCGAATTCGAACAAAAAGTCGAAACTTCAAATTTTCAAATTTCGCTTTTTTCGTCTAAAAACGATTTAAAATATCTTTTATTGCGATATTCGTGGTTTTCAGAATGTTGCCATGTATTTAAATCGTTTTTAGACGAAAAAAGCGAAATTTGAAGTTTCGACTTTTTGTTCGAATTCGGGTTCGAAATTGAGCGAAATGGATGCCAGAATCGTGATCAGCGACCCCGGAAACCCTAGAAACTTGTTTTGAATGACTTTTTAAATTTTAAAAATTTCCACCAAAAAATAGGGGCAACCATCTTACCTATTACCGACATTGGCATCGCCCTCCCTGTCCATGAATTTTCATTTTATCTATGATTTATACTGATTTTCTCCACCTAAAAAAACTGAGGTTTTCCTGCTCCCAATAACGAATTTGCTGACTTTGATTTTGATAAGATTTTCCGGCTCTAATGCAGTTTATGAGTCCAATCGACTTTTATGAGTCCAAAAGTATTTTATGAGTCCAATCAATTGACAATCCCGGGTTTTTATACAATAACTTTGTTTAGGTTCGAGCTAAACCGATCTTTTTGATATCATTCGAAAACACAAAGTCTAACGAAGCTAAAATATATAAAACCATATCGTTAAGGCAATTGCTAAAAAAGATTTGATTAATTAAGTAATTGCTGATTATTTTCGCCTGTAACTTTCTTGAAATGTTAGAATTCTTTAGTTTTATCGTATTATTACATTAAGTAGACTTTGTGCTTTCGAATGATACCAAAAAGATAGGTTTAGCTCGAACATAAACAAAGTTATTGTATAAAAACCCTGGATTGTCAATTGATTGGACTCATAAAATACTTTTGGACTCATAAAAGTCGATTGGACTCATAAACTGCATTAGAGCCGATTTTCCCACCCTCTAGCAGAGATAGTCCCAGGATTTTGGCTTCGAGGGATACCGCTAATTGTAAGAACGACGCTTTTTTTATTCTTTGTTCCCGCTCTATTTTCAAACAAAAAGAGGCCCGACCTTACCGATAAGGCCGTCGAGATAATTTTACTTTGTTGAAAAAATTCAAAAAGTTATTCATTGGTGCTTCAGCGACCCGTCCAAATTGCACTCCGTGTTGGCCAATGTGTTGCCCTCCTCGCGCTGTCTAATTGCTTTTGTGCTGGCCAATGTCGACGCGTGTTGGGAGTTAAGTCCGTTTCGGCTGTTCCCCGCTTCACTTGTTGAACAGTTTCAAATCACGCACATTAAGTCGGCATTTGCAATGCCAATTTCAAATAAGTGCCACTTTTCAGATTCAATCCAATCGCTGATTCTTTACTGACGGCAGCGATGAAACGCATTTTCCGACTGACCGAATTAAATTGGGACGCCGAGTTGGCCAAACAAATTGTCAATTGTGCGAATGGTTTGCCCTAACCTCAGCAGATTCTGCTCAATTCTCTAACAGAATTTTATTGGTTTTGCAGGTGACATCCGCCGGGCACTTAACACTTTGCTTTTTTCGTTGATCAAAATTGACAGATCGAAACGGATTGACGCTGAAAATTGTCTGGCCAAAGAGTCATTCCAACAAAAATCCTCTTTAGGTCGACCGAAACAACTTTCTACACAAAAACCGTTAGAATTGTTCCATTTCATTGGCAAAATTCTTTACGCAAAGAGAATTGAAGAGAAAAGTGGTGTCAAAAATAAACAAATTGAGCGATGGAAACGGACGGAGCAAAAATTGGGACAAAAGGTGCAATTTTGCCATTTTAGCAATTTGAAAAACATTTTTGAGTTGTGCGAGAAATACGGACGACCGATGCCCCCCAAAGATGAACTGAACCAACTGATCGCAGCGGCACCGATCGGAGGGCAAAGTGTCGGAGGGAAATCCCATAGATTGGCTCTAATTTAAAATGATCTTCAGCTCATTGGGTTTATTTACGAGCACGAACCGCGTTTTTCACCTTCACTTTCCGCATTGACAAGGATCAATTCGACTATTGCCTCTTTGGACGTGATTAATCGTCAATTTGGGGTGGAAAATGAACGGATGGCGGACAAATACGCGATGGAAGTGAGTGGCATCGTTCGGGGGAGGGCACCGTCTCGGACTTCGTGTCATTTGGGTTTCTCTCTGCCCGTTGTCAGATTGCCGTCCGTTCTTCCATTTTCCACAATTATTCTCCTGCCATCGAAAGTGGGTGAAAATAAACGGCGGAACCTTTTTCTTTTTTTCTATAGAAGCACACTTCCGTCGCACTTTTTATCACTTGGAAAAGCCCCGTTTCCACGAAATGGACGCGCAACGGCACGACCAGCGAAAGCGAATGGCGGAAGGGATCGGCACGGAACGGACAGCGCAAATGGAGACTTTGTGACCGGGGGGGGGGTGTGACAAAATGGGAAAACATTTGTGAAGGGTTGTGCCATTGTTGACCGAAATTCGTGCGCGAGACATCGCCAGCACACAGCAAACACTGAGCCTAATGGTCAGCGGATTTACAGCACTAAGAGCTGTCAGTGTTCTTTTACTTTATTTAAAAGTACATTTTTGTTCACTAAATCACCCCTCCCTTTTTAAGGGTTGCGCCACCCAACCAAAAAATGCCATTGTCCTCCCCTCGTGCGACTCTTCCATTGTCCCCGAATTTGACGCTGACGATGGTCAAAATTATGAAATTGATGATTCGGAGAGTGGAGATGAAGCGAGGAAGCCCGAAATTCCGCTCCAATTGGACATGTCTTTGATTTTTATCGATGAAAAATGATTTTTTATTTATTTTGCATTTTAATCATATGAGTACTTTTGTCTGTATTTTACTGTTTTATAATTAAAAAAAGCATGCTCAATTAAGGATGAATTTGTGAATGCTTTTTGTTTGAGTGACGCTAAAATGGTTTTGCTTGTTTTTTAAACTTAAATCTCATCGATCGCTTTTGGTCGTCCGTCCATTCGTTGTCAGTCACAAAACAAACATTGCCCAACCGCCGTCATTCATTCTGTTGGCCCTCCGTCCGCCTCGGGTGGACACCGTCTCAAAATGTGCGCGTTATGAGAGGACCAAAGAGACGAGGGATGGGGGGGGGGAAGGGTTGCTGGACCGGACACTCCGACAAAAGCGACTCGTAAAGCACGGAGAATGATTTTGCGGGGGGGGGCAGAATTTGTGGTGTGGTATCCGACGGTGCCGAAAGCGCCGCTATGGAATTATAACGGACGGATTTACATTTACAAACCATGTACTAAAAAGGGGTCAACAGTTTTGTCGTTTTCCCTCTTACACCCCCTCCCTTCCCCTTACAGAGGGGTCTCATTGTCAGGCCTCTTACGATGATGGACACTCCTTGCAGAATCAAAATTCGCAAATCCCTCCGATTCCCTCCCATTTGATGGGCTGTGCCTTTCTTTGTTTTCTGCCAAAATATTTTCCCTTGCTTATTAATTAATTAGCATATTGAGCATTGTGCCCCTTTTAAGTTTTTCCAAAAAAGGCTTAATCTGTCCAATGCCTCTGCGATTTGTCCGTTCGCATTCCGACACTTTCGGTGGCTCGTCGACTCATTTGGCCATGACCGATCCGATCAGTGCGGCCAAATACAAAATCAACTACTTCCTATTGCCAAATTTTATTATTCACTCGGTAAAACGATATCGGATTACAATTATCTATTCAATTAATTTCAAATAAATTAATCTTTGTGTCGATTCTTCGAATGACTCAAATTTTGAATGATTTATTTTATAATTGCAATAATTAATTAATGACCGACCCATTTGAGTGAGTGCCCTTTTCGATTATTAGCCACTAATTGCTGCCTCTGTTCTCAGATTGGCCTTTCCTCTCTGTGGGCCCTTTGGTATTACTTGAGGTTGGTCCGCCCTTTTTCTCCGTCCTTTCATTTTTCCTCTCCCTTTAGGTTCACCAATGTTTTTCCGTGGGTTTTGTCGATTTTCTTCAAATTTCCTTCCCCCCTATTTTTTCTTCTTTAGTTACCACCACCGCGTGTTTTATTGCCGTGACGTTGACCTTTTCAAGCCCAACTTTGCCCCCGAGGACTTTGAGGCATTCCTTTGCTCCTTTTCCTTTTCCTTTTCCCCCCCCCCTTTTCAGCTTTTCGTCTCTTATCCCCTCCTTTACGTTCTCGGCTTTACCATCCCTCCAATAATCGTTCGTTCGGCTTTTCCCAATTTGTTTCCTTCTGTTGCTTTTTCAGATGCTTGTTGGCGAACTCATGTTCTGGTCATTCATTCATCCATTTCCATTTTTGTCCTTCCCTTTTTAGGCTTTTTTCCACAAAACCGCGAAAAGGTGACCAAAAGGGAATTCGTTCGTCCGATTCGGCTAACATTCGTTCCCCCCCCCCTTTTCCCTCAGTCGTTTACGCCACTTGCGGCGAGTGCAAAATTGCGCTGATCACTCGCCGTTTGTTTCGTTTTATATGTGAGGCCATTCATCTATTCAATCAAATGCTTTTCCTCCCAATTTTTTAAAAATAAATTTTAGCTGTTTTTTTGTTCGGTGCGTTAGCGACACAAATTTTCGTGGACGCAATTAAAGTCCGAAACAAAGGGTTTATGTTAGCATTTCCTCCCACTTTTAAGCTGCTCACCGGTTATCAAAGGCCGTACTTTCTCTCTCTGTGCAACGTTTCACTTGCGTAATTTTAAAATTAATATGGGAAATGAAAGAATTTGGCCATCGATTTTAACGTTGGCTGCTCTTTCTAACGTTATCAGATTCAGCCATTCCGATCACTTTTCATGCCATTGTTTATCTCTTCCATGCCATTGTTTGACTTTGCCCGATCACTTTTCGTGCCATTGTTTGGCTTTGCCCGATCACTTTTCATGCCATAGTTTGACTTTGCCCGATCACTTTTCATGCCATAGTTTGACTTTGCCCGAACAAATAGCAATCTTTTCATGAAATTTGCTAAAAAAATATGCTTCAAACTTAAGTTTTTTCTATTTTAGAGTCGTAAACAGTATTAAATTTAAGAAAACTCGTTCTTTTGGTTTAATACGAACAATAATTCTATTGTTTGAAAAATTTGCTGATACTCGGTTTCGACTTTTAGAAAGTCACAATCATTCTTTAGGTACTCGACGAATTAGGCATTCAATTAACTGAAGAGATGGGCAAATTGCCAAGTGCGACGGACGGACTGAACGTGGCCCAGAAAGACCAGCAAAGACAGCCACAGGCGACCGCGGTGGGCGGAGAAGCGTCGTCAGCGATGTCGGACATTGACGCGGATTTGCAGGCGCGGCTGGAGAATTTGAGACGTGAATAAAAGAGCGAAAAAAAGGATGCTGGAGGGAATGAGGACATTTTGCACATATGACAAGCAAAATTTTAAAAGAAAAACGAGTGAGAAATTGTTTCGGTGTTATTACGTCCTAAAAATTTCCGCGACGAAATTTTGCTACTTTGGTTTGTCCCGCTAGTTCTTAAATGACATATCTCTAGTTCACTTTACGCATCCAATCAATGACCATCCTCAGTTTTGGTACACCGTCGCCGCGTACATTTCAAAAAAATTTTCTTTAGATTTTCGTATAAAAAATTTTCGGTCATATTGCGCTTCGTTACCGCCCCCCCCCCCTTAAAGACAAGTTTCCTGGGGTTTTCGAGGTCGCTGATCACGAATCCGAAATCAATTTCGGCCAATTCCGAACCCCGGACCCGAATTCTAAAAACAAATCGAAAGTTCAAACTAGAATTTTGCATTTTTGGTATAAAATCGGCTTAGCACACGGAAATTCATGAAATCGGGTTTCCGAATTTTGCATTTTTTTTTCTAGAAATGGTTTAATGCACTTTGACTTATCAGTTTGTTCCACAAAAAAAAACTATGGCCTAGACTAACTTTTTAAAAATACTTCGTTGCTTATTCATTTTAAGCCATTGACAAAAAAGGAAATGAAAATAAACAATATACAGTAGGGAGTCGAGGAGGTAATTAATTGTGAGGAGCTATCATATTGACAAGGGATGGGGAGGAGTGATGAGATTATCTGCATATTATCATCGTTTGCCTGAAAACCCTTCCGATTGTGTTCATGTCATTCTCTGTTCAACTGTTAGCAATTGTTTCATTTCGAGCAAAGTCTTCTTCAAATCCTCCCGAAAACGAATTGAACTCTAAAAATTGACAACCGTTACCAATGTTTTTCTTTCTTATTACCGTGTTAGTAGCGCTTTTCTTTGACGAAATGTGGAAAGAAATTTGGTCTTCGCCCGCAACGATGTACGAAACTCCGTAACCCGCGTCAGTGACCGGGCCAAAACCGCCGCCAGCACTCACCAGCTTCAATTTCTGTGCCATGGAAATGCCTTCCTGCTCGGAATCGAATTGGTTGAGTGGGGTTTGTGAAGTTGACAGCAAATATTGAGGCGGGAAAATCTTGTCGAAGAACGGTGAACTCTCTTCCAAATGGCGCATGACAACGTAACAAGGCGAAAAAGATGCCTGTCCACGCCCTATTTGAGGAAAGGCACTCGAAAAATTACAGAAAATGACTTGCGATAATCCCCCCCCTTTGGAAGAGAGAAGAATGCGTCGAACATAAGAGGAAAGGGTGCCGAACCAACTTTCCTTGTTGCGCCGCTCTTCGCTTTTTTCTCGACCCCCCCCCCCCGCATTGCCTATGCTATTTGTAAGTGAATGTTCGTCCTCACCTTCCACACATCGCATCCCGTGTCAAATTCTGATGGCGTTCTGCCGCGAGTCGAAGTAAGCGCAAACGTTCCTCATTCTGTAATTTTCTTTTAAAGGAAAACACAAATGATGGGAAGCACGGACCTTCTGCTGGGGGTCCAACATCGCCCTGACAAAATCACACGATTCGTTAGTACACGAGCGAATCGTTTCCGTGCGACCCTCACGGAATAAACGCGTGATGGACGCCTCGTAAGTCAGCGAAAAAGAACCTTGGTTCTAAAATTAAAATAAACAAAAATAAAATTATGGACCGATCACTTTTCATGCCATTGTTTGACTTTGCCCGATCACTTTTCATGCCATTGTTTGACTTTGCTTTTCACGGTCCCTTGCCATAGTCTGTCCAAACCAACAGTGCCATCTCCACGTCAGCGATCAACTCATCCGCCACGTGGCGAGAAACTTCAATTTGTTTCTAAAATTCATTCTTTGAAAAACTGCATTAAGTGAACAATCGCCACCTGCACTACTTCGTCCAAATCGAATAAGATTCTTTCCAATTTGACACTTTGGCACACTTCGCCTTTGCAATCGCCGGACGAAGTGTAGCCCTGAACGCAATAGTCCTGGAGCACAACGTATTCCATGAAATGGGCAGTAACCGCCGCATCCCCTTAAGCAATTAATTTCAAATTTGCTTATAATTAGCGGGAAATGCTGTTGACTACCCCACGAGTGTTCCGTGTTAATGCCAATTCGGCCGTTCTGCGAGATGATCAAATTGAACGATTTGTCAAACCAACGATCGTATCCTTTGCCGTGCAGAAGTTTCTCCGCCCAACGGTCCAATTTCGAAGTATCATTCTAAAACCGGGTTAGAAGACTATGATAGAACAAGCCGTCCACTGACCGGGTCATAGAATACGGGCTCTTCGTCCAAAACGACGACAAAGGCTGATCTTTCGATAAGCCGCAGCGACGTTTTGTTGTTGCCCGTGAAGTGCTCCTTCCTAACTTTGGCCCAATGGTCGCGTCTTCCGGCGGTGAGTGCCCCCAAATGTTTCTCTCCGTTCTTAGGCTCCACATCGCTGTCCAAAATGAACTGAAAAGCTGCCTGAATTTCGCAAGGTTGGTGCAGCCTAAATTTGTGCGGTGGAAAAAGGCCATCCAATGCTTCTTAGAACCTGGAGCCACTGTGGACTTCCATTTTGTACCAACAGCCTTTGCTGTAGACGGCAATGTGTTTGGCATCGTGCCAACTCAGGAATTTGTCGATTTCTTCACCAGGAATACGACACGAATTGAACAGACGCGAGTATTGCATAGTGCAGAAAGGCACTTTGGCGCGGGGGTTAATTGCAAACTAAAAAAGGGGGCGATAAGTCAGCCGAACAATGAGACGAAAAAAGGGCACAAACCGGCGAAATGTGTTGGTGATCGATCAGACGACGGAAGCGTAACGCGGCCCAAGTGACGTTAGCTGCTCGGGCCGCCTGTTTGCTGGTGGGACTTTCGTTAAGCGTGTCAAATCCGTCTGGAAACGAAGGAATCAATCGAAACGAAAAAAAGGAAAAATTTCGACAGTAATTGGAGTTGATCATGATCGGCTCGCGCTGAACCAAGTAGATGAACTTCTCCCACCAGTCAGTCACGTAATTGGTGGACAGCCACGATTTGATCCACAGATAGCGCTGCAGACGAATGCCCAACCCCTTTTGAAACTTCACACTCAGTTCTACGAGTTCGTCGTAGTCTCTGTCCGAAAGGATTGGCCGCATCGAACGGAGGTGCTAAAAACAGATAATTAATGAAAACAAAGTTGCAAATAAGTGATTTTAAAAGCACTCCGGGTTCCTTTACATTCAAATTTTCTTATAAGTTTGAGATTTTCGGTAATTGATTGTGAGCGAGTCCTATCTGTGACCCATATCACCCAGTTGTCCCTCTCCGGAGTAAGGGGGGGGGGGGGGGGAATTCTAAGAGTTCATTAACAGACCCTTTCCATCGTGGAGGCCAACGACGGCAGTGGGAGATGAGGCAAAGCGCCTTGGAAAGAGTGCGTCATCGGCTCATAAGCGGCAATTTTGTGAAGAACGTAAAACCAAAGTTTGGTCGTTTGTGAAATTTGGCCAGAATGAGGCGCTTCGTACATCCAACCTTTGTACATGAGAAACCATTTGAGCAAAAGACGAAAGAATTGGACGAGCAAAAACCTAAAAGCATTATGCCAATTGTAAGACAAAATTAGCAATCGCACCATAAAATGCAACCCGCAAAGGCAATTGAGAGAGTGCGGGACAAAACGTCGAGCCTACAAAAAATAAATGCAAATGTTTACTGTTGGACATTTCCAATAATAAAAAAATAATTGACAATGGCCAACCCTTTTAAAATTGACAAAATAAATGACTCACGTGGTGATATTGGAAAAGACGTAGTAATTGAGCTTATCGGCAAGATTGAACGGAGTTTTGTCATTTCCGAATGAAACATTCAATGCGGCCACAAGGAAAATGACAATGGCCAACGAACGGATATTGGCTGGGAAAATCCCAGCGAAGAAATCATTCTGGAAAACACGAAAGTTAATGAAATACAAAAGTAAATATCAAAAATAAAAGCAAACCTCGAATTTTGCGATGCGTTTTTTATAACTGCGTGAAAACGCGTGCCAAATGTCCCGCAGAACTTCCTGGTCATAAGAGACGGAAATGCCATCGTGTGTTACGGTGAAGCTTAAGGCAGCAATATTTCTGGCCTCAGCCATTCTAAAAAAATTGTAAGACGATGGAACCAACTGTCGTATTTTTTTAAAGAAATATGTATCTAACAAATAATAAATAAAAGATAGAATTTATGTGAAATACGCACAAAACTTAGTGTGGGGGAGGGGGTAAAAATTCGTTAACTTTTTGTGTAATATATAGAGACTGTTGTTGTTGTTATTGTTTTTATCAGCGGTAACACCCCAAAACTCCCATTAAACTTTGTCGATTATACGCAAAATTAGGCTCACGAAGTTTAAAATTTTGTGGTGTTTGGTTATTCTCCGTATTCTAAGAAATGAGTGAAAGAATGGATGCGAAAGAAAAGAGACTAACTCAACCAAAGCAGAGAGATTCGTCGGTCGGTCTCTCCCCGCCCATCCTCAACCACTGACGGAATCCAACTGCCCCTCCATCTTTTATTGCCCCTGCCCCGACGAACTCCCCCCCCCCTCGTCAGCACACCACGTGTTGCTTCTCTTTCCCATCGACCATCCCCCGTCGCCTTTGGCTGCACTTTGTACCCTCCCGCCCCCCCCCCCCCCCTCCTTTCACTCGCCAACATTCTTTCTCAATAGCAACGCCATTCGCCCTTCCAATTCCCAACCCCAGCAGCATGTTGACGAATGAATGACATTGCTCATCAAAGGAAAGCGGCGGGGGATGGGGAGAATGTACTTTGACCCCAAACCAACGAAAGTGTCGGGCAGGGGGAAACGACGTTGGCAAGGGGAACCGTTCATTGATTTAAATTTAAGTGAATGCAATTGTACGTTTGGGCACCAAGAAGACTTTTTGCTCTGTTGTAAGCTTAATAAAATTTAAAAATAACTACATCAAGGTACAAAAATTATGGAAACAGAAATTTTTATAGAATTGATTTCGCATTAAAATTTTTTCAACTCACAAGGGAACATCGCGAACTGTGAGTATCGGAGTGGCTCAGTTGGGCCGGCAACGATTGGTCGGCACGGTTGGGCCCCAGATTTTGGCATTCAAATCCAACAATCTTGGTATCGTTCGAAAGCTCTTCACATGCTATATTAGCATTACAAAAAGCGAAATGATTTCAAGCTTGGAAAAAATTTTATTAAGAAAAAATTTTTAAATTTAGATTTTGTAATTTTAATGTATAACTCACTTTTCATGCCATTGTTTGGCTTTGTCCGATCACTTTTCGTGCCATAGTTTGACTTTGCCCGATCACTTTTCACGCCATAGTTTGACTTTGCCCGATCACTTTTCATGCCATTGTTTGACTTTGCCCGATCACTTTTCACGCCATAGTTTGACTTTGCCCGATCACTTTTCATGCCATTGTTTGACTTTGCCCGATCACTTTTCATGCCATTGTTTGGCTTTGTCCGATCACTTTTCATGCCATTGTTTGACTTTGCCCGATCACTTTTCACGCCATAGTTTGACTTTGCCCGATCACTTTTCATGCCATTGTTTGGCTTTGTCCGATCACTTTTCGTGCCATAGTTTGACTTTGCCCGATCACTTTTCACGCCATAGTTTGACTTTGCCCGATCACTTTTCATGCCATTGTTTGACTTTGCCCGATCACTTTTCATGCCATTGTTTGGCTTTGCAATGATAATAATAACTCTCGGCTATAAATGGAAACGGAGAGAATGTATGGACTTTGTATTATGTGCTGATTGGCGAAGGACTTTGTGATTTATTTAATTGAATGATTGTTTAATGTCTTCAGTTTTCGCGGTTGATATTTTATAATTTCGCCTCCCTAGTCAAAGAAGCATTTTTATGTCAAGAGTGATCAAGTGGTAACTTCCTACTTTAGTCTTACTGTAGGAGTTGTCAATTTCACTTGTTTAGAAATAGCTTGACTTTGCCCGATCACTTTTCACGCCATAGTTTGACTTTGCCCGATCACTTTTCATGCCATTGTTTGACTTTGCCCGATCACTTTTCATGCCATTGTTTGGCTTTGTCCGATCACTTTTCATGTCATTGTTTGGCTTTGTCCGATCACTTTTTATGCCATTGTTTGGCTTTGTCCGATCACTTTTTATGCCATTGTTTGGCTTTGCCCGATCACTTTTCGTGCCATTGTTTGGCTTTGCCTGATCACTTTTCATGCCATTGTTTGGCTTTGTCCGATCACTTTTCATGCCATTGTTTGGCTTTGCCCGATCACTTTTTATGCCATTGTTTGGCTTTGTCCGATCACTTTTCGTGCCATTGTTTGGCTTTGTCCGATCACTTTTTATGCCATTGTTTGGCTTTGCCCGATCACTTTTTATGCCATTGTTTGGCTTTGTCCGATCACTTTTCGTGCCATTGTTTGGCTTTGTCCGATCACTTTTCATGCCATTGTTTGACTTTGCCCGATCACTTTTCATGCCATTGTTTGGCTTTGCCCGATCACTTTTTATGCCATTGTTTGGCTTTGTCCGATCACTTTTCGTGCCATTGTTTGGCTTTGTCCGATCACTTTTTATGCCATTGTTTGGCTTTGCCCGATCACTTTTTATGCCATTGTTTGGCTTTGTCCGATCACTTTTCGATGGGTTTGTCCGCTGCTGTTTTCGCAAGTTCACTGGTCCAATTGTCTTTGCCCGATCACTTTTCATGCCATTGTTTGGCTTTGCGGTCAGATAAATCATCCCATTGACGGACTTTGTCCGATCACTTTTCGTGCCATTGTTTGGCTTTGTCCGATCACTTTTTATGCCATTGTTTGGCTTTGTCCGATCACTTTTCATGCCATTGTTTGACTTTGCCCGATCACTTTTCATGCCATTGTTTGGCTTTGCCCGATCACTTTTTATGCCATTGTTTGGCTTTGTCCGATCACTTTTCGTGCCATTGTTTGGCTTTGTCCGATCACTTTTCATGCCATTGTTTGGCTTTGTCCGATCACTTTTCGTGCCATTGTTTGGCTTTGTCCGATCACTTTTCATGCCATTGTTTGACTTTGTCCGATCACTTTTCATGCCATTGTTTGGCTTTGTCCGATCACTTTTCGTGCCATTGTTTGGCTTTGTCCGATCACTTTTTATGCCATTGTTTGGCTTTGCCCGATCACTTTTTATGCCATTGTTTGGCTTTGTCCGATCACTTTTCGTGCCATTGTTTGGCTTTGTCTGGGCGCCCAATGCCCCGCACAAACGCCCCTTGGGACAATTCGTTGCAAAGGGAATTGCCCAGGGCCGATCTCTTTTTATGCAGCGTTGCCAAATTGGGACGGCAGCCAAAACTTTGAAAAGAGTGCGTTGGACACGGCGGAGAAGGCCACAGACGGCGAACAGCTGATGGAAAAGCCGTTGGTCCAACAGAATTCGAAGGGGCCAAAATTGCTGAACATTTGCAAATGAGGGCAATCCATTTGCTTGGATTTATTTCTCCTTTTACTTTAGAAAAACACTCATTGACTCCCTTTTCCTTGGGGCCATTCTCATCAAAAAGTTCGGAATGATTTCGGACCCAAAACGAATTTAACGAAGTGACATTCTAAAATAATTAATTTAACGAAAGTTGTTGAAGGAAATAGAACAATTAGAAAATTCAGCTGAGTTTTAAGCAAGTTGTCTTTGGACAAATAAAGAAGCAAAATGTTGTCGATTTGGACGCAGTGGCGGACGAGCGATTGGCGGACGAGTTGAAGGAGGAAACAACGCGTAAAACGAAGCCTAAAACTGCAAAATGCCAATCGAAAGGGGCCCATTCTCTCTCTCTCTCTCCACACAATACCAAAACATGGAGTTTGGCATGGAAATGACATGAATGAATGAGCCTAACCCACTCAAGATCACCATTCATGCCATTGTTTGACTTTGCCCGATCACTTTTCATGCCATTGTTTGGCTTTGTCCGATCACTTTTCATGCCATTGTTTGGCTTTGTCCGATCACTTTTTATGCCATTGTTTGGCTTTGCCCGATCACTTTTTATGCCATTGTTTGGCTTTGTCCGATCACTTTTTATGCCATTGTTTGGCTTTGCCCTCCAATCACTTTTCATGCCATTGTTTGTTTCCTTTTTGGCATTCCCTTCGCCAAATTCACATGCTCAACCATTGTTCCTTTTTCGCCCCTTCAGTGCTTGCACCGCTCCGCTTGAACATTCGCCCTCCCCCTCCCCCCATTTGGCGTGCAATTACAAAAATGCTGACGGTTCCTCCCCACGCTCCATTTGTCCATTTATTTCATTTTCCTAAGAGTTGCGCTACGCTTGGCTCTCCTTTCCTTCGCTCCATGCCGCTTTCTCCAGTTATTCCGCGTGTTTTGCCGCCGTAAGTTTTCCCTTAGCCAATTAATTGCTTCCATTTGCTTTTCCCTTCTTTTCTCAAAAGTGTTACATTTACTTTATGGTCAATTTGCGCAGCGCTCCGTTGCTCAGACCGATGGTAATTAACACTCTTAATTGAGAAGGTCATTTGAGTAAATTGCTCAGCTGATCTTCGGTCTCTTCGGCCTCTCATTGGTCGACAGTTTCTCGCGTATTAACGGCTACAAAAATCACTGGCGGTACAAAATAATTAAAATGGTGTTGTGAATATGGTAATGAAATTGCAGTGATGTTTGGGTCGGTTGGCTGCTCGGCTTCGCCGTCGCCCTTTTCCTCGTGGGCAATTAACCAATTATTTATTTAACTAATTAGTTTCCTAATTGCTTTTTCGTCTCTACTCTTTCCAGTGTCACTGTGTGCTGTGTTTCCAAGAGATTTACCACGCTGTGTACCGTGGCGGTGCGCCCATTCAGCCGACTCCGCCCGAACTGGCAGAAGCCGTCCAGCCCCCCTTTTTCTCGTGGTTTCGACTCCCACGCGTCCGCGCCCCTTCCGTCAAGGAGGAATATATGTGAGAAGAGAAGGAAGGCAGGAGAGTTGCCTCAAACATTCTTAAGGGTTTATGAGGAAGACGTGCCAATGCCAACCGCTCATCAGCAGCCCATCGACGGAGGACGGCACAGGAGGAGGGACCGAACTTATGAGGTGGCGAGGCGAACGGCCCACGGCATTGAACAGTTTCTGTCCGTAGGTGACCACTACCACCGAGTCATTCCACCGGACGATTGTGCCGCCCGGCGGGGGCACTGCCCAACGGCAAAATGGCGGAGGCGCAAGAGGGACGAACGGCAACCAAAACGGAGCAGGCGGGGGACCGTACGCAGCGGCATACTGAAATTCCCTTCGAACTCATTAACTGATGTATGTGAGAATTCCCCTATTTTTCAATACTGTACGTGTCAAAAGAGAGGTCGACACGAATACCGTATGCTTGGCGAACAGAGAAGGGGAGGGGAGGGGGAAGATCGACCACTCGAAACAAAGTATTTGATTTATCAATCAGAATCACAATATAAGCCGATAAAGAGCGTTAATCGATTGAATTTGCGAAGATGGAAATGAGTCGAATTGTTTCATCGCGAATAGTAAACCCTCGTCTTCTATATACATGATTCAATCAGAACAGTGATTCCATGTTGCCGCGCATTGTGGCACCGAATGCCTGAGTGTTGCGACGGGATGAGATGTCGTGCGCGGCCGGGACCCGATGGATTCCCATGCTCGGTCCGTCCTGGTACGAACCGGTAGCAGACACACCCTTGAGACCCTGAAAATAGAATCGATTGGTCCACTGTTTATTGTGTTCGATTGCACCTTCATGTTTTTTGCACTCGCTTTGGCAGTGAATGTTTTCCACTGGTTCTTCTCGTCCTCTTTGCGTTCTTCCAATTGTTTCCACCTTTCCGCCTTTTTCTGGGCTCGCTGTTTGCGTCTTTCGCGTTCCAAATGCCATTCTTTCTTCGGCATGTTCGGTTTCCCCATTTGGAAGATATACTTTTTCTTTTCCTCCACCGGAGCAATGCTTAAGTCAGTCAGACGAACCATGTCCTTCTTTCCCGTGTCTAAATGTGACGTAAACAATTTGTAAAATCAATGCCGTCAATTTGGAAAAACATTGAATGTTAATGAGGCAACTCACTGGCGAATGTGATGGCAACCTTGTCCTGCGAAATGCCGTCAATCACCGCCAAATGCTTTTGGCCGCTTTTCATTGGCGCCATACAGCGATCACCGACCTGAACATGGCGACCAATGAACAAATATTTTACGGCCAGCAGTTTTCCTTCTGTTCACCGACTTTCCATTGGATGCGTTCCCTCTCCGCCTTGACCAGTGAACTGCTGCTGCCCACGGCGTTCGGCTGCGCGTCGCCTCCGTCTGTTGCGCCCCCTGGCGCAGTTTTCACGCCACTCCCCGCGCCAACGATCAATTCTTGTTGGAGCTGAATGATCTCGTTCAAATCCTCCTTCAGCTTCAGTAACTCCTCATTGTTGGGCTCCGCAATCAAAGCAGCCTCAACCTTAACGGAGAAACGAATTTGATGTTGCTTTTAAATAATCATTTTCATGAAATTGTTAAAGAAACCCATCACACCAATATTTCCAAGCATACGTAAGGGACGGGGGAAAGGTCAGGCAAAGGGGTCATGCGTTCGGAATGACCCCCTCTAAAGGGAGTCATGGCCAATTTCTGTATTCGATCATTTTTACAAATTTTGCTCGGTGACGTCAAGGTCCCCGGGTGTCCGTGGGATTTCCGAATGAAATTTGGTGGGTGGATAGAGCATGTCATACTGTTAAATTTTGCTTTGAAGTGCCAAAAAATGACATGTCAGAAATTAAATTGTGAAATTTTCATAAGAGGGAATCGAACCTGCGAGGGCAAAAAGGGAAGGCCGGAGCACAAGCTCCGCACCACCAAACAGCACAAAACAATGCAAATATTTATTTAATTTATTGCGATAAAAGAAGTTTGGCACGTCATATCTCGGCACTCAGACTCATTTCGCAGAAAATAAAAACACTTTTCTTAAGAACCCATGGGTGCTCTATCCACCCACCAAATTTCATTCGGAAATCCCACGGACACCCGGGGACCTTCCTTTGTAAGTATAACTTCGAGCGCTCAGTTAAAAATTAGACACACACTGTTTTCATGCCTTTCACCAATGACCACGCCCATTACCTGTTGAAGCTGGAGCCGGTAATTTTCAAGTTCACCCAAACTAGAGGACATCTGTTCTGGCTTTATCTCTAAATTTGCAATTAGAATAGATTAATATGTAAAAAATATATTGCAAAGTGGACGCCGCAACTTAACAAATAAAAAAACAAAAACAAAATTCACAATTTATTTGTTCGTTCTTTTCTATGACTCTGTTCCATCGATTTCCCTTTTCGGCTCGTCTTTAAGCTTTTCTTCTGTCGTCACCGTGCCAAATGTTTCCTCTTGCGCTTCGCCAACTCTTTCAGCGCGTGTTTTATTCCTATTCAATCGCCAAATCTGCGAAATGAAATTAACTGACAAAAAATGAATGAAAAGCTCCTAACTTGGATGTATGACTCTGTGAGAGTGATTGTCTGCGGCAGAATTTCCTTCACATGCAAATCCTCGAGTTCGAACCATTTTCCTGTCCCCTAACAAAGTTTGCATTTGTGTGAAATTGTAAAAATGACGAAAGTCCACCTCATGGATCAGCTGCACTCGGTATCGTCCGGTGTCAACTGCGATGTCGCCTTTGCTCACCGCAGTCGGTGGCTTACCGTCGTGCACAATGTTTGAGATCAAATCGTAAGTGGTGTACCGGTGCTTTTCCCGTACATCGGTTGCCAAACACTCGTATAAATCAACATTACTGAAAAGCAGTTTCATTACGCCTCCCAAATGCAAAAATACCAATTTTGAAATGTACAAATATCAGTTCAAAATTCACCTGATCGGAAAATTTACTATGGTGGGATTCTTTTCGATGAACCACTGATTCTTGTGGAAACGATCATAAGTAATGATTAGATATTCGGGGAGATGAAGCAGTTCAAACTTCTTTAGGAAATTGTCTTTGTACGTTTTGTACTCCTTAAATCAATGGAAATTTTTGGATTACTTCGAATTTGTCCTAACTAGTTAAAAATGTTAAACTATTTAATTGTTTAATTAAAAAAGAGTTGCTCGCCGATTGGGTAATTATCGCAATATTTGGTTTTGTTATAAATCAAATGCCCACTTTCTCCGTTTGTCCGTTGAATTTCATGAGCAGCGTCGACAACGGCACTTGCGGGATAATATTCTGAAGCCGTTCGTCCAAATAAAGCGGCGCTGGTGGTAAATCCATCGCAAGGGAAAGGAAAGGAATTTCCTTGGTTTGTTCTGCAAAAATTAACTTACCCACCACTCATTCATTAAAAGTCCACCTTTGTATTCCTCCGTTTCGGCCAATGTCCGCCGTGACTCGTCGCTGGCGTCCACAGGCAGCACTTTTCGCATGCATTGACGCATTCGGCCACGGAAAATCTTATAAACGATTGACGAATTCGTCTTTCCGGTGCCATTCAAGCCAATGTGAAGCGTGTTTAGAAAGAACATCATAAACTCATGGGCATCGCCTTTTGAATAATTATATTTTAGGATTGAAACAGGCAAATGTAGCAAAACCTTGTCGTATGATTTGAAACTTTTTGTCGCTGCACAACACAACTGCTTGCAGCATCTCATGGGGCGACACGTGCGCTTTGAACGCCTTTGGGTTCCACAACTTGCGCAACAATTCACCAAAACGTTGTGGCATCAGTGTCAATTTGTCACCGGGCGGTCGCTTAATGTGCATGTAATTTTGCTCACGAAGGAAATAATCGCGTAAGGGCGGAACATGGGAAAGAGCCTAAAATGTTGTCGGAAAGTAACTCTTCAAAAAAAAAAACTGACGTGGAACACAACATTGGTGTAGTCGTTCGCTTTGATGTTATTCAGACCGATGATCCCCGGGTAATAAAGCGTGTCATTCCATGCACGGGCCATCTTCACATTTCTACCAATAAGCTTGATTTGTTCGGGAGTATAAGTGGGCTTAAGCACATACTAAAAGAAAGGGACTTAAGACCATTTGCAAAAATTGTTTAATATCAATTATTTATAATGAAAACGCAGACTTTGATGTCGTCCAGGGAAGGGTCAATCACTTCATAATTTTCAGGCAGACAGTAGAACTTCAGTGTGCCCAAGTTCAAGTAAATGCGATGGTCCGAGTCCAGGGAATGAGTGTAGGCATGTGTATTGGTTCCACGGCCCTAATTTAAAATTTACGAATACTAAAATTTATAAGTAGTGTTCTATAAATGATTTTTTATACGAATTTTGCCCATCAAGTATATTTTGATTGATTGTTCGAGTTCTGGGTTTGGACGAAATAGATATCGAAAATTCGTTACGTGTTTATGTTACTCAAACACCGACAACCTGGAAGTATTTACCGCAGACCATGCAGGCATACACATTGATGTGAGAAAGTGACACTGAACACAGCTTCTCAAAATCAAAGTCCAGCACACCCCTAACATAAAATTTTAAATTCGGAAGACGGAATTATCAAAGCCCAACCCGACCTATCAATTGTATCCAGGTAAGGACACTGTCGACTTGGCTTCTCTTCCTGTGCCTTCTTCAAGCACCAAACGGGCACATCGTCCTCCTTGGCTTCATTCAATCTATTCTTTCCGTTTAATAATTCTTCTGACACTTTCTTCGTCTGAATTCGTGCATTCTTCGCCGATGGCCCCTTTTCAAATTTGGTGGCATTCGCTGCTTCAGATGCGTTTCTTTTTGGCATAGCAATATTGAAGACTTCTCTGATATGAACCAAGCAATGTGACGAGAGCACGTAATTTGTTTTTTCAATAGTGAAAATTTGAGTAACTTTCCAAGTTTACAATGATATTAAAGCAATTTGATCAACTTTTTGCTCGTATTAATTTGTAAATTGTTTATTCCAACTTAGAAAAGCAAACAATTTAATCAAAGAACAAACTGTTTATTTTGATTTTATGATCGAAATGGTCTGTCAACAAAAGTATACCATCCATCACCTTCCTTCTATTTGTTGGTGTTGGCCCAATTAACACGCAATGGGCGTCCATTAAGCTCAATTCCGTTCATATTCGTGACTGCATTCTGAGCTCCCTGCTGGTCCTATATCTCATGGGTATGGAAATATTGGGGTTAAATTAATTTTTACTTGAAATTCACAAAACGCGAATCCCTTTGGACGGTTGGTTTCACGGTCGTACACGATGCTAAATGATGAGTAGAATTAGTAGTAAACTCAAAATCTGAATATCAAGTAAGTTGGTGACTTTTGGAATAAGTTTATTTGGGAAAATATGATTCGTCACAAAAACACGACTAGTTCCTACATAAACCAGGGCGACCATTTGTATTTATTTTTAAGATGCTTATTTTCAACCTAAGGCATTTATTTTGTATTCAGAATGGTACGTTAATGAAAATTGATGAGAAACATTCTTGATAAGATTTGTTTTTGCTCAATAATTTGCAATTTTAGGCATTATATTAAGTTACTAGAGCAACTGAAGTTTTGTGCAGTTTTAAATGATCAACAAAAAAAATTACCGAACATTAGTGACCACTCCGCATGAACTAAACATACTTCCGATGTCAGCCTCAGTAGTATTGTATGGAATGTTTCCAACTGAATATAAACAATTTAATTCAATTAAATTTTAGACATTAAACCCATTGTTCCCCGAAAGCACACGGGATCTATTTCGACATTTCTGCCGTTTTGTTTTTCACCATATATTTTACGTTTTTATGTCAAAACAATAAGTCCCAGGATTCTACGACATTAATTTTTTACCGTAGACACTAAAGCCAGTTGAAGCCATTTTCTTCTTCTAAGTCAAGATAGATAGAAAAATGAATGAATTATTTAATTCTGTAAACAAAATTAGTAAGCCTCATTGACTGACAAAAAAGACATTTTTAGGGGTCAGTCTTATTTTGCCATCTAATTCAAGGAATAGTGCCTTTTTGTGTGTGGTTTTATAATGGTCAGCCATAACTTTTTTTCTCAAAAAACTGAATTCGAAAGCTTTTGAAAGGAATTTTTTTCAAAATATAGACAATTATGTAGAATTGAACCGTTCATTTTCATTACAAGGTCAAAACATCCTATATAATAAAGATGAATGTTTGTCTGTTCCATGGCGTTGTGTTGTTGTTTTGAATGTTTTCGTTGTAATGAAAAGAAAGTTTTTGAAAAAGTTTTTGTTTGATTTAATATGGCGTGGCGTTTTGTATTGTTCCGGCGCTACTTGCAAAGAGCGCTCTTTTGAATTTTATCAAAAACAATAGGGGAGACCCTTTTGTTTTGAAAAAAAATTTTTTGATAAAAAATGATGCAAATTTGTTCTACGGGATTTTAGTCGTCGCTGATCACGAATCTGACATTTATTTTGACCAATTTCCCGAACTTGAAGAAAAATCGAAAATTTTAATTTTTCGATTTATAATTTTTTGTTCAAATTTAGGTTAAGAAATAGGAATTGGTCAAAATAGTTGACAGATTCGTGATCAGGGACCCCAAAAACACCCGGGGCCAAATTTTCATGATCATAGATTAAAAAAAATTTGTAAACCAAAAGGGTCCCCCCTTTTGTTTTTACTTTTTGATAAAATTCAAAAGAGCGCTCTTTGCAAGTAGCGCCGTTATTGCGTTAAAAAAGAGTTCAAAAAAAGAAATGTTTTGATTTTGTTTTTTTATTTGATTTGATTTGTTTTTGCTTTTGTAGAAAGAATTCTCAGATATGTTTATTTATTTGTTATTATTAACATATGCATTTGTTTTTTGTTAACGAAAAAACGTTTTTGTATTTATCAATATATTGTTTGAGTTTGATTTAGTGGTTGTTGTTTCTCAGTTTGTTTGTTTGTTCGTTCATTTTTTTGTGTTCTTAGCGTGAAATAATTATGCTAAATGCTTAGGTTTAATGTTTAATCTCTTATTAGATTTTTGATTCTTTGTCTAATCTTTCCGATTTAGCCAAAATTGAAGTGCTTAATTAAAATAAATTGTCAACAGGTTTAAAGATTTTTTCTGCTCTGCCGGTTCGGCAATATCTCATCATAATGCTTAGCATTTCGGAAGAAAAAGTAAATTGCTTTTGTACTCAGAATTATGTAAAAAGTGTGCTATAATTCGTTTTTGTGGTTTAAATTGATTTAGCTTTTCCTTATGTAATTGTATTTGCAAAATTTAGATAATGAGCTAAGTGTGATGGCCTAACTTTTTGTTGAATGCCTTGGGATTACGAAATTCCCAAATGCAGATGTTATACAGTTTAGCGCAGAAAATGGACTCATGACTTATTGGAAACTTGTAAGTTTTTAATTCTAAGTTTTAATTGGAATGTTTTAATTTGACTATATTGTTTGCAAGGTTTGGAATTGTTTGAGAAAAAGTGTGGTTTGAGTTAGAAAATTACATTAGTGTGGTATGTGGTTTGTGTTAGACAATAGTGTGGTGTGAGGTTTTGTGTTAGTAAACCACATTAATGTGGTGTGTCGTTTGTATTAGACAATAGTGTGGTGTGCGGTTTATGTAAGTCAACCACATTAGTGTGGTGTGTGCTTTGTGTTAGACAATAGTGTGGTGTGTGGTTTTTTAGACAAGAATGTGGTGTGTTCATGTTTTTGATAAAACATTAGTGTTTGTTCTGTGACTTTAGTGTGATAATGTGCGTCATGTTTTTGATAAAACATTAGTGTTTGTTCTGTGACTTTAGTGTGACACAATAATGTGCGTCATGTCTCATTGATGACTGCCAAAATTCCAGAAATATGGAAAAAGTCAATTATTTGCCCTGTCCCAAAAATTCAAAATCCGGTAAACCCAGTCGACTTTCGTCCGATTTCCCTGCTATGTTCTGTTTCCAAAATTGGAAGAAAATATAGCAGGAAAAATAAATTTTGTTGAAAAAAATAATTTGTTACCAAATTGTCAACATGGTTTTCGTAAATTCTGTTACTACTCAACTTTTTGAAGTGGTGGATGATTTCAGTTTTGCTTTAGAAAATAGAGAATCAATTGATGTAATTTATTTTGATTTAGCTAAAGCATTCGACACGGTTCCACATAACCGGCTAATATCTAAGCTCCAAAACATTGGTATAAATAATTCCTTATTAAAATTGATTCAGAATTACTTAGAAACCCGAAAGTTTTTCGTCAAAATCGGGTCTGATTTCTCTGACGAATATCCCTCCCTGTCTCAGTGGTGTGCCGCAAGGCTCAATATTGGGACCACTGTTATTTCTTATTTACATTTACGATTTACCAAAATTCTGCGAAACTGAAAATGTTAAAATTAAACTATTTGCCGATGATCTTAAGGCCTATCATGTTCTTTCAAATATTTCCTTTTCTCCACTCCAAAATTTTATTAACAAATTTAATCGATACTGTAAATTAAACGGCCTTAAAATCGCTTCAAATAAATGTTTAACTTTACATTTAGGACACAAAAACCAAAAAATAAATTATTTTATTGATGACTTTCCAATTCCTAAAAATCCCGGAAACGAACCAGTCAGAAGAGACCTTGGCATTTATTTTACTAATGATTTGAAATGGGCACAACATATTGAAATTATCTCGAAAAAGCATTACGTGCTGCTGATTTACCTAATTATGCTGAATTGTTAAACATTTATGATCAAAAGTCGCTTGAGAGTCGTAGGTTAAAAATAGACTTAAAACTTTTTCATGAAATAATTTTAGGTAAAATAAATTTACAAAATAATGAATCCTTTTCTTTTTCCAAAACATTGTAAAAAATGAATACACTATAAGAACAGCTTATTGCTCAACCAATGCTAGATACAATTCGTTCTTTATTCGAACCTCTCGTCTCTATAGACTTTTGCCTAAAGAGACGAGATTACTAAATTCTAATGAGTTTGCCAAACTTCTTGAAAGATCTTATCTGAATTTGTTGATTTCTTTGCCACCCCAGCTCCAAAAGTGACCAATTGTTTGTTTTATTTGATATTGTTTCATTATTTCTTATTTTTCGGCGTCACGCTTATGCGTATAAATGAATGAATGAATGAATGTTCTGTGATTTTAGTGTGACACAATAATGTGCGTCATGTTTTTAAACATTAGTGTTTGTTCTGTGACTTTAGTGTGACACAATAATGTGCGTCATGTTCGCGAAGCGGCCGAGTCGTACCTTCCAAGAAAATGTCAAGAAAAAGGAAAATGCTAAGAAGAAATGTTTGACCATAAGAAAATGATGCTTGACTGTAAAAAAATGTCAAAAGGGAGGAAAAGCTAAAAATTTGTGCAATAAAAATGCCAAAAGATTCCCAGCAAATGGACAACAACAGTGCCGATCCGGTCACCAAAAATCTTCTGCAAATTTGCGTCGCACTTTTGCAGCAAGTTCAAAAACAACAGGCCGTCATCTCCGAGCAAGACCACCAACTCCAACACTTCCGACAACAGAAAATGATGGAAGAGGCCATTCAGGATCACGAGCGGCGCCGAAGTGTGGTGGTGCAAGGCATGCATTCTCCCAGCCTCAAAATTCCAAAGGCAGCTGCTGGCGGAATGGAACAAAAAAAGGGCCAGGGACGGTCCCAGGATTTTGGCTTGGGGGGGGCACCTCCCCCCGGGTGACGACCTTTTTTTTTTTTGCTTTTCACACCCGTTTTTTATGTGGCGCGGTTTTTCCAAAAAAAATTTTTGGGGGACAGGGGGTCCGGCGGTGCCGATAGGCGCCGCCGGGAAAATTTTTGCGGTTTTAAATGCGGTTTGTTAACAGATTTTGTCCAAAAAATGACCAAATTTTGTGATTTTGAGCCATTTTTAGCAGATTTTCATTAAAAATTTGTGGATTTTTTGAAAAATTTAGCGACATTTCTTGGAAAATTTGGGTGTGAATTCTTTTACACTCAGATTTTTTTTTTTAATATTTTGTAGTTTTTTCCGTCGAATGTGTCTCTTTTTAACATTATGGTTTCTTCTAGAATTAGCGCTTTATCTAATGAGCATTTTAGTGTAAACGAAAAATACAACACCTTTAATAAACACTGCTAGAAACCTTAAACGAGTGTATTCCAATGAAAAAAATTACCAAAAAAGATATGACCCCTAAATACCCGCAACATTTATTAGCGTCCATAAAAGAAAAGCAAAGTTATTCAGACAAGCTAAAATAGACGCATCCAAAAAAGCACTATACGATAGCATTTCTTTACATATAAAAATACAAACAAAAAACACCATAGCCAAATTGAGAAAAAGGCTATTTCAAAGGGAAGAAATTCCATATTTAAATATATACAGAAATACGAGGTTAATCCCTTTGAAATACCTAATTTAGTTTTTGAAAACAAATGCTATCATGATGGTGCTGAAAAATGTGAATTATTTGCCAATTTATTTGTAAATTCGTTTAATAATTCTGAAGATGACCCAGGCTGTTATAGCCTGGGTACAACTTTTGCTAATCAATGCTTTATATCAGATATAGACTTTAACATCATCGAGACACAAAAACTTTTGAAAAAACTCCCGAATAAAAATGGTACATCCCCGGATGATATAAGCTATAAAACATTGAAAAACTGCCATTCTTCATTGGCAACTGTTATTACTGACCTGTTCAGGATTTCTTTAGATTCTGGTTCTCTTCCAGATATTTGGAAGGAATCAATAGTTTTACCTCTTTTCAAAAAAGGGGATAAATCTAATCCTGAAAATTATAGGCCTATTTCTCTAACCTGCTCACTTTGCAGGGTTATGGAAAGAATTCTTAGCCAAAATATTTACAACTTCCTCCTAAAAAACAATAAAATTTCGGAATACCAATTTGGTTTTGTTAGAAATAGGTCTACGACAAGTCAACTAATAACAGTTGTGGAAGATTGGTACGAGGCAATTATAAATGGAAAAAATGTGACCGGTCATGTTAACCAAATAACAAGGAATGCGTATTTACGTATGCGTTCCTTGTTTAGAATAATTAAATCCAAATCATCTAAGATTTGGATTACGTTATATAAAACTTATATTAGGCCTTTATTGGAATACGCTCCGGAGGTTTGGAATCCGTCTCTACAAAAAAATATTAAACAAATAGAAAAGTGTCAAAAATATTTCACCAAAAGGGTATTTTTTAAATGCAGCCTTCCACCAATTCCATACCTAAATCGGTTAGAATACCTGCAACTGCCAACACTTGAGAATAGGCGAAAACTGTTTGATCTGTTCATGGCGCATAAAATTGTTTATGGCCGAGCATTTTTTAGTTGAATTTTTTTTTTAAATTTTTCTGAAACTATTTTCAATTTTTAATCCCTCAACGCGCTTTAACATCCCCTTTTACAGATTTAACTCAAAATATAAACTGGGCAAAAAATTCATTCCCTTTGCTGGGAGGGTAACAAAATTGTGGAATCAACTCGATAAAGAACTAATCAAAACAAATTCTTTAAATCAATTTAAAACCAAACTTAGAAGTTCACTAGGGTAATGAAACCGGAAAAGCTAGAATTATAACAAATTCCTAAGTGATTTGGTATTTTTTTTAATTTTTCGACCTCATTTGACTTTGACCTCAATTTATTTATTTATTTTCACATATTTGTCTCTTTTAATTCCTGTGATCATCACTTTATTTTATCACTTACTCTACGACACATTATCTGAACAGTCGTCAGAGTAATGGTTTTCGCCCTTCTGATGACTTTTTTATTTTTACGAATAAATAAATAAATAAGAAAATGCCAAGAGAATGATCCGAGGCCGCGAAGCGGCCGAGCCGTACCTTTCAAGAAAATGTTAAGAAAAAAGAAAGAAAATGCCAAGAAGAAATGCTTTTCCATAAAAAAATGCCAAAAAGGAGGAAAGGACGATGAAAATGCTAAGAAATGTTATGCAACAATAAAATGTTAAGAAATGTTGTGCCATATGTTAAAAATGTTGTGCCATAAGAAAATGCCAAGAGAAGGGTGCGAGGCCGCGAAGCGGCCGAGCCATTTTCGGTTTTATCATTCATAATTTTACAACACATCTGTACTTCCTAGCGGGGGATGCGCCGAAGGCGCTACCCCCGCTAGTTGCCCAAAGTTTTTGATAAATCTTGAATTTGAAGCAATAAGCAGATTTAGGTATATGAAAAAAGCTACACAGAAAAAGAGAAAAATAAAAGCTGTTTTTTTAAATAAATAGTACGCCAAATGCGTTTTAAATTAATATTTCACTTTTTCCTTTTTTTGTTTAAAAATTTTAATGAATAATAATTTTCCATTCAAATTCGTTGAAGTTTCATTCTCGTTGTTGTACGTAATCTTGTAATGGAGCTCGAAGAAGGAGAATATGTCGAGGAAGAAGAGCTTTTTACGCGTAATCAACGTCAAAAAAACAAATTTCAATTAAATCGAGAACATCTCAATTCATCTGTTTTAAAACGAAGACGTGAAGAGGATAATTATGAAACAGTCAGCATGGAGTTAGAAAGCGATCCAGGTGCATTACAATTTGTTGTACGTATTTGATAAGTTTTAAGATAATTGTCTGGTTTTCCCTAATGTAAGACAAAAAAAATGGATGGGACAAATCTAACAGAAAACAAATTGGTATTTAATCCACAGATTGTTAATTTAGAGATGTCCAAAGAAAGTAAAACAACCGAACACCACAGCGAAGACGAAGTTGAGCTGCTGAGAAGACAATTACTTTCGCAGGCAAACATTTTTACTGGGAATATTTTGCTTATCTCTTATTCCCATAAAATTTCATTAAACGGCAATTTTTACTTAACAGCAGTTATAGGTTCAAATGAAGAAAGCGAAGAAGCAAACAATGAACGAACGCGTCTCAGAAATGCAAAAAGAAATGGAGGGAAGTGAAAATGTGGAGTCAACCGAAAGAATGAACGACTTGCAGCGTATGAGTGAGAAATTACGGCAACTGAATGAGCAGTTAACGGAGGCACAACTTTTGCAGTCAACAATTGTGCGACGAAAAAAGCGATTGCAGGTCCATCCGTTAAAATGGCTCAAATACATTTCCAATAAATTAATCATGTACAGAACTGTTCAAAAAAGGAAAATAGTGTGCCAAAATGAGGTTTATATTTCAAGAATTGAACTCGTTCAGGACTCGCTAATTGAATGTGAAGAGGAGCTAACGCGTAGTCAAAAGAAAGTAAGCTCAGTGGTGGAGGAAATTGTCGGACTGTGGTCACAAGCAGCGAAAGACGGACTTAAAGCCACACTTACTGAGAGCAAAAAAGAGATTAACTCGCGAAGAATTAGCACGGACAAAGAAAATACTCATACATTACGCACATCGGAAAAGAATTTGACGGCCGAAAACTCGTCAAAAAGTAATTGATCATTTTGGAAAAATTCATTTATTTTTTCGTTTTCAGGACAAAGATATTTGGATCAAGAAAACAGGAAAAAGGGACATGGAAATGGAAAGGACAAAGAAGACGAAAAATCAAGGAAGGCAATTCGCAAAGACAATGAGGAAAACCCGAAGAAAACGCGAGAGGGACTCAAAGAAGAAAGTGCGAATGTGGGACAAAGAGGAGGAAGAGAAGAACGGAGGAAATCAAGCAGTACTCGCTACTCCCTCACCGAATCGATGACAGTGACAGTTCACACAGAGAAGCAAAAGGAATCGAATTCGCAAACGGAAAGAACTGTCGTAGCCAAAGGCAATGCCAACGAAACGAACAATTCGCTGAATGAGAGAGTGGTGGAGACTATTGGAAGTGCCAAAGAAATGACAAATTCGCGGAATGAGAGGACTATCGTAGCTAAAGGAAATGCCAGCGAAATGACAAATTCGCAGACAGGGAGAGTGATGGAGACCCATAGAAATGCCAACGAAATGACCAATTCCTTAGCCAACGGAAGTGCCAATGAAACGACCATTTTGCAGATGGAGAGAGTGGTGGAGACCATTGGAAATGCCAAAGAAACGACCAATTCGCGGACTGAAAGAGTGGTGGAGGCCCTGCAAAAAAGTGGGGTGCACAACAATGTTCTTCAGCAAAGACGAGAAGTCGCAAATACTGAGGAAAACATTGGGAAGGGACGGCGTGAAAATGTGACCACGGAGGACATTTTTGTGGAGAAACATCAAAGGGAAGTTGCAGAGACAACTTCTATTTCTCGGCTGATCAGTGAAAACGATCGCATCGACGGGTTTTTGGCCAGTATTCGCGCATATAGGCAAGTGACAATCAACATGATGTTGAGCCTTTCATCGTTTGTCTTAACAAATGCATCATTTAGACTGAATCCACGCTTCTCACATCGGCTGCTTGCCCACCATTCCATTTCCAATCGGCTTGATCCCTTTGTGCCGCTTTGCCCTTTCCAATTGCACGGCCGTTGCGCGGATACGAATTGTCCTTGGTAATTCGTTTCAGTGTGATTTTGAATTAAGGAGAGCTGGTAATTTATTTTTACGACAGTATTTGTGTTAATTTGTGATAATGCGTTGTTTTTCATCAATTAAATTCGCAGGCAACATGAAAATGAGTATCGGATGAGTGAAGTGGACATTGTGTCCGAAGTGATCGCCCTTTGGCCAAATGTCTGTCCTCGGGGGATGCTGCCCGGTCAGTTAATGATTACGTGACCTTTGCGCCTATTCCAAAAATCTTGAACGTGCTTTTATACGATAATTTGAACGGTCAGCAAATTTTTCAAAATTTTTTCAAACACTAAAATTGTTCCAATAAAACCAAAAGACCTTGTTTTCTTAAATGCAAGCTGTTTACGACCTTACTATTTTTGGCATGGGCGCATATGTCCGAGGCGCAAAGTCTGCGAACGCAGTCAATGTCATTGATAAAATAAAACAATCCTTCGTCAGACCAATACGCAACAACTCTTTTGGCAAATGATCGGTTGGAAGTGGTCATTGGGTTTCTGCTTTCCATAATGCCAGAAGAGGCGTTCAGCATAAAGTTGGACGCGTGTTCGAGAATTCCGAGATTGCCTTCTAAACCCATTCCTACGGGTTCGTTATTATTAGACAGTGCAAGGGGTGTCTCAGATCGACGGCCGTACCAAGATGAATGAGTCAGGGAGGTCTCAGGACTAGATTCATTTAACCGCCCCATTTTTTGATGATGGCGCGCTAAAGCATTTACAGAATTTGTGGTGTGGTATCCGACGGTGCCGAAAGCGCCGCTATGGAATTATAATGTTTAGGTACACATTTACAAACCATGTACTAAAAAGGGGTCAACAGTTTTGTCGTTTTCCCTCTTACACCCCCCTCCCTTCCCCTTACAGAGGGGTCTCATTGTCAGGCCTCTTACGATGATGGACACTCCTTGCAGTTCTTAGTTTGCATATAAATAAATATTTTAGAGGAAAGCATTGAATTCGTCTCCCTATTATCCACCAAACATTTCTTGCATGGTTCCTCCACACCAATTTGTTGATCGTACAAATGTCAAAAATGTTAATGTCATAAATTTTATCGCGTCAACACATTTCTTACTAAAAAATTCTCCCCCCCCCCTACCTCCATTCATATTTTGTCTATTTATTTCAATTGTGAACTATGGCACTTTTATGGTATCTCTTTTTTTCATGATGTGAACTCTGAATTTAGATGTATATGAAGTAATTTGTGCATCAAAAATAACAATACAAAAAGGCAGCGACCAGTAATATTTATTGAAAATTATGTAAATTGGCGTTATGAGTCATTTTGTCTAACACAGGGCTTGACACATAGTACGGTTGAAGAAAGGTGTTCATTTTTAGAAATGTTGTAAAAACAAATTCTTGATAAATATTGAAATTATTTGATGCATCTTGTTATTTAGTAGGGCACTCATTTCTTGAATTTTACTATCTAAAAATCATTTGGTGAGATGAGTCATTCATTTTGTTTTGTAATATGTGTTTATTTTTAGGTAAAGGCTTGCTGATAATTTCCAATTTTAACGCTTAACTAATCATTTTGACTTTCGTTCCAATGGAGTTTCTTTTTGGTAAGTTAGCAATCGTCTTTTTTTGTAAATTAATAAAATACATTAGGAAAGCGCAAAACTCCGACGGAAATGTTACGGCAAAACCAACGTGCACTGAATAAAGCAATTCGGGAATTGGACAGGGAACGCCAACGGTTGGAAATGTCGGAGAAGAAAATAATCGCGGACATTAAGAAAATGGCCAAAATGGGGCAAATGGTAGGTGTTAATTATTTTTTTTTTGGCAGAAAACGAATAAAAAAAGGTCGTCACAAATTTCATTATAGAATTTAACCCTCATCCTTTTGCTATGGTATATCAATTTCCGAATTTCATTTTAGAATTCTGTACGAATAATGGCAAAGGATTTGGTTAGGACGCGTCAATACGTGAAAAAGGTTTTTGCCTTTTTGGTTTATGCCATTTAAAATGGCCTATTCAGTTTATTATGATGAGAGCGAACATCCAGGCAGTCTCTTTGAAGGTTCAAACGCTGAAGAGCCAAGACTCAATGGCACAAGTGCTTCCCCTTGGATTGAAAATCGGAATGATTCGATTAATTAATTTCAAGGCAATGAAAGGCGTCACGCGGGCGATGCGCAGCATGAACAAGCAGCTGAACTTGCCGCAAATTCAGAAGATAATGAGCGAATTTGAGAAGCAATCCGAAATTATGGACATGAAGGAGGAAATGATGGACGACGCAATTGACGAAGCGATGGGCGACGCGGACGAAGAGGAGGAGACGGACAAAGTGGTGCAGCAGGTGAGCACAGCGGACAACGCAAATGCACAGAACGGGGGGGGGGCAACCGTAAGAGACTCGGGGCAACCGGGAAAGGCAAAACGCACCCCACCCTCAGAGTAGGCCGTTTTAGAAAATTTTTGTAAAATTTTCAATGTTTTTTCGAAAATCAACAAATAGCAATCTTTTCATGAAATTTGCTAAAAAAATATGCTTCAAACTTAAGTTTTTTCTATTTTAGAGTCGTAAACAGTATTAAATTTAAGAAAACTCGTTCTTTTGGTTTAATACGAACAATAATTCTATTGTTTGAAAAATTTGCTGATACTCGGTTTCGACTTTTAGAAAGTCACAATCATTCTTTAGGTACTCGACGAATTAGGCATTCAATTAACTGAAGAGATGGGCAAATTGCCAAGTGCGACGGACGGACTGAACGTGGCCGCACAGAAAGACCAGCAAAGACAGCCACAGGCGACCGCGGTGGGCGGAGAAGCGTCGTCAGCGATGTCGGACATTGACGCGGATTTGCAGGCGCGGCTGGAGAATTTGAGACGTGAATAAAAGAGCGAAAAAAAGGATGCTGGAGGGAATGAGGACATTTTGCACATATGACAAGCAAAATTTTAAAAGAAAAACGAGTGAGAAATTGTTTCGGTGTTATTACGTCCTAAAAATTTCCGCGACGAAATTTTGCTACTTTCTTGGTTTGTCCCGCTAGTTCTTAAATGACATATCTCTAGTTCACTTTACGCATCCAATCAATGACCATCCTCAGTTTTGGTACACCGTCGCCGCAGAAATTTCAAAAAAATTTTCTTTAGATTTTCGTATAAAAAATTTTCGGTCATATTGCGCTTCGTTACCGCCCCCCCCCCCCTTAAAGACAAGTTTCCTGGGGTTTTCGAGGTCGCTGATCACGAATCCGAAATCAATTTCGGCCAATTCCGAACCCCGGACCCGAATTCTAAAAACAAATCGAAAGTTCAAACTAGAATTTTGCATTTTTGGTATAAAATCGGCTTAGCACACGGAAATTCATGAAATCGGGTTTCCGAATTTTGCATTTTTTTTTCTAGAAATGGTTTAATGCACTTTGACTTATCAGTTTGTTCCACAAAAAAAAACTATGGCCTAGACTAACTTTTTAAAAATACTTCGTTGCTTATTCATTTTAAGCCATTGACAAAAAAGGAAATGAAAATAAACAATATACAGTAGGGAGTCGAGGAGGTAATTAATTGTGAGGAGCTATCATATTGACAAGGGATGGGGAGGAGTGATGAGATTATCTGCATATTATCATCGTTTGCCTGAAAACCCTTCCGATTGTGTTCATGTCATTCTCTGTTCAACTGTTAGCAATTGCTTCATTTCGAGCAAAGTCTTCTTCAAATCCTCCCGAAAACGAATTGAACTCTAAAAATTGACAACCGTTACCAATGTTTTTCTTTCTTATTACCGTGTTAGTAGCGCTTTTCTTTGACGAAATGTGGAAAGAAATTTGGTCTTCGCCCGCAACGATGTACGAAACTCCGTAACCCGCGTCAGTGACCGGGCCAAAACCGCCGCCAGCACTCACCAGCTTCAATTTCTGTGCCATGGAAATGCCTTCCTGCTCGGAATCGAATTGGTTGAGTGGGGTTTGTGAAGTTGACAGCAAATATTGAGGCGGGAAAATCTTGTCGAAGAACGGTGAACTCTCTTCCAAATGGCGCATGACAACGTACAAGGCGAAAAGATGCCTGTCCACGCCCTATTGAGGAAAGGCACTCGAAAAATTACAGAAAATGACTTCGGCGATAATCCCCCTCCCCTTTGGAAGAGAGAAGAATGCGTCGAACACAAGAGGAAAGGGTGCCGAACCAACTTTCCTTGTTGCGCCGCTCTTCGCTTTTTTCTCGACCCCCCCCCCCGCATTGCCTATGCTATTTGTAAGTGAATGTTCGTCCTCACCTTCCCACACATCGCATCCCGTGTCAAATTCTGATGGCGTTCTGCCGCGAGTCGAAGTAAGCGCAAACGTTCCTCATTCTGTAATTTTCTTTTAAAGGAAAACACAAATGATGGGAAGCACGGACCTTCTGCTGGGGGTCCAACATCGCCCTGACAAAATCACACGATTCGTTAGTACACGAGCGAATCGTTTCCGTGCGACCCTCACGGAATAAACGCGTGATGGACGCCTCGTAAGTCAGCGAAAAAGAACCTTGGTTCTAAAATTAAAATAAACAAAAATAAAATTATGGAAAAGAACCCTGAAGTAAGTGAGCTGAAGAGCCATTTGCATGAAGGCATCCGGCGAAATCTTCAGCTTTTTCACGGTCCCTTTGCCATAGTCTGTCCAAACCAACAGTGCCATCTCCACGTCAGCGATCAACTCATCCGCCACGTGGCGAGAAACTTCAATTTGTTTCTAAAATTCATTCTTTGAAAAACTGCATCAAGTGAACAATCGCCACCTGCACTACTTCGTCCAAATCGAATAAGATTCTTTCCAATTTGACACTTTGGCACACTTCGCCTTTGCAATCGCCGGACGAAGTGTAGCCCTGAACGCAATAGTCCTGGAGCACAACGTATTCCATGAAATGGGCAGTAACCGCCGCATCCCCTTAAGCAATTAATTTCAAATTTGCTTATAATTAGCGGGAAATGCTGTTGACTACCCCATGAGTGTTCCGTGTTAATGCCAATTCGGCCGTTCTGCGAGATGATCAAATTGAACGATTTGTCAAACCAACGATCGTATCCTTTGCCGTGCAGAAGTTTCTCCGCCCAACGGTCCAATTTCGAAGTATCATTCTAAAACCGGGTTAGAAGACTATGATAGAACAAGCCGTCCACTGACCGGGTCATAGAATACGGGCTCTTCGTCCAAAATGACGACAAAGGCTGATCTTTCGATAAGCCGCAGCGACGTTTTGTTGTTGCCCGTGAAGTGCTCCTTCCTAACTTTGGCCCAATGGTCGCGTCTTCCGGCGGTGAGTGCCCCCAAATGTTTCTCTCCGTTCTTAGGCTCCACATCGCTGTCCAAAATGAACTGAAAAGCTGCCTGAATTTCGCAAGGTTGGTGCAGCCTAAATTTGTGCGGTGGAAAAAGGCATCCAATGCTTCTTAGAACCTGGAGCCACTGTGGACTTCCATTTTGTACCAACAGCCTTTGCTGTAGACGGCAATGTGTTTGGCATCGTGCCAACTCAGGAATTTGTCAATTTCTTCGCCAGGAATACGACACGAATTGAACAGACGCGAGTATTGCATAGTGCAGAAAGGCACTTTGGCGCGGGGGTTAATTGCAAACTAAAAAAGGGGGCGATAAGTCAGCCGAACAATGAGACGAAAAAAGGGCACAAACCGGCGAAATGTGTTGGTGATCGATCAGACGACGGAAGCGTAACGCGGCCCAAGTGACGTTAGCTGCTCGGGCCGCCTGTTTGCTGGTGGGACTTTCGTTAAGCGTGTCAAATCCGTCTGGAAACGAAGGAATCAATCGAAACGAAAAAAAGGAAAAATTTCGACAGTAATTGGAGTTGATCATGATCGGCTCGCGCTGAACCAAGTAGATGAACTTCTCCCACCAGTCAGTCACGTAATTGGTGGACAGCCACGATTTGATCCACAGATAGCGCTGCAGACGAATGCCCAACCCCTTTTGAAACTTCACACTCAGTTCTACGAGTTCGTCGTAGTCTCTGTCCGAAAGGATTGGCCGCATCGAACGGAGGTGCTAAAAACAGATAATTAATGAAAACAAAGTTGCAAATAAGTGATTTTAAAAGCACTCCGGGTTCCTTTACATTCAAATTTTCTTATAAGTTTGAGATTTTCGGTAATTGATTGTGAGCGAGTCCTATCTGTGACCCATATCACCCAGTCGTCCCTCTCCGGAGTAAGGGGGGGGGGAAATTCTAAGAGTTCATTAACAGACCCTTTCCATCGTGGAGGCCAACGACGGCAGTGGGAGATGAGGCAAAGCGCCTTGGAAAGAGTGCGTCATCGGCTCATAAGCGGCAATTTTGTGAAGAACGTAAAACCAAAGTTTGGTCGTTTGTGAAATTTGGCCAGAATGAGGCGCTTCGTACATCCAACCTTTGTACATGAGAAACCATTTGAGCAAAAGACGAAAGAATTGGACGAGCAAAAACCTAAAAGCTTTATGCCAATTGTAAGACAAAATTAGCAATCGCACCATAAAATGCAACCCGCAAAGGCAATTGAGAGAGAGCGGGACAAAACGTCGAGCCTACAAAAAATAAATGCAAATGTTTACTGTTGGACATTTCCAATAATAAAAAAATAATTGACAATGGCCAACCCTTTTAAAATTGACAAAATAAATGACTCACGTGGTGATATTGGAAAAGACGTAGTAATTGAGCTTATCGGCAAGATTGAACGGAGTTTTGTCATTTCCGAATGAAACATTCAATGCGGCCACAAGGAAAATGACAATGGCCAACGAACGGATATTGGCCGGGAAAATCCCAGCGAAGAAATCATTCTGGAAAACACGAAAGTTAATGAAATACAAGAAAAATACAAAAGTAAATATCAAAAATAAAAGCAAACCTCGAATTTTGCGATGCGTTTTTTATAACTGCGTGAAAACGCGTGCCAAATGTCCCGCAGAACTTCCTGGTCATAAGAGACGGAAATGCCATCGTGTGTTACGGTGAAGCTTAAGGCAGCAATATTTCTGGCCTCAGCCATTCTAAAAAAATTGTAAGACGATGGAACCAACTGTCGTATTTTTTTAAAGAATTATGTATCTAACAAATAATAAATAAAAGATAGAATTTATGTGAAATACGCACAAAACTTAGTGTGGGGGAGGGGGTAAAAATTCGTTAACTTTTTGTGTAATATATAGAGACTGTTGTTGTTGTTATTGTTTTTATCAGCGGTAACACCCCAAAACTCCCATTAAACTTTGTCGATTATACGCAAAATTAGGCTCACGAAGTTTAAAATTTTGTGGTGTTTGGTTATTCTCCGTATTCTAAGAAATGAGTGAAAGAATGGATGCGAAAGAAAAGAGACTAACTCAACCAAAGCAGAGAGATTCGTCGGTCGGTCTCTCCCCGCCCATCCTCAACCACTGACGGAATCCAACTGCCCCTCCATCTTTTATTGCCCCTGCCCCGACGAACTCTCCCCCCCCTCGTCAGCACACCACGTGTTGCTTCTTGTGGTCTTTCGGGGTTTTCGGGTGTTTTTTTCGAAAAAATTTTGAAGGGCTCTGCGCCTGTGTCTCTTTGGATGCGTGTAAGCTTTAGCAATTAATTGATGTCCTCGGGGAGGGAGTCATTTTGGCTTCTAACAAGGGAGGGGGGAGGGTAAAGCTTTTGACAATTATTAGCCCCCAACTCCTCCCTTTGTACATCAATCGGTTGGCACCTTTTCGCTCGAATGACCCCCCCATAAACGACGTTGGCAAGGGGGTCGGTCCATTGATTTAAATTTAAGTGAATGCAATTGATTGTTCAAGTCGCACTTTCACTTTTTTGGCTCCCTTTCATTGCCACTCTTTTGTAGGATGGATCCAAAATTAGAGAGCATGGCTTTATGTACGGTTGGGACTCCGTTGTTTGGCTGACTTCGTTTTGGTACGCCGTCGGTGGTCTTTCGGTGGCCGTTTGCATAAAATACGCGGATAATATCGCCAAGAACTTCGCTACTTCTGTGGCTATAATTTTGGCCACACTTGGCTCTACAATCTTGGTATCGTTCGAAAGCTCTTCACATGCTCTATTAGCATTACAAAAAGCGAAATGATTTCAAGCTTGGAAAAAATTTTATTAAGAAAAAATTTTTAAATTTCGATTTTGTAATTTTAATGTATAACTTTTTTGGTAATTGTCTAACCGCAAAGAAATAGCTTAGAAAAAGCTTCTAAACATGTTAAGCTTTCGAATGATACCGATATGTTGGATTTGGATGACAAAGAAAAAAGTTATAGAAAGTTATAGTGGAAAAGTATGCTGGGGCCCAAACGTGACGGCCCAACTGAGGTGTACCGGTGAGTATACAAATCGCTTTAAAACCACTTTTATCGTATAGAGTATGGTCGATTTGCTATTGTAAATTTTCGGCTTTTTTGGTGTAGTCGCCAAAAATGATCAGAAAAAGTGATCAAATGAAGCAAAAAATTGCTAATTTGACTCATTTTCCTCTTACATTTTAATGACCTTTTAATAGAGATTTTGTTTGCTGATCATTCAACTGCGTCCAAAATACGCACCCTGTATTGTTTGCACTGAACCGCTTTACAACAAATGAAAAATTATAAATACATAAATCAAAATGATAATAATAACTCTCGGCTATAAATGGAAACGGAGAGAATGTATGGACTTTGTATTATGTGCTGATTGGCGAAGGACTTTGTGATTTATTTAATTGAATGATTGTTTAATGTCTTCAGTTTTCGCGGTTGATATTTTATAATTTCGCCTCCCTAGTCAAAGAAGCATTTTTATGTCAAGAGTGATCAAGTGGTAACTTCCTACTTTAGTCTTACTGTAGGAGTTGTCAATTGTGTGCGTTTAGAAATAGCACAGTCAGAAATACCAAATAGTAGGCCCGACAATTTTAGGATAGGCAAACAACTTTTTTACTGTTTGTTATGACGGAACACAAAAAACATTTTTATTCGCCAAAAATAGCTTTATCGGCTATCGCTAAATTTCCCAATTTCCTTAATATAAAAGCTTTCGAGCCTCTTTTGGAATTTTTCTGTCTAGTTTAATTCGAAGTTTTTCATGCATAAAATTGGCTTCCCCTTTAATTACAGAGCCGGAGTTAAAGCCTCATTATCATAATAAATCGGTACTCTTGACTTATACGGTGTTTTTTCCCGTGGACGAATTCCGACAAATAACCCGAACTCGCCCCAACTACTGGCCGCCGTAGTTGAGTGTGCGCTGGTTTTTAGCGCAATAAGCAAAAAAATTTTTTTTTTAATTTAGCGTTTTGCACCTTTCTTTGGGTTTGAACCGGTTCAAAAACCGGTTAATCGCTTCTGATCAACTTCCCCCACCCCTAGATCGATTTGTCTCATCGAGAGCTATCGATTGGTACTACATTTGTCGGAATTCGTCCACGGGAAAAAACACCGTATAAGTCAAGATATTCAATAAATCCTCAGTTTATCTATTTGATGAATGTTCCGACAAGATCTGTGTGGATACGAATGGAAATCGTGTGAAAAGTTGCGATGAGAAATTAAGGGAATAGGTAAATGGGTTTGTCCGCTGCTGTTTTCGCAAGTTCACTGGTCCAATTGTGTTGGCAGTGTTTCATGTAAAGACGGACTCTTCTCATTCGGTCAGATAAATCATCCAAAAGACGGAATTCGTCCTCAATTCCGTCTTCCCCAATCCGTCCATTCTCTTTGTGTCCATTTTCACTGATTTGGTCATTTGGCCCATTGTCGACGATTGAAGGGCTCACAGAGGGAGAAAGAATTAACTCGCAGAAAGCAGCATTAATCCGCGTGAGTTCGTCGATTGGATCTCGGAAAACCTCGTCGATAACCTAAAAATTCGGCATTTCGTTTTATGCTTATTGAATTGGGTAAGCAATATCACCAAAAGCAATTTGGTTAAAGCGTTGTTCCATTCGTGCACCATTTCCACTAAAACAATGAAATGAATGTTTTCGTCGCAATTGCGCGACTTTTCGATGTTTTCGACCAATGCACGGGAACAAAAGGAATTCAGCGAAAAGAACTGCAATTGGGAAGTGAATTCGTTGGTTTTTAATAGCCCATTCACATAAGTAAACAGAAGGTGGAGCAGCTGTTGCAGCTGTCCAATAAGTTGGGCGCCCAATGCCCCGCACAAACGCCCCTTGGGACAATTCGTTGCAAAGGGAATTGCCCAGGGGGCCAATCGTTGACGAAAGCGTTGCCAAATTGGGACGGCAGCCAAAACTTTGAAAAGAGTGCGTTGGACACGGCGGAGAAGGCCACAGACGGCGAACAGCTGATGGAAAAGCCGTTGGTCCAACAGAATTCGAAGGGGCCAAAATTGCTGAACATTTGCAAATGAGGGCAATCCATTTGCTTGGATTTATTTCTCCTTTTACTTTAGAAAAACACTCATTGACTCCCTTTTCCTTGGGGCCATTCTCATCAAAAAGTTCGGAATGATTTCGGACCCAAAACGAATTTAACGAAGTGACATTCTAAAATAATTAATTTAACGAAAGTTGTTGAAGGAAATAGAACAATTAGAAAATTCAGCTGAGTTTTAAGCAAGTTGTCTTTGGACAAATAAAGAAGCAAAATGTTGTCGATTTGGACGCAGTGGCGGACGAGCGATTGGCGGACGAGTTGAAGGAGGAAACAACGCGTAAAACGAAGCCTAAAACTGCAAAATGCCAATCGAAAGGGGCCCATTCTCTCTCTCTCTCTCCACACAATACCAAAACATGGAGTTTGGCATGGAAATGACATGAATGAATGAGCCTAACCCACTCAAAAGCACCAAATTAATTGATTGTTCATTGCCTTCCGTCCTCTTTGAATTTGCGCAGATGCGAAATGAAAGTCTCATAAAAGGGACATAATTGGCCATTTTCTTCCAACATTTCTAGCGGAATATTTTGCCCACAATTGGCGACGAAATTCAGCCGACTGAGCACCAATTCATCGTTAGTCCAAAGAGACTCCAAAAAAGCAAGCCTTTCCCTGTGAAACAGAAAATGGAAATGAATAATTTCTTCAGTTAAAACCGATTTGCCGTTTCATTTCTGGCCGATTTAAGACGCAAAGTGAGGTATTTGCCCAGCAGACGGACCATTCCCCCAAAAAGTGTCGTCTTCCACGCCGGCTCAAATTTTGTCCGATTTTTTTTTTCCTTTCCCTTTTTATTACCATTAAATTTTCACTCTCATAAATGGGCCAAAAGTCAAGGTGCTGTATGAAGTCTGCCCAGAAGGTGTAAATTGGCGGTTCTGTCCTCGTCAAATTGTCATTTTTTGATTTTAAAAATTTCTCTAAATATTGCGGGAATTCTGAAAAACGCTTTCTCAACATTTGTAAAAATTCGCCAAAGCAATGAATTCCTGAAATACACAACGGTAAATTTGCCAGAATTATCGCTTCACCCGAAAATTTGCCTTCCGTCTCCAACATTTTGCCAGTCATCGTTTTTGCCTCTGCAAAAAATGACAAAGCGTCACAAACGGAAGCGACCATGAAATGGGAGTCAATCAGCGAATTGACCTCTTGGGCATAGGAAAACGGATCGGCGAAAAATTCGTCAATTAAGCGCAATTTGCGACGTAATTCCGACGCCGTTTGGAGGACGGCCTGAGAAAGCGTAGAAGAAGCAATCAAACAAATGATGGTCAGAAATGCCTCGAATTGGCTTTTCTGCCAGGCCAAAGCACCAGCGAAGGAGCGGCGAATGCCGTCGAAGGACAAAACATCCCAACTGACGTAAATATTCCCCTGACGATCTTCGCTTAGCGGAACGGTCAGCGGAACAGCGGGCGAAACAAATGACCTGACAAAACAACGAATTGGGTCATTTGAGGCGGCCGTTTGAGTCGGGCCGCCACATAAAACACATATAACGGCGCAAAAATCATAATTAGAGAAAAATCACTCCCAAACATTGCAAAAATTCATTTTTAGTGGTTCTGTTAAAACTGGCAACAAATTCCAAAGGTTGTCCCCTTAAACGACACCTGCAAATTGCGAGGAATATTTGCTTAGTCTGGACATCGGTTCTCTCCTGCGCAAAATATTGCTGATTGGACTCCCCAAATTCCGCATTACAAAATGGCATTTTGTGGAAAAATGGTCTGTGTGGAAAAAGGGAATTGGCAAGTCCATCAGGGAAAAAGCAAATTCAGTGTCAAGTAAGGAAAATTCCAAAATGGCACAAATGGCTGAGAATGCGAATGAATGGGATGGCTAACCATTGTTTATTTGAACAGAACTCGTATTCTAAGACACAAATATAACTATAAAAATGAAATGACATTCAAAAACGAAAGTGGGCATTGAGCAAAAATACACAATTATTCATGAGAGAGGTTCGGGATCAATCAACGGGCACACCTAAAGCAAAGTCACCAACTGAATTAATCACTTCGAAATGTGCAAATATTGTCGATCAGAAGAACGCATTCAAGAAACGCCTTGAAAATTCGTCTAAGGTGCTTCCCACAAAGTTGGTCTTGTTTCTGAAGGAAAAATTCGAGTGTTTCGTTGTAAATTTTTCTTGAGTGGAATGAGATGTTTTTGGACAGTAAACAATAAACTTTTTCCTTTCCAACCAATACTTTTGCATTACGAAAAAAACTACAATAGGGAAACTCGAAAGCATCATTTTTCGTGTATATTCCAGAATATTTTTTGTCTTTAGCACAAAAAACTTCTGCAGACTTCAAGATTTCGACTGATACCAAGAATGTATACATAAATTCCCCCCGCCCTTCTCTCTATCCAACGCACTCACTTTATTGTGTTGATACTTTTGACTATTCCCTCGAGCGAATCCTTCTGGCACTTGCACTGGTCAATTCCCTCTTTCATCTCGCGATGAAAACCCCCAACCACAGTTTTGAGTCCTTCGTAAACCTAACTCGAAAAGGGAATTTGAAAAGGAATTTCGGTCGATCAATTCACTTGGTCCAGCTCCCGGGTCACTTGCTGCTCACAGCTGCTGGTGTGGATACTCTCGGTTTGATGGAGGCTAAATTTCAATTTATTTTCAAACAAATGGAAACGAATTGAGTGCCGTTGTTCCAAGTGCTGTCTGAATTGGGTCTTCAGTCGCTCCTCTTTGGCCCCGTTGTTCCATCGGAGGCGTTCGAATGCGTACAGTCCGGCAACGAGTCCCACTCCTCCGACCACCCATCGCCAGTCAACGTTCTTGTAAATGACCAGCCCCGCAATGGTCACGCCAACGGAACCATTCATCAAATAGGTGGCCGACTGCACAACGATGTTCGACAAGAACGCGTCTACCTCGCGTTTGTCAGGCCGTTGCTGTCCATGGCCAATTCGGGCCCCTAAAACAGTATCAGTTTTTCTTTTTAATTGTTAGTACTCCGTCATCAACCGTCATTGTGTCCCTGTCGTGACAATACGTTCATCCGCTGAAATTAATATTATTTTAATTAATAAAATTGTATCGGACCAAAACGTTTCGGTCAATGGCGGTGATCGGTTGGCCTCGTGTTATGGACAAAATCCAACGTGCGACATTCTCAACTCCAAGTGAAAAGCGGAATTCCAAGTCCTCGTAAAAATCGGACATCAATTCAGGACAGTTCACCACAATTGCGAATTTGAAGGGCTGTTTATACTGCCAAATTTTGTCCAGCTGCGCAGCGTGCCGTTCGTTAAGAATTTTTTTGACAAAGGCTAATTTTTTTTTGAAGTAATGAAAGGATGAATGCTTCTTTCAATTGGTCATCACTCACCGTGCATAGACTGCTCCAAACTCCAAATTTGGGCCATTAGTCCGCCCGTGCACTGATTTTGCAGCCCTTCCGACAACATTCCATTCACATGGATGGCCAATTGGCGTTTGTAATCGCTGATCAGTTCGGGGTCATCAACAAATGGGTGTTTGAAACGGTCAATGATCGCTTCTAAGCGTCCAATTTCGTCTAAAAAGTCAGCCGAAACCTAAAAATTTTTTTTGTTAAAAGAACAAAAAATAATTATGACGCTGAGGAATTTTAGATCATTAAAATTCTCTAATAATTAACTTTTTTTTATTAGTTTGAATTTTTCTCCTTTGACCTTAAACGAACTGTTTGAAAATAAAATTTGGAGGGGAAATTTATCAATGGCGCCCATAGAAATGACCAAAGAATTTTCTGTTTTCTTCTCCCCCTTCCTTCTGTTATGATATTTTACCTTCAAATGCACTTCAGAACGTAATTTCTGTTGTTCGGTGAAATAAGTCCGCTCGAAAAATTTGAAATTGTCACGACAACTTGCGAATTCTTTGGTTTTTAATTGGAATTCCAGCGCAAGGCGTTTCCTTGGAATAGGGATTTTTCTTTAAATTTTGAGGTGTTTGAACTGTTCTTGGTCGGCCAAATCGAGCACTGTGCTAAGGTTGTGTTGAATTGCCTCAACTATGTCATTGGCACGGCGATTATGCGCCTCGAATTTTGTCCGAATTGCTGACTTCGAAATGCATTTCTAAATTCAATTGCATAGAATCACCGAATTTTCAAATGCCCTGCCTCAAATTGCTCTTCGAATTGTTTGAACTCCAAGGCTCGCCGTTGGAAACCCTCCTGCTGGTAGGGACCTTAAAAATGGCTTATCTTTCGTTTTGTTTGCTGACCCACTCGTTTTGGTCAGTTCCCCCTTCTCCCTAAGCCTTGCGTCTTGCATTTCCCGAGCCGAAATGAAAAAGTAGCGATTTTTTGCTTCCGCCACACTGCACACTTTCAACTCGTTGGCTAAAAAATCCTCAAATCGTTGCTCGTGTTGAGCACGGATTTGGGCACGGCTCTCATCGGTCTCAGTAGCGCTGGCATCCCATCGATTGCAAAGAATGAAAATATTCGGACGCGATAATTTTTTGCTGACGCGAATGAAGAAATTCTTCTCCTACAATTGGTCAGTAAATATATGTTTTATTTGTGGAGCTTTAAATTGAAAGCGAACTGCTTGAGTGAGCGTTGACTCGGAATTGGAGACCAACACGAACACATCCGCATCCAAACAGTGCTTGTCAATCCAACTGTCAAACTCGGGACTGAGGTCAACGCCGGGGCTGTTGAAAGACGCAAACCAATGAAATGGTCAAATTAGCCATAATTTTGTACCTGTCCACGATCAAAACATCATTTTGAAGCAATTTGGACGCCGATTTTGGATAGAAAATGTGAATGAGCGAGTCGCGTCCCAGGGAGCCCATGCCTTCCGAGCCCAACGCATGCCCAACCGAATCCAATTCAGCAATTGGAAAGTGCTTCGCCCCGTCTTCCATCATGAAGTACTTGTCCTGCTCCGACCCCCCTTCCACTTGTAAGAAACAGCAAGTGGTGTGCCCCATCCCCTGGGGCAACACTCGGCATGCCAACATCGCATTGATCACACTGCTCTTACCGTTGCTTGTTCTGAAACCACATAAAACTGATTTTCACTAGAGAAATCCCGCAATCAACCTCCCGAAGAAGACGACCTTCATCTTGTCCCGCCCGATTACTTCACGAATTGCCCTTACTGAGTCGCGAAAATGTCCAATTTCATCAATTTGAGCGGGAGGAACAAATTTTTGTCCGTTTTTAACCAAACCTGGACTTTCCAGTTACAACTACAATAATTTGTTTCTATCTTACCCAAATAGAATTCGAGTAACTCTCCGACATGTCCATCTAATTGCCCATAGATATCAGTCATCCATTTTTTTGCCTCTCCGAAGCGTTGCAACGGCTCATTTCCACTTGCCAAATGTCGCCGTTTTTGATCATTTCCGTTGCTTGCAGATATATGATTAATGGTCGCAGCCATTTAATTGTTTATTAAGCCAATCTAAAAATCCAAAATTAGGGCATTTTTAATCCCGGACCCGAATTCGAACAAAAAGTCGAAAGTTCAAAATTGACATTTTATTTTAAAATTGATTAAAAATGAGTAATAATAAGAAACCAATGTAATATCCTAAAATGGTTGTGAACAGATTCGAACATAATTTTAAAACCAAAAATTTGAAATTCAGACTTTTTGTCTGAATTCGGATCCGGGATTGGCCAAAACTTTGGTTAGGTATATTACATTCGTGATCACTGATCGACGACCTCGAAAACCACAAAATGCATGCTTTTGTTAACCTTACATGAAAAAAAATAAAAGAAAACAGGGATGGTATCGCCCAATGTCGGCTTCCAAGGACGGGTATGCCGATTTGCAAGGACATAGTGGGGAAAATTCATGAAATTCAAGGACATTTAAAATTTTTATTATATGCAATGCAAAATGGTTAATATTTATTCAAATGGCTTGTATTTTTCACCGGAATTGTTTTTTTCCAACATTTTTTTGTTTTCACTTATCATTTTCTTCATTTACGACGACTTTTTTCTGCTTTAAAAACGCTTTTTTTGTGGCGCGCTTTTTCCAACAATTTTGTGGGACAGAGGGGGGTCCGGCGGTGCCGACAGGCGCCGCCGGGGAAAAATTTTGAAAATTTGAATGCAATTTGTTAACAGATTTTCACCAAAAACTGCCTAATTTTTGCGATTTTAAGCCATGCGACGACTTTTTTTGTTTATAAAATGGGTTTTTTTTACGGCGCGCTTTTTAAAAAATTTTTTTGAGGATAGGGGGGTCCGGAAAAATTTGTAATTTTTAATGCGAGTTGTTTACAGATTTTTGTCCAAAAATGACCAAAATTTGCGATTTTTGGCTAATTTTTTAAGAAAAATAGTGACTAGTGACTTAATGCCATAAAATTTCAAAAATTCTCAAAAATTACATTTTTAAATTACATAATGCCATAATTTAATCAAAATATTGTTGAAAATTACAGATTTCTCTCTTTGATTTTTTTTAAACTTTTCCAAATGCTCATTTTCAAGGACGTCCTTGCCATTCAAGGACGGATCCCATCCCTGAAAGAAAATGAAGTACTTGATGAAATATAGACAAAATCAATGATTTTTCAAATTCTGGACACACATTTCAGTTCCGCAATCAGTGTATTTTTTATCCTAGAAAACTCGAAAAGAAATTTTTAAATTTATTTTTCGTCGAGACACTACTTCTCTAGTATTAACATTGATAAAACTGCGAAAATATTTTAATGTGCTAAAAAAATTGAGCGAAGCAAATTCGTTTTTCGTAATCCTCTCGTAAAATATTTATCTGCAAAAAAGCGAAAAATATATAAGTCCCATAAAATTAGAAATGAATGGATCGCGTGTAGTCATACTCAATCGTTGGAATGACGGCCTAAAATATGAAAATATGAGAGCGTGAAGAATATGACAATCACTAATAAATTACCTGTACAAATTTAAGGAAAATAAACAGGTAGTCGAGAACATTCAGTTCTTTGCCGCTCTCGGAGTATTGCTCGATGAGATGCTTCATCACAGAGGCATGGTGGCACGGGTGGATGGTGGCCAGGCAAAGGTTGACCACGTGGGGGTGCGACTCGAGCGTAATTGTGCGGTCCTTGTGGTCCTTCAAATGAAAAGTCCGCATTTAAAATGAACATTGAAAAATACATTGTCATTCGACCTGTGAGAAGTCCTCCTTCATCTGTTGCACCGTCAAAGGCGTGCCATTCTCATCATAGCCAATCAACCAAAAGCGTGGAACCTAAAGAATAGTTGAGATAATGGGGCGGGGGAGGTGGTCCAAGGGTCGGCCGATGATGACAGCGCCAGGGGAAGTTTTTAAACTTTTTAGTTTTTTCCGAAAGATCAAAGTTTCCAATTTTATGGATTCTTGCATCATTTTATAAAAAAAGAAATTGAGTCCGGAAGTGATAAAGGTAGGCAGTAAAATTAACTAATTTTTAATTAAAAAAATTATTGAGAATTTAGGATATTTTTTTATATAAATTTCCTATTCTCCCGTGCACCGTTTACAGCCCCGGACAGATATTTCTCTTTTTATCTATGTGTGTGAACTGTCCAACTCCCGCCCGACCTTTATGAAGCCCCAACCATTTCATTTATGGTGTGATGAAGGCAATCCTTCATCCCGTACCACCTGATAGTATTTGTCGTAAGTGATGTGTAAGTCATAGGTACGAGTCCGTAAAATGCCAATTTCATCCGACTCATTCTCAGCAGCCTCTTTCGGCACTTTTGCTACAGTGTTTGCTATATACCTAAAGAATAAAAAGCTGATTAAAAATTGCCCATAATTTTTTCAATGAATTAAACAAGCGTGGAAACTGAATGAAATTTGTTGCTCGTCTTATCTCCACACATTGGCCGGTGAATTGGGAATTACCCGCTCTTCCTAATTCGTTCCAAGTGATGAGCTGCATGTTTGTCTCTTTAGTTACCTGTTTGGGTCCTCGTCCTCCAATCCGCCTCTTCCGATGTATTCATCAAGGTCGAATGCTTCTCCCTCCTCCCCGCTTTCTTCGCTTTCACCCGTCGTTGCTTTTTCATTCTCTTCTGTGTTAATCGTGTCCAACTTAACAAAATGAGTTTCGTTCATTCGTGTTTTTTTTGCGATTCGCAGTGCATTTTCCGCTATTTATTTATTTTTTGCTAAGGATTAAGGGTTTTGCGACAGGCGCCGTTTGTGAGAATTTTAAAAATTAGAGTGATTATAATCGGTGTTGCGTAAAAACAACATTGAAAAAAACTTTTGGGACATAATAGCCATTCTAAAAATGCCATTACATCGTCCAATTCTTTTGGTGCCAAATTGGTTTGGGTGTCGAAATGGTGCGTGTCCACCCATTCGTCGCCCTCCTCCTTGATGATCTGATAAATTTATAAGATAGATGTAGTGCGAATTGAGGCTAAAAATCTCTCATCAATCTCTAACTGTCTTCCCTCTTGTTTTTTGAACTCTCTCGGTGTTTGTTTTCAACTTCCCATTAGACTGTTTTTGTTCGGGGTATGCGAAAAGCTGATTTCATCCCCTCAATAAAAATTTCCACCTTCTCCAATGAATCGTTGTAGTTCATTTCTGAACATCTATGATGGCATGGCACTTTTTTGCTGATCAGAAATTGCTTGTCAATTGGTAAATAATCGCGCGCTCTTAAAAAAAGATTTAAAAGAATAAAATGAACAGTCGAAACCTGCTTGAATCACTGGCCTTTGACCAAAGCCAAGTCGGGCAAAGGTGGACAAAGTGATCGCCAGCTGAATTCACCATCCATTGATTACTTTTAGCTTTTTGGAGGTTTAACCTGCGATAAATTCCTCAGGAGTAAGCACTCCAGTCTCACGGAATTTGGACTCGCGCAAAACCGGCGTCAAATATTCACCCACACTAAGTGCGGCACTTTTAAACTGATTTACCAGGTCATTGACATTCATTCCTGTATAATTATTCACGGAAGCGGAGGGTCTATTAAAAATAAATAAATAATTTACACTAAATAATTGATTTAAATTTTTTTAAATTAACTAACAATCAGTATTTCGAGCAAATTTTTGTTTTTGTGAAATTAAAAATTGCTTTAAGAATTTTTTTAGGTCACATTTTTGCTAGAAGAGCTGATCGAGAATAACCAATGTTGTTGTCAGCAAATTTCCGGCATCTTCATTTATTGAGAATTTTCAATCGAATTGTCCGATTGTCTCCTCACTGTGTCTGTCAGACGACGGAATTATTCTCCGAACGGTTTCTTTCAACGTCTTTCCTTTTATGTTCGTTTTTTTATATATGAAAAATAACTGGTAAATGGTACCACAGATTTAATGCTCATTAAAAGGTTTACTCTCTTCCCACTTTAAAAATTAAGTACAAAAACGTTCTACGCCTAAGCCTACTGGACCTGTCCGTCGAGTTCCCGCTGTTAGCATCGGAAGTGATGTGCGACAAAAGCATTCGGAAAGAACCGCAGGAAAAGGTTGCCAATTGTATTAGTTAGGAATTTTCTGACAATTTAGGTGATGGAACAAATGGATTCTGGCAACCATGGAATGCTTCGGATGATTACAGTGAAATTAAAAAACGTCTTTTGCGTCCTCCGAATGATTTCTCCGAGCTCAGGGGTTTAGTTGAAGAATAAGATAATCATAATTAAACACTTGCAGAAATTATACGCAAAGACATTGAAAGAATGGCACAGATAAAGGAGGAAAACGTAAAAAAGAGGAAGGGAACGACCAAAGGGAAGAAGCAAATGACGGATGAGCAGAAGGAAGCACGGGAAGAAGAGGGGCAGGAGGAGGACGAAGTGAACTCACAAACATTTGAAAATAGAAAAACTAAACAACAAACACTGAAAGGAACTCCATTGGCATTCTTAAATACACCCCAATTTCCTTTTTCCCAATTTAGACTCGCAGGAACAGAATGATCAAGCGAATGTTCTTCGTTTTTTGCCTGACCTTTCCTTTCTTTGTGATGTTAGTTGGAAATTGTTTGCTTTCAATTAGAAATTCATTTTTCCTTTAGCCATTATTGGCTTAAACAACGTTCCGATTCATTGCTGTTGCCCAACGATCCGAATTCTTATTTAGCCGTCCTTAACCAAGTCACTTGGAGCGATTTTATTGAACGCATTGTGCCTACTGGAACTGTAAAAATGCATTGACTGTGATTTTTTAATTTACGTTTGTTTATTTTTCAGGTGTCAAATGTTCATTTGAAAGTTTCTCGTGGGCCTGAAAGAAGAATTTCCAAAAAAGCACTGGTCACAGTTATGCCGGGTGCGCGGTGGCCGGATGGAAAAATGGTGAGAGTTTTTAAAAGCAGGTTTAAAAAATTGTTGATATAGTTAGGCTGTGGCTAGTGCCCTCCCCCCATTTTTTTAGAAATAAAGAATTCTAAAAGTATTAATGGCTTTCCGATTTTATACCCAGCGGCGCCTATCGGCCACCCGCCGGACCCACATTTTACCTTATATTTTGAAATGTTGACCCTTTTTTTGGCACAAAAACGGCTATAAATCCCTGCTTTTTGCACTTCGGCGCTGAAAATTTTCTGGAGAAAAAATTTTTTCAGTTGCCAAGGATGTTTTTTGTAAATGTGCCCGACATTGGTCGAGTGGAACAAGAAATCAGGAAAGCGGTACTTAAATGCGTAATTTAGCATAAAAATAATTCTAATTGTCAGTTTAGGAAGTGGATGCTGGGCTTGCCCCTGAACATTGGAGCAACATCCAATGGATGCAACCGGGGCCAATGTCCGTTCATATGTTTTCCATTTTCATTCCACTTTTAGGTCATTGATTATACCTTCTCTGGTCATTCTTGCTTTATTTGTCCTTCCATTGGTTTTCCTTGGTCGAATGATGACTGGCTCAAAAATGGGCAACTTCTCCGAATCGATCGTAACACATTTCTCAAAGCAGTTTCAACTGCTAATTTTGTTCAGTCTTCCATGATGGGGCATCGTCTTCGAATTTATGACCCGGCATTAAAGGATGGTAAATTGAAGATCAAATTTCGTGACGTGGCAGGCCTTCACGAAGCGAAGGTGGAAATTAGCGAATTTGTGGATTATCTTCGTCGACCCAACAAATACACGCGATTGGGCGCGAGACTGCCAAAAGGTTTTTCTTTTTGAATAAAATAGCGTCCCAAGTCTCTGTTAGGTGCCCTTCTGACTGGGCCGCCAGGCTGCGGAAAGACTCTTTTGGCCAAAGCACTCGCCGCGGAATCGACTGTCCCATTCATCAAGTGAATAACCAACCACGAAACAATTTATTTTCCAAAATTACTTTTTCAGCATTAACGGCACTGAGTTTGTGGAAATGATTGGTGGCCTCGGTGCTTCGCGAATCCGTCAATTGTTTAAGGCGGCCAAGTCGAGGGCTCCATGTATAATGTGAATAGACCGATTAGCAAATGTCGCTTAATGTTAGTTTATTTGATTAAGTTACATTGATGAAATTGACGCCATCGGTCGAAAACGTAATTCTGGGTAATTAATAATATAAAAAAATTGATTATATTGAATCCGCAAAAATTATAGGCATGGAAATGACGAGCAGGAGCACACACTAAATCAGTTGTTGGTCGAGATGGACGGAATGTTAGTTTGAACATGAGAAAAATCACAATATTTAACAAATTCAGGGACACGGCGAAGGGAATTGTTGTCATTGGGAGCACAAATCGCCCTGATATGCTGGACAAAGTTCTACATTTAAGCCGTATCACTTTTTATTGATCTCCCATTGAAAGGCTCTTCTTCGTCCTGGCCGTTTTGATCGAAATGTCAGTGTTGACTTACCTACTCTGATTGAACGTCGTGAGTTGTTCGACTTGTACTTGCGCAAGATTAAGAAGGACAACCGACTGACAGGAATTAGCCATCGGCTGGCTCAATTGACCCCCGGATTTAGCGGTACTCGCTAATTCGAACCAAAACCCTAAAAAATCCTTTTCCTTTCGAGCTATTTCATCTTTTCTGCATTGAACACTACAAATTTACTTCGTCCAAGTTTCCAGGTGCTGATATCGCAAATGTTATCAATGAAGCAGCTATTCATGCCGCGACAATTCAAAAGAAAATGGTGGACATCGATGGTTGGTTTTAAGGAAAAATTATAATTGTTAACCCAATGCCGTAGCCAGAAGTAATTTTGGTCAAGTCCAACAAAAACTTTCCAATTAATAGATGTGGATTACGCACTGCAGAAAATTTTGGCTGGACCAGAAAAACGTAGCAAAGTATTGGTAAAGGAGGAGCGTGAAATAGTCGCTTATCACGAGTCTGGCCATGCATTGGTCGGATGGTTGCTGGAACACACAGAAGCTCTGCTAAAAGTACAGAGACCCAACAAATTTATAACCAAATTTATCTATTATTAAGGTGACAATCATTCCAAGGACAAGTGCCGCCCTTGGATTTGCCCAATACTCACCGAAAGACCGAAAACTGTTCACTCGTGAGGAATTAATCGACAGAATTTGCATGATGTTGGGCGGACGAGCGGCAGAAAATGTGACATTTGGGCGAATTACAACAGGTGCTCAAAACGACTTGGAAAAAGTAATTAAAATTATGCTATTGCACTAATAAATAAACATAAAATGAATTTATAGGTAACTAAGCAAGCACAAGCGATGGTCAAAATGTATGGAATGAGCGATGTTTTGGGACCTATCAGTTTCACTCCCGAACCCGGCGTTGACCCACAAAGTGTTCAATTTCAACCGAAGCCTTACAGCAAAAAGCTAGGAAACATCATTGATCAGGTTCGTGCGAGGCGTTTAATACCCAAAAAATTGGGAAGGAAATTAAAAAAACAATTTGTTTTTTGCCTTAAAACATTTTGTTTTTCTGAAATAACGTATTCTTTTTCTGTCTGAATTTTACGGATTGAAAAAGCGATATAAACTTATTTTGGACAATTGTTTAACGAAGAAAAGAAAAATTATAATTTATTTTAATTTTATATAGTATTCTTGAGGTAAATTTTCAACATTCTATTTTCAGGAAGTTAGCCGACTTGTATCGGATGCTTATTTTGTTACTGAAAAGCTCCTTCGCGAAAATAGAAATATGCTAGAAATGGTAAAGTCATTACAAGTTTACAACCATGTCTTTCTTCATTATAAGTTGGCGCGTGCCCTACTTGAACGAGAAACCCTTTCGTACGACGACGTAAAAAAACTCATTGGACCCCCAAAATTTGGAAACAAAAATGTTGTTGACCTGGCGGACGATGTTTTACCCGATTTAACGAAAAATGGTTG
>CP049712.1:9509768-9532461 GCA_004148225.2 Heterodera glycines
CCATTGCATTTTTTCTTCGACGGGTAATTTTTGTTTCCACAAATGCTTGATTAGTAAAGTTTTTCCCCCCACGGCTTTCCCTGTCATACCTGCATTCCCAAATGCCGCTTTTTTTGAGAACTTCGTGCAATTGTTTCTCAGTGACCATTGTGTCACAGCAAAAACAAGTATCCCGGATCGGTTGATTGGCAAACCCACATCTGAACATCGATTAAGATAATTGAACACTGAGAAATGCTTCACTTGATGCAAAACCAAGACCCATCCGCTGCGGTTTCGCCTCGGTTCGAATTGACGTTTTCCGGTTTTGACACTCCGCATTTGTGGCACGTTTTTCTGTCAATGTAATTAATGGAATTGCACCTGTCAATAATAGGCAATTAGGAATTTACTAATGATATTAGGGATTCACTCTGAACATGGCCATATTGTTTTGTTTTTGTTTATTTCTTCTTCCGTCCGCGAATAATCACATCGACGACATGAACGACGGGTGACAAAATTTCGAAAGGAACAGCTGAGAGAATGAAAAATGTAGTGAAAGCGACAGCATTAACTAACTTGGGACAGTTCCAACATGTAGAAGCCATGGGAAAGGAACTTACGACTTTTTTTGGTGCAAAAGCATCCGCTGAACAAAAGTTTTGGAACAGTGAAAGAATGAATGTAAAAACAGAATTAGAATTAAACAAAATGAGTAATGAACATACGCAAAAGAAAGGAAGTTGAAATAAACCGTTCGGAGAATAATTCCGTCGTCTGACAGACACAGTGAGGAGACAATCGGACAATTCGATTGAAAATTCTCAATAAATGAAGATGCCGGAAATTTGCTAACAACATTTTTCTATTTAACTCGACAATCTAGAAAATTTTTGAAAAATGTTCCAGACATACCGTATTTGCTCTTTGGTAATAGTTTAGATGGTATCACACCTTTTTTGAAAAATTTTCAAGTCTTAAAAACATGTTTCTAGGGGTTTATAGGTACGCTGAGCACGAATCTGACATCCATTTCGACCAATTCCGAACCCCGGACCCGAATTCGAACAAAAAGTCGAAAATTCATTTTTCATCAAAATTCACATTCATGCAACTAAACACGGCGATTCAATTTTGGGCTCCTTGTACAATTAAGTTGGTTTTTTCGTCTTAGTGGTCTGTGCGTTAGTCACCAAAAGGGGGTCTCAGGTTCGAATCCTCCTTATGTTGTATGTTAATTTCAATTTCTTCTTTTACAGAAGAAGGCAGAATTATTTTTTTATTAATAAAAGTTTTCGTGTCAATAAAAAATCATATTCAAAAAGCGTTGGTTACGTACAGCATCGACAATTTTATGAAATTTTCTTAGCTTATAACTTGGTGAATACTAGAGCAAATAAAAAAAATTTTAAGATTTGCAAAGTTTTGGCGGTTTGATTACTAAATAAATAAAAAACTTATTTGCACTGGGAGCCCAAAATTGAATCGCCGTGTAAAGCAATACAAATGCACGAAAAGACGCATTGCATATTTCTACCCATGCGAATAGTCTGTCTTATTTTCTTTATGCGTCTTTTCGTGCATTTGTATTGCTTTAGTTGCATGAATGTGAATTTTGATGAAAAATGAATTTTCGACTTTTTGTTCGAATTCGGGTCCGGGGTTCGGAATTGGTCGAAATGGATGTCAGATTCGTGCTCAGCGTACCTATAAACCCCTAGAAACATGTTTTTAAGACTTTTGAAAATTTTGAAAAATTTTTCAAAAAAGGTGTGATACCATCTAAACTATTACCTAAATAATATTTTTTATTTCAATTAGGGTTGAGCGGTAACCGGTAATTGTAAAAAACCGGTACCGGTAATTTTCGGGTTGAAAAACCGGTACTTTTTGGCTGGGAAAACCGGTACTAGTACCGGTACCGGTCAAAACCTGTACTAGGTTCTCAGTTGTACCGTTTTTTTCAGTACCGATACCGCTCAACCCTAATTTCAATTTTAAATGAAATTATAAATAGTTTAAAGTTTTTTCCAAATATGGACAAATTTTTAAATCAAAAATTTATATTAAGGAAAAATAAATAAATTTTGGGATCAATTTTTGAAATTAATTTATAAATTTTTTTACAAAATTATAAAAAATTATGGTCATAAAATTTCAATAAGTCTAGCCAGTGTTTGATCAGAACTTTTAATTTCACAGGATTTCAAAAAAGTTCTGATCAAACAATTTTGACTAAACACTTATTGAATTTATATACATAACTTTTTTTTTGTAATATTGTAAAAAATTTTTATAAATTAATATTCTGATAGAGAACACCTTGAGAAACTTTTTTAATCTTTATGTTAGAAAACCAAATAAAATAGATAAAATTCTCTCCCGATTTTTTTAAGCTTTATTCACTAGCATGTCCAACCCTGAAGTGAGTTAAATTTCCAAAATTACCTAAATTTCCAGGGGTCAAAAAATAGAAAATTTACTAAATTTTTAAAATAAACCATAAGAAAATTTGGCTCTAATGCACTTTATGAGTCCAATCGACTTTTATGAGTCCAATGGACCTTTATGAGTTCAATCAATTGGCAATCCTGGGTTTTTATACAATAACTTTTTCCATGTTCGAACAAACCCTATCTTTTTGGTATCATTCGAAAGCACACAGTCTAACGAAGCTAAAATATATAAAACCGCAGCGTTCAGGCAATTACCAAAAAAGATTTGATTAATTAAGTAATTGCTGATTATTTTCGTTTGTAACTTTCTTGAAATGTTAGAATTCTCGTGTTTTCTCGTATTATTACATTATTCAGACTTTGCGCTTTCGAATGATACCAAAAAGATAGGGTTTGTTCGAACATGAACAAAGTTATTGTATAAAAACCCAGGATTGTCAATTGATTGAACTCATAAAGGTCCATTGGACTCATAAAAGTCGATTGGACTCATAAACTGTATTAGAGCCGAAAATTTTTCGTCATCTTTTACACTTAGGTACGTCATTAAAAATCTGTCGAAAAATAATCACCCAGTCTCCATTTATCCCACAGTCTCTAATTATCCCCCAGTCTCTGAGGGGGTTGAAAAATAATCCCCCATGGGGGATAAAAAGAGCAAATACGGTAACTAATAAAAGATCAAATTCCAACGGACGATTCGTTTTTGGGCCGAAACGCGAAAATCGAGTTCATCGGTGAAATTTCAAAGATTTTTTAGAAAATTCGAATTTTCCAAATTTTTTCTAACTTATTTGGGAACCTCTAAACAAGGGTTGCCATTCGTCCTTGGATGGGCCTCGCTGATTGGAAAATTGAAAGGGTCCTTTTTTGCAAGGTGTCCTTGCAAATTAGCATCCGAAAAAAACTCAAAATTTTAAGATTTCAAATTTTTACCAATGTTTTTATAACTTATTGCATTATTTGGTGCAAAATCTGTTAATAAATCGCACAAAAAAATCAAAAAAATTTTTCCTGGCGGCGTCTATCGGCCCATTTTTTGGATTTTTTTGACCACTTTTTGTACATGTTTTTGCAAGCCCTAACTACATAGGTATGTTATGCAATTAAATCCTGTTAATGGACAAAATTTTGCCTTGTCAACCTTCTACTAGCAACACAAGTTTTACAAACAATGAAAATAATGACAACAACATAAAAATAGACAGTGACAAATGCACTGTAACAGAAATGGAAGAAGACGAGGAAGAGGACGAAGAGTTTCAACCAAACGAGACGGACCTGAGCAGTGATGATGTGATTAGTCAGCCAAATGTTGAGAGTGATCAGGTTTATCAAGCGGCAAAAAAAAATTGTAGATCGGTGTTAATTTCAGCTAGATTCTGTTTATCATACTCCGAATTGTGAAACTCAGTGGCCAAAAGAGAATGACGAACAGGTTGCGATGTTAATAAAAAAAATGTAATAGTTAGCCAAAAATCAAGTCGGCAGAAACTGATTCTGACACCAATTTATCAGAAAACTTCTATAGGCTGATTCGAAATCATCATATGTGCCCTTTGTAGAATGTTATACTTGATGATTATATTAAGTGGATGCAGTTTGAGAAAATTTGAGTAAGGAAAAAAGCTAGAAAAAGATGCCTAATTGAAAGATCTGAGGATGCTTAATTAATTAGAGTCATTAAGTGAAGGAGAACCAAACATTTTTGGGTCAATTACCTATCTACCTTTATTAATCGACCAAAACTCAATTTTAAATATAGGAAATATTATGAAAAATTACTGCCTCTTGATACTGATCAAAAAAATATTTTACATCAACTTGATCAGACTACTCCTTCGTGGTGATCTGGACACCCCAAAATACAGTGAAAATCGGGAAAATTTTGGAAAATTCCTAGGGGTTGGGAGTTTTTTTTTTGGAAATTTTGAGTAGGCCTGTCAGAATGAGCACAAATACTCAAATTTTCCAGAAAATATTTCCAACCCCTAGGAATTTTCCAAAATTTTCCCAATTTTCGCTATATTTTGGGGTGTCTAAATCACCATGAATGAGTGGTCTGATCAAGTTGGTCTAAAATATTTTTTTGATCAGTATCAAAAGTTAGCCTGCAGTAATTTTTTTCATAATATTTCCTATATTTAAAATTGAGTTTTGGTCGATTAAACTTTTGATGCTAAACATGACCACCCCAAAATAGTGGACCCGAATTCGAACAAAAAAAAATCGAAATTCAAAATTTTCGAAATTCCACTTCTATTCAAAAATCGATTAAAACATCTAAATTTAGTCGCAAACCATTGCAACATCAAAAAATGGTCATTCTATACTGATGCCAACGTAAAAGTGAATTTTGAAAATTTTGAATTTTCGACTTTTTGTTCGAATCCGAGTCCGGGGTTAAGAAAAAAATGGTCTTTGAGAAATGGGCCGCAAATGTCCGATTTTCAGCAGACCGCAAATGTCATACAACTCGCTAAACATATGACAATGATTGTATTGATTTAATTTTTCGATTTAGAGATTTCGTCGATGGAACGCAAAATTTGCAGAATTCGGCAATGAAAATATAAGTAAAAATTTTTTTATAAATTTAAGTTCTTTTGCTCCCCAATACATTTGAATTTATAATTGAAAAAAACAGAAAAGCCAATTTCAAGCATAGGTATGCGCAAATGTTGCAATAAATATAAAAAAAACCCAATCTCAGCGGGATCTGCAAGTTTGGTTTTGTGTGGGATCATGCGGGTTCCGAATTTTTACTGTTGAAGACATATGGCACACATTTCTTTGGCAGCCACAATTTCGAATATTTTCTATATAAAAGTATTTAAAATGTGCAATCAAATTGAGTATTTAGGGATTTTCCGGGTCGGAGATTCCAATTCTGGGTAATTTTTAAGTTTACCGGGTACTTTTAACACACATTTTTAAATGCTTACAAATATGTTTTATAAATTAAACAAAATAAGTTTTAAGGGGTTTTGGGGTCGCTGACCACGAAAACAGCATCCATTTTTGCCAATTCCGTACCCCTGACCCGAACCCGAACAAAAAATCGAATTAAAAAATTTATATGGATGGATATCCTCATTGGCATCTGCCCATGAGGGTACCCTTGGTACAGGAAGCCTATCAATTCTTTGTCCCTGTACAGCTCATGTAGTGAACGGTAGCGCTGACCTGAGCCCGGATTCATGGTCAGCGACCCGAAAAACCCCGTAAAACTTATTTTCATCAATTTATAAAACAAATTTATAGGCATTTAAAAATGGGTAATCGTTCACATCATTGGTCCCATAAAAAAAGGCAAAAAAGGTCGTTTTTTTCAATTCTAAGAACTACTCGGGGGTTATCGATGGCGCTGATCACGAATCTGACATCAGATTGTCATATAAATCATCTAATCTATGATTTTTCATCAAGTGATTTAACGTCAAAAAATTTTTTTGATTGGTTTTCACTTTTTTACTGTTTGAACAACGGTAAAAAAGTGAAAATCTATCAAAAAAATTTTGACGAAAATCACTTGAGGAAAAATCATAGATTAGATGATTTATATGACAATCTATTGTCAAAATAATCAACGAATTTGTTGTTGACTCGAAATCGGTGAAAATCAATTTTGGAAAATTTTTCTGCAAGTGTTCGAATTCGTGTTCGGAATTCGAAAAGCACGATTCTGAGTTCAGATTCATGATCAGCGACCCCAAAACTTATAAAAATTGGGTTTAAAAATTTAAGGGGCGTAAATTGCACAAGTACCAAAGTTTTTTTTTTATTGAAGCATTGGTTTCTCCGACCCTGAAAACCGAAATGATGATTTTTTCGAGAGAAAAAAAAGAATTTTTTTTTTCGAAAAAGAGGGGCTATCATCGATACTATTACCCAAATTATACTGGGCAAACTATGTCTCAACTTTCAATAAATTATCTTTTTAACATAAATTATTATTATTACTTTCGTTTTTAAGGCACTTCTGCTGCATTGCATCGCGAACTGAGAAATTTGAGTTTCCGTAACCCGGGCTATCGTTGCACATTGCCCGAACCTTCACGCGCTAAGCGAACTGTCGTCATTTCTGCGCAACAACCAAAAACATCTTCCGAACCTTCGGCCGATCGACGGAGCATGAGAAAACGTACGGCCAAGAAGGACGGGTCAAATTCTGATGGTAATAATAAAATGTATAAACAAATTTTAACCAAAAAAGTGAAATTTTAAACATTCAAAACTTGTAATTTGGTTCAGTTAAAAAGTAGAACTCTTTTGAGGCTGGTAAAATGCAAAAAATGCTCTAAAAACCCCAATATTCCGTTTGACTATTCCTTATTGAACCTCAACTTTGCGGCCGCCCAGGTTCTTATCTTTTTTGTGCCCCCTTACAAAATGTTTTTTTAAAAATTTTTTCTATGGTAAATTTAGGCGCTGAAAACGAATCTGACATTTATTTAAAGTTAACATCCACTTTACGTAAGTTACTTGAAATTTGACGTGACCAGTGTTATGATTACACAATCTTTTTAAAATGTATTTTTTAGTTTGCCTCCTGTTTATTTTGAATTTAAAAATTTATAGGTTTTTTTCACGTAAAATCTGTACTTTAATTAAATGTAAGATTCGTTTTCAGCACCTGAAATTACCATAGAAAAGATTTAAACATAAATTTTTTTTCGCTATAATTCATCTTATTCTCGAATTAGTACAAACTCGCTCTGCCAAATCCAAACTCCGCTACAACAATAAGGGGCGACTCGTCCTGCCGAGTCGTACAGAAGTGGACCTTTGCGATTGCTTGGATCAAAAGTGCAATGGATGCCAATATCAGGTGACGAAAAGCAAAATTTAGTAGGCAACAAAAAAAATTTAGTGCAAAAAATGTGGGGGCAATAAATGCAGCTACGCCTGTCGCGTTAATCGGACCACTTTTATTGAGCACATCGACACACTTGGCGGAGGTCGGACCAATAACCCGTTTTTGTGAATGAAAAGCATGCAAGACATTCTCTTTTTTCATAAAACATTTTTTATTTGACAAATTTCTTTCGCTATAAATGCTTTTAAAAATTTCTTTTTCCTAAATTAATTTTGACTGGAATTCGCTCCATCATTTCCTATTCAATGCGATTGTCTTCGCTAACAAGAAGTTGCTAATCAAAGATATTTGGCATGGGTTCCAAGGTGACGGGTGGTGATGCGACGGCCCTTCTTTTAGTTGACGACGAATTCCCAAATGATAGTGAAACGCCATTGCAAAAGAATGGGCCGATTTTGAAAGATGGAAGTGGAGAGAGCGCAAAAAACATTTGTGGGACGACGGAAGAAAACGGCAATTTGCGGAGGATACCGGTGCTGTTTTTGTACTAATTCATTTAAAAATATTTTTAATAAAATACATGGGGAATAGGCTATGTACTAGTCGTAATTCCATCAAATTTGAAAAGAATTGGCTGAATTTTTGCATCAAAAATGTTTGTTCTCTATGTTTTGTTTTGGAATTCAAAGGTTTTGCTTTTGCTGACCACTGACGAAAAAGGGATTGATTTGCCATTCATTTGCTTCTAATTTTTTGCTTTTGCTTAATTATGTTAATGGGAATGCGTCCCATTTCCTTGCTCCATCTAACGAACATCAACAATTACTCGATTTTGAATGAGGCGGTAAAACGCTACTTTTGAGATCTTATCGCCTGCCAATCAGAGAATTGAGGAAACGCCCGACGGATAACCCCTCCCCCCTCCTTTCCCCCCTCATCCAATCCGTCTCCCATTTGGCGTCCATTCACTTCTCCCGACTTAAGTTTTGTTGGAAGTTGGTGCAGAAACGTCTTTAGTTGGAACAAAATCCGAAATTTCTTGGTGATGTTTTAGTTTTGCTTCCCTTCTCCCTCAGATGGGCATTGAAGTTCGTCGTGAACGCCCTTCCGGCGTTCAGTCCGCTTCCATAAAATTCGCTGTGCTCATTTGGCTCACTGTTCAGAACGCCGTCCATGCGCTATTGCTTAGATATTCGAGAGTAAAAAGACAATTTACTCCGACTGCCGTCCCAACTTTCCCTTGCCGTTTTAAGGTTAGGGATGTGCCGGCCATGTATTTCTCAACGGTGGCTGTCTTTTGGACTGAAGTCATCAAATTGTCTGTTTGTCTTATTATGGTGTGCCATCATTCAAATGGTGGAATTTTCGAGTGGGTTTTGTTGAAAGGGGTGCACTCAATTTAGCGTTTTAAAACAATTTCATTTGAAATTCACTCGCTGAGACTATCGCACCCCAACTCCCAAATATGCGATTTGGTTGGTGATTGGAATTCTTTTAGGGCTTTTGGTCTGATAAGACGACAAGTCTTTGACCAGCCGAGGGACACTCTCAAAGTGTGTCTTCCCTCGATGCTTTACATCCTCCAAAACAACCTTTTTTATACCGCCGCTTCTCATCTTAACGCCGCAACTTTCATGGAAATATTCTTTTTTCTTTCTTTTATTGGTACTTATGTAGTTTAGGGGACAGATTTCACATACCTTTTTAGGCGCTACTGTAAAAGTGGTCCCTTTTGAAAATTTTTTTCACTTTTTTCATATATTTTTTTTATAAATGATTTTTTTCATGCAATTTTAGCAAATGGTTAAAGTTTCAAGATATTCCATTAATGATTCCAACAATCTGCCGCTCATCGCTTTTCCAACATTGGACGATATAAATTTGAGATGGCTTTTTTCCAAAAACTCTGAAGAGATTTTACAATTTTTGGCACACAACGGACTTTTCCAAAACAAATTATTGTGCCAAAAACACCAACAAATGTGAAGGATTATGGGCCCAGTTGAAGCAGAAAACAAAAAGAATTCATGACACCAGTATGAAATTGGCAGAATCATATATGCATGAACAAATTTTCCGATTGAATGCTAGGGCTAAAGGATTGTCTGTTTTTAAGGCTTTTGTCGATTTATTACATCGTAATTATAATTTTTTGTGATTAATAATGCTAATTGTAATAAAAAATAATAATAAAAATATATGAAAAAAAGTGAAAAAAATTTTCAAAAGGGACCACTTTTACAGTAGCGCCCTTATGGCCATTAATTTCTAAAACATATTTATATGAATCTAAAAATGTATGTGAAATCTGTCCCCTAAACTACATAAGTACCCTTTTATTTATCCCTCTAATGGTTCGTTTCTTCTTCAGATTGTCTCCCAATTGAAAATCTTTTCTGCCGCCATTTTCTCCATCCTTTTGCTCAATCGTTCGTTGGCTCGTGCCCAATGGGTTTCGCTATGCGTTCTCTTCGTTGGCGTTTGTTTTGTGCAATTTCAGCCGGAAGAGCCTCGCAAATCGGAGAACCGAAAACACTTAGCAATTGAGCAGGATGTGTTGACGGGTGGGGAGAAGGGGCGATGGAATGGAATGGGAGGGGTCACTCACTTTTTTACTCAAATTTACCAATGGCACCGGCGGGCGACTCGCCGAGAAACCGTTGAGATTCATTTGGCATTTGCTGACTTGTTCTGGCCTAATAATAGCAAAGCGAACATTTTTCAGTCTCTGATTTTTCTATTGTTCAGGTTTCATTGCTGCGTCAATCGCTTGTGGTCTTTCGGGGTTTTCGGGTGTTTTTTTCGAAAAAATTTTGAAGGGCTCTGCGCCTGTGTCTCTTTGGATGCGTGTAAGCTTTAGCAATTGATGTCCTCGGGGAGGGAGTCATTTTGGCTTCTAACAAGGGAGGGGGGAGGGTAAAGCTTTTGGCAATTATTAGCCCCCAACTCCTCCCTTTGTACATCAATCGGTTGGCACCTTTTCGCTCGAATGACCCCCCCATTCGTTAAGAATGTACAAATGTCGGTCTTCGCAATTCCTGCCAGTTTCTTTGCTGCCATTGTTCAAGTCGCACTTTCTGTCCTTTGGCTCCCTTTCATTGCCACTCTTTTGTAGGATGGATCCAAAATTAGAGAGCATGGCTTTATGTACGGTTGGGACTCCGTTGTTTGGCTGACTTCGTTTTGGTACGCCGTCGGTGGTCTTTCGGTGGCCGTTTGCATAAAATACGCGGATAATATCGCCAAGAACTTCGCTACTTCTGTGGCTATAATTTTGGCCACACTTGGCTCTATTCAGTTCTTCGGGTTTCAGCCAAACCTACTTTTCACACTTGGTGCTTTGCTCGTCATTATGGTAATTGGACTGCTCTCAGTTTTGGCTTTTGAAGAGCATTTGCCTTTTTGGCTATTTTTTTCCATTTTTAAATTTCTATTGTCCCTTTCCTTTACTTTAGAGCATCTTCCTCTACTCATCTTCTTCCATTTTTCTTCGCCACTTCAACATTTACGGGTCTTCCTCTGCTTCACGTCCTTCTTACTTTTCGTCAGCGTCACATATTTCGTCTTTGAAAGATTCATCGAATTCGTCCAGTGTTCTTTCGCCAAAAAATTGATTTTATCAAGCTTCGTAGACATGAGGCTTTAGCCCAATTTTTTCCCAAATAAAAAGTCAATTACGATGTTAAAAATGCTCATTGTCAGAGCAATTATGGACAATGTCATTTCTTTTACAAATTTTCTGCTCTTTAAAATCTGCGAGCCCTGCTTTTACTCAACATACATAATTTTTGATATTTCTTTCTACTTTCAAAGCATTTTATTTTTGATTTTTTAAAATTTATTTTGACTTTTAAAAAATTTCTGCCTCTTAATTCGATTAATAAATATTGTGATTTGGACTTCTAGCCTCGACTATGTCTTATATTTTATTTGTAATTTGTCCATTTTTATTGGCTTTCATTTCAATTATCATTCATTCATTTTTGAATTTGGTACTATCAATTTGACTATCTGTGTTAATTTATTTTCATGCTAAAAATGTTTTATTTATTGTTTTTTAAATAAATTTTTAATTCTTTTGTTTTTATCTCAAATTTTTACGTCACACTAATTTACTAAGATTTTGAAACAAAAATATAATTTATTTTCCGGACCACAATGCTACAAATTCCTGAAAATGAATTTTTGAGTTTTTGTTCGAGTCCCCAGTTCGGATTGAGTTGAAATTGAATCTTTGAAGCGGGTTCTCCAACCATGAAAACTCTTAAGATAATTAATTTTGCCGAATTCTTAATTTCTTAAGAATCAAATTTTTGTCCTCGAAGAATATGCAGGTCGTTTCAACGGAAAAGGATGACGAAAAGCAACCAACGGAAGAGGATGAAGGGCATGGGTTACTAAATCACTTCCAAATCAGTGAGATTTAAATAATTTTTTGGTGTAGTATTTTCCACCTTACAAATTAGGGAGGGAGTCCATCCGTCCAATTCTGCTTAAATACGTGTCTCTGCTGGTGCTTGTGCTTCAGAATGCCTGCCATGTGTTGGTCACTCGCTATGCCATGACTCGCGTGGGACTTCCGCGCTTCTCGAAACCGGAAATGGATTTTTTTTGCTAAAATGCATTTAATTGCGGAAATACTCTTTCAGGTGGCCATTTTGTTCAATGAGCTCGTCAAACTTTGCGTGTCTTTGATTTTGTTCTTCATCAGCACAAATGATTTGTGCAAGTCTGCTCTTCTCTTTTCTTCATTTTCGTTCAATTAATTTAGGTTTTTCAAAATTCTTTACCATCACTTTGGGCCAAATTGTTTGGACACATTAAAAGTTGGTGTTCCGGCGGTCATTTATCTGGTCCAGAATTTGTTGATCTTTTTGGTCTGTTTTTAATAAATTAATTTTGTCTTCAAAATACTAATTAAGGCAATTGAAAATTTGGAAACGGGTACTTATATGGTAAAATAAGGCATTTGTGAATTGACTAACGCCAATTTCTTAGGTCACTTATCAACTTAAAATCCTCACCACGGCATTCTTTGCCGTGCTTATTTTGAAGCGGAAGTTATCCATAATTCAATGGGGGGCACTGCTCATTTTGGTCGCCGGGGTTGCCCTCGTCCAATATGTGAGTTGGCATCGTTTGGAGGGGGGGGGGGAATCCACTCGGAATGGATCTGTTAAAAATTCTCTCTGTTCTGGTTTACTTTTTAGTGCGCCAGGGAGAATGCTTGTGAGTTCAGTCTTTTGACGCCAGACGATCCGTTTCCAACAACGGCGACAGTTTCGGCACCTCAAAATGAATCGACAAAACCCGTGGGACCTTCGCCAATTGGTACAAATTAAACACATTAAGCCGAAGGTAATTTGTTGAAAAGTTCCCAGCAACACACAGAAGAAAATGCAAAACCCAGTCCTCGGCCTTGTTTACGTGCTGATCGCCTGTTTCTTGTCCGGATTTGCTGGAATTTATTTTGAAAAGATTTTGAAGAGTAGCGAAGTGTCCATTTGGCTGCGCAACATTCAGCTGTCTTCGCTCTCAATTCCCTTCGGCATTCTCTTCATCGCAGTTGGCACTTTTGCAATTTTACTGTGCTGTTTAAAACTTTATTAGGTCAAAGAAGGGTCTGATGTGCTGGAAAAGGGAATTCTTCACGGATTCGATTCCGTTGTTTGGCTTTCCGTCCTTTTGCAAGGTAATTATCTAATTGCTTTTTCCCCTGGTACATTGGGAGTGTCTTCCGTCCCCCCCCCTCCTCTTTTTTAGCAATTGGTGGCCTCGTCGTGGCAGTGGTCATCAAATACGCCGACAACATTTTGAAGGCGTTTGCCACTTCCGTGTCCATTGTCGTCGCAACAATTGCGTCCATTTTGCTCCTGGGCACCGAGCCCAAACTGATGTTCTTCCTCGGTGCTGTGAGTTGCAATTTATCCTCTTCTCTTTAAGATGTCCTATTGTTTTGAATTTTAGACCTTTGTAATTACTGCCGTTGTGTTTTACGGCGTTTTTCCATATCGGGAAAAAGAAGAAATTACGAGAGAGAAAGGAGGCAAAAGGAACAGTGAAGAAATGCAAGTGTTCGTCAGCAGCGGAGGGGCGGCGGAGAAGCAGCGAAAGGGGTGTACGGCGCAGTAGGAAAAGCGACGGATGACGCGGCATTTACAACCGGCGCATTGCGACGGACCTTTCCGATGTTTTGCCAATTTCAATTTTAAAATCGCTTACATTCCCTTTTCCTTTCAAATGATTTGTTTATCTTTTTTGATTCCCCCCCCCCATTTTATGACCATTGCCCGCCGGGCTAAAAAGGTCATCGTAAATAATCGACCAAAAAGACGCAGGGAAAAGAGGAATAATTTGGGGTGGTCGGCGTTTGACCGAATGAGCAAAGAAAGGCAAACAGTCGGTGATTCTCTTCTTTTGCCTTTCGTTCATTTGTTTTGCGTTTACTCTCTCACCCCCTTTGGATTACCTTTGGCTCGGACAGTAAAATAAGCAATCCTCGCCAAATTGGCCTTATTGAAGCAGGCCACAGCTGGCAATAATTAAGTTTACCATAGTTTGGTTATCTTCCTATGGCTTCTTCCCGGCACATTTACGACCTTCCTACAGATTTGGTCTTAAAAGACGACTCGGCTTCGGTTGGTGCAAGCATTTTGGAGGGTGATCGGCCGTATTGTCGTGCGCTTTACGAATTTCGGTTTTGGCATTTCTTTTCAAAAGGTGAAACAAATATTCAACACACAAACAGGAGTGAGTTTCCGAATGAGCTTGAATTCTCCGCCGGCGACCTCATTTTTATTGAAAAGCGTAAAAACTATGAATGGTTGGAGGGCGAGTGCCAATCAAACGGCCGAAAGGGCATTTTCCCGCAAAATTTCGTGGACATTGTCGTTCCGCTGCGCGACGAAGAAGAGGTGGAGGGGAATTTTATTTTTTTTTTATATTAAAAATTGGTATTAGAAAAACATAAAAAATATTTCCTAATTATGTGGTGAGTTGCATTGGAAAACATAAAACAAAATTACAAAAAAAATGTTGGTGCAAGCCGCAGGATTCGAACCTGCGCCCTCCGAAGAGGACTGCGACCTGAACGCAGCGCCTTAGACCACTCGGCCAGACTTGCCCTTGCAATACACTTAAATTTATTTAATATAATCAAACTTACCAAAAGGATGATTCATTCTTTTATTCGGCAGGTGACCACTGATTGTGAATTATCTCTTCCTTTTTCTTCTTTTGCGAATGGAGCCAATGTTAACGACCAAATCGGGTTTTATTTTATGTTTTTTCTAATCCATGCCTTGGCCAAATGATTGTCAATTTAATATTTTCAGTGTTGCCTCGGCTCTTTACGATTTTGAGCCGCGTTTTGCCGATGAATTGCGACTACGAATTGGTGAAAGTGTTCAGGTGTTGGAGTTGGTTGGCACAGAATGGGCCAAATGCAGGTATTTTACGAAACTTTAATTTTTTTGGATTTCCATACAAATTAATTAAACTTTCCCAAAGGGAGACAACAAGCGGATTTGTCGGCATTGTGCCACAGCGTTTTCTTAACATTTTCTTCGATGCGACAGCCGATGAAGAAAGTCACTTTGGGGAATCGTCAACAAGGGAAAATGAAAGATCCAACGATTTGACCGGTGTTTCGTTTTCACACGCCTCTAAATAAATGCCCTTTTCATTTTGTCAGACCAACTCAAACCGTGGGATGTTCCGATTTTCCAATCTTCGAATGTCCCCAGCATCCAAAAACAAGGATCATTTTCCTGTCGCTCTTCTCTTTCCGGTTACGATTCCGCTCAATGGGTCGACTCGACAGACGCCGCCATTTCCCATCGGCCACCGCCTCGTCCACCTCCGCCAAAATTATGCCAAACAACATCGGAAGTGACGTCACCCAGACGACACTTTCATCAGTCCCATCGACACAGCGTAGAATTAGTGGACGAAAACTTACAATTAGTAAAGAGTGTTGGACGAGGAGTTCTGCCAGATTCAGTGAACCCGCAGCTGATGCAAAACGCGGCATCAGTGTCCAAAACTGATTCCAAGCAGAAAGTGGTGCTTGACCTTCTGAACACGGAACGGGCGTATCTGTTCGACCTAAACACCTGGGAATCGGTGTTAATTCTTTTGCTTTTATTTTCAAAGGTTATTTAACGAATTACTTTCAATTATTAGTCCATCAAAGAAAGTGCCGAATTGAGCGCGGAGGACAAAAAAGCGCTGACCAATGGTTATGCGCCACTCAAACAACTCTCGCAGACACTAATCTCGACAATTATGGCACAGAAAGGTAAGGGAAAAAAGAACTCGTTGTTTTCATCCAATTCTTTGTCTTTTGTTAGACCTTCCTTCTGTCGACCAACATTTTGGAAATGCTTTCATGGAATTGAAAGAACGCTTCTTTGGTCCGTGTAAAAAGTGAATAAAATTACACTGATTTTGAATACCTTCAGTTGCTTATGCCTACCATTTCCGTTATGTTGAGCAAATAAGTGGCATCGTGGAAAATGTATTTTCCCTTCTTTTTTTGTCTCATCTCTCTCTCTCTTAGGAGGAGGATGAATCACTACAAAATGCCCTTCAAAAGTGTTTGTTGGCCATGCGTCAAAAGGGCTCCAGCGTTTTCGACGTGCCCACCGCAGTGTCACGTCCAATCCAACGGTGTCTGAAGTACCCCCTTTACGTTGGCGAGTTGCTGAAAGTCGTGCCGCACCGCCAGTCACCGTTCCTCAGTTTGCCTTTTAGAATACGCCCATCCATCACCCGGACCATCCCAAATTGATGGAGTCGCTCCGACAATTTGGGACTTTGGCGTCTCGTATGAATGAATGCAAACGGCGAAAGGAACTCAGTTAACAAGCGCTTTCCGTCGAATTTGCTTCGTGTAAGCCAATCTTTTCAGTTCGCAAATATCGCAGCCAAGAACAGCTGTCGTTGGCCGACCGTCTCTTGCGAATTAACATGCACTCGCTGGTGAAGAAGAGCAACCGGCTGAAATATCGCATCAACCGTTCCATCGGACTGAACACGGCACGGTACACGGAGTTCGACTACCTCGTGCAACTGTTGGAGGAAGCGGAGCGAAGACTGTGCAAATTCCTTTACTGTGCCCAACTGTACAAAAAACACATCGAACAGTCCGTTAAACGGCACGAAGACACTTATAAAGGCAAACGAGAACATATAAATGAAAAAAACAGTTAAATGTAAACGAATGCCATCATTATAAAATATGGGGGGGGGGGTGAAACGGCGAGATTAGCAGGAAAGAGCTGCTCTTGGGTCATCGACCTCCGATCACAAGGTTGAAAAAGCATTCGTCTTACTTTTGCAGGGATTTGTCATGCGCAAGACGAAAATGTTGTGAAGGCTTTTGCTGTTATGTTTCGGCATTTGGATGAGCTTTGTCGACGCCATTTGCAGACATTTGACCAGGAAGTGATCACAGAGGGAAAGAAACTTGTGCGCAGTGACCTCGCCAAATTGGTGCACAAACGTTTCGACAAATTGGCAGATTACGAAACAGCAAAAGCGACACACAAAAATGTCTTCAAAAAGCGTAAATCGAAAATTCGTCTTTTTAATTCAGTCCGATGAGGTGGAAATGCGGCGTGCCGAATTCGAAGCGCTTAACAATCAAATCAAAGCGCAGCTGCCACGTGTCATTGGCTCAATTAACACGGTCAGGCGGAAAGGCCAACTTGCGATTAAATACGAATTTAGCGTGTTCGTGAGCTAATCCAACGAGTCAATAAGCTTGACGAGGCTTTTTTGTGCCGGATGGACGAATGGTTTGCCAGAGAACGACCGGAGGTAAATTCGCCTTTTCGAAAAATATAAGCCCTATTTTCAACACTGAAATTTTGTGCTTTTTTCCATTTCAGAAGGTGCGTGACTGTTTCAGCGCCGCCCTTCCTTTCCGCGCTCATCTGTCCGCGTCCCATCGCCACACATTGGCTGAGCTGAACAAAATTGCAGCGCATCTTTCGTCCGGGTCGAATCCATTGCAAAAAAGTCAATCATTGTGCCAAATTGGGAAAAGATTGAGTTTAATTTTCGCAGAAAAGTCGCTTCATCTTTCTTTCCGAGGCACGAAAAGCACTCATTTCTCAAATGAAAGGGAAGCGCAAAAGAAACAGCCAAAAACGCATAAACGACGACCCCAAACGACGAAAGAGCGGGACGCACTGGTGAAAATTGGACGAATAATAATGCATAAACGATTTTGAAACCAGACGAAGATTTGCCATGCTCAAAAGTTGACGCAGCAATTGCGACGTGTCCAAAGCGACTGGGAAAGCGCGTCGATGGTTCTGAGAAGGGGCGACGCAGTGGTGGTGAAGGCACTCCAGCAGGACGGTTTCAGGTGAAGGACGACGACGACTTTTTCACCAAAATGGGTCTTCAGTCTCTGTGACAACGCCGTTTCCTCCGGACTCGTCCCCGTCGCTCTTTTGGGTCCATTTGACGAGAGTTTCACCGCTCCGTTCTCTCCCGAGTCTCCGGCCTCCGGAAATGAGCCTCACGCGATTGATTTGGCTGTTGAATCCGCCGGCCATAAACAAAATAATTCCGATGGTAAAATTAAAATTGGCGCGAAAGTATCTTTTTTGAGAAATTGAATTAATGTGATTTCTTTTATTTATTTTAGTGCCTTTGCTTCTGCTTGACTTTATAACAGCAAATGAAACAAATAGTTCCCAGAATGATTACTCACCGGACAAAATGACGTCAAACTCGCAATTAGACAAAATCGAGCAAAATGGGAGGGATATAAATCTGATTGGTAAGTAATCAAATGAAGGTGGTTTCTCGCATTCTCGAGCTCTTCAGATTTGGAGGACAATTTGATTGACTTGGACTCACCGCCTAAAGTCAACGTGCAACCACGCGAACTTAAGCCGATCTCGAGTTATGTGGACGAACAGCCCGAGTCTTTTTTATCGGAGAACTTTGCCAATGGAAAACCAGAAAAAAGTGAGTTAATGAAGCCTTGTGGGGTTAATAAGCCAAAAAACAATTGAGCAGTTGGACGACTTTCATCTCCGTCTCCCCCCGTGCCACCAATCCCCGACCGTCCGATGTCAGCTTCAAATTGTCAGCCCCCACTTCCGACTCCCATTTCCAACGTCTCCTCCCTGGCGGATTTTGCGACCTCCGCAACCATTCAGCCTATTCGAGTTGCTCCTCCACCACCAGTGACTAGCAGCCGACAACTTGACACCACACCTCAACGCCAAGCGGTATCTGCACCAGTTGAAACGCAACAACCGCACTTGCCAAATCCAACGCACGGCATGTGTCCCTCGCAATTCCCTCCACATTCCTTTGCCGTTTGTGTTTTCGACTTTGTACCTGCACTTAACGACAGTGAACATTTGGAAGCCCATCAATTGGCAATTACGGAGGGAGAAGTGGTAGGATGAGATTTAAAGAAATGAAGGGTTTAATTGGGCAGATGTCCCTCCTCCCACAGCCCCAAAAGGCTAATTTCTATGGACAATTGATTTTTTCGCACTTCGTCCTAAATTCTATCTATTTTTCAATTTTTTTTACTTAGGATTTTATACATAATTTTTTACCAGACGCTCAAAAAATAAGGTTCTGGTCGGTTTTATGCGTTCCCAGCCAACACTCAAATACATACCCAGGGTATCGAAATCATAAGCATAAAAATTTCATGGGACGCATAAAACCGACCAAACCAAAAAGAAATCAATGTAATAAGTCAGTGATAAATGAATGGTATGATAACCCCCAAAGTTTTAATGATAAATTTATTTTTTATTAAACTTTGTCTAGGTTGAAATTATCAGACGGAATGACGACGCTGGAAACAATGAATGGTGGTTGGTTAGGAAGAGAAGCCAACACAGACACTGTACTGATCAGCAGCAAGGATACGTCCCAGCAAATTATTTGTCATGCCTGAAAACTCCATTAAACACACGCGTTTGATCGTACTTATCCATTTCAACAGGATTTGATTTATGTACTTTGTTCGCACTATTTTCTGCACTTTATAGCATTCATAAATTCTCATTTTCTTATCTTGTAAATTTGATACAACATATTGTAAGGGTTATCCTTTCGAAGAGTTACATAATAAACATTAAGGATTCGTTTGTTTGGCATAATCCGAAAATAAAAGTCATTAATTTACTCTTATGTGGCTCTTTGGCTTTTAACAGAACATTCAGCACAATGACAGATTCCGTGTTAGGTCAAAAAGAATGTTTGTTAAACAGTGTCAATTCGGAGGGTCGGGTGAGCGATCGCATCGGATGCCTTTCTCTTCTTGGCCAGGCTGACGTTGCCGTTCTTCTTCAGCCCATTCAGCAATTGTTCCTTCACATGATTATACTCAACGACACAAGTTCGGCACAACGCTCTGTACAATTCTTGACCTCCGATCATTTCTAACTAAAATGGTCGGGTCACCCCCAACGCATCCATAGACCCAACTCATCCATAACACTGCGAGTCATCGTCGTGGCATTCTTTGATTATGCGGTCTTAGTCGTGGCATTTTTTTGATTGTGCGGTCTGCTTCGTGGCAATTTTATGCATGGATGAGTTGGGTATGGATGCGTTGGGTATGGATAAGTTGGGTTTACCCCAAAATGGTCTTACATGAAAATGCAAAGTTATGGTTGTTCAGCATGGATTAATAATGAATGCATCATTAACATGTTACAGTATGACATGCTAAAATGTCTGCGTACGGTAAGTCAGAAAGCTACGGTACCAATTTAAAAAGGAGGAAATTAATTAAATAATTCCCTCAACACTTTATTCAGTTGAATCAGTTAGTGGTGTCAAAATGCTTTCCCACCTTCGTGCATTCCGACATTCGAAATGTGAATGAGGCGGACTGTCCACAGCGGCAAACTGCGCTTAGTTTCTCAATTTTCTCAGCCAAAGGAATGAGCATCGCCACATTTTGGAAGGGCTGGTAAAATCAAAAGGTAAGAAATGATGCTTTTATACACAGCGGCCCAATTTTGGGCTCTCAGTGCAAATAAGTTTATTATTTATTTAGTAATCAGAACGCCAAAACTTTGCAAAACTTAAAATTTCCGGGGATTTTCCCTTGCAAAAGCACAAGAGCCGATCTCGAGTTAGAAAATATACTTTCAAAAAACAAAAATTCGATAGATGGGGTCAAAAAACTAGCCTAGGCAAAATTTCAATAAATTTAATTCTTTTTTAGCCAAGTCCACAATTTAAGGCCAAACCAAATAAAATTTACAATATTCTCCAGAATTTTCCCTTCAAAATGAGCATAAAATGGTTTTATTTGCTCTAGTATTCACCAAGTTATAAGCTAAAAAAATTTCATAAAATTGTCGATGTTGTACGTAACCAACGCTTTTCGAATATGATTTTTTATTGCCACGAAAACTTTTATTAATGAAAAAATAATTCTGCCTTCTTCTTTAAAAGAAGAAATTGAAATTAACACACAACATAGGGAGGACTTGAACCTGGGACCCCCCTTTTGGTGACTAACTCACAGACCACTAAGACGAAAAAGCCAGCATAATTGTACTTGGAGCCCAAAATTGGGCCGCTGTGTATAGAACCCTTTGCTAAAATCGATTTACTAAATTTTGTTTTAATTTTTGTGCGTCTTCGGTGAACCTCCTGCCGGTAATCGCCATTCAGTGCAGCAATGATCACTGTTTTGCCAGTGTTTGCCAATTCTTGCGCGTATTTGACGATGTCTTTGAACTAACACAAATGGAAATGCCAAATGTGATAAATTAACGGAGGGAAAAAGCCCACAAATTGGCCCTCGTCGATGCCAATGACATCGAATTTGTTCAGTTCCTCGAATGCGTCTTCCATTTTCGTCGCACTAATCGCCTCCATTTTGCGTTTGTCGTGTGTGCATGCGTGCGACTCGTCGTAACGCGTGTCGAGCGCATATTTAACCACTGCGACTTTCCGTCCGGCAAGAATGTACCGCTGAGCCAATCGGAACAATTCAGTCCTGGGAATATCATTGTTAGGAGGGAGAGAAACCAAAATCATTTTGTATCCAATTACAATTACTCACGTTTTTCCGCTGAACATGGGTCCTTAAATTAAAATATTGAAGGAAAAGTTTCAATTGGGAATTCACTCACCAATAATTAGGTGAATAGAACCACGCTGATGGCACTGACAATCCGACATTTAATGTTAAAAACGTTAATTAAATTAAGGAAAAACTAAAAGATGATTTTTGGGGGTTAATTTCTTATTTTAAAATATTTTTTTCACCTACATATTCAATCTGACAACGAGAAGGATTAACCAAATAAGAATGTTTTATTCTTCCTATTATTAAATAATATGCGGGAATTGCTGCCCAAGAATTTGCTTAAGGAGACAAATGGACGGTCAAAGTAAATGCGAATGGCGGACGAATTCCTGTTTTATCTGCTAAAAACATCAGTGTATTGTTTGTGCACCATTCATTCGCAAAACCCTTTTCCCTATATCGACCAGATCTAAAGAAAAAGCAGTGATTTCTTCTGCTTTTCTCTTGCGATCGTTCATAATTAATATTTATCGCTTTGCATGGCATTACCTATTTATCATACGTCATTATTTTATTACTAAGAAGCTACTTAATTAGCAAGCAGCAGATAGGATTTGATTTATGACTAATACATAAATGAATTGACAATGCTTTTTTGGGTTTGAAACATTGCGCAATTTAATACATACATATAAATGTAAGAACAAAATATTCAAGCTAAATCATATGTATGGTGGGTTTTTTAAATTTATTTATTTTGAATCTTTAATTACCGCCATATTTTAATGAATATTAAACGTTACGGAAATTGTGGCCTATCCGAAAAACAACAACCATAAAAAACGAAACTTGGCTTATTGTCATAGAGAGAGAATTCTTTGCTTTGCTTTTCCGATGCTTCTTCGTCCGTGCCCTTCTCTTCCGCTCCTTTCAAATGCGCTTTCTTTCGTTGTCCATTTGCCTTTTCATCAGCAAAAGACAATTTCCACTTCGGTCTTTGCCCTCACAGTGTTTGACCCTCGAATTTTCACCGAGCCCATCGTTTCTACTGAGGAGGTGCCATCAAATCTGAATTCACTCTGTTCTTCGTTATTTATTTGTTTTAGTTGAATAAACCACTTCCGCCAAATGACAAGCGCAATTATATGTATCTGAAACCAATGTTATTTGACCAAACTCCCGTTTTCTACAGGTAGAAACTGAAAACTAAATTTGAATATTCTCTCTAATTGTAAGGGATGAAATTGTGGACAAAATGGTGCGCGTATTTTTGATGGAGGGCAAAAAGGAATTGTCACGCGTAAATGTTCTTTCGGCACTGGAAATTGTCAAACGAACGCAATACGAGTAAAAGTGAGGAAAAGGTTTTTGGAGAGAGAGTTTAATTTTCAGAAAATG
>CP049712.1:9533461-9561025 GCA_004148225.2 Heterodera glycines
TTTCCATTCTTTAGTAGATTTAGTGTATTTATTAAAGTTTTTAAGCAAATATTGATAAATAAACAGCAACCAAAAATGAGAAATACAGTTTCACGATTACTTTATTTTTTCTATTATTTTTGGCAAAATTTTATAATCATAATTATTTTATTTGTCGCATTAATTTGAATCAATTTTTTTTGACAAAAAACTTTGGTAATAGTTTGGATGGTATGACACCTTTTTCAAAACTTTTTTAAAAAGTCAAAAACAAATTTCTATGGGGGTTTTCAAGCACGCTGAACACGAATCTGACACTCGATAAGATCTATTTCGAACCCAGGACCCGAATTCGAACAAAAATTTGAAAGTTAAAATTTAGGAATTATGCATTTTTCGGCTATAAATGGCTTTATTCAGGGAAACAAACTAAAAACCATCTTTCTGCGATAAAAAAGCATTTAAACTATTTATAGCAGAAAAGTGCAAAATTCCTAAATTTTATCTTTCGAATTTTTGTTTGAATTCAGGTCCTGGGTTCGAAATTGATCTTATCGAGTGTCAGATTCGTGTTCAGCGTGCTTGAAAACCCCCATAGAAATTTGTTATTGACTTTTTAAAAAGTTTTGAAAAAGGTGTCATACCAAAAACTATTACCAAAATTTTTGACATAACCTATTTCTCTCTCCACAAAGTGAACTGCTGGACAATGAAAGAACTTAAAATTAAAATCACTGACTTATTCACATCAGTAGGGATCGGATTCTTAGTTTTTTAACTATTTTTTCTGCGGCTTTAACTCGACGAGAAATGCACGAAAAACACATTCTTTTTCGAAAATTTTTCGTTTTTAGTGCCACTATTCATCACTAGGAATCACTATTTTGGAGCTTCGCCACTAAAAAAAACTATTTCGGAAGTTAGCCACTAAAATAATTTTTTGCCACTATTTTGGCGTTTCGTCATTATTTTTGCCACTATTTTGGCATTTTTTGGAAAATTTCCCAAAAAATGCAATAAAACGAAAAATACACCCCAAGAATCGACCTAAAAAATTTTCAAAAATACACCCCTAAGAATCGACCTAAAAATTTTCAAAAATACATCGCTAAGAATTGGAAAAATTTCACAAAAATTCTTCCCCCAATTTTTTTTTTCTTGCTCAATATTTGCTAAGAAAATGTTTTGTAACTGCAATCAGTGAATAAAATTGTTTGCCTTAATTTTAAATTATTTTCAAATTAAAAACAGCTATTTAAAAAATTACACCCCTAAATTTGGAACTTTTTCGCCACTATTTTTGCCACTATTTTGGAATTTTTTTCTCACTATTTAGTTAATTATTTTGGGATTTTTTATCACTAAAAATCCGATCCCTACACATCAGAATTTCCAAAGAAAACGGAAGATTTATTAAAATCAACCAAAAAAATAATGATGAATGAGCAAAAAACAAAGAACTAAATACTATCATTCAAAAATTTATGCAAAAATGACAAATAAAAAAGTTTGCAGTCATTGAAAATGGTAAACAAAAAGCAGTGAGCAAAAAAGGGAAAAAGCAGTAAATAAACACCCTCGGGGAGAAGAATGGAAGGGAAAAGAAATCGCGTCGAAAAATTCTTTGTTTTGAACGGTGGGCGGGGCTAACTGCCGATTAATATAATAGACGAGCGCTAGGCGCCGCTTCGCGGCGCCAACCGCTCGGGGGTTTTTCCGATAATTTAAAATAAATTTTGATAGAGTTTACTTTTTTTAAGAGTAGAGTCAAAAAATAAATTTTTTGAACACTTTAACTAAAAAGTATTTTTTATTTTTAATAAATTCGTTTTTCATCCAAGTCTCATAACACTCTCTCTTGTATCGTTTTTTAAAAAATTAAGGTTGTTTTTAGAGTCGGGACAGTGCCAATAAACGCCACAGGGAAAATTTTTGAAAATTTCAGTGTAATTTCTAAAAAATTCACAAAAATTTTTTTCAAGAATTTCGGAACTCGGAATTCCAACGTTTTAGAAATCGGAATTCCGACCCCAAATTTTTTCTTCACAAAACAGATATAGATTTAAAATGGAAGAGAATAGAAAGTGTCGAAAAACCCTGCTAATTTAGACATATTTTGTTCTCTTCCGAAATATCCATGGTTCAAAATCCATTAATTATCACAAAAACCACATGAACGATTTATATTATTGACGATAATTTAAAAAATCGGAATTTTTAAGTTTCCATTCTTTAGTAGATTTAGTGTATTTATTAAAGTTTTTAAGCAAATATTGATAAATAAACAGCAACCAAAAATGAGAAATACAGTTTCACGATTACTTTATTTTTTCTATTATTTTTGGCAAAATTTTATAATCATAATTATTTTATTTGTCGCATTAATTTGAATCAATTTTTTTTGACAAAAAACTTTGGTAATAGTTTAGATGGTATGACACCTTTTTCAAAACTTTTTTAAAAAGTCAAAAACAAATTTCTATGGGGGTTTTCAAGCACGCTGAACACGAATCTGACACTCGATAAGATCTATTTCGAACCCAGGACCCGAATTCGAACAAAAATTTGAAAGTTAAAATTTAGGAATTATGCATTTTCGGCTATAAATGGCTTTATTCAGGGAAACAAACTAAAAACCATCTTTCTGCGATAAAAAAGCATTGACAATTTTCAGCGTCAATCCGTTTCGATCTGTCAATTTTGATCAACGAAAAAAGCAAAGTGTTAAGTGTCCTGGGTTCGAAATTGATCTTATCGAGTGTCAGATTCGTGTTCAGCGTGCTTGAAAACCCCTATAGAAATTTGTTATTGACTTTTTAAAAAGTTTTGAAAAAGGTGTCATACCAAAAACTATTACCAAAATTTTTGACATAACCTATTTCTCTCTCCACAAAGTGAACTGCTGGACAATGAAAGAACTTAAAATTAAAATCACTGACTTATTCACATCAGTAGGGATCGGATTCTTAGTTTTTTAACTATTTTTTCTGCGGCTTTAACTCGACGAGAAATGCACGAAAAACACATTCTTTTTCGAAAATTTTTCGTTTTTAGTGCCACTATTCATCACTAGGAATCACTATTTTGGAGCTTCGCCACTAAAAAAAACTATTTCGGAAGTTAGCCACTAAAATAATTTTTTGCCACTATTTTGGAATTTTTTTCTCACTATTTAGTTAATTATTTTGGGATTTTTTATCACTAAAAATCCGATCCCTACACATCAGAATTTCCAAAGAAAACGGAAGATTTATTAAAATCAACAAAAAAAATAATAATGATGAATGAGCAAAAAACAAAGAACTAAATACTATCATTCAAAAATTTATGCAAAAATGACAAATAAAAAAGTTTGCAGTCATTGAAAATGGTAAACAAAAAGCAGTGAGCAAAAAAGGGAAAAAGCAGTAAATAAACACCCTCGGGGAGAAGAATGGAAGGGAAAAGAAATCGCGTCGAAATATTCTTTGTTTTGAACGGTGGGCGGGGCTAACTGCTACTTCAGAGATTTTAACATTTAAGTCTGATTTTTTGTTAAAATGATACTAAATCGACAAAAGCCTTTGATTGATCGCGAAAATGCCTTAACGATATGGTTTTATATATTTTAGCTTCGTTAGACTTTGTGTTTTCGAATGATATCAAAAAGATCGGTTTAGCTCGAACCTAAACAAAGTTATTGTATAAAAACCCGGGATTGTCAATTGATTGGACTCATAAAATACTTTTGGACTCATAAAAGTCGATTGGACTCATAAACTGCATTAGAGCCGGAAAATCTTATCAAAATCAAAGTCAGCAAATTCGTTATTGGGAGCAGGAAAACCTCAGTTTTTTTAGGTGGAGAAAATCAGTATAAATCATAGATAAAATGAAAATTCATGGACAGGGAGGGCGATGCCAATGTCGGTAATAGGTAAGATGGTTGCCCCTATTTTTTGGTGGAAATTTTTAAAATTTAAAAAGTCATTCAAAACACTCTTTGTTTTTGCAAATGCTTTCGCTTCGAAAAATAATCCATTCAAAGTGTGACATACATAGTCACACATCAAATTAGTATAGTTAATAATAAAGTTGAGTGTGTGGTATGTATGTGTGTGGCAAGTTTTGAATTTGTGTGGCGTTTTGTTTGTTTTTTGCGTTAAAAAATGATTTGAATTCTTTTTTGAATTTCTTTTTTTTTGTCAAAAAGTTTTTGATATGGAAAATGATTTAGGTATTTGTTCTTTCTAATAAAAAAATTTTTTCTTTAAAATGTTTTGCTCTTCTAATGCTTTATTGTTTTTTATTTAATAAAAATGAATTGTTTTGTTTATAGTAATGGTCTATGTAAAATTGTAATAGAAACTGTTTATCTTATATAATAAAGTTGAGTGTCTGTATGTGTGTGTCCAGTGTTTGAATTTGTGTGGCGTTTTGTTTGAGTTTTGCGTTAAAAAATGATTCGAAAATGAAATGTTTGGTTTTGCTTTTTTCATTTTCGTTTTGTTAGTTTTTGCAAAAAGCAGTCTTTTAAAAAATGTTTTTTCTGTTTTTCTTTTTTAATGATGACAAAATAGATTTTGTGTGTTTTATTAACATAAAGAAATAGAAATTAATGCTTTCTATTGCATTTGTTAAGTGAAAAGTAATTTGTTTTTGCTATTAAAAATATTCATTTGGAAATGAATGCTCTTAACACTTTTGTAAAGAAAAAGAATTGTTTTTGTATATGCAAAGTCAATGGAAATGATCTTACACTTAGTTTTGATATTGTATTGAAAAAGTTTTGGTTCGAGAAATTGTTTGACCTTGAAATGGAGTTTTTTTGTTTTTGTAATTAAAGCGGATGTCAATTATGCCTCTTTTAATGGATACGGTTTTAATTGGATGGATTTATCGCACTTATTGTTTGTTTTGACAAAAATAAGTTTCTTTTAACGATATAAGGTCAGTTTATTTGTTCTTTTTTTGTATGTAGATGTTTATGTAAAAGAAATTATTAAAATGTAAGAGAACAAGTATTTATAATGAAAAGGATTTTCTACGCAAATTGTATTTCATAATAGAAATACTTTTTAAAATTCCAAAATTATGCTGAACAGGTCTGAATTAAGTCCCGTGATTGACATGCCGATGACTCCGTAAAATTGAGTTCATTGTTTGGAATAGTGAAGGATTGAGTCCTCGGTGATTGGAATGGCGGAGAACTGAGTCCTCGGTTATTACGATGCCGAAGAATCCGTGAAAAGTGTAGGATTGAGTCCCAGTGATTGGAATGCTGGTGGGATTGAGTCCCGGGAATAGGAATGATGGAGAATTGAGTCCCAGTAATTGGAATGCTGGTTAGTTGAGTCCCAGTTATTGAAATGTCGCAGAATTGAGTCCCGGTGATTGGAATATCGCAGAATTGAGTCCCAGTGATTGGAATGCCGAAGGACCAGGTGAGGTTAGGTCCCAGTGATTGGAATGCAAGAGAATTGAGTCCCAGTGATTGAAATGCTGGAGGGTTGAGTCCCAGTGATGTCCCAGTGATTGAAATGCTGGAGGGTTGAGTCCCAGTTATTGGAATGTCGCAGAATTGAGTTCCGGTGATTGGAATTTCGCAGAATTGAGTCTCGATGATTGCGATGCCGAAGGACCAGGTGTTAGGTCCCAGTGATTGGAATGCAAGAGAATTGAGTCCCAGTGATTGAAATGCTGGAGGGTTGAGTCCCGGTGGTTGAAATGCAAGAGAATTGAGTCCCAGTGATTGAAATGCAAGAGAATTGAGTCCCAGTGATTGAAGTGCTGGAGAATTGAGTCCAGGTGATTGAAATGCTGGTGTCTTGAGTCCCAGTGATTGAAATTCCGACTTCCGACTTCCGAAAATTTTTAGTGCCTCGGAACTCCATCCCTGGTATGGATGAGTTGGGTTAGGATGAGTTGGGTTTACCCCTGCATTATAACTGATTCCGGGTGATTGAAACGCAGGAGAATAGAGTCCCAGTGATTGAAGTCCTGGAGAATTGAGTCCAGAGAAAAAAACATCTCTCTTTTTGGCGTACTATTTCTTTATCTGTGTTAATAGAGAAAAACTGAATTTACTTCGCTACGTTTAATTTTTTGAGTCCCCGTTAGATCCACTCCAAATTTTGCATACCGATTGAGAAAAAAATTCTGCATAGAACGTATCAAATACTTTTTTGAGTTAAACATCCCGTTTGTGATTGAAATGCTGGTGTCTTGAGTCCCAGTGATTGAAATGCAAGAGAATTGAGTCCCAGTGATTGAAATGCTGGAGGGTTGAGTCCCAGTGATTGAAATGCAGGAGAATTGAGTCCCAGTGATTGGAATGCCGAAGGACCAGGTGAGGTTAGGTCCCAGTGATTGGAATGCAAGAGAATTGACCAGTGATTGAAATGCAGGAGAATGAGTCCCGGTGATTGGAATGCATAAAAACTGAGTCCGGGTGATTGAAACGCAGGAGAATAGAGTCCCAGTGATTGAAGTCCTGGAGAATTGAGTCCCGGTGATTGAAATGCTGGTGTCTTGAGTCCCAGTGATTGAAATGCAAGAGAATTGAGTCCCAGTGATTGAAATGCTGGAGGGTTGAGTCCCGGTGATTGAAATGCAAGAGAATTGAGTCCCAGTGATTGAAATGCAAGAGAATTGAGTCCCAGTGATTGAAATGCTGGAGGGTTGAGTCCCAGTGATTGAAATGCAGGAGAATTGAGTCCCAGTGATTGGAATGCCGAAGGACCAGGTGAGGTTAGGTCCCAGTGATTGGAATGCAAGAGAATTGAGTCCCAGTGATTGAAATGCTGGAGGGTTGAGTCCCAGTGATTGAAATGCAAGAGAATTGAGTCCCAGTGATTGAAATGCTGGAGGGTTGAGTCCCAGTGATTGAAATGCAAGAGAATTGAGTCCCAGTGATTGAAATGCTGGAGGGTTGAGTCCCAGTGATTGAAATGCTGGAGGGTAATAACTTTCATCATTATACTTTTGTCTATACAGATAGTCGGACTTTTCCAATTTTGCATTACAATTACTATCTAAGGGAGAGAATTCGTAAAAATGACTGATGTAATGCGTGAAATGATTGCACAGGTTGTGGACTGGGTCTTCGGCATTAACAATGTACACTTTTTCAGCTGATGGGCCAGCAACAGTGATTGAAATGCTGGAGGGTTGAGTCCCAGTGATTGAAATGCAAGAGAATTCGTGCCTATTTGCTTAAATGCTGGAGGGTTGATTTGTTGTCCGATACGAGGCGGAGAATTGAGTCCCAGTGATTGGAATGCCGAAGGACCAGGTGAGGTTAGGTCCCAGTGATTGGAATGCAAGAGAATTGAGTCCCAGTGATTGAAATGCTGGAGGGTTGAGTCCCAGTGATTGAAATGCAAGAGAATTGAGTCCCAGTGATTGAAATGCTGGAGGGTTGAGTCCCGGTGGTTGAAATGCAAGAGAATTGAGTCCCAGTGATTGAAATGCAAGAGAATTGAGTCCCAGTGATTGAAATGCTGGAGGGTTGACTCCCAGTGATTGAAATGCAGGAGAATTGAGTCCCAGTGATTGGAATGCCGAAGGACCAGGTGAGGTTAGGTCCCAGTGATTGGAATGCAAGAGAATTGAGTCCCAGTGATTGAAATGCTGGAGGGTTGAGTCCCAGTGATTGAAATGCAAGAGAATTGAGTCCCAGTGATTGAAATGCTGGAGGGTTGAGTCCCAGTGATTGAAATGCTGGAGAATGAGTCCCGGTGATTGGAATGCATAAAAACTGAGTCCGGGTGATTGAAACGCAGGAGAATAGAGTCCCAGTGATTGAAGTCCTGGAGAATTGAGTCCCGGTGATTGAAATGCTGGTGTGTTGAGTCCCAGTGATTGAAATGCTGGAGGGTTGAGTCCCAGTGATTGAAATGCTGGAGGGTTGAGTCCCAGTGATTGAAAAGCAGGAAAATAAAGTCCCAGTGATTGAACTCCTGGAGAATTGAGTCCCGGTGATTGAAATGCTGGTGAGTTGAGTCCGACGATTGGAGAAAAAGCAAAAAAAGGATGCGAGGCCGCGAAGCGGCCGAGCCAGTCGATTTTATCAAACATAATCTTACACTACAATCGTACTACCTAGCGGGGGATGCGCCGAAGGCGCTGACCCCGCTAGTTTCAACAAATTTTTTCGTCATTTAAAATAGACAAAACGCCAATTTTTTAATATGCAAACCGCCACCCGGGCCAGGACGTTTTCGTACCGCCGTTTTCGTACCGCCATTTTCGTACCGCCGTTTTCGTACCGCCGTTTTCGTACCGGAGACGTTTTCGTACCGCCGTTTTCGTACCGGAGACGTTTTCGTACCGCCGTTTTCGTACGAGTGAGTATCGAAAAAATTGCATTCAAATAATTTGTTAATTTTTTTAATTACTTTTAATGTTTTGACAGTTAAGCTTTTATTAACTACAAAATGAACCAGCAGCAAGTAATTAAAACAAAACGAAATAATGATAAATTGGTGCATGATGGTGCACTTTATGTGTTCCACAAATTCAGTAACGATGGACTTAAGAAATTTTGGCGATGTGAGTTTCATGGCCCGGCAGACCAATGCAAGGGTATGCAATATATTATTTTGAATTTTGAAAATCTTTTAAAATCCAGGACGCTTGCACACGGATTTAAATAACGTTGTGCAGAAGTTGGTCGGAGTTCATTCGTGCGACATGAACGCTGCGCATGTGGAATGTCAGCGTCTTGTAACTGGACTCAAGCGACGTGCTGCTGAGACGTGCGAAGCACCTGCGACCATTCGTGCTCAAGTGCTTCAAAACACATGCACACCTGTGCTGGCCTCTTTTCCGAGCAAAGATGCCACAAAAAAGGTGGGTTAATATCAAAAACAATTTTGTAAATAATTTTGTTTTCTTTTTATTCAGGTCATCAAACGTTTGCGCCGTGAGGAAAATGCACCGCGAGTCGAACCTCTCAATTTGGAGCAGTTGGAGATTCCGAATACCTATCGTGTTTATAAGCGCACTGAGATTGACGAGGAGCAATTCCTGTTGGCGGACACTGGCGTTTTTCAAATTCACGGACAGAATGGACCCCAACGGTAAGACATTTATCGTTTAAACCATTAAATGATGGTCATTTACACTATTAAGGATTCTCATTTTTGGAAGAGCGTCTACGGCAGATTGGACCCACCAGATGAAAGACATTTACGCGGACGGCACTTTTGCATTGACACCGCCGCTTTTCAGCCAAATTTATGTGTTGTTGGCAAAGTAAGGTTAAGTGTGTTGTCATTAAGTTTAAGCTTTTTTAGGAGAGATGGCTGGGTCTTTCCCATTTGCTACTGCCTTTTAACGTCGAAGTGTGCCGCAATTTATACGCGTATGTTGGAGCTTCTTGTGGAACGATGGCCAAATTTCGCGCCCCGAACAATTTCGCTCGACTTCGAGTTGGCCATGGTCGGTGCGGTCCGCACAGTCTTTCCGGTGTGCAATGTGCGCTACTGTTTTTTTCACTTGGTCCGCAACATGAAGAAGCAAATAAGGGCCCTGGGCCTCACTCGTGTAATTTTAGAATTTTTTTATTATTCCGTTCCCATTCAAACTCATTAAGGTTTACAACACTGATCCTTCCTTCGCTGAGAAGTCTAAGATGATCACATCATTGGCCTTCCTGCCTGTGCACCACCTTCAAAATGGCCTTAATGCTCTTCAAGCACAAATTCCGCCACAACTTAATGGCGTTTTCAATTGGTTAAGTCCGATGACGAATTCTATGAATTTTTTTTCTAGGTTTCTGAACAACTACACGGGCAGAATGCGTTTCAATGTTCCAATGACGGCGCCTCTATTTGACCCACACGAATGGAGTGTTCATCAGCGCACCTTGGATGGTGCTGATCGGACGAACAACTTCGCCGAGGCATTCCATCGGAAACTTCAGCGGCAATTTAGCTGCACTCATCCAACAATTTGGCGATTCATTGACACGATAAGATGTGAGCAGAAGGCTCTTGATGCTGATATGGCACGTTACATGATGGGAGAAGCCGCACCCCAAAAGAAAAGGAAGTATCGCGATGCCGATTCACGGATTCTTCGTCTCGTCCAACGTTATAACTAGGGCTGGGATTTTTATGTGCTAAAAATCCTGAAATATGTAATAAAATATGTGCTAAAAAATGCTGAAATATGTGCTATAAGCCAAAAAAAAAATGCCAAAATATGTGCGAAAATATGTGCTAAAAATTGGAAAAACCTATGGTATTTTTGCATAAAAATTCCAAAAAACTCATTCTTTTCATTTTCGCCCGCACAATTGCAAATAAAAAACATTTGGAGGTGTTTGGGGGTAAAATTAGTCCTTTTTTGATAAATTGTTTTAAAGATTATTTTTCCATCAGTTGAGTAAATTCCAGCAAGAAACTTCGATATCCAGTAACGAATTAATGGAGAATCCGATTTTGGTACATGAAATAAATAAAGAAAATTTTGAAAGAGCCTATAAAAATGGCAAGAAAGTTGATTTTTAGGGGTGTATTTTTGAATTTTTTGTGTTTTTCTTAGATATTTTTTTCAAAAATGCCAAAATATGTGCAAAATATGTGCGAAACTCCGAAATATGTGCGATATGTTTTTATGTGCGAAAACGCCAAAATATGTGTTTTTATGTTTTTATAAGTCGCTCTAATTCGAAAATTGTTCGGAGAAAATGTTATTTTTGGGCTTCTCTCGCCATAACTAAGCCGCATAAAAAATATGTAAAAATATAAAAATCCCAGCCCTAGTTATAACATTGTCCCCCAAAATGATCACAATTATGCCAATCCCAATGTGAATCCCGAAAACATTAACAATTTTCTCGCCGGTATTTCCCGAAACTATGAGATGCGACCCTAGTTTGTCCCATTTTGTTATTGTTAAATTTATGCATTTTTTACATTAAATTTATGAATGGGAAATTAAAAAATGATAAAATTTTGGTTCGATTAGTTAGTCATAAGTTTTTCTAATTGAATCTGACGCTTGTACAAGAACTCGTACGAAAATGTCCCCCGTACGAAAACGGCGGTACGAAAACGTCCCCCGTATGAAAACGGCGGTACGAAAACGGCGTACGAAAATGGCGGTACGAAAACGTCCCTGACCGCAAACCACTACCCACCCCCCCTACAAAGTGTCCAAGACTCGAAATGTCCAAGCTAAGGGTAAAAAACACGAAATGTCCAAAAGTCTAAAAAGACATAAAAACCCGGAAAACGGATCTAATTTAGGGTTTTTGGAATCGCTGCGTACGAATATGACATTTACCTTGCCCCTTGTCTATCCCTTGATCCACCCGAACATGAAATAAGTTCAAGAATTATTTTAACTGTGTGCTGTACTGACGACTTTATTTCAGACATTTCAAACACAAATGAGGATGCCGTGAATTTGGGAGTGGAGCTTGGCGAACCGAATGCCTTGATAATTTTCGACAACGTTGATTTGGAGCCAATCAAATGAGTTTTTTGTCCAGCGCCGACCAATGTTTTTTTTCGTATTTTGCATCGATTTCCAAGTGTAATTATTTTTTAAAAAAATTAGTTCACGTGTGAGAGGAAGAAATCTTTCGGGCGCCCCACTTCCCAATTCCAATTTAATAAATAATGGACCCATTATTTCAATTTGCATCACAGAAAAAGGCAGCTCTGTTTTGGAAATTTTCCGTTTTGGGGATCATTTCAACAAATATTTGGTCACGGATGACTGTAAAATGCGCAATCCGGGGTGCAAAATCCTTAAAGCTTGGATTTTTTCCCAATCGTCATTCCCCGGAGACATTGAGCTGAGTGTGCGCACGCTCAAGTCAGCGGTAGGAGTCCCTTCGAGAGATCAGGCCGATCCTCGTTTGGACACGACCACAGCTGTTCCGAGAGACCGGGTCGGTCCTCGTCGAGACCAAAATCCCTCGTTCCGAATTCTCCATGGACGCCGTGGATCAGTGCGCTATCAGCCGTACCAAGGACATTTGCACGGACCTGCGCGAGTGCGTGACTCCGATCGCCGAAATGATGGCCGCAAAAATTTTTACCGACCCACCCCCATTTTTAATGTATGGTTAATATCCATGTTCAACATGTATGAGTTTACCGAAGTTTAAAACAGTAAAGTTAAAAAGATACAAAGTCACTTTTCAAGTACGACCTATTTAATCAAGGGTCCAGTGATTGAAATTTTTCAGTCGCAGTCGGAGCCGTTCGCACTCTCGAAAGCATCGTCGTTCTCGCTCCCGCTCTCGCGATCGCAAACCTTCTCGTCGTTCGCGAAGTCGTGACCGGTGAGTCAATCGGTTTCACAAAAAATAGCTACCAAAGTTCATTTCTTACCTTGTATTTATTGATATTAAGTTCCATAAATGCCTTTATTTTTGTAAATTTTAGCCGTCGTCATTGAAACGGAAGAAATGGAGATGAGATTGATTCAGAGAAGGAAGTTGATCAAGATTTTGCTGTTCAAAGGTTCTTGCTGTTCGCTCCATCTTTAAATGTTGGATGTCCATCACTGTAACCCATTTCATTTCACATTATAAAATATTTCTGGGATCTCGTATTACCACTAACAAGGAGAAATATTGGAACTTGATAAAAGTAAATTATTAACATAAAGATTATACATGAAAAGATTTTGGTTCTATTGTAGTTTACACGATCACAAAAAAAGACATGACCATAAAATAATTTGACAACTTTAATGCACCATAACGTACAGAAAACAAATGTGTTGGTTTTATTACTTTTTTTGAAACATATCGAAATTCTTTGAAATTTTGCAGGCTCATACAGAACTCTTAGAGCTATTGAATTTATGGAGAATATTAATTTGGGTGTTTTTAGAAAAAGTTATGGTGCATTAAAGTTGCAAATTTTTTATGGTCATGTTCGTGTCTTTTTTATGGTCTTGTGAACTGCAATAGAGCCAGATTTTGCCCTCGTTTTTTTCTTTGTAGTTCAGTTTATCTCTGAATTTTTAGGATAACATTCGAATCCAACGAAAGATAAAATGTCATTTTATTGCTCTATTCGAGTGAATCGGTCGCGGGTTTTTTACCCAGAAATATGTAGAGAAAGCCGCAACAAACGAAAAACACACTCCTATAAATCGAAACAATTTCAGTAAATTTACTCCTAGGAATTGAAACATTTTCTTAAAAATTAAACCCTAAAATTTGTTTTTCTCTTGGGAAAATTTTTTTCGATTTTAAAAATCTTCGAAATAGGTATTTAATTAGTTATAACTGGAATAATCCCTACTATTGATTATGTTTTTTGTTTATTAATACAGAAAGAACAAAATTCCACTTAAAAGAATCTGTCACCCCACCAAATTTGGCTGGGTTTGTGGTGGAAGGCGTCCGTCCGTCCCTCACTCCTTTCGTTTGAAAATGCGCAGATTTATGTTTTGCTAATTTTCTGTTCATAAAAAACGGGCCAAGAATTTGACTTTGCTGAGCGAATAGCGCACCATTCCGTTCATTCCGTTTTGTAATCGGTGGAACGTTTTTCACTTTGTTAAATTACTACACATACTTTACCTTTAAATTTTCCAACGCTGGAGAGACCGCAGAAATCACAAAAATTCTCATTAAACTAAAACCTATCAAATAAAACGGGGATTGGATAATTAAAGAATATTTCCGATTTCCTCAATTTTTTTTCATTAGAACAAAGGAAAAACCTAAAAACATTGGGGGAGGGACCCTCTTGATTTACAAATTTTTTAATTATATTTTTCGCAAATAGGATTTTTTGGGGTTGCTGAACACGAGCTTGATATTTTTCGATGAATTCTCGATTTTTTGTTCGAGTTCAAGTTTGGAGTTCGAATTTAGTCGAAATAAATATCAAACTCGTGTTCAGCGATCCCTAAACCCCTAGTAACTAATAAAGAACCCTGAAAAATAGTTGCTTTTCTGTTTAAAAATCGTCCCACCTAAACTACATATAAAAGTACCGCTATACTTATTGTCATTTTTACCAAAAAATTACAGAGGTCCTAAATATTTATAAAGATTTTTTTTAACATTGGCCACTAATGGAGGACCAACAAGGCCAATTGAGATCACGAAGGGCACAAACACAACAGACAGAAACAACGGTGGAAGGACCAACTGACAACAGAAATGGGAGGACTGGGGGAGAAGAAACGACGGCGAGGACTCATCGAAATGGGGGACCGAATGAGGCGAGTTTTCATGGATATGTGACCAGTTTTAGAATTTATGTCCAGAATTTCAAAATTCGCTTTTTTGAGTATTATTAAAAATTAAAGGAGAATTGAGGACCGAAAGAATGTAGGCATTGACCAAGTAAGAAAATAAAGTTATGGGCCAAAGAAACTGAACATTGGATGCCTAAAATTAGCTGTCCAAAACTCCAACTTTAGGGATATAAATTTTTATCGTTTTTAATGAAAATTAGGAATTTTAAAGGAAATTGTGAAACGGAAATAGGCCACTTTAACTGAATCCGCCTAGCCCTGTTAACGAGGCTGCCCGTTTAGCTTGGCTTTCTTCACTGGCTTCTCGTCTTCTGTCTCGTGGGCACTCTCTACGGAATGAGTATCGTCGCTTACCTTTCACAGCATTTAATTGTCTTTCAGTGGTTTGGCAGGACCAGCGCATGCCTTCGGTTGTCTCTTCGTCTGAAAAGGGTAATTTTTCGGAAGAGCGTGCCCGAGTTGTGCTCAATGCGCTGACAGATCTTGGACCGCGGCCGAGTGGGTCCGACAATTGTGAAGTGAATGGCCAATTTGATTTTGAAAGAATAAAACACTCAAATCGAAACTTCTTAAATTTCAACTTTTTGTTTTTTACTATTAGATTCACGCATTCCGAATTTTGACCTCGAAAATCGAGCAGCTCAGAACGGTGATTGAGCGAAAGGGCGTCAATCGATTGGTAAATGCGTTTCTCTTTGAACATTCCCTTTGGCAGTAGCAAAATTAACGATCATCCGTTGGCCAATTTAAGGAATTGGACGTCCAAAGGCCAAGCGGCTGTTTCGACTTAAAATTTCTGTCTGTGTTTACTCTTTGCTACCACAAAGTGACCAATTTGGTTGTTCGCATTGGACCGCGAGGCCAACGGCCCACTGATCATTCCATTCTGATCAATTGCCATTATGACACGCTGCCCGACACGCCCGGCGCAACGGACGACGCGGTGTCCTGTGCGATTATGGTCGACATTTTGGAAGTGTTGGCACACTCGGAAAAGCCTTTGGAAAACGACATTCTGTTCCTCTTCAATGCTGGTGAGTTTTTGGTATAAAATTTTGAATCAGCAAAATGGGAAAAAGTTCTCCTTGTAAGGAATTTACATTTTCAGCTGAAGAAAATTTCCTGCAGGCGTCGCATGGTTTTATAACGGACCACCCTTGGCGCCACTCAATTCGGGCATTCATTAACCTCGAGGGCTGCGGGGCAGGTGGCCGAGAATTGGTGTTTCAGGTTCAGAAATACCACCCGAGGACAGCCGGATGGGAAAGACCATTTTATTACTCCAAATAAAAACATCGTAATATTTCCCCCCTCCCCCTTCAGACTGGTCCCGGTGAATCTTGGTTGATCAAAACTTATCTTGACAACGCTCCGTACCCGCACTGCAGTGTGATGGGCCAAGAAATATTTCAGCTTGGAGTGATTCCATCTGACACGGACTTTCGCGTTTTTCGTGACTATGGCCGAATATCGGGTTTTTTCTCAGGAATTTGTAATTTATTTTTTATTTTTTAGGGTTCGACATCGCTTACATTCGAAACGGGTGGGTGTACCACACTGAGTTCGACCAACCACAGCGGATCGAACCGGGCGCCATTCAACGTTCTGGCGACAATGTGTTGGCCCTGGCCAAGGCACTGATACGCTCACCCTATCTCAAACAGCCCGCCGACTTCAACGAGGGCAGCAATTGGGTGTTCTTCGACGTGGTCGGCCTGTTCACCGTATTTTTCAGCATGCATATAGGTAGGATTCGACCAAGCAAAACGGACTTACCGCAGTATCCATCTGTTTAGCTGTTTTTCTGCACTATTCCGTCTGTTTGGTCGTCGCTTTTTTGGTCTGGCGTCGTCTTCAGCACGGCACTTACACAATTGGTGGACTTATGGTTGCTTTCTTTGCCACTTTCTCCCTCCACTTACGCTTTCCTGCTGCATTGTCAGGCTGCTTTTTGGCACCAGCTTCTCGCCCTTTTCGCTATGGTTGCCGTCGGTGCTTTCGTTGTTTGTGTGCTCAGCGTGTTCAATCTGACCATGTCTTGGTACGCGTTGCCCGAGTTGGTTTTCCCCCTTTATATTCTGCCCATGCTGACCGCGTCCATTGCTGTGCACAACGCAATGGCACAACGTGCGAGGCGCAAAGTGCGTTTTTTATTGCCCAATTCAAAATTGCCTTTCCATTGCTCGTCCCCTTAAGGGTGCTCACATGGCTTCGTTGGAGAGGGTCCATTACGACTTCACCATCATCCAATGGGCATTGGTGCTGCTGCTTCTCACCTGGCTGGGCACCGCCAGTTCCTTCCTGTTCTTCATCCATGTCTTTTTCCCTCTTCTTCGGGACCCTCTCGTCTCTTTGATGACATCGGTTGGCCTTTTCAAAGGTCTCTTTCAACTTTTTTTTTCATTTTTGCTTTATCTCTTTTTTAAAGCCTTTTCCCCACGCGCTCTTCTGACTGCTCAAATTGTATGTTTGACTCCGATCATTGCCATGTGCAGTAGTCACACACAAATGCTGTTCAACTTTTTCGTCCCAACAATGGGCCGACTTGGGAACGGAATTAACCCCGAACTTGTGATTTTAATGGGCCATGAATAGGGAAATGTAATTGGAATTCAGGTTATGATGGCCTTTTCTTTGCTCGTCGCTTTCACTTTTGTTTTGTTTACGGTTGGTCTTTGTTTTTAGCATTAAATTTGTTTGTCTCTTCTTCATGGGATACCCAACAATTTGCCCTCGTTTCAGAACAATTTGGTTTACATGAGTCGCCGATTGAATTTCATGATCAAATGCATGACCGCTGTTTTTGCATTCGCTTTTCTGGTCGTTGCCACTACGAGTGTTGGAGTACCTTATAAATTTTCGGAAGATGAGCCACGCATTCGCCGACTAATTGCTTTGGTCTGTGTCGGATTTGGTCAATTAAATGCCATTGTTCTCATTTAGCATGCCACAAGACGAATTTATAATTTTGACAAAAAAATTGTTGAAAATCGAATTTCATCGTTAAATTCTACCGATTCTGGTCTTTTTGTTCAAACTCTTGACTATCGTGGTCCGGACGATCTTCCAGAACATACGTTTTTGCAAGGTAAAAGTGCATAAAATTGAAAAAAAGTTACGCCGTTCATTTTTAAGGTGCTGGTCAGCCGGACTGCTCACACACTTCGGATGAGTATTGTCAGCTCCCTTATTACACCGCTATCCACGAACTATTCCCTCCAGAGTATGTTGAGGAGTACTTTTTGTAATTTATTTGAAATGCCTTTTCTCCCCAAGGCGTTCTCGGTGGGTGCCGCTGCCCACCCAACCGCCCATCGCCAGCCCTCTGTCAGTGCGACTCGTCCAGCGGCAACATCTACCTGGAAACCAACTGAACCTAACCATCGCCATCCAAGGTGGCACTGACAAGTTGTCATTGCATATCACTCCGCTAAATGGCTTCCAATTGCGACATTGGTCATTGACGCCTTTTGATCCTGCCACTTTTGGGATACGCAAAACGTACTTTGTGTTTATGACTTATGGATTTGAATCGCCCGGAGAACGTCTCGTTTGGATTCTGCTTGAGAATGTTGGGGATTTTTCATTTTCTCCGCTTAATCGCTTCCATGACAGAATGAACGCAGTGTTAGCGCGACGGACGAAGTGCCGAGTTTGGAATTGGCAGTTGCCACCAAATATGTGCATGGTGGGCACTTCATTTGGCACATACGCCTCATCGGATTTTTCAGGAAAAAATCAAAACTCGGACACCTTGTTGCAGTTGCGTTCGCTTATTGCCAACAGACGGCGGACGCCTCACGCGGGCGTTGGTTTTTGGCGTTGGGCCATCACAATGATTGCGGGTGTGTCTGAGATTGTCATACATTTCTTCTAATTGCCAATTGTCTTGCCAAATACTGATGCGCATTACTGGATCTAATTCGCGACTTATTTTCTCTTGGATTTTTCATTTTAAATTCAATTCCATTTGGTTGTGAGGGGGCGGTTACAGCAGTCGATCTTTCCCTTTTGCCTTTGCCGCTTTTGTCGTCCATCCCTCGCCCATTGCTAAGCAAATGTTCTCTCCTTGCCCTTTCCTCACCTCGTCTTCTTTCTCATTTGCCCACCATGCTGTAATAATGATTTCAGTAAATCATTTCATTTGTTTTTCTCATTCTGTTTTTCCCTTTAACTTAAGTAAAACATTAGCGTAAAAATAAACGGCTCTTCTCTGACTACAATTTCTGCTTCAATGAACTCAACAACAAAATCATCCTGATGAAAAATGTTACCCAGATTTATGTTCTAAAAAAGAGCCCGACTCCCAAAATTATTTAATTGGCTGTTCTTTCAAAAAATTGGAATGTTGGATTTGTTATTCTCTCAAAACAGTTAACAAACTTCATATTGAATAGTGATAATAAATGATGGCTTTTCTCTTTTTCCGTCAGCTGTTGCTTCTCCTCGTGCTCTTTTCCGTGAAACTCTCTTCCAGTACCATGTTTGTACTGTAATTGTACAGTTCTGCGTTCAGTTGCACAACTCGCGCCAACTCTCGACGCAGGCACCGCACTTCCTTCGACAACAGTTTCTCGCGTTCGCTGGCAGTTTCAATATTTCCATTGACGTCGCCGTTGTGTAATGCTTTTGCTAGCGGCGATTTCGCATTTGAAATGCTCCGCCTTTTGCCATCGATCTTTGACGAAGGCTGAATTGGCACAGCCAATTTAAAGGCTAATACACAATTATTGCTTGATCAATACCGCTTTTTTCCCAATTGGAATGCCAATGCCGTCACCCCAAGAAGCCAAAATTCTTTCGCCGCTGTTTATCTGTTTGACCAATTTGCCGAGTAATTCGCCAACATCGTTCTGAATTGATGAAATGAAATGGATTCCCAAATGCATGTCCGACCACAGCCGACTCTTTGTCAGTCCCTCCCCAATGTCTGATCATTTTTAAGCTCCGTTTTGTTGGAAAATTTCGCTGGAGAACTGCCACAGAATTCCATTGACTGTTGTACAAATCATTCTTTGATGACTCATCGATGGTCGGCCAATAGCGACGGAAGGAAAGCGCGGAGATTGGCCCTAAAAAGGGGGATGAATTAGCAAAAAAATAAATTCATTGTTGGTCTGCTACCATGCAGTGTGCCGCTCAGCAAACATTGGCCATTTGCCGTGTCCCACACCGAATAACAGCCCTTTTCATCTCCGGACGCCATTCGCGTGCCATCTGCGGACACTGACAATTTGGAGACTTGGGCATTGTGTTGGTGGTCAAAACGACGGATATACGAAGAAACAGCGAGGGAAGAGGACGAATTTGGGGCGGAAGAAAATGGCACAAAATGATCAGAGAACTGAAGAAAGAGGAGTATAAAGAGAAGAAAAGACAGGGGCAAAGCTGATCAGCACAGAGTCAACGAAACGAACGACCTGCGCACAAATGTCCAACGAACGGATGGAACCCGAATCAGCGGCAAGAAAAATGCGCAACTCGGCCGAGTCCATACAGCAGGCGGTCAACGGCCGATCAGCAGTGACACGCAGAAGAATCTGGAGAAAAAGCGTTATTTTGCTATTTAATTTTTAAAAAGGTTTTCCCAACCTGTTGGGTCGACAGTGAGAAAAGTGCCGCGCTGTGATCAGCTGAAACGGAGAGAATTCGAAGTGACGAGTGAGCACCACCAGACAGAAAAAGGTCTGTGATTGGAAGCGAATGGGGCGAATAAACGGCGAACGGAGAGACATTGGCGGCGGAAAGGCCAAGGTCACGTTCAGTGATAAGACTGATTGAGGAGAACGGATTGGAAGAGCAAAGAAAAAAAAAATCAAAATCAACCTCTAATTTCCAGGGTACACTATTTTCATTCCTTTCCCCATCACTTGAAAAAATTTAAAAACGAAAATTTATTTTCTAATTCTCGAAGGTTTTTTGGCGCTATATGAAAAGTGGCCGATTTTGAATTTCAAAAACAAAAGGGGGGACCCTTTTGTTTCGCAATCTTTTAAAATTCCAAGGAAAACCCAGAAAATTTTACGAAGAATTTTTTCTCTGTAAAATCGATTTTAGACGCATCTTCAGTTTCTTAGGTCATAACTTTTTTCTTATTTAGTCGAACCATACATTTTTGACATCAAATGAAAGATTAGTTTCTCGGGGATTTTATAAATCCCTGGAGAGAAAATATTAACATATGAAAAAAATGTATAAATTCCTACTTGGCCGTCATGAAGACCTTCGCATCTCCGTCCAATGAGGCGGTCACCAAGAAATGGCCACACGAAGAAATTCGCATTGCGCTTATATCTCGCAAATGTGCCTCGACCTGGGGAAAGCAATTGGCCAGAATGGACCTGAAAATGAAATAAGTGAAAAATGAAAATCAATTTCGCTTGGGTTAAAATACCTCCCAAATTAGCAATTTGTTTTCGGCGCCGATAAAAATGAAATCACCGCAGGGGTGCGTTTGGATGAAACGCGCTTTGCTTGCCAAAGTTGAACGGATAGGCGCACAGCGGGGAGATGAGGCGTTCTCTTTCTTCGACGGAGGAATTAGTGGGATTATATACAAGTTGGGCTTGTCAGCCAATGCCGCGCATAGAAACGACGGATGACTCCCTGGAAATGAAATGGCACTGTAAAGATGAGGTGGGAGGGGGGGGGGGTAATAATGTGGTACTTGAACTTTAGGTGACTAATTGATTTTTAAGATTCTCAGGAAACAAAAGTCCATATTTTTATTGCTTTGTCAAATCTTACCGTTTGGCTCTGCCGTTTGTAAATTTCCCTGTTGAAACTCGGAACCTCGCAGCGACCATCTCGATGAGCCAGAAAAAGAATCCAACAACAAAACGGAGTTGGGCTTGGCACTTTGAGCGCAGATAAAAAGATTCTATCAAAAGGAAAGTGTAAAAGCATAAAAAATAATCGGGATTTGCCTTATCCAAAAACAAACAATAAAAATGTGTGTAATTGTAACCAACGAATGTAATCTTTTCCGTAAAATGCATAATTTACCATAGAATTTGTTTACTGACCTCCATCGATGAATGCTTACGCTCCATTAAATGAATAAGAACTAGGTAATAAAGTAAAATTAAAAAATTGTAATTTGAATAATTCGATTTAAACTTTTTATTTGCAATGAAATTCAATTTTCTCAATTTGAAAGTGTGAATGTTTGATGTTTAAATATGGAAAATTTAAGATTTTTCCTTTTCGACAAAGACTCAATTAATTAGATTTCATTTTGCTTGAAACAACAAAGTAATTGTAAATCCAAAGATGGACGAAAATGAAGCGCAGGGACAGTCCGAAGTGAAAGATGACAAAGCAAAGAAGAAAAAAGACAAGAAAAAGGAGAAGGAGAAGGAAAAAAAGGAAAAAGAGAAGGAGAAAAAGGAGAGCGGTGGCAAAAAGAAGAACAAAGTTAGTCAGAGGAAAGGAAAAAGAAAAACGAATTGGAAAACATTTAACATTTAGCAAGCGGAACTCATCAAAGAGTTGCTGAAGAGAAGACAGGAACAAGAAGAAGAACAGAAAAGACAGGAGGAGGAGGAGGAACGACGGCAGGAGGAGCAACAACGGAAAAAGGAGGAGCAGGTGAAGAATGGACAGACGGACCGAAAAACGGACACATTTCAGGAAAGAATAGCCCAAGAAAAGAAAGAGGAAGTGAAGCGACGAAAAGCCGAACTGATCCAAAAGCAGAAGCGCGAGGGCACTTATCTCACAAAAAAGCAAAAGCAGGAGAGGGCCAAGGCGCAAAGACTCTTCGACAACCAAAGTGAATTGGAATTGGCCCAACCAAACTCACTCATCGGAATGCGTTGTCAACAATTAAGGCATAATCGCACCGACGCCTAATGAGGAAGTTCAAGTGCAAAAAGTAAAGAAGCCATATTATGGCAAAAAGAAACAGCAAAAAAAGACGGAGGAGGAAGGAAAGACGGACGAGGCACACACCGAAGAAGAAGGAACAGCGGAAAGGGAAGAGGAGGAGGAGGAAGCGGACGATGAGGTGGACAAGGGGAAACACGCACCAATAACACTTTATAAGGTGGCCGAAAGCTGGGAGGAAATTGCGGACGACGCGAAGAGACAATCGGCGGAACAGCAAAAAGTGACGACGGATGGCCCCGGAGTTTCACAGGCGACGACTGCCGCCCTTCGGGAGAAGCCAATGCCCACGGAGAAGCCGCCCAGTGACGCCGAGGAGGAGGAGAGCAGTTCCGCAGCTTCATCGGACGAGGAGGAAGAGGAGGACGAGTCGTCGGTTGGGGTGGCAGTCGCCAAAGAAACGCGCGAGGATTTATTCGCGAGGGTTCGCGCCAAAATTACGGTCCGTTTATGTGAGACAAGCAGTCCTAACGATGAGCTTGGAATTGCACGTTTCAGAAGCGCAAGGAATTGGCCAATTCCAAACGCAGTGTCAGTAATTTGAGGTCACCCGTTATTTGTGTGCTTGGCCACGTGGACACGGGCAAAACGAAAATGTTGGACACGGTTTGAGAAGGGGACAATCCGCATGATGCAGCTATATAATGAATGACACTTTCTGCAGATCCGTCGCAGCAATGTGCAGGAGGGCGAAGCCGGCGGAATCACTCAGCAAATGGGCGCGACGCGAGTGCCGGGGCAAGCGATCAAAGAGCGGAGCAAAATGGTGAAGAATGTGAGCAGTTTGATGATGTTGCAAAACTGAGGAGCATTTTCAAAAACTCATTTTTAGTTTTGCGCTGATTCAATGCAAATCCCCGGCTTTCTGATCATTGATACGCCTGGCCACGAAAGCTTTGCGTAGGACTCATCTCTCACGGGATCATATTTTAAACAAAGACCAAAATTTAATCTTTTGCATTTTTCGGTTCCCCAAATTCCCTTTCAAAAGATTTGATTGCCTTCCCCTTTTTTGGTTGTTTCATTTGCATCACTATAGAAATATGCGTTCCCGTGGTTCCTCCCTCTGCGATTTTGCTATTCTCGTCGTCGACATTATGCATGGGTTGGAGCCCCAAACAATCGAATCACTGAAACTGTTGATTAAACGACAAACGCCTTTTGTTGTTGCCTTAAATAAGGCCTGTTTAAAGGTCCATATTCACAAATGGAAATGCGTTTTTTAGGTGGACAGATTGTACGGCTACGAATCGAACCCGCGCAAAGATATTTGGCAACATTTGAAGTCGCAGCCGACGAACGCGCAATTGGAATTTAAGGAACGATTCGACAAAATCGTTGGAGAATTTTCTGAGCAGGTGCCATAAGAGAAGTTGGATGGGTAAACAAATCTTTTCTCACAGGCCATCAATATTGCATTGGCCAACAAAAACATGAATTACGACGAATACGTCAGCGTTGTTCCAACGTCCGCTTTCCTCGGCGACGGCATTGGCAATTTGATGGCACACATCGTGGAGCAATGCCAAACACGACATGCGCAGAGACTCGCGTTTTCTGAGGAACTCGAGTGTATCGTCATGGAGGTGAAGAAGCAAATAACAAGCTATCAACGAAATGCCAGTCATTGTTTCCAGGTCCGTTCTTTGCCAGGATTAGGCACGACGATCGATGTCATTCTGATCAACGGCACACTGAGAGTCAATGACATCATGGTACTGACTGGAAGTGACGGACCAATCGCAACGCCAATCAGAGACTTGCTGATGCCACAGCCGCTAAAAGAAATCCGAGTGAAGGCGAGTGGCAGGGACAACCCCAAGGCGTACCCTCAAAAGGGCTGAAGTTATTAAGAAAACTCAGAATAGGCAAACCATTTTTCATCTGTAGTAACCCCCCCCCCCCATAATCGTAATCTTTGTCAATTTTTTCCCAGAATGATTATGAACATTACAAAGAGATTGGAGGGGCGCAGGGTGTCAAGATTTTGGCCAAAGGGTTGGAGAAAGCGATTGCCGGACTTCCGCTTTATGTTGCCACAACTGAGGAGGAGTTGGAGGTGTTGAAGTGAGTAGACATAGCAGCCAAATCAGAGGGAATTCGGCCGTTATTTTCCCTTAAGGGAGGACGCTGAAGTTCAGCTTAAGCACGCGCTCATGGCGATTAAGAAAAAGTCGGAAGGGGTTTATGTGCAGGCCAGCACCCTCGGCTCGTTGGAAGCGTTGCTCGAATTTCTTAAGGCACAGAAAATACCGGTGAAATTTCAATTTAATTGCCCAAAAACTATTATGAATTCAAAATTTAGTATTCAAACGTCAACATTGGGCCAGTGCATAAGAAAGACGTGCAACGAGCAGCAGCAATGTTGGTGAGTAAAGGAAATAGAGGGCCCAATGGGGGAGAAAGATGAGCTACGGAAAATATAAAGGAACACAACGTCGAATACGCTTGCATTTTGGCATTTGATGTGCCGGTGGACCGCGAGGTGCAAATGCTGGCCGACAAAGAAGGTGTCCGCATTTTCCAAGCCAACATCATTTACCATTTGGAGGACAGTTTCCTTAATTTCAGGTCCCGTCTTCTCTGTTTGACTATTTTGTCTTAATTCCAATTCCCTATAATTTTAATTTTTAGAAAGGAATTGGCATTGAAGCAACGCCGCGAAAACGAACATTTGGCCATTTTCCCATGCAAATTGCGAATTATGCCGCAACACGTGTTTAAGTCGAGGGACCCCATCGTTTGCGGAGTGTCAGTCGAAGCGGGTCAACTGAAAAAGGGCACGCCAATCGCAGCCAAAACCAAAGACGAGGTTTCTTACATTTGATTTTAAATGCTAACATCTATCTTCGTTTCATTCTCCCTTTTAAGGTGATTTTGCTGGGCACAGTCTCTTCCATCGAACGGAATCACGAACAAATAGAGATAGCAAAAGCGGGCGACGAAATTTGTATAAAAATTGAGAACACAACCGGTGATGCGCCTCGTCTTTACGGGAGACATTTTAACCATGAAGACATTTTGATTAGCAGAGTTTGTGTTTAGTGTAACCACAATTTAATTGCCCATTTTAAGATAAGTCGTGAATCGATTGACGTGTGTAAAAACTATTTTCGGGACGATTTGACGAAGACAGATTGGGCCTTGATGATTCAGCTCAAGAAAATCCTGCGTAAGTTATTCTTTGTTTATCGAGAAATTAATAAGATTTAGAAATTCTCTGATTGTCTGTCGGGTGCTTTGAAATTACCACGCTGTTGATTTGATTATATTTTTATTATCAAAATGGAGAATTTGAGTTTGTAAAGTTTTGTTTCCGTCCCTATTTCTGCCTTTTGTTATGGGGACCCTTCCAGTCATTCTTTAAAAATTGTATTAACATAAATAAATTCTTTGGCAACGATTCATGAAGTTGGAGTGAACAATTCCCCTAGCGATGGGAGGTTCGTAGTTGCGGGTTCGGACCCGAACATTTCCGTCAGGTCGGGCAAACTTTCGATATGCCTGGCCAACTCTTGCTTCTCCTCATCCAGTCTTCCAATGCGTCTTTTCACGGACACCACCAATTGTTTGTTTCGTTCATTGGCTTCGTTTAATGCCTGTGTTTTTGAATAATTTATTTTCTTTCATTTGCGTGTATGGAATTATTACTTTGATATAATCTTCGAGTAAAAATTGAAAATTCTGGCGATCTTTTAGCTCTTCGCGCAGTCGGCCACAGTAAACGTCGACCACTAAACGAACGATTGTTTCCTTTCCGATGTTCCCACCCGTTTCGAAATAGGTACAGTGAAAAGGCGTAGAAACGGAGCAAATAAAACCATTCCCCTGCCCAATTCACCTGGCATTGCTTCTGCGATTTTTTTCTGAATCTTATTGTAAAATCAATTTGTTGAGTTTTCTCTCACCGACAGTTCGCCAAATTCGTCCGCCGATTTGAATTGTTTGAGAAGCGTCGGATTGGCAATGCTTTCCGGGTAAGCGGCGATGAGTTGCCTGAACAAATCCACAAATCAAAGGCGAGGTGGAAACCAAATGACCTGATTTTAACGTCCGTAGAAGCAGGGTCCTAAGCAAAAAGAAAGAAAAGGGACAAATTAAAAGAAAAAAAGAATGAGGGGAAATGGAAAAAGCAAAAGAATGCCAAAAAGTGCAAAGAATGACCTCCAACTTGCGCAGAAGGGCGATCATGTTGGAACTGAGTGTGGAGAATGCGTGGAATTCCTCCTTGATTTTCTGTGGAATGAATGCCTTTGCCCTATTCGTTTCTTTGCCCTTCGCTTGCCTTTGTGTCCTCTTCCGAAGCAACCGGCGATTGTCCCCCGTCCACTGGCGAACTCTTCGAAGGGCTTTCCGTTTCGGAATTCAAATTCGGAGAGACGGAAAAAGTTGATGGTTCGTCCGCGGTTAAACACTTTGACAAATCATCCAAATTCTTAGCTGAGTAAATTTGACGTTCGCGCCAAACCTTCGAAATTTGAAAACTTATTAAGTAGGGGCCGATTATGTGTGGAATCCCTCCAATTTCAGTTCGAATTTCGAAAATCTTGAATTTCGGCTTTTTGTTCGTATTCGGACAGGAATTCAGAATTGGCAAAATGCATGTCATAATCGAGAAAATTTCGAGGAGGGCACTTTTTCGGGCGAAAAATTTTTGCTAGTGGTTTTTTTCAAAATTTTGAGCGCTGGGGCGAAAAAGCAGGATTTTGTAGTGAAGTACTAAATTTAGCCATTCGGGGTCAAATTTTCAAAAAACTTTTCCATTTGGAAATTACCGCAACGATTCGCGCCACCATTTTCCGGTGCGATTCGTCCAAACACTCGGAGGCATGGACAAATGCCGGCTGTAACACTTCAAAAAAGGCTGCCATAAAGGAGGGCACTTTCTTTCGACTGTTTTGTATCACATCGTTTGCCAAATTAATCAGACTGATCAGTCGTTCGTTCTCCGAATTATTGCGCACTTCCTGGGAAAAAAGGGATTAGTTTAACGAATAATAAAAGAATTTGTCAAATTAAGTCATAAAAAACGAACCTTAAGCCAACAGTCCAAAATGCAATCCGCGTGTTTTTTTGCATGGTGAAGAAGCCAAGCGGAGAGCGTTTGAATCTGAGGGACAATTGACAAATCCGAAGAGAAAAGGGACGGCTTCCCCATAAAATCATTTTTAACATTTCTCATACTTTCCTTTTCGCCCAGCCCAATGAGAAAACAGTGAAATGGGAATGAATTACTGAATGGGCTGTGTTGGACAGTTTCTGCAGGCGATCGCGCATAAGTTTTTCAGAGAATCCGCTCATTCCAATGCTTTTGATTTGAAGGGATGAAAGTGTGGATAGACTCTAACAACAAGCTTTAATTACTGAACTTTAATTGACATATGTATGATGATAAGTAGGGACGTGAATTTTAGTGAAGAAAATTCCCGAAATAGTTAACTAAAATAGTGAGTAAAAATGCCAAAATAGTGACAA
>CP049712.1:9562162-9798997 GCA_004148225.2 Heterodera glycines
TTTGTGCACCGAAACATTAGAATCATTTAACGGAGAAATAAAAAAATATTAAAATTTACAAGATGAACTGCGAAGAAACAGAAGCAGCACGGCCGCTGTGTGTGCGGTGCTGCAGGGAAAGTGCCAAGTCAAAGTGCGCAATGTGTGCCGAGCAAATCGCGGCCGACCGACCGCACATTGCGCAGGTAAAGAAAGACTGGCACAATGCCAAATGACTGTGTTTAAATTGAATGTCCCAAGGGCGCCTTCCATTGGCATGCCGACGGGCGGTGCTTTTGCTGTTCCTTTTGTCGGGTGACTCACCGTTCCGTTGGCTCTTTCCCCCAATGTTTCCATGCCTTTCAGAGGGCCCTTCTCGGGAAGCCTTTCTCTTTGCTGTCCAACGGGCGTCTGTTCTGCGCTCTTCGCGGCTGCGTCTCCGCCCTTCCCCAAAATGTGCGTTCGTTCGCTTCCTTTCGATTCCGTCCGTTTCTTTCAGCGCCCCCCGCGGTCGCTGCCTCCGCCGCCTTTCCCTCCGCCGCCCCCTCCCCGCCCAACTCAGTCCCGCGTCCGTTTCGATTTTCAATCCGTTTTTGCGTCGCCACCAGAAAATATTTACGAAACTGTGGCGACGGCAAAAGAGGAGGGAAATGAAACAGCAACGAAAGGACAGCGAAAAAAATGCCAAATGGAGGCAAATCCGAAGGAAAAGAACAGACAAAGTGAAGCAACAATGATGGATGGCAATTAACGCATTAATGGCAAAAAAAAATTAAGAACGTTTTGGAATTGAAACTTCCGAGTCGTCGAAAGCCGAAGAAAACGAAGGAAAGCCTTTGCGAAGGTGCCGAAGTGTAGACGGAAGGGGCGAACGGAGACGGAAAAGTGCCACGGGCAAAATGACGAACAAAAGCGGACAAATTGACAACAAAAACGGACAAATTGACAACAAAAGCGGTGCATCATTAGCCGTCGATAATTTCTACTCAAAAGCACCTCCGCCGGAAAACGCAAAAATTCTCCCGAATTGTACGGACGAAGGAACTTTGACAGCCGCATTGGCATTAGCATCGACAAGACAAAGGCATCTGAGAAAGAGGAGACAGCGCCGAAGAGAGCACCGCAAAAGGCGGCAAAAATTATATTGGGAGAGGTACGGTAAATGAGAGAAACGGTGGGAGGGAAAGGGACGGATGGGGAGGGGAGTACGGTACGACTCCAATGATCGGAACATCCTCTACTAACCGTTGGAATAGCATTTTTTCTCCCCTGCTTTGGTTACGGTAGTGTCAGTCCCTTTCTGCCAATCTCTCTTCGGTTACGGTACTCCTTTCCAGGCCCCACTCGTCCTCCTCCTCCTCCTCATCTGCCGGTGACTCCGATTCGTCCTCGTCCACGTGTTCCTCCTCCTCCTCTTCCGCTAGCGGTGCCTTTGACCGCCTGCCAAATGATGCGCTTTTGCGGCATTTAAACGCGTCCGGCGCATGCGCCGGAAATTCATCCGTTTCCGAGTCGCCCCTTCCCGAGAAGAACTTAAGCGTATCGAATATCAACCCGCAATTGCAATACATCTGCCGGGTGGCGACGACGCGGCCGACGACGGCGAAATATGCAAAAAATGCGATGGCCCAAAGGAGTGCCAATGCCGGGAGCAATTGCCGAATTTCATGAAATGCCTTAGGCTAAATGACAAAAGAAGAAAGAATCACTTTATTTTACATTCAAAATATTTTGGCTTGTCATTCCCTTCACACTCTCTTTCTCTCTCCCTCCGTTTTCCCTCTTTCTTTCGTCCTTTCTTTGCCCTCTCTCGTCAACCACGGCTCATGTGCATTCCCATCAAATCGCGCATTGCCACAAAATGATCATGCTTCTTAAAATGGAATGCAATTACTCACTAATTATACTTAATTTGTCTCTGCTCCTCCATTTGTCCCTTTTCCCATTTCACCTTTTTCGGCTTGCAGCGTGCCTCGTGCAGTGCGTTTAGCAATGGGAAGGCGCCCCTTCTGCACGCGTTTTTTGGGTCGTCGTCGTCCAACGAACGCAAAAGGACGCCGCCCAATTGACGCGCAATTGCCCAATGGACCTGACAAATGAGAGAAACATTCCTAAAAAGGCATTTCGTTGGTCTTATTTGTTAGTTGCCTTGTATTTGGCGGTTTCTCCGTTTTCGCTGCTCACCCATTCGTCGCCCGTATTCCAATAGGAGCAAAGCTAAGCGGGGAAAGGAAAAGCGGTAAGAGAGAGGAGGCGGAGGGGTGGGGGGGCTAAGGATTGGGGATATGGCTTCTCAACGATTGGCGGGGGAGGGGGGGGGGTTGGCTTTTAAGGGTTTGTTCAAATTGCCACCGCGTCGTATTGCGTCCGTCCGATGCTGCCCTCCTTCTGTTGGAATTTGCAAATCTGAAGTGCCTTTCTCCGTTTTTGCTTTGCTTCTCCTCTCCCTCACCTCTGCTCGTCCGATTCGTTTTGGCTCCGTTTGTTCGTCCGTTTCGCGCCTCTGTAATAATCCAAAAGCGGGCACTTCCATCACCACTTGTGCCGCGTTCAGTCCCTCGGAAACCCACGCGGAAAATGTGTCATTCTAAAGGGGGCGGGAATTGGTAATGCTGATAGGTAATTATTGCCTCTTCCCATGGAAATGGATCAAATGACTAATGGTGTTCAACGATTGACAGCACCAAAATGGCAAATGCCCTGCTGACTGATCAAAGGATTGACCGCCCATGGGACGGCCATTGATAACAGCCATTAATTAATTATTCAATCAATTAGCTTTGCTCTTTTGGTGCTCTCTCCCTTTTCCTTCCTTTTCTTTGGCCCTCTCTTTGCCTGCGTTTGTGTCTCTGTCTGTTGCGCGATGCCAACTGAGTACAGCGGGTTCAGCAGCCGCGCCTTTTGCTTAGAGAATGCAATGCCGGTGCCGAGCAGTAAAGTGACCGCGTGTTGGTTTAATTTTTTGACGTCGTACGCCTCGGAAAGGACGACGCGGTGAAGTGGCAATCTTTTCGGTAATTTATTGTAAAAATGTTTTTCTGCTGGCGATGACTTTTCAATTTGCGTTTTTCGGCATTGCTTTTCCCTTTCTCTGGATTATCACCTCAATGCCAATCCGATGCCTTCGCATTTTTCTCCTTCGCTTTTCCTTTTCGCCCTCAATTCGTCCAATAATTCTGCAAATTCTTTGCGCACTTTTTCGTTCTGTTGGCGATCGCAATTGAGCACAATCTGAGCAGAAAGAGGCAAATGAAAGACCAATTAATTAATTGGCATTAATTGTCCGTTAATTAATTAATTCTTTTACCCCCGCCAAATTTCGCTTGGCAATAAAATCGGCCAACGCTTCGACGATTTTGTGGCGGTTTTCTTAACAAAAATTGATTCAACTGTTCTCCTACTTTCGTACCTTTCAACAGTTTTTCCCATTCTTCCGTCCCCATGGAACAGTTCACTTCCGCCCACAATTTTCGCTTTTTTCCTTCCGTGCCATTCTCTCCGCCCATTTTTGGCATCCATTTTTCCGCCTTTTCAGTCACTTAAATTTTCATCTTTTTAATTTATTTTTCTGAATTTGCCTTTTACTGTCCCATCGGATGTCAATTCGAAATGATCGAACACCAAAAGTGAGTCGCAAATTTCCGTTGTGAGTAAATCATCGGTCGTAATACTTGTTGACAAATTGTGCGCACAATTCAGCGAAAATTGACCAATGAATCGGCACTTTTCATTTTGTCCTTCCGTTTTTTGGTTTTGTGGCGACGAAACGTCGGAAAGATTTGCCAATTCATATGAAAGACTAAAAGAGGCAAATGAAAATTAAGGACAGAAAATGGAAAAGCCGAAGAAGCAGCAGTGGTGAGTCATCCAAATTACTCCATTTGGGCTGCTGATCAGCCCGATCATTCAACAGAAACAACCCCCTTCTTCCCCCCCCCCCCCAAAAAAACGGAATTTACGGAACCGTCGCTGCAGAGATTTTTCCCAATATGCCATCAACCCAAAAGACTCACTCGTCCGCACTCAAATTGGACCACCGATCAGTGCCGTCCCCTTCCGTGTCCTCCTTTTCCAATTGTTTTCCATAATCACTGATTACTTCAGCAATAAATTGCTCTTTGGAGGACACAAATGGCACGGGCGTAACATGCGCAGAATCAGAGCGTACTGTAAAGTCACCCTCCGAGGGTACGGTAGCATTGTCCGTTGAACATTTTGTACATATCTTCAAAAGAGTGTTGTTGCTTTGTGGCAAAGGAAAATAGTTCACTTGAGTCTCGACTATTTTGCGGAGAATTGGGTATGGTTCGCCCTGGGGGCACGTGCCATTGGCATTGTCCAATTCGACGCCGTGGAGAGCGATGCCAGCGAATCCGTTCAACGAAACCCAAACGGTCTTAAAAAGCAAAGTAAAAGAGGATGGAGTTGCTTCTGCTGATGAGGACATGCCTTAATTTGGATGGACCGTTTGTTGTCGAACGCAATGAATTCGTTGTCTTTGTTGACCAAATAAGGTACAGCCAAATCGGAGACAAAGCGCGAGTGGACGCGGTGATCCTTCAGAATGTCACACAGCTGCAAATTGGCCAGACCATTAAGTTCACTAATTACTAATCCTTCATTACGTAATTGCCCCTCTCCCTAATTCATTCATTCATTTATTAATTGCCCTCTAATTTGTCCCCGCCCCGCATTTGCGCTTGCCTCCGTCTGAGTGACCACTCCTTGTGCCAATGCGCGGTTTCGCACTGTTCCGTATGCCATTGCCGCGGGTTCGCCGATACGATGGCTTTCCCAATTCCTTTCGCCGTTCTGTTGCGCATCCTTCGACAAATCTTCCGCGAATCGCATGGCCATGGCCTCAGCGGAAAATGCGACGACAATCGAAAAGCATAGGGATTAGAAAAGGAGATGATGAATTCAAAATGATGGAACGAACGCATTGACAATAGCCACTGAATATAATGGTTCAACATTAATCAGTGGCACCCCTTTTCTATGATTAATCGCCCCCTCCTTCTGTCAATGGCACTTTCCCTCCCTTTTCTCCCAATGGCACTTTCCCTCCCTTTTCTCCCAATGGCACTTTCCCTCCCTTTTCTCCCAATGGCACTTTCCCTCCCTTTTCTCCCAATGGCACTTTCCCTCCCTTTTCTCCCAATGGCACTTTCCCTCCCTTTTTCACTTCCCCACTTTTTCCGCTGGGATGTGTCCGTGCAGCAAATCTTCCGTCATCCCTTCCTGAATTGTTCATTTCTTAATTGTGGATAAGCAGTTCCGTTTTGTCCCTACAATTGTCATTTGTGGCTGAGTGAGAAGCTCATGAGAGCCGAACATTGGCGAGTGATGCCCCGTGTGGGGATTATTGTGACGATGGAAACGGTAGCTGAACAAAGGGCCAAAATAAAATTTAATTAAAAAGAAAAAAACATTTGATTTGTTACCCAACGGCGATAAAATAATCCACCGATCGGTCGAGAATTTCGAAATCGTAATTGCTGAAGCAATTTTTAATTACGAAAAGAAATAAGTTAGAATTACAGGTTGTCGCCAAAACTTGATGGTGCAATTGTTAAGAAAATCTTTTTGTGTCGAATTTTGCGGCGGATTTCGGACAAAAATTTGCCGAAATTCGCCACAAAAATTGGCGAGTCGGGCCCACCGTTGGAACAATTTATCTGATAAAAATATTTTATCAAACATTTAAAATCAACTGACGTCAATTCCGTCCGCGTCGAAAGAGTTGGCCACCGCGCGGATTTGTTCGATCAGAGGGAACCGAGCCAAACCCAACGTGGCCAAGTGCCATTGTTCCGCGGTGCCAGTGAAAGAAATGACCCTTAGGGGGGAAATCCCGGGGAATTTGGCAAATAAAGCCTCTCAAATGCTCACAGAAATGGTTTGTTGTTCTGCTCCCATTCGTCATACATTTTGACAGCTCTCTCCAACCCTTTTGTGGGCATTGGCAATAAAATTCCCTAAGAAAAACGAAAATGCTTTCAAAATGATTGTCCAATTAATTGGAGAGGCTAACATTCATTTTGGCCGATGCCAACACCAAATGGGAACACCAATCGGGGCCGAATTGTGCAAAGTGAACTTGGCCGGTCACTTCTCTGTCCAAGTCGACCAAGCACAAGCGCATGCACGGCACTGACAATGCCAAAGTTTGGCCATTCCTTCCCCCTTTTTTCCCCCAATTTCACTTTTCCCATCGCTATCAATCGCTTTTGCCTCTCTTCGGCTTCCCATTTGGCATTTGAAATGCTTCGCCAAACTTCGATGAAGCGGAAATTTGCCGAGGGAACACGTGCCCTCGGGGTCATCAGCCTGTCAAAAACAATTATTATGTGATTGATTGATTGACAAGGCAATTAGCCAAGCTTACTTGGATACTGTAGAGGCCAATGCCTCCGAATTGGCGGTCACGAACCCAATTCAGTTTGTGCAAAAGTGAGGCTGTATTTGGTTGAACAATTAATGGCTTAATTGTGGTGTTTCCGTTTCTGACCATGGTTCGGCTCGTTGTTCGAGTACCATTCTTTATCCACTTTGTCCTCCCCATAAGTCACTGTCTCCGATGCGTTTTCGTAATTCATTTCCATTTTTCCTCGGAGGGCGCAAAACTGAGAAAGGCATTTGGAATTTGTCGTTGAACAGTTGACTTAGATCAGTTCAGTTCGGTTTTCGACATTTGCTTCACCTCTTGCAATGTCATTTGTCCGTTCCTTTTATCCGTTTGTTTTCCGTTTGTCCCTTTCGTCTCTCCGCCCTTTTTCTCCTCCGTCGTTTCCTCCGTTTTCCGTTCCGTCTGTTCTTCCGTATTCTCCGCTGTCATGCTCAACTTGTAACTGCGAGTCCACGCATTGAGTCCGATAACAATTTTACGACGAGAAACGCCGGCGGCAGCGAGGCGTTCTGAGAAATCAAACAACCGATCAAATCAATCTACAGATCAATTAATAGATAAATCTCAATGCATTGGCTGATCAATCAATCAGTAAATGGCCAATCAATCGATCGCCACCTGCACTATCGGCAAATCCGTCGCCGCGTGGCACTCGTGGCGAATGGTACAACGGATCGACGGGTACTGCTTGGACAGGACTCGGTTGTTCGACGGACTTTGTCTCATCCGCCCACAAATAAAACGTGTCAAAATTGGCGTTTAATTTGGCCATCCGTCGCCACACAAAACGTGTCCAATGCGAACTGACAAAAGAATGAATTAATTAATTCGCTTCCTTTTCCTCCGTCTCTTCTCTTCTCTTCCCCACCTTATTGACAAAACCGTGTCCAATTTCTTTTTTTTTGCCATTTTCGCGTCTTTTTTCACTTCCTCCGCCAAAGTTTCGACAAAATATTCGAAGCCGACACTTAGCAAAATCTCCGAGTCGAACTTCAAAACTTTAAAGGGAAATGAAATTTCACAAAAGTCCGTACAAATTCCGTTGAATCCGTATCGTCTGGCATGGAAAACAATCCGTTGCGATGCGTTGCGTGCCAATTCCGCATTTTGTAAGAAGCGCGCCCGAGGGGCCAAAAGATCAAAGGATTTCTTTCTTTCTTTCTCTCTTCCCCAGCTCTGTCTCTCTCTCTCTCTCTCTTCCTTCCCCTCTTTCTCTCTCTTTTTTCTCTGTTCCTCACGCCCTCTCTCTCTCATTTTTCTCACTCTCTCTTTGTCTCTCTTTCTCTCTGGCCCTCGCTCTTTCTTTTCATTTGCTTATCTTAACACCTTTTTTATTCCCAGCAGAATTTGTGGCCCGTTGCGCAACTGTTGCAGTCCGGTAATTAGTCGAAAATTGCCGAATGATGAGGAAGGGATCAAATCCTTTTGAGTTGGCAATTGAATGCGTCGGTCATCGACGACGGCGAAACCTAAAAAATGGGGAGATTAGCCTTCGCTGATCATTTTAGTCTTTGTACAGCAGCCAAATGCCTACCGTAGCGAATCAAACCTACCGTATACGATGTCTGAACAACTCAATTCATGGCTGAAGCTCAGGTCGACCGTTTGGTCAATCTTGGAATGAGTAATCACAACCAATTCCCCTTTGCCTCTTTTTCTCTCCTCTCTCCCTTTTCTCTCTCCCCTCCCCCTCCTCCCTTCATTCTCTCTAATCTCCTCACCCACACCCTCTCTCTCTCTTTTCCCCTCTCTCTCTATTTCTCTCTCTCTCTTCCCCTCCTCTCTCTCGCTCTCTCTCTATTTCTCTCCTCATCACACTCTCTCGTCCCTTTCTCTGTCTGTCCACCTGTGTCTCAAGTGGAACAAAAAAGCAGAAAAATGAGCATTTTCCGGAATGAAATTTGTCAACGTTTTCGTCGCCAAATTTGACTTCTTTTGCTGCGAATTTGCGTAATTTTTTTGGTTCAGCCGCAGAAAATGAGAAATAAATCAGAGAGAATAAAATTGGGAGGAAAAACATCGAAAAGAAAAATAAATAATTAAATAATTTAAAATATATTTAAAAGGAAATTTGTCATTGAAATAATATTAATAAAAAAAGAAAAGTTCCGAAGGATTTTCTTTTATCGCTTTTCAATTGTGACCATTGGCGGAGATTAAACATTCAATTTAAGTGGTGGGAAAAGAAAGTTTAATAATTTCAAAAAACGATAATGAAAAGAAAAAAAGGGAGACGAAAGCCTTTTAATGGATTTTTAAAAAAACTTAAATGATTTCGATTTTTCGTACAAAAAATTTAGAGTTAATTAAAATGTCGGCTTTTTTTGTGGCGAAATTCTCTTTTTTAATTAGAGAAACAAAAATAATTTACAAAATAGAGTTCAAAATCAACTCATTAGGCTCCTTTCACTCGTCCTTCAGCTCCCTTCGAATTTTTCCCAATTGTTTGGCCTTTTGTCTTTCGACTGATTTTTCGCCGACCGTTCGCAAATCGTAGGCCCATCCGATTTTCTCAAACAAATCGATGAATGCCTAAAATGAATGGCAAAGGTAAATAGTGCCAATTTTCTGTTGTTTGGTGCCTTGGTGAAGTTGAGCAGTGTTCGCATTTCGCTTGTCCGATAGTCCTGGGGGAATGTGTGGTGGTAATTGTGGCCGCCTTCGCCAACCGCCAAAAGAGTCGTCCACACGGACTCGGCGGAACTGATCGAAACGTCGTAGGGACGGTAGCCAAAACTGAAAGCACAGATCACCCCTGATCAGAAATGAAAAGCGTCCCTTTGTTATCAATTGAGGGATTGCCCTCATCAGTGACACTCCCGCCCCCTTTTGAGCTGAGTTTGTCCCCCGACTGATCAGTGATAATTGCCTGATCAGTGGGTGACTCTGATCAGCACTCACATGTGTGCCACACTGTTGATCAGCCAAGTCGCGTGAAGTGTGAAAGTGTAGCGAAACACTGCGGCGGTGTAAAAGGCGACGCTTGACGATTCATTCCACAACAAAACGGGGATTAGCTTAACGAAAAGCATGGAAAAAAGAAAAGTGAGGGGGGAATACCGTGGGCAACAGAAAACAGAAGAGAAGGACCAAAGGGAGGTAAAATCTGAAAATTGACAATTATTTTGCCGATTCATTTGGCCGACTTTCGTTGGAATGCCAACAAAGGGTCGGAAGTCAAATCGGACAAATCCAACGTGGACCCTTTGGCTTTGACTTGCGGGTGCTGCAATTAGCAAATGTTTGCCATTCATTCGCTGCTCGACCCACCTTTTTGACCAACAGCCAGCCCATGTGGGAGAAGAAGAAGCCCCGGTTGATATTGTGACTGAATGGCATTGACTGATCAATTAGTCAACCAATCAATTAGTTAATTGGTCCCACGGGTCAGCGTCGGTGTCCGTCCATTTGTGGTGGCATCGGTGGTCGCGCGACCATTCGATCACATCGTTTTGGAAGGCGACACAGTTCAGAACGACCAACAGAACACGAAGCGGGAAACGAGCCTTGTAAGACTGAGAAATGAGAAGGGAGCAGTCAATGGAAATGTTCGCTTTCGCTCGCCTTGTGCGACCAAAGGCGGTGGGCCCCCGCCGTAATGCCAACGCCCCCGGCGAACCATAGGAAAATGCCTAAAACATCGGAACAATGGGCGATTGATTGTGAAGGTTTTAATTTCCTTACACCATCCGATGGTGGCCCATTTGGCAGAAGAAATTAATTGGCACAAACCGACAAGGGCACCGAAATGGAGCAGCACAAAGAGAAGCACATTTCGCCAAACAATTTGAGTTTTGAATTGTCCCTAAAGGGCAATCGTTCGTTCGTTCGTTCCTTCGTTTGTCTTTGCCTTTTTCGCCTCCTCCCTCAATCGGACGGACTCTTCCAAATCGGCGGCCAAAAATTGCTGACGAATTACTTCAGGGACAATTTGCGAATGTTGCGAAGTGAGCGTAATTGTGGCCATAGTTTTGAATTTGCTGGTTTGGACGAATTTACTTGCAACTCCAATTTTAAAGCACTTCCAATGGGCGGAGTCGGCCACCGCCAAAAATTTCGTCCGTCCGTTCGGTGGCCCATTCTTTGCGGCCAAAATGTCCGCTCTCCCCACCGTTTCGAGCAGTTCATGTGCACATGAATCTCGTACCACTTTTCTCACATTTACCACCACCGTCGCTGGGCGTCCCCCCCCCCCCTCGGACGGTCGTTCCATGGTTCGCATTTCGTCCGTCCGTCCGTTGTTTGTCATCATTTTGCCCCCCCCCCCTTTTCGCTACAATACAGTGAATGAATGAGTGGCATTGCTGCTGCTGCTGCTGATAAGAGATCACTTCCACTCACTGTCACTTTCGTTGATCAGTCTTTGCTTTGCTTTTTGAATTCGCTTCCAAAAGAAAACATTTGCATTTTATTCTCTCATTTCAATAAAAAGACAAAAGCGGGGCCATTTGAGTCATTCGTTTGTCTTTTGTCCCTCCTTCCGACGGAGACGGCCCAGCCACGAAATGCCCGCTTTTTTAGCGGCCGAAGGGACCTTAACAAAAATTGAAAAAATAGTTTAATTTCAATATCAAAATATAAAATTATTTGTTCGTGAAACTAAAAATCGCACATTTTCAGCGACTTTTTTGGCGTTCTGTCCGATTGCCGTGGGCAGGCGACTTGCGCTCGAAGACCGACTTTCGGCAGGTCCAATTCGGCCTCTCGACTAACAATTTAATCTCATTTACAAAATCATTAATTGTCCCCACCCAATCCCTTTCTGCGCTTTGTCTTTCGTCCATTTGTCCCTTTGTCGACACTTTGTCCTGACACTTTGGTAACACTCCTCCAAAACTGTCCTGCATTATTTATTATTCGGGAATATTCTTTTTCATTTACACTTTTTGCCTTTGTTGGCGATTCGCTGCCGCGCCTCCGACTGAGCGGACGACGGGTCGAAGAAGTGGCGACGGAAAATCATAAAATCAGTGAGAGACAATTAATTAACAATTAATTAACGAAAGGGGGCGGGGACAGACCGCTCGCATTTGGCTGGGGAAGCCGAGAGAGAGCGGTCAAATTGAGTACGGAAGGCGGCGCGGCGGACGGAGGCCTTTGCCTTTGGGGAGGGCGAAGCGAATCAGAAGACGGCCCGATCAAAAGCAGCATAATTAATTAATGCAATTTGTTGTTTTTCACCCAATACCTTTTCCCGTTGTGGCGGAAGACATTCATAAAATGGGACGGATTTACTGAAACAATTTTTGTTGGCCGCGTTTTCCGCGGCAATTTGGGCAAATAAATGGGACGAAAATGCCATGTCGGGAAAAGCAAACAAATGAATTAAAATTGAGAAACATTTCAAAATGAGTAACCATTGGACGAATGAATGGAAAATTGGCGGGTGAGCGCGGGGCGTTGCGGGCGAAGCTAAGTCAAAACAATGAAAAAGCATAAAAATGGTCGGCATTTGCTAAATGCCACATGAGGAGAGTTTGGGAACGGCACTCGGCGGACGGCCATTGGCGCGCCGGAAGAGCAAAAAGGCGGCGGTGGCGACACATTGGCCTCCACCCGTGCCGACCAACCGCCGAAAATGGCACTCAAACGGCGAAACCTTGGCAAAATGTTTGCTTTGCTTCGCTTTTGAATTTGCGCTCACTTTGCCATTGGGCTGTGCAGCGGCGACTTTTGCTCATTTTGTTGCAATTGTTGGACACTATTCCGACGCATTTTTAGAGGTGAATTTTCGCACATTCCCTTCTGATTTTGGCAGGGGAAAGTGCCAAAAAATGAAAAATGATTTAAGGTGAGATTCGCCTCATAAAATGCGCAAAAATCAAAAAATCACTTTGATTCGCCTGTCTCTGCTGAGGACGGAGTGTCTCCGCAATTTGTGAGGGAAAAGAAAAGTCAACGCAAAAGGGCGGCACTGAATTTATTGGAAAATATTTCAGTTCAAAATGCCCGATTTTACCCAAATTGCTTTCCGTTTTGCCTTTGTCCGTTAATTCGCCTTGGAAAAAGTTTTTTAAGCATTTTATAAATTTATTTTGAATATTTATTATTTTTTTTTACTATTTGTGCCACTAATTCGTGCCAATGCTCGCGCGGATTTGAAAAGCCTCAAAAATTCCAATTCGATGTTCTGCTCATTTTCCTCCATCAGCACATCGAATCGATTCGTTACTGCTTTTTAAAATTAATTAATTTTCGTTGTTTTATTCGTTTTTTCTCATTTAATTTTTAAATTACCGTCCTCCGATTCGGCCCATTTCGTCCCTTTTTTGTCTCTATGCTGGCGGATTCGTTGCGCAATTAATTTGAATGGCAAATTCATTTGCTGTTGCAAATGCCCAAAATCCGTCTTAATTTGTCGGTTAATTAACTCTAATTAGTCTTCTGCTGCTGCTTCGTCTTTTGTTGTCACTTTGCACGATTAAACTTGCCATTTGTTCCGCCAACGATTGCCCGTGGAATGATTTCGGGCGACGGCTCAGCCGGCGATCGGAAGCATTGGCCATTAGCAGCAGAGGACACTGAAGGAAAGGCACAGCGAATGGTTGGCCAATTGGCCAACATTGGCACGGGTGCCGACCTTAACTCGCAGCCATTCGCAGTTCGTTTGGGCGAGCAGTGCTTGCGACTGCGACTGCAGCGCCTCCAATTCCAAGTTGAACAGTTCGGCATCCCTTTGTGGAAGAAGGCAATGGCATAAAGCAAACGGAAACCCGTTATTTAGTCCAAAAGCATCATTGTATTATTTATTTTTCCACTTTTCCGCCACTCTTTCGCGCATTTGGCCCAATTTTCGGACAATCCCCGCCGCAAAAGCGTAAAGTGCGTCGTATGAGCTGAGTAAATCGTGCAGTTGCGTCCTTCCGTCCGCGTCGCGCGGCCGCGCGTTCGCCTGCTTTTGAAGCAACGCGCAATTTTCATGTTGCAATCGTTCAATCTGAGAGAGAAAGGCAGAAGAGAATTGCAACTTATTTTATCTTTTGACAAATTTTTGCTTCTGCTGTGTTTTATTGCGTTTTGTCCGCTTTTCTTTTTGTTACGTTTTGTCTGTTTTTGCTCTTTTTGTTGCTTTTGTCCGCTTTTCCTTGCACACCTCGGCCATGCTCGCCCGCAGCGACTGGCGGTCGCAGCGTGAAGCGTTCAGTGCCATTTGCTGGTGCCGTTGGGCTTCGAGTCGCAGCGATTGCAATTGTCCACGAAAAGAGTTGCTCAATTGGTCCTCAAAGGCACAGCATATAAAAGCAGTGCCGAAAGTGTTTGTTTGGGAATGCCTTCAGTTCGCTGATCACTTTCTCCACCGATTTGGCCATTCGCACGCAATTCGCCCCCAGCGACGCGTCCAATCGCTTCTGTGCCCGCATTTGGTCGAGCTGAACAACCCATCCCAAATTGGCATTTGCCGTCTTTGTGCTTCACCTCCCGGCCCAATTTGTCTGCGCGTGCCTCGGCCATTGACAATTGGCCCGACTTTTCCCTCAGCTGTCCGATCAGTCGCGCGTTTCGCGCCCGCAGCAATTGCATTTCCAGGCAAAGCTCCTGCTCCAGTGAGCTGGTCCTGTCCTCCTTTCTCATTCCAATGCTTTTCCTTCTCCTTTTACCTTTCTTTCGTCTCCGCTTTTTTGCCGCTTTCCGTCCCTTCCCTTCTTTCGTTCGTCGTCCAATCGCTTTGAAATGGGCCGAGAAAACAGCTGCGCGGTCGGCCCTTCCGCTGCTTATTGGGGCCAATCCCTGCGCCGGCCAAAACACTTTCATTGGATTTGTGCCAATTCTTTAAATTCCATCTTCCCTTTAAACTCGGCATCCTTCCGTTGGCATTTTGCCATTTTCCTCCCCACCTTTAGCAGATTCGGCTCCGACTCCATTCGTCCGTCACCTAATTTTTGCCTTTGCCCCATTTTCAGTTTTGTGCCCATTTTGGCCATTTCTCCAGAAGAATATCCATCAACGAATATTGGAGAAACAGCCGGAGAATACGGTGGGGATGGCTGAAAGTGGATACTGTAGTCGCAAAATAAATGCGCGACAGACAAATGGCCGACAAATGACAAAGTATCAATTGTTTGGGTAATAAAAAATCAATTGAATATAAATAATTTTCTACCGATAAAATTATAATCAAAAATCTATTTTGGCTGATCAGTATTTTATAATCCCAGGGAATGTCAGTCGATTTGTGAGTTTTGGTATTTTAAATTTTCAAATAGAGTTGCGTACACGTACTTCATCGCCGAGGTACTGTAATTGTTGCGAATGACGACGATTTCCCCTCGAGACAAACATTCCAAGTTTACGATTTGGCCCTGAAAGAATCTTTCAAGTCTTCTTCTTGCTCGTCCTCTCCCCTAATTCTCTCTCTCCTCTCTTTTCTCTCTTTTCTCTCTCTCTCTCTTCTCTCTCTCTCCCCTCTCTCTCTCCCCTCTCTCTCTCTCTCTGTCCCTTTTCTCTTCCCCGGCGGTCACCGCTTGTCCCTGCCGTTCGTCGCGTTATTAAACTGTCCATCATATTTGAAAATGTGCCTATCACTCTGCCACTGCCTTCTGCCGACGAATTGGACGAGGGCGACGGTTTGCGTCGGCGAATGCCAAAAAGGTCCAAAATGGAGGAGCAACGAGAGACACTCATTGGCACGTCGGCCGAAGAGCGATTGGCATCATTTTGGGGGCGGCAGGCCAAAGTTGGCTCAACGGAAGAGCAGGCGGAGGAGGAGGAGCCGGCGGGGGAAGTGCCGCTGGTCACGGAAGCGGACAAGCACAACAACTTCATTTCAGCAGTGATTATTCAAATGAATTAGGCACTAATTGCCCGTGTTAATTGTGCAATTTACCTGTTTTCCCTGCTCCCCCGTCTTAGGCGGCTTTTGCATCTCCGCCCTCCGTGCCATGCCGCGTCGTGGCTTCAGCCCTTTGGGCGCTTCGTTTCTGCCGCCGCCTTCGGCGTGCCACCCAAAGGGTTCGCTTTGTCCGCCGCCGTTTCCGTCGCCCCCAAAATTCGAATTCGAATTTTTGTGAAGGGATTCTTAATCGAAATGATTACAATTAGATTTTGACAATAAAAACTTGCCTCCCAAAATTCTCTGTTTGTTTAGTGACGCGTCAGAAGACAAATCGGCCGAATAAGCACTCACTGTCAAAAGACTTCCGATTGATTTTTTGGGCATCGGCGGCGGCGAACTGAGCCGTTCCGTTTGCTGCGTTTGGGAGGTCGGACGTCCGAACATTTTGCACAACGGCGGACGATCGGAACCGCTGAACAAAGAACTGACAGCGGAGGAACAACTGGCGGAAGAACTCTAAAGAAGGGCAAAAAGTGATCAGAGAAAGAGAAAATATAAAAGTGATCAGAGAAATACAAAAGTGATCAGAAAGAATCATTTGAGAAAATAGGCAGCAGAAAGATTAATGGGCCAACAATTGCCTGAAGCGGGAAGCAGGAAAAGGCATTGCTGCCGCGGGGAGCATTTAGGAGCAAAGGACGCGGCAATGAGCTGACTCCGCGGGCATTTTTCGGCTGCGTTTGGTTTTCCTCCTAAAAATTGGGCCAAAAATTACAAATGAATCAGAAAAACTCAAAACATTAATTGAAACTGCTAATGACTGACTGTTTGTTGCACTTCGAATCGGCGACGGAGGCGCCGATTTTCTCGTCGCAATTTGCCAATTTCGCCGATTAATGTGCACAGAGTGTCTAACAAATTGCATGACGTGTTATTGTACTAATTAATTAGTGCCAATGGTCCAGTCAATCAGTTTCCTCCCCTAATTACCGAGCATTGTCGGCGCTTCGCTCGTCGCTTCGCCGCCGTCGCGCGACTTTTGCCCTTCGTCGTTTGAACTCGTCGCCGTCCCTGGGGAGTTATTAAAGTGCCTTCCCCTTTCCCTCTCTTCCCATTTCCCCCTTTTTCACCTTCGCCGCATTCCGTTCGCATCCCTTCGATTTCAGTCAAAAATTCGTCTTCTCGCGCTTCATAACTTTTTTGAATATTTATTAAATTAAGTCAATTCCGTTTTAATATTCATTTATTTCCCTCAAAACCTCGCAATTTTTGTCCGAAGAGATTGGCGCTCCTCCAAATTTCTTTCGTCATTCTCTGCCACAATTTCTCCCACCGTCGAATTATTTGTCATTTGTCCGCCGGCTTCTCCTATCGTACCCATTGCTATAATAAACTACTGTAATTATTCTACTCAAAAAATTAACAGAAATATTTCTGTTCCAAAAATTCAAATTTAATCGAAAGGAAAGAAAAAACGATGAAAGACGGACAAATGGAACAAATGGACGATGGAAAAGGCGGGGAAAACTTATTTTGTGTACCTTTTAGCATTTGGACCTTCTTTAAATGGTGGACAGATGACGCCGAAACGGCCAAATGACCTGCTGGACATTCCCCCGGGGCATTTGTCAGCAGAGGGAGGGAGGGACAAGCGAAGAAATGCCCCGGGGGAAGGGAATCCGAACCGACAAAATGCGAAAGGGAAATCCCTCCAAAACAGCAAATAATTCCCATTGGAAAGATGGCAAATCGAAATGACAAAAGGAAAGGCAATCGAATGTTTTCCTTTATCACAAACATTATCAACTTTATCAATTTGAGTGTATTTTTAATTAAATTAATTTAATTAATCAAGCAAACCAAAGGCACAAGTGCTCCTATTAAGTAATGGAGCGAGAAAAGAAATTTCAAATACTCCGAATTTTAAAATGAATTCCTTCGTGGTTGGTCACCGAAGAAAAGCACATGATTTTTAATCTAATTATTAGATATTTATTCAAAAAAAGTTACTTAATATGTGTATGTATGTAAAATTAATTTTTGCTAATTTCAATGAAGCAACAGATAAAATTTGTTAGCCATTAATAACTTTTTAATTTAATTGTAATTGCAATTTTTCTAAATATTATTTAACTTTATTTAATCTAATAATTAGAATAAAATCGTGCAGAAATCAATTGCTTGGTTTTTGCACTTTTTGTCGGTCGATTAAAGCACCAAGAAAAAGAAGCTTTTCCCAGCAAAGTCAAAGCTAATGAATCTTTTGTAATTTTAAAGCATTCATTTTCTTAAGTAATTCCTCCTCCGATTGTTTTGTTTTTGTTTTTTCTTTACTTTTCCTTTTTTGACCATTCTTTGAAATTCATTCGCTTTTTCTCTTTTCCTTAGCTTCACACCTTTCCTTCCTTCCTCCGTTTGTTTTTTTTCTTCGTCCGTCTCGTGACTTTCTTCCAAAGATAGAATTTGTGGCATAATATTTTTCACAATCACCTCAACTAATGTTCTTTTCCCCACGGAGAAACTCTCTCCGATTAGCAAAGTTTGGCCATTGTTTCGGCACATTTCGCCAACTGATTTTCCATTGCTTAATTGCGTTTTTCCCTCCATGTGTTTATTGATCGGACTTCGACTGATCAAATCGTCCGTCCGAAAGATTCTCCGATCAGTCAGCCGATTAATGTCCGAATGAATGCACAGCTGTCCTAAACAAAACATCGCTTCGCTTCCGTTCGCTTGGCCATTCATTCATCAATCGTTCTTCTTTGGCTGATCACTCACAATTCAATCTTTTGATCATTTGTCCATTTGATCATTTGTCCATTTGATCATTTGTCCATTTGATCATTTGTCCATTTCTTAATTCGTTTTTTCTTTGGCTTTTTTAGTATTTTCTTTCCAAATTAAATAATGTTGCAAATTTTGCTGCTGCCAAATTGCCAAATGTTTCTTGCTTTTTCCTTTTGCCATATTCCCCCTAAAATTTTCTTTTTCGTTTGTCTTTTTCGCCGCACATTTCCAAACTTTCCACTGACAAATGAGTCTTCCACCTCCGATCCCTCCCCTTTGTCACTTTTGAATCTTCGTAATTCGACTCATCCCCCCTTTCCCCCGCCCCCTTTTTCCGCTTTTGTTTGATGCCCCCCCCCGTTTTATTCACCATTTTGTGTTTCCTTTCTTTTATTATTTTTCCCGCAACATTAAATCAGTCAAATAGATAAAGCAAAATAATTTTTGATCAAATGGTGAACAGTGAATTACTTCAAAAGCATGCGCAACAGCTGAAAGTTGGCAAGCCGGCGGCAACGGATTATTACAAAGAGTGGGCAAAAAGGGGGGGGGACTTAGAGGGGCAATTACTATTAGGGAATAATTAATGGAAACTAGCAAATTATTATTGAAACTGATGAGTGAACGGTGGCATGTGTAGGTTGTCAGTCAGTGCCTTTCAGGCTTTTCTCAGCGCATTCGGACGTTGCCGAGGCCTACGGGGGCATTGACCCTGACGCGGTCGGACGGTCCCAGCGGTATGTGATGTTGGGCATCAACGAATTGCAAGTCGGAAATGCACATCCGATACAATGTGTTGACCTTCGTTTGTCCATTTGAAGGCTTTCGTCCAAATGCCCTCCAATTTGGCCGACGATCGCTCGTGGCGCTCGGCACTGTCCAATTTTAAAGAGCATTACAGCGACGCGGACGTTCCCCTTAAATATTTTGACGTAATGAAACGAAATTTATTGGACGGTCAGATGATCACCATTTGTTTGGCCTTCGATCAGTTTAAAACGGCACTTATTTTTGGCACTTTCAGAAGACAAAAGACGCCTTTTTGACGGTGCTGCAAAAACACGCGGGGGGACTAAACGCGGAACAGAAGAAAAATTGGGAGGAACTGCTGGGGAAGGCGAACGCGGACATGTGAAAATGAAAAACAAACAAAAGGAAATTAATTTGTAAATTTAGGAAAAAGTGGGGATGGTACTGAAATGGGAAGAGAGAGGAGAAGCGAATTGTGGCAAAACCATGCCGAAAAAGCAGCACTTCTCATCAATTTGTGTACCCACTCTACCGTACACTTTCAAATACCGTAACCCCCGCCATTCGCAGCCAAAGAAAAAAGAAAAAATGACCAAAGATCAAAGAGATTTTAAGGCAAAAAATTTGGTCGTTTCATTATTTTATTTTTATCTGATGAAAAAATGAATAAACTCAAGTCAACATTTAAATTAAGCATCGTTAATTTGTTAACTCTCCGGGGAATTTTCGCTTTTGTTTTTAAAATTAAATGCCAATTCGTTTTTGAAATGCCAAATTGTCCGTCGTTGGCCAAACAATTAAAATTTGTTTGCCATTTCCTCCCATTAATTTTGCATTTTTTTCTTCCCCTTTTACAATTAAAATGCTTAATTGAATTTTACTTTATTATTATTCAACCCCTAAAAGGATAATCAATGGCATTTTCCATAGCATATTAATCGTTTCTCTCTCTCTGTCCCTTTTTCCATTTTTTTCCATTTTAATTTTCTCTCAAATTGCCCCCCCCCCGAGGGTCGCTTCAACTGATTGACTTCGTCGCCCTTTCCCATCGCTCGTTTTTTGTCCCAAATTCACTTTGACACTCCTTTGACCGACCCCCCGTCGAATGTTCAAAATTGGATTTTTTCTTGCGTACACCAAATCGCTTAGCATTTGCTTAGAAAAAGCCTTCGACAATTCCCTCGGCACTCATCCGTCGCTTAAAATGCCAACCCCCGCGCCCGACAGCGGCGCCCTTTGTTTTGTCCGCCTAAATTCAATTGCCTCGCCCACAATCTCTGCCGAATTTGGCCAATTCCATGGGATGGAAGCCTTTAAGAAGTGGGAATTTCGTGTCAAAATGATAAGAAAACCACTCAAAAATCACCCAATAAATAAAATAATTGCTCTGATTTAAATCGGTGGCCGATAATTAAGGCGAGAGAAATGCCAATGAGAAAATGGTGCCAAAAAGAGAAGCAAAAAGAGCATAGGCATTTGGTAATTTGGTGAGGTAACGAACGAAGTGAATGTAATTAATGATGCCAATTTGGTAATGGAAAATGTCCAATTTAATTATTAAAGTTACATTTTTAAAATTTTTTTTAAATTAAAATAAACGCTTTTTGAATGACTTTTTAAAATTAATTTTTTTTTGCAATTTATCGTTATAAAAGCAATTTAATGGGCAACAAACAAATGGCCAATGCAAACACTGCGACACGCGCTTTTTCGACGCAATCACCGCCAACGGCAAAAAAAGTGGCGAATCACCGGTTAAACAGGCAAATGATCAAAATGGATAAGCAATTAGAAAACAAAGAATCGAAAATAAGAAAATTAAATTTCAGACGCCGTTCCGACTTTCAGCAAAACAGCAAAAGAAGCGCAGAACAAACGAAGGGGGGTAAGAACAAACATTGGCAAAAAGAGAAAATAAACCAATTAGAAGACTAATTACATAATTATTTCAAAAAAATTAATTCCGATAATATTTTATTTATTGCATTCTGTTGAGATCGGCATAACAATAACATTGGCACCCCATCGAATGGAAGTGGCGATTTGCCAATGAATTCGGCGGCGGAAAGGGCCCGGCAGCGTAAAATAATTCATTCATATTAATAAACTTATTTAATTTATTTGTTCGCTTTTAAGGCAGACGGTGCAGCAGCGCGGCGTTAGTCGCAGCGCGAAACGGCGCAATTCAAAGGCCAAAACGAATGACTCCGCGCCAATGCCATTTGGTGGGCATTTGGAAATGAAGCTTTACTTTTAAATTTGAGGTAATCAAATCGTGGAGCAAAAAGTCACCAAAGAATCGAATGGCCAAAGACATTTTTGAAGGTAAAAAGAAAAACAAATTAATAAATTCTATTGAATTTAAGCGATTTTTGTGGAAGCCGAAGAGTTAAAAGCGACCTTCGGAATTGAGAAGGGATCGAATGGCAAAAGGCTGAGAATGGAGCCAAATTTTGTGGCACATACGAATATGTACTGTAAAAGAATGGAAAGTGATTAAATTTTATTGTTTTATATTTTGTTTTATTCATCAAACCGTTCTTTTATTGGCACTTTCTTTTTTAAGGTTTGCCGACACTTTGGACTTTGTAATTCGCAATTTGGACGATCTTTCGTTGGTCACCGAAAACGCAGAACAATTGGGAAGGTAATAAGAGAATGAAAGAAAGAAGTGGGCATTTTGTCTTTTTTGTTGAAGAGTGTGCGATTGTTCGTCCTGCTGATGTTGTTTTGTGTTCACTCCTTCGCTTTGTCTGCCCAACCGGACATAATGCGCAATCCTTCTTCCCACCTCTCCATTTTATATCCTTTCCATGCCCTGCCCATCCTCCCAAAGTTTTACTGTTCTCCGTCACCATCAATTCGATTCATTCGATTTCGCTGTCCATCCACTCACAAAAAATTCCCTTCCTCCATAGCCCCAAAGTGCTTTTGTCTGACCATGCGTCGCCTGTACCGAATTTACTTCGCGAGGAGAGAGTCCCCTGCAAGGGGAGAAAAAGGGGTTGTGTAGCCTAACCGAAAAGATGTTTCTAATGCTTTTTTCAGCCGCTTCAATGGGAATGAGTAATTGCCATTCCATTAGCGGATCAGTTCATATACATATAAGCATATGGATTTCTGATTCGTGTTCAACGATGCTAAAAACTCTCTAGGTGTTTTATGAGATAATTTTTGAAATTTTTCAATGAGAGGGGAGCGGGAAACTACTGTATTACCGAATTTGTCCTCTTTCTGATAGACACCATTATTGTAAAAAAAAAGTTTGCTCTCTTGTATTTATAGATTCCCGAGTCTTAGCTTTCGTTTGATACCAAGAATGTGACCTTGACCAAATAAGAAAAAGTTAAGGCTTAAAAATTGAAGATGATCTTGATAGGACGCTTAAAAGTCAATTGGGTGCCTAAAATGCGAGCCTACATTTTTTCCTGGCTTTTCGGCGCCATATCCCATCACTTTTTATGCCTGCATAAATCGTTTAGTTTTGACAGTAATGCGGGACATATATAGGGCTTTGCTTAATTGACATTCTTCATTTATTTTATTTTGTAGATTTGCATTCTCTGCCATTTAATTTTGTTTAATTGTGGTCTCTCTTTTCGAACTTTGATTTTTAGGATTTTTGCAATTCTAATAAATCATTATATGGCTTTTGCTGGCGATCAGATTGAAGAATTACGGGAACACTACCCCACGGTATACTCTATAACCTCCTTTGTTTCTTCCTTACCTAATTTTATTGTTTTAGCTTCTGCAAAATGGAGGAAGTGGTTTCATTTCTTCCACCGAAGTCCAAGGGGCGCTGAAACTGTTGGGTATTGACCTTCCTGGGTACCAGGTCGACTTTGGACTCAGTCATTCGTTGCTTAATGCCATAAGTAACTTTTGTTTTAAGATTCGTGAACTTTTATCGCGTCATGGCGACCCAAAACATTTGAATTGTTCTGAATTCGAAGCCATTTACATGGACTTGGACACTCAGCGAAATGCGGAGACGGCGCGATGGAAAAAGCGCATTGGCAGTGTTACAGGCGCTTACCAAGTGCAGGGCATTGCGGAGCATGGGGCTGAGGAAATTGTACACACCATCAGAGTGGAGGTGGGACAAAAGCGAATATGAGACGGAGGATGGGAAGGACACCCCCATTTCGAAAATTTCGGCAATTCAGAATCGCCATTTGGTGTTTTTTGAAGGGTACAGGCCGAGAGCAGAATATCATTTGTTATAGGAAGAGGTCGCATTTGCCAATTGGATAAACAGCAGTTTGTCAGAGGACCAACACCTGAAGGGACTTCTCCCGCTGAAAGGTGGCGACCTTTACGGGAAAGTAAAGGACGGACTGATCATTTGGCAAGTGAAACTGCCAAACTACTGACCAAACATTGGATACTAACTATTTCAGTAAAATGATCAATTTGGCTGTTCCGGAGACCATTGATGAGCGTGCATTGAACACGAGTGTGTTGAACACGTACACCAGGCTTGAGAACCTCACATTGGCGTTGAATTCCGCTCGTGCCATTGGTTGTGCCATCGTCAACATTGATGCGGATGACTTGGCCAAGGGGAAGCCTCATTTGGTGCTCGGTTTGCTTTGGCAAATCATCCGAGTAATGATTTCTTTCGACCATTAAATCGACACTTTTGTGCCTTAGATTGGACTCTTCCGGGGAGGAAAGGGAGCAAGAGAGAGAGGAAATGGAGGAGAGTGAGGAAGAGAAAGAGAGAGAAAAAAAAATGAGGAGGAGGGAAGAGAGAGAGAAAGAGAGCTAAAATGAATGAAAACGATCAAAGCGTCACTTTTCAGAAGGCACGCCGCTTTTCCGGTGGAAGGAGGATTCAAAACAGAATATTGGAACATGTTCACGGAATGCATTTGTGAAGGTAAGGAGCAATGGCAGGGCTGGCAGATGAAAATTCCAAAAGAAAAAAAACCGAAAATGAATTGATAAAATCGAACAAATGTTTCACCACCTCCCTCTAGGTTATTAGCTAATTTTTCCGATTTAATGCCATTTTTGGGTTTTCGTTTACCTTGAAAATACCGATTTGATTATGTAAACGTTTATTGAATATGCAAATTGTTGGTATTGAAAGTGGGGAACCGAAAAAAGGGGAAGCGGTAACATTTCTCATAATTTATTAATTCTTTTGAGGCATTTGTGGTGCCGAAGAAGACAAAGAGTCGTCCATTGCCTGGCGTTTGCTCATTCAGACAATTGTCTATTACATGAAGTAAAGTTTTAATTACCCAACAGCCGGGGAAGGTGTAAAAGGACCTTTTCGTTCTTCAATTTATTTCCGATTATTTTGGACTTAAATTATTAAATTTAGAAAATGGACGAATAACTGCAATTTTAACCAAATAGCATAGAAATAAGCTCCAAATGCCATATGAAACATCATAATTAGGGTTATAAATTATATGGACTAAAAAACACAAAATATGGACATAAAATATGGACTAAAAAAGCCCGAAATATGGACTAAAAAGCTCAAGTGGCCAAAAATGGACCAAAATATGGACTAAAACTGTCAAAAATGGATTTAACATTAAAAATGACAATTGTTATTAAACTCTAGCTTCATAATTTCAATCCAATACATATCAAAAATTTTGGGTAATAATCTCATTTTGTTGTCAGCTTGAGTCCGGGGTTCGTAATTAGTCAAATCTATGGTCAGATTATGATCAACACCCTCGAAAACCCACCGAATAGTAATTTTGGACCAAAATATAAAAGTTAAATTAGGCACCACAATTCTGCACCATTGCTAGCAATTGTATTAACATGGTTCTTTTAAAGAAAATGGCTTATAATTATCCATAAAGAAAGACAAACTAAAAATTTTCTGAAAATTTTTGGAGATTTTTCAACTCTGGCGCCAAAAAAGCCATTTTATATAGGGCGCCAAAATGGCCGCGCCAAAAAAGCTCGCGCCAAAAAAACCTCGCGCCAAAATACCCGCGCTAAAGTGGCTGCGCCAAAATGGCCGCGCCAAAATGGGCGGTTCCCCTTTTTTAGGGTTGTATTCTTTTAATTTTAAAAAAATTGATCATTAGGGGTGTATTTTTCGCTTTTTTTGCATTTTTCTTATGAAATTTTCCAATAAATGGCCAAAATATGGACTAAAAACGCAAAAATGGCAAAATATGGATTTATTCCCGAAAACCCCCAAAATATGGATTTATATGGACTAAAAAATCCATATAATTTATAACCCTAATCATAATTTAACTACTTACAATTAGCATTATTTGATTTAAAGCAAATTAACATGAAAACTTAAGGTCTAGCTTTTTCATGTTTCTTAGCTCGTCTATATTAGCAAAAACTAAGGCTTGGCTATGATCGAGAAGCATTGCGTATCCAACGGCACTGTTCCTTTCGCCGTTCGGTCCCGCCACTTGTGGCACCGCGCGAAATGCCGGAGGCGACTGAAAATAATGCTGATTTGGCAAACGATGGCCAGAGAAACGCAACGCCACATCAGTCAATTAGCACAGCGATGGGACAATTGGAAGGGAAAGAGCGAAGACAGTGCCATGAAAACAATTCAATTTGACAAAGCATTTTAGCATTTATCCTTTTTATTATTATTATTATATTCTATCCTAAATTATAGTCCAGAATTTATTCCCAAAAATGACTGATTTCTACCGTATTACAAGGGAAAATGATCAAAAATTGATCTTTTTTATGGTTGTCAATTTTGACATCCTATGCTGTTCTGTGGGAATAAGTCGTAGCCACATCATTCAAAAGGCAATTCGGTAGAGAATTTTGTCCACTTTCTGCTAGGCCTACTCAAAATTTCAAGAAAAATTTTCACAACTCCCTAGACTTTTTTTCAAAAATTCTCTATTTTCATTATATTTTGAGGTGTCCTCAACATCAGCAGGGAGTGAAGTGATCTGATCATGTTGTTCCAAAAGACTTTTTTGATCAGTATCAAAAGTTAGCTTACAAATTAGCAGGGATTTTTTCTGATTTTTTTCTATACATAAAATTTGAATTACTGTAGAATAAACGTTTTGTCCCAATTCTTTTTGCACCTCTCAAAACAGGGTGCGGTTGGTTTAGCCAATTCTTACAAGGCGTTACTTTTACTTCCAGACTCTTCGCAAATAATAGCCCATCTTTAAAGATTTCATCTAACTATACTAATTCGATGGTGTGGTTTTTTTGAATTAAGTTTATTTTTTGACGCGAAAACCTTTAAAATTAAAGAAGAAAATGTATGAAAGAAATTTTAAAAATAAACAAATTTATGTATTGTTTCCGTCTGTATTTTCTTTTTTATCATTATTTTTAAAACTTTTTAAATAATTAAAAATTCCTTTAAAATATGCTTTTATTGAGTATATAAGGATATGTGACTGTGTGACAAAGACACCGAGAGAGAGAGCGAGAGAGAAGGAAGAGAGAGGTTTAATTTTGGCGAGAGGGGGAGACGACCCTGGCGCCGAAACGGCGGCGCCGAAACGATACAGACTCGTACCTATTTTATGTTTTTATTGCATTTTTAGTTTCATAGAGAGAGAGAGAGAAACATAGAGTGAGAGAGACAGTGAGAGAGAGAGAGAGAAACATAGAGTGAGAGAGACAGTGAGAGATAGAGAGAGAGAGAGAGACATGAAAGTGTAAGAGAGAGAAGGAAAGAGATAGAGAGAGGTAAACAAAAAATTGAGAGAGACAGAAAATAAGAAAAGAAGAGAGAGAAAGGAGAGAAAAAATTTATATTGACAGATAAATAATGAGAGAAAGATGTGGAAAACAGAGAGCCAGATGTGAGCGAGGACGGTCTACGTCAGTTGTGCGCCAGCATGTTTTTGGACTATAACTTTTTTCTTTGTCAACCAAATCCAACATTGTTGGTATCATGCGAAATCTCTTAATATGCTCTATTAACCTGCAAAATCACAAAAAATTTCGTCAATTTTGAACAAGTTTATGACCAAAAAGGTTGGAAAATCTGGTTTTTTGAATTCTTCTGGCCATATTTTTTTTGAACCTTAATGAAAGTTTTAAAAATTTTGCTACTAATAGAGGAAACTTAGGGTTTTTGAATGATACCAACATTGTTGAATTTGGTTAACAAAGAAAAAAGTTATAGCTGAAGAGAGGGGAAAGGAGGTAGAGACAAGAGAGAGAAAGGAGAGATACAGAAAGAGATGAGAGGATGGGAAAGAGAGTGAAAGAAAAGGACAGAAGAAAAGAGATAAAGAGGCAAACAAAGAGAGAGAAAGGAGGAAAGGTGAGAGAGTGTGAATGAAAAAAAGAGAGAACAGAGGGAGATGAGATGGAGAGAACGAGAGCGAGAGCGAAAAGGAACAAAAGAGAGAGAGAACTAAATCGAGAGATGAGAGAGAGAGAAGAGAGAAGAGAGAGATAAAAAGAGAGCAGCCTTATAAGTGAGAGAGACGAGAATGTGAAAAAGAGGGAGAGGGAGGGGAGAGAGGAGAAAGGGAGAGAGACAAATAAAGAGCTAAAGGAAGAAAAGAGTGAGAAGAGAGAGAGAGAGAGAAGCAAAGAGAGAGGAGAGACAAACTGAGAGAGAGGAGAGAGAAAGAGAGAAAAAACGAAAGATACAAAAATAAGTAGAGCGCAGGAAAGGGAGAGGAGAAAGAGAGAAGGTACTAAAATTGTTCCCTAGCAAGAGTCTTTTTCGTGCAATTTTGAATTTTAGCGCGTAAAAAATAATGTAAATACGCTATTTGGCGAAATGAAAAATAAAGCGAGAAAGATAGCGATAGAGCAGAGTGAAAAGAGAGAATAAGATAATTTCAAAAAAAAATTTTAGTTAAAAAATTCCAAAAAAACTAGTTGTGTACCTAACTAATTTTGAAAAATAGATTTTTAGGGGCTGGCAGCACATATGAAAAGTGATCAGGGGCCCAAATACCCCAAGGAAAGAATTTAAAAGGGTGTCTGTCCACTCTGATTTTTAATAAAATTCAAAACAGGGTACTTGTGGGTTTTGCTACCCTCTACCCCCCCCCCCATAAAAATATTTCATGGTCCCGACAAAGCAATGCACTTTTCTAGGGTACTTTTAGACGCTGATCAAGAATCTAATGTCTAGCGCCACTATCATTTATTAATTAATACATTCAGATATTTTATAATCTATTAATTTTATACATTTCTTATATGGAATCCATCGCTAATTCTCCTCAAATTTTCCATCAAAAACACACCCAAGTGACCAAATTCTTTGTTTCCGCGCACTCAGCCGACAACAATCCAAAAACAGCAGGTCCCTTCCCTATTCGTGTTGTGATTCGACGAGAAAAACGATGCCACAGCGATGTGCCATCGCCGCCCACTGATTTTAGGACTCTTTTTGATAGAAATGCAAACGCTAATCGCTTGCCGAGTGAGGAGAGGGCATCTCTTTTGGATGGTCCTTTGAAGCATTTGGCCGATTTCGACTCCACCATTCCCACTTCGGCACATTCGACGTCCACAATGACAAACAGTGACCCGAGTTTGGCCACTTCCGCTTTTCTGACTACGAATTTCGACTCAACAATGGACCCGCTGTTTTCTCCTCCCCCGGCACCGATTGTGCCAGTTTTAACGGCAGAGGAGGGCAACACATTAATGAGTGCGGGCGACTCAAATGACCCACCGGAACTGCGCCATTGGGCCAACATCGGAGAAACAAAGTGGGGGGATGATGAATGGAGATGGAATAACGACCGATTTAAGTGCCTTCCATTTCTTGCATCAGCTGGAGAATGAGTTGAGGAGGTCGCCTCCCCGTTCGCTTCTTTCGCCTGACAATTTCACTCCTCGTCCGTCTGATAGCAATTGGTTTGACTGTACACATTTCAATATTCATTCTCTTGAAAATTGCCTCGTTTACAGCCATCAGCCTAAACATTTGTCAACTCAAAAGAAAACAAATGTCAAACGGAGGGACCGTCGCCGTTCGTCCGCTTTTGTGCCGTCCGCTCGTTCCAAAGAAGAATTGGAGAGTTTGCTCAATGGCAACATCGACCCGAACAAACCGGTGGAAATGGGGGAAAAGGCGAAATAACGGACACAGAGAGTTAGTTGGAAAGATGAACAAAACAATGCCTGTTCAGGTGCGCAATGTGTTGGTTGAGGCGGGCATTGGGGCGGAGTTTGGACTTCGTCTAAAGTCATCTTCGACTCTTCCGACGCTATTCGAGCGAAATTTTGTGCCGGCAATTGAAGTGCCAAAGTGCCGGGGAAACATAAGCAAAGGACGGAGGTCGATGGAATTGGCAAAAGCAATGGGACAGGAGGAGGGGGAGCGATCAGGGTTCGAATCTCATTGGACCAATTTAGAGCTTCTTTTAATTCATTTATTTGAAAGGCTCCGTCCACTGTCCCACCCTTCTGCCGCCACAATTCCCATTTATTTCACTCCCGCTGAATTACCAACAAATCATTTGCCCGTTTTTACTAATAAGCCACCCAGCGACAAAAGGTAAAAATAAAATTTCTTTATTTTTTAAAAATACAACCGCTTCAAAATTTGCCTCTCTCAAATTAAAGATTTACCTGGTCCTGACACTTTCAGTTGTGTGCCAAGCTCTACTCATCTGCTAAACAATTTGGGACCTTCCTCATCGATGGAAGAACAGCGGACAAAGCGAAAGAATCGGACGGAAAGTGTTCAAAAGATGGACCAGCCAATGTTGAGCTCGCAACTGTTCACACAGAAGATCCCTTGTTCTTACAAAGGATGTCAGGTGACCCAATTAATCGGGTGAATTTGGAGTCAAATGAATTTTCATTTCAGAAAACATTTGTGAAACAAAGCGCAATGCGAAAGCACTTGCAAATCCATGGGCCCCGTCAGCACATTTGCCAACAGTGTTCACGCTCATTCATTGAGCGTTCCAAATTGAAGCGCCATTTGTTGGTCCATTCGGGCGAGAAACGTTTCGTTTGTGACTTTGAGGTGACTGACCAGTGGGGTTGTAAAAAAGGATTCCTTTTAGGACTGTGGAAAGCGTTTCTCGTTGGACTTCAATCTTAGGACGCACATTCGCACGGTGCACACCGGCGAACGCCCTTTTCAGTGTCCATTCTGTCATAAACAATTCGCACAATCCGCCAATTTGCGCATCCATCGACGTTCTCACAACTGTCGTCCCACGGTGGACGGAGGAAAGGAGAAACAGAAAAATGGAGCAAATCGGCAAAAAGTCACGTCGTGCTGACAGTGGAAGACGCAACTGGGCAATATTGGAAAATGAGCAATTAATAGGTGTTTTACACATTTACATTTCATATATTTACTTGCAATTTTTTATCGGTATTTAAAGTAATAAATGCTAAAAGAATAAGATATGCACTGGCTGATTGGTTCAAGTCGCTTTTATGCGTCCCATGACCAAGCAAGAAATAAGTTATGGCCTTAGAAACTGGGTATGGTCATTCATGGGACGCATAAAAACGACTAGAACCGGCTGATTTTCTGAGAAGGTGTAAATCAAAAATGTTCAGAATTATGAGATGTCTCATGTGCAATTTTGTCACTGTGGTGATTTTGTCATTCCACAACACTTTGTTCTCTCCTCCGTCCCTCTGCTCCAACATCTAATTTTGTTAAATGTTGATGTGTTCCATGAGATGGCGAATTGACCGCCCATTCTTGGACAGTGGCTGAAAAACAAAGAAGATTTGGACGTCTGACAAAAATAAACCCGAGCCGAAGAATTGGAAGAGAATCCCCGTGCTGAAAAGAATTGCCGCCATTCCCAGAAAGGAAAATTGCCACGCGGCCTTGGTCCCATTAGCCACGACAATTCCAATGCCGTAAGGCGAGACAACGGAGGCAATCTGTCCAAGAAGACGCGAAAATGATGCAATGGACGAAGTGTAGCGAGGGGCAATGCAAACCTTAAGGGGATGAGAAAGTCAAACGGAAATTTTATTTGGTTTGGTCGCGTTTAGTTGATTCAGTCTTGGGCCGGTAATTCATGATTATGCCATCTCCATCTTGTTTTTCGAACCACGGAGGTGTTGTATCCGGGGATAAAGCCAGAACTGATGCCAATTGCACACACGGCTAATGAGATGGCCAAATAGGGCGTCCGACAGTCACACAACGACAACAACACAAAACAAAGGCCGGAACCGAAGCTGGCGATGAGATTAAACAGTTTGGTGACTGATGTGGATGACATCAGACGACGGTCCTTGAAGAACGGTCAATTTGATGAAACAAATGCGGATTTCCCACAAATTTGTTACCTTTAGCCAATCAGCAATAGCGGCAAACAAAATCTTAGTGAACAGTTGAACAATGAAAGGAAGTGCCGACATCAGCCCATTCTGATTGTGAGTCAGCCGTTTTAAAGTGAATAAAATGAGAAAAACCAACTGAAGTCAAATCCATGCCAAGGACATTGTGATAATACGTCGGCAAATACACCACAATGCCAACATTCATAAAGTTTTGGCCTCAAATTATTAATAAAACACAATTAATTCATCCAACTGTATTATGTAAACTCACTGAACGAGCTGAACCCGGTGGACCAAACGACCATTGAACATAGAATGCGACGCCATGGCACTTCGTTTGGACTTATCTGAACAAGAGAAAATTAAAAAAGTAAATGAAGTCCACAAACAGTCGGACTTTTTGGGAAACGTTAGCATGTCCTCCATTCAATTCGATGAGTCGAAGTTCGTCGGACCGAATGTATTTGGACTGGGAGGGATAATCACGAACCAAAAGCATCCAAACAGCACAAAAAGCGACGCCAATTAGCCCTTAAAATGAAATGATTAGACCAGGAACGGTCCCAGGAACTTGCTTTAGAGGAGGTACCACCGCCCTAAGCGACGACCTTTTTTCTGCTTTTGTACCTTTTTTTTTTGTTGCGGTTTTATGTATTTTTGGAAAAAATATCGATTTGTTTAGAAATTTGTTTAAGGGACGTCTTGGAAAGCGTAAGTAAAATAGGAAATGTTGGTCAGAAATAACCCCTTAGGGGTTGAATCGAAGAAATACGGCAGTTAAAAGGCAGTACCATAAATGTAAAAAGAAGCCGTCCATCCGCCGATCCATCGGACGACACAAAGTTCAGCAGTTACAAACATTGCGAGCACAACGGAAATTTGATTGCCGGTCGTCGAAATTGCAATTGCTGAAAAAAAGTTACAAGAAAACCCTTGATAAGTTAAGTTACCCGTGCTTTTTTCGGACAAAGGGAACCAATGGGCAATGAGCACATTGACACACGGCACCAAAATGCCCAAAAACAAAGAAAGTGATACAAAAGAGAAATAATGCCGATGATTTATTTACTTGGCCACAACCCATCAGAAAACGGACGACGATCAAAGCGACGGAGCCCAAATGTCGAACAACGAAAGGGGTGAAAAAAGTGCCTTAATCGGACAGAAATGACGCATGAAAAGTATCCTTTAGACATGAATTCATAGCTCGAATAATGTAAAAACGGACCAAAAACGTTGAGTAATGCACCGTAAAAGACCAAATGAGCGGGGCCCAACCAATCGCACAAAAAACTGCCGGGCAAAATGATCAGCAAACCGCCAAGGTAAAAGGAAGTGAATATCAGCGACTGCATCTTTTTGCTGATAATCAAGTCACCGCCTTCAAACTAAAAAATATTTATCCACTCGAAGAAATAAATAATTAAAATTCACGATTTTGGGGTCCCCCAATTTCGTTCCGTTTGTCAGTTCTGTCAAATGCGCGCATTCGGCCAAATGCACCGGCGAAGGGAAAGAAAACGAAGCATTTCCAAAGATGGCATTAGAATGATCATTTTGCGCTGCCATTAATGTAATTGCCGTTTTATTCACCATGCAAACCATAGCCTAAACGGAGATGAAAACAAAATTAAAACATCCAAAGAGGAGGACCATATTAATGTTGCTGCGCATAAGCCCCTCAATGGCCAAAGAAAGTGCCAAAGCAATTGCAATACTCAGTCGAACAGAGGCCAATGACCAAAGAGGCGGAGATGGAGACGCAACAGCACCATCTGAAGAACACCCATAGTGATAAGATTGGAAGTGGCGAAGAAAGGGGCAAATGGTGGGAGCTTATCGGTCACACAGAGAAATTGCTGGATTTTTGCAATTTCAAAAGCCTAACTCGGTCATACCCATGGGTTTAAATTTAGCTTTAGTAAAATTCCTTATATAGAATCTAATCGAATTCTACGATATGGGAACAATAAACTTAACACAATCACTGTGAGGGCATTTGCTAACTAACAATTTCAGTCTTTTCCCAAATGATAGGCTAAAAGAACAAGCGTCACTGGATGTCGGTGTACCCTTAATCGTACCGATGGCACCCCAATTTTTCTCCAAACCCTTCCCCAATCTGTTCAGCATATACCAAATCTTTTTTAACGTACCCGGAACCATCTCCAGTTCCTCGCCATTGCGTTCAGCAACCGTCAACAGCTCATTTTCAACAATTTCGCTGTGTTTCGACTGATTGTTGTTGAAGGAAATGTCATCTCCGACCGATTGGTGGCGGTGCGGCATCTGAATTTAACAGAATCGTATGATAATGAAAGTGCGAATGGAATGCTTCAAGGCCATAAATATGGAAGAACTCAAGCAATGGACATTCATTTGAAGGAAGTGGGGATTAAAGTCGAATCTAATCAATGTTAATGGACAGCGTGCAATGGCATTTAATTTGAGCACTTTCCTCCTTTCTTCACTGGCTAAAAATAATCCAACGAATGAAAAAAGATGGACGAAGTATCAAAGCGATATTATCATTCAGCGGATTTCCGTCAAATTAAAGTTAAATGCCAAAAGGAGTATAACAAACAAAATCCATTAACAAATGAAATAAAAAGATGGAAGTCTCACAATGGAAGTGCCAAAAGGGTGTCATCCCTCGAGGGAATTGGAAACGACGCGAGCAAAAAAAAAAAGACATCCATTTGCATTGGAATTTGCCAAAATGATCATTTATTTTATAGTTTAAAAGTATAAATAGAAACTCTCTCCTAAAAATGCCTATAGTATAAGTTATAACGTAGTTTATCTAAGCAATAGTTTAGCCAATTCCTCGTCTTCTTTCCCAATGTCAATTTTTTCTTCAATCGCTGAACCATCGTCCATTTCACTAATATCGACTTCGTCTTCAATTAAATAGTCCAATTCCGCAAATAAAGACTCGGGAGAAATCAGTGCGGTTCTTAAAAAGTCATCATATAATTAATAAATAATTTTTTATACTTAAAACTGTCAAGGAATCGCCGCGCCGTTTGTCCTTCGATTGTTCGCGCATCGTAGCAAAGAGTGGCCCCAAATTTAGTAACCAATTTTGGCTTTTTCGTAGTTTCATCTGGTTCAAAGTGCCTTCTTAAAGCACCGATTGTCAGGCTGAAAATAAACTTTCGAATTTAAAAGGGTAATCAATGGCACTTTGCTGCCTGAGGCGAATTAATGACAGCGGTAAAGTCGGACACCGAATCGAATATGTCAAGGCTCGAAATTCTTTTTTTAAAAATGTATTATTATTATTGAGCATCATATTCTCACGTAAATGTGCCCTCTTGGGATTCCTCCGGGCGAAGCTGACCATCGCGCGCCTGAGCCGTCAATTCGCGAAGTCGAGCAGAAATTTGAAGAAGCGACAATTGGTCAACATTGGTCAGAACGGGAGTGACAAATCCATTTGGGGTGGCCAAAGCAACGGAAATGTCCACGGAAGAAAGGTGATGGATGGAATTACCATGCCAATGGACGTTTAACTCGGGGACAGACCAAAACCGAAATTAACAAATTAAATATTTAACAAAACAAATAATACCCGCAGGGACAAGGAGCACGCTTTTATGATAAAATCATTTAACGACAGCTTAAAATCGACCCTTTCAGAAAGCCTATTGAGCAATTCCAATATTTTGTTGGCAGAAATTTGGGCCGACGCATAAGCATGGGGAATTGAATTCTGAAGAAAACATTAATTTTAAAAATGAGAAATAAAATAAGCAAAGAAAGTTGTACCCTTGACTGCACAAATTGTTTTGTTTGATTCTGACGCATTTCCGACAATTGAATGTCCACATGGACATGGCGATGAGTCGGCTCGGACCGACCCGATGATTTTAGCGGAATGATCGGATGTGATGACGCGGAGATCACTTCGTTTTCAAGAGACATTTTTGATGGTGGCTTAGCCGAAAATGCTTTAATCGGAGACAGTTTTTTGTCATTTATGTGACTCAGCACATCGCTAAATTAAAATAGTAAACATATTGCAATTTTGGGCGAATTGGGGTTCAAATTAGGTAAAACAAGTCACCTTTTGAGAATGTTTTTCTTTGGCCCCGATGCTCTGAGCACGCTCGTTTTGATGTCGTAATGACCGAGCAGAAGGCGAACAGCCGGTCCAACCAAAAGCGAAGTTTTTGTCTGATGAAGCGGAGATTTTGAGTGGAAAGTGCGGGGAAAAGAAGAGAAAGGACCCCGGAGGGGAAAAAGAGGAATCATCCAGGAAAAGAAAGCGAATTGACCTGAAAAGGAAAAACTACAAAAAGGAAGAATAAAAAAGTTAAACAGTTATCATATCCTTCATAAATAAGACTAACAAAAGTAATTAGTAAATCGCCAGTGCCACATTCAAACTTGGTAATAGGTAATCTTTATTTCACTACTTATAAAACCCAAAAAAGAATAAACAAAATAAATAATTAAATTAATATTTATATCAAATTAACAAAAGGTAGTTCAAATTGCTCATTCCTTTTTCTGGTGTCCACTTGCGGCTTCCTTTTCGTCCTTGAGATTTAGGTTATATTATCATATTTTAACATTTGTTTCTTTTCTCTCATTTGCCCACCTTGCCGGCGATGCTAAAGTCAAGACGGAAAAGAATAACAGCAGCCAAAAACAATGCGCCAAATGCCACAACAATAAGCAAAGGTTCGTACAGCATGGAAAAGCGGTCGAATTCGTAGTAAAGCTTAAAAGACTATAAAAATTGGTTGGGTTAATATTTCGCACAGTGAAGGGCTGGATATGGTTGTTGATAAGATTCTCCTTTTCAAGAACAATCACAGGGCGACCAAAAGTGTCCAAGTACGTTTTGTGCACCTCGTCGGGAAGACGCTTCACAGAGTAAGGGGTGACCAGCTTAATGTTCCTAAAAGAAAATTAATCGTTAAACGAAGCATTAGCATAAAGAGTCAGAACACCCGCTCCCCATGTCGTAAGCCCATCAATTCGTCGTAAGGGGGGGGGGTTGTAAATGGGGGAAATTGTCAATTCCTTTATAAATTAAGAAGAAAAAACCAAAAATTTCCAATAAAGTTCATATTTGTAGGGTCGTCAATCTGATTGTGAGCAACCCTTGTGTGTATATGAACAATGTTCAGTTCACCAAGAAATATGAAAATTACAACTGGTCTCGTTTCGTACTTGCTCGTTTCAGGCAATATGATTTTGACACACAGTTTTTCCACAACAGCATTATCGTAGAGACGATCCATCAGTTTCATTTTGATCGCAAAATTCGAGCCGGAATGACGGAGAAAGGACGTACTGAATATAATCAAAATTTAAGCTTTCCAGATAAAAATCGTACCTTGGAACGTTGTAACCCAAAATGTAATTTGTACGCCACCCGCCATACAATGGGAAACGCGGGCGGAGCTCAACCTCAACACGATCGGCACGGGGATAAACATTTGAGGTGGAGATGTTGCCGATCTCATCTCGATAATAAATGTCATTGGATGCAGCCGGCAAAATTGTCTAAAATCAAACCAATTTTCAGATTTGGCATACTTTTGATACGCGTATCGCTCACCAAAAATAAAACGAATTGTTTTTTAATTTCAAATTAACAAAAGGATTATCAGCGAAAACGAATTTTAGATAAGTTGACTAAATTATTATTATTATTTGATTTTTTAAGTCTTTAGGTGTGACTTTTACGCAATATTATTTTTTTTTTAATTTAAAGACGACCTTAAAGTTTTTGATGACAGGTTGACGGGAACCTCGGCGATCCATTTGAAAATCAAGTCGAGAAAATGAACCCTAAATTACCATCAAATCAAGTCTGTCAGTCCGGAAACCTTTAGTTTGGCTCCTTTGTGCAAAATTTCGACGTTTTCCTCCACAGCGATGTTTCCGCCCCAATGAGACACTTCAATGATACGCTCCACGGATGAAGCGACCAAAAATGGTGCATTGTTTTCGTAATGAATGGTAATTGGTTTCTGGAAAATTACGAATTAAAATTTAGGATATTTAAACATCAAACAACTTGTTAAACCCACCTTGGAATACGCTTTGGTGTTCTCATATGGTCCGTAGGAAATTTTTTCCTGTGAATGTTTGCTCGGTGCTATCTCCGTGAATGAAATGGGCTTTGAGGAACCGATTTTATAGACACAATTTTCTTTCATCACTGGGTAGGCGCTGAGAACATTAGCAGTACCGGAAAAGATGACCAGCCTACAATAATTCAGAAAAACTTTTTAGGATGAAAGTATATCATTACTGGTTTTCTGACTGCAAAATGTCCTTAGGAGAGGGCACCAAATATTCCGTAAGAGCATAATCCACCGAAAGTTTGATATTGGAACCGGACATTAACAAATCGAGAAACTCAATTTTGTGGAAAACCATGTCCGATGAGACCCCTTTGACTCTAACCTAAATGCAAAAATGATGAAATGACATTTATAATAAAATGACAAACACGAGAAATCCGTAATTTGCCCGATTCTTTGCCGCTCTCATAAGCGGACATCCAAGAAAGTCTTGCAGCCTCCTCAGCCGACATGGCATGTACAAAACTGCTCAATTCCTCGTTTCTTCCATTTTTCAACTCAAAGTCAGTTTTAACCTGAATTAATATATAAAATTTTAAATATTTTTTAATAACAAAATGCCTTGACAATTTGAGTGGTCAAATCTACGTTTCGGACTGCTGACAAAATTTGAACATCAGAAGGCACTGAAATTTCTGGCGACTGAGTTGAAATTTGCAACGTTAAAACGAATAAAATAATGAGTTGAAGCGGCAAGCTTCCATGTTCCATTGATATTCGTTATATCAAATTAGGCTAAATAAAGAAAGCTTCCAAGGGTTGCCCTTAAACATCCTATCGACTTTGGCGTCCAATTAATTAGATGTAAGACAAACAAAACTTCATCAGAAGTTTGAAGAATTTCAAAAATTTATAATGAAAACACCCAGGCGGCTGAAAGTAGTCTGGGCTAGTGCTAATATTTTAGGCTCTAAAAACTCCCAAATAGGCACTAAAAAATGGAAAATAGGAACTAAAAAGCCTCAAATTTAGGGGGTGTAAAATGACGGTTGTTTTTATTGCATTTTCTTAGCAGGGCAAAACGCCAAATATGTCAAAATATATTTTTTCAAAATTTTTATAATTTTAGGCTCTAAAAATAATAACCTAGAAAATAGGCCCTAATAATTCGAAAAGTAGCTTAACAACCACAAAAAAAAACCTGTTTTTCGTGCGTTTTAGGCCACTAGTAGCCCAGGAAAAGGGATACCGACAAATAAATGCTAATCCAAATAACTGTATTTAATTAAACAATTATCATTTTTTCAAAAAAGGATTTCTTTTGAATTGAGATGATGGATTTCAATGAGGAAACGGATATACTTCACAGGCTTGGAAGTAATTCATTTAAATAACTTATCGGAATTAATATTACATTTTAGTTCTTGCTTCAAAGTTGGAGTGTCCTAACAAACAATTTCCATTGTCAAAAGCAAAAGATAAATCGACAAGCCGAGACACAAATCCTTCCTTTTGTTCTGTGACAGCTGCTGAAGACGGTGACGGATGGGGTGCTTTTTCATTGGACGAATTGAGTAGCTCAAGTGATGACAGTGAATTTCTTTTCGATCGTAGGGTGGGAAACAATTAAAATTAATTCAAACACCGTTTTGACTTTAATTTAGGAGCTGAATATTAACGGTAAAGTCAACCGGCGAGTGCGCACCCATCGTCAGGGATATATTCCACACCAAAGCCTCCCAAGAACTGGAACACCAAATTTATGGAAACTATTAGCACTGCTCAGTGTTGCTTCTTTTGCGGTACTTTAGTTTTTAACGTGTTTGGATTTTTTAGCATTGGGTAGCAAAGACTTGGGAAGGGAAGGGGCGGTGGGGAACCTTTCTCCTCCCCGGCACGACTTTTTTTTTTTTTGCTTTTCATACCACATTTTTGCAGCGCTTTTTCCAATTGGATTTGTTGGTTTTCCTTCCTTTTTGACATGCATAACTGAGTCCCTGTTGAAAATGGTTACTCGTTTTTTACATGAAAAATGCAAGCGCGCACTTAATTTGAGCAATTTTGAATTTCGGTCCTTAAATAAATATTTTTCTGTCCCCTTTAGTTTTAATAATTTTTGAAATTTACTGGCTTTATGTAGACCTTAATTTATTGTCACATAAATATTTTTTCCCTTGGACCGCAATTCTTAAAAATTGCTAAAATTTCATTTACTCTTTTTTTAGGGTTTCTCAATGGTTCTTTCACATGGTCTGCTTTCCCTTTGGTCTTCGTCTCCAACTGACCAAAATATTCCGTTGTTTTATCTGTTACGCATTTGTGGTTTTCATGCGCTCGCCCTTTGGGTCGGCTCAATATTTGGTTTCTTTTTCGTTAATAATAAATAAACATTTAAAAATTAATTTAGCGTCTTCTGTTCTTCTCAAAACCAACCCATTCTCCATTTTCCTCACTTTAATGCTAATTTTTACATTTATTTGTGCTCAAATTCGATTGGCTGAAACAGTGACTGACTCGAAAGTGATTAGTCACTCGGTTGTGCTTTTTCTGTGCGTTTCGCAGGCATTTGTTGAGGGTGCCATTCAGAGAGGTCTTAATTAGGGCGTAAATTGAGCCAAAATGCCTTGTCTTTCCCTCGCACTTTCTTCGTTCGCTTTAGGCCTTCTCCTTCTCTCCCCCCTTTGGACTGTCCGTTTTCACCGCGTTCTCTTCCTTTGTTACGCTGCGTTTGCTTTCAGTGCTGGCGGCGCTTTTCATATGAAACACATTCAATCGCAACACAATTTGTCGACACAAAATATTCCCTCACTTTTGTGGACCTTTCCGTCATTTTCTGGCAATTCAATTGGATTTGGTAATTGTTTTACTAATGTGACCATTATGGAAAATTGTTGGGTGGTGAATATTAATTATAGCTCCTCGAATGCCCATACAAAATTTAAGAGGGGTAGCAAAAAATGCTTCTGTTGTTTTTTAAGAAATTTTACCAACTCTTCAAAGAATTACGGAAAATGGTTTTTTAGTAAAAATTCGTTGAAAATTTTTCTCTGGCGATGCCTATGACATATTATTTGAATTTACTTCCCCTTACCCCGCAAAAAACTTTTATAAGAAATTTCAAGAAATAAAATTTATTCAATGATTTTTTCAAATTTTTAAGAATTCTTAAATTTTTTTTTTTAAATTTTACCATAAAGAATTATAAAAGTTTTAACCGGTTTTTTACTTGCAATTTTTCTCATTAAATTTTCTAGTTAAAATTTTTTGAGCACACCCTTCGGGGTTCCCCTTCCGAATTTTTTTTCTGGCCACGAACCTGTGCAGGGTTAGAATTTCTAACTACCAATGGAGCATTGCTTTCATTTAGCTAAAATTGAACGGCGACATCGCCGCGCTGACAGTGAAACAAACAAAAATATACCAAGCTTTTTGGAACTCAACCTGAACAACAACACTTATGAACAGTACAAGACAAATGTATTGTGTGATTTTTAACATTTTTGACAATTTATTATTTTCTAAAAAATTCAGTTTTCTGCGGCCGATGGAAATGTAACGACGAATTCGACAAATAATTACAGCAATAACAAAAAAGCCACAACCGAATTCGATATAGAAAAGCCGCCGATGTTTAAAACGAAAACCGAAGAAAATGCATTTCGACGAAAGGAAGTGGAAGAAAAACGGAAAAAGGAAGAGGAAGAAGAGCAGCAGAAGGGGAAGAAGGAAGAGAAAAAGGAACGGAAAATGGGGCAAGAAAAGGAAGAAACCCCAAAAAGTGAGGAGGAGCAGAAGAAAAAGAATGAGGAACAAAAGGTGGGCAAAATTATTTTTACAATAAATTGCTGAAAAATTTCGATTTTTTTTCTTAAAGTTTTCTTATTAAAAAATACTAATGTAAGATTTTTTGAAATATTAATAAGTTTTAAAATTTCTGGGGAGGACGATACGGGAGGGGCGGTGAACCGGCGGGCGCAAACGGGGTACACCCCAAAACGTCGCCGGACAAAACGTCGCCGGGACATAGCGTCGCCGCAAAAAAAAAAATTAAAAATTTTCTAGATTTCAAGAAATTTCCTTGAATTTTATTGATAGAAATTTTTTTTTGAGTTTTTCTATAATTTTTTTCGTATTAAGCTAGCTAACTAAATTTATGACAATTTTTCTAGATTTTTTTCTAAAATTTGAAAAAAAATTTGCGGCGAAGTTTCGGGCCGGCGACGTTTCGGCGGCGACGTTTTGTCCTGCTCCCGCGCAAACGTAATGCACCCGGTAAATTAGAAAAAATAGAAATCACTTGTCCGGCTGCCCGTATAAAACTTTAAACGTGAATTTAATTCGGAAAACTGATCAAATTTTTAAAAAATGTTTTTCGCTCCAACCACTAACTTAAGCCCCTGACTAATTAAGTCAGCAGTTTTTGCTTTTCCGCCACCATCGTCTCCTCCTGTCACAATTTCCGCTGTGCCAATGCCATCGATTATTAGAACGACGACAGTTGTCTCAACTAAACTGGTAAATATGTTCTTTTATGGCAGTTAACATTCTCTAATTTAAGTCTTCGCATTTATCTCCGTCACACAGCGGAGTTTTGTTTTCCTCCTCCATTTTAATTGGCCTTAGCATATTTATTTTACCGCTTCTGTTTGGCTTTTGCTGTTGCTGCGCAATTGACCATCCAATTTGTTCTACTCAGTACCGGCATTTGGAAGAAGTTGGCAAAATTAAAAATGATTATTTAAAAATTGACCCCCCCCCCGTACATGTGGAATTTTCCTCTTTCATCGCTAAATGCAAAAAAAAAATAAAAGAAATTTAATTTAATTCTTATCTCGGGGTTTTGCATCGATCTGTATTATTACTATGGCATCGAGATTAGTGAATAATTCGCTCTTTTTTAGCTCGTTTCTCCATCCGCTTCTGCTCCGCTTGGCTGTCATCTCTTCTCCATGGCCATTTGTGCGCTTCATTCCGCACTGATTGCCACGATGCAATTGTCCTTGACCATGTCCAACAGTTCTTTGTCCATTGCTTCTGTTTCCTTTTCGTCGTCCTCCGTCTTTTGGGTTTCATTGGCTTTTAGTCGATTGCTTTTTGTGTTAAGGTGGGCATTTTTGTTAAAAATTTTTCTGAATTTTTTAGACCTTCGTTGGCTTGCAAAGCTTCTTCTCTGCATTGTCTCTACTTCGCTTCTCTCCTTTCCTGCTCGTCCCTCCATTTCGTCTCATTGTCCGACCCTTTCGTCCTGCTTTTTGGCATCGTTTTTTTGGTTTTCCGCATTTTATAATTCCTTCCTTCATTCTTCCACGGTTTAGGGGTTTTCCTCTGCCAACATTCCCCTCCTTCTCTATGTTTGGCATTGTTCCTCTTCCCCTTCCTCGTCACTTTTCTCCGCCTCGGGGCGTTTCATTGCGGCGATGGCTTTTGGCCAATTGGTCGGTCCGATGGGCTTCGTGTGGTGGAATGGCAATGGTGAAGGTGCCTACTATTTTATCAAAGATTTGAGCCCAAAAAACTCATTTGTTAGGCTCAATTCCTCGCTCGTCCTTCGAAGTTTCTGCCGTTTTTTATTTCGGATTTGGTATTCTCATGCTGAGTTATGTGTTATTTTTGCTTATGTTGGCAAAACTTCGCAAAAGTCAACGCCAACAACAAATAACGCAGCTGAGCGGCGCTTTAAACGGTCAACATACACTTATTAAACTATTGTGGTTTTATTTTAGATTGAGATTTTAGGAGATGCTCAAAAAAGCCGGAAAAAAGTGAAATCGCCAAAGGGTCGGACCAAAGGGCCTTACAAAGCTTTGTTTTCTTCGGTCGCCGGCGACGAGTCAAACGACGCACTTTTTGAACGGGGAATTTTGGACGCCTCGGAAGAAGGAAAAGAATCGGAAGGAGTTGTAGAATTGGAAATGGAATCAATCGGCGGAGAGGAGCAGCAAAGTGACGGAGGACAAAGGATGGACAAAAGGCCAAGGGGAGCCCACAGTTTGGTCTAATCCATTTTTGTTATAAAATATATTGTTTGGATCGAAATGACCAACACTTCATTTATTTCATCGATTCGAAGTTTTAATATAATATAAATGATAAGTGCTGCAACCAGCCATGGGCAATTGGTCTAGTGGTATGATTCTCGCTTCGGGTGCGAGAGGTCCTGGGTTCAATTCCCAGATTGCCCCAAGTTTTTTCTATTTTTTATCATATATTTTATTTATTAAATTCAACTCTTTTTTATAGTAGAAACACGTGAGAAGTTTTTATAAGTTGGTAAATCAGTGAATTTTATCCTTTGGCCCGGCTACAAAAGTGCCGATTATTTGATTCTGATAAAGAAATGAAGAAAGTGTATTGACCAGATACCGTACAACGACAAACAGGGCCAAGTACTGTACCCACGCCCATTTGACCATCTCCCAAGCATTGGTTCTGTATGAAAATTATGTAATCAAGTACCAAATTCCAAGTAAACCTGTACTGTAGGGTCTGTTCGCTTATTCGAATATGAAAAACGAATTGGCAAAGAATGCCACCGCCAAGTCTCTGATGAGTTGTCATCCGAACGCGTTCAATTTTTCTATTTTTTCATATTTTTGTTTTATAATTTAAGTGTTTTCACCTGCCCAAAACAATGCTAAAATTCTGTTCCATCGACCATTTGCGCATTTGCCAGTCAATTTCCTCTGGTGAGGATTTTGAAGGAAATCCATCCGCAGAAAATTGTGCGGACCATTGAGCAAAAGTTAAATTTCCAAAGGCTGGCAAAAAATTACGCTGAACAAAATCCATTGAGCCGATTACACTAAAAATTTGAATGGATAAAAGTAATTTAAATTAAAGAAACATTCCTTTTTCTTACTGTATTTCGTTGAATGGATTTTTCGATTGAATTTTTCCAAAAATTGGCGTCCCTTTGAGCTGAAAGATAGAATTTGTGGCATAATATTTTTCACAATCACCTCAACTAATGTTCTTTTCTCCAATTTTACATCAAAAAACAATGCATAAGAAAATGCGGTGAAATTAAGCGAAAATGACGGCGAAGAATTCGAATTTGTTTTGTGTCGGAAAGCGACCCGAATTTCGATCTTAATTGGTTTTAACATTTTTAGATGGAAATAGCCAAAAAAAAAAAAAAACTTCGTCCGCTCGCCAGTCCCCGTCCCAATCGTTGTGAATAGTTTCAATTATTGGCACAAGTAACTCAAATTGATCTGTCACATTTTCATTCACTTTGGCCATTGGACTCCAAAAAAATATTTTTTTCTGTAAATTAATTAATCTAAAATAATTAATAAGTGACCGTTATTGGACGACCTCATTTTGTGAGAGTGATTCAAAGGTGAACAAAGTGTGTTCATTGAATTGGACATTTGGCTTCTCAAGAAAAGTGTTGGACCGACGCCAAAGACCCTAAAAGCTTAAAATCCTTAGAGATTTCATTTTTTCTGGCCTGGCTTGCAAAACATAGCAAAAGTGATAAGGAAATCGAGAAAAAAATCGACAAAAAGCGCCAGAAATTAGCGGCGGAACAAAAGGGAGCACGGAATTCTTCGAGGAGAGGCTAAAAAAGAATTTGGAAGGGATTAAGCAATATCGTATAAATGGAACTGTCGTTCAGACTTCAGTGTGAACGACGACCAGCGGAGCCATCGAACAACGAACGGACGGACTAATCACTTTGAGAAGCACTCAAAAAAGCATTGGAATTGTGAAAGGCTTAAGTGGGGGGGGGGGGAGATGATTTGTCAGAATTTTAAGCAAATCGGTCGAAAAATGAATGGATTAACCTGCGATAAATGCACAAAACCAAGCAAAATAAGTGACGGCGAACAGCAAAACATTGACAATACGAAGAGCCATTCGATCCGAAAGGACCATAAGAAATTTAAAGGGGAAAATGCAAAGGATTTATTCTGCTGAATGTTTACAACACCAACGGAAGCCATGGAAACCATCGGACAAGCAAAGAGAAAATGAAAAGAAAGAGAGAAAAATAAAAGAATTATTTTAATTTAATTTTAAATATTTCCAAAAATATTTAATTTATAACTATCAGAAATCGGAGCTCGCCGGACCCTGTCAAAATTTCCAAGGGTGTTACGAATTTTTGAAAAAAGCGCCCGGACCAGGAGAGGATAAATAGAATTTTTAAGTCAGGTTGAGATTCACGATTTTTGATTAGGTTTTTCAAAATTCCGAGCTTTAAAGGTAACATCCATTCGCTAATTGTTTTTTAATTTCCATAAATATTTCATTTGATTATTCAATGGTATTTTCAAATGCTTCTTTGTAAATTCGGCTGTCGCTACTCACAAAAAAAAAAAATTTCAAACCCTAATTACAATAATATTCATTTAATTTCCATCACCACTTTTTCCATAGCATTAGCAGCACGCTCATCTTCTCATTTTGATGACGGCCGACAAAGATTAAAAGAGATCAGCGGCTCCGGCAGAGATTAAGCAAATCTTCTGACACCGCCGACCCCAACCATTGCAAATAATTGTGTAATTTTTGCTTTTGCCAAAGGCCACATATTAGTGTTTTCACTCATTCATTCGGCCATTTTCATTTAATTTTTGTCAGTCCCAACTGACAGCTGCTGGCGAATTGGGCATGCCAAATGCATTGGCTTCGAATTCCCCCCCCCCCCGGGGGATGGCCAATGTAAAGACGGCGTTGTCCATTCCCTCCCCTCACTTTAGCAGTGTTTCATTGTGAGTTTATCATTCCCTTTTAAGCCCTTCAGAAAAGGGTCACTCTCCCGCAGAATTCGTCATTCTCATTCATTTATTATTCGTAAAATCCCATCAAAACCATCAATATTTCTAAGGTTAATTAAACACACCGTCCGAAAAAACGAGATGTGTACCAATAAATAGAGAGTGCCAGAGAAAAACATTATCTTTTTTTCTCTAATTTTTTGTCTCCTTTTGGCGTACTATCTAATATTTTTATTATTAGGAAAAACAACATTTACTTCGCTATGTTTAGCTTCTTTTCTATATGTTAGATCCACAGGAAATTTTGCATATCGTTAGAGAAAAAAATTCTGCATCGATTAATGCTGAATTTATTTTTGTTAATGCTCTATTTCAAAAGTTATAAGAAAAACAAAATTTTAAAGCCTCATAGCTTTTCTCTGGTACACCAAATCGCTTAGCATTTGCTTAGAAAAAGCTTCTCATTATCAAGAGCTTTCGAAAGATACCAAGATTATCCAATTTGGTTGGCAAAAACCTTCAAAAATAATTCCCAAATATCGTGATTTTTTAATATTTTGGACAAAAATAAATGAAAATATTCATGTTGCACAACGGACTCGAACCGCCACCCTTTGTCCCTTTACTATCTTACAAAAACCACTGACAAAGGAGAGGTCGGCAAATGACCGTGGAATTTCCAAATGAAACTTGGTGGGTGGGTAGATCACTCCTAGGTTCTATTGTAAAATTTTAACCATTTTTGCCAAATGAGCTTCTATGCCGAGATAAGACGTGCCAAACTTTTTGGCATTTTATAATTAGAAAAGATATAATTATTTCTATTTTCATAAGAAGCCATTGGTGCAGAGGTTGTGAGTTAGTCAAATCTTTTTTAAGTCATAGGTTCGAATCCTCTGCGTGCATATATGTTTTATAATTTTTATTTTAAATATTTTTCTATTAAAATCAAAAAATTACATTAAACATAAAGATGCAATAAATATCCTGTCGTTTTTTTAAAAAAATATTTTTGTATAATATTTTTTATTGATTATCTTATATAATATCAAAATGAATAGAAAAATTAAAAATAAAATTTTTTTTATAAATAATTTTTTGATAATTGACTTTGCATAAAAAGCAAAAATGAATTTGAATAAAGAGGATCCGAACCTGGGGTTAAAAATGGCTGCTAGCGCATTACCTCTACACCATTCGATAATGCAAAGAAAGATAAATAATTATTTAATTTGTTTGTTCATTAAAAAAGTTTGGCACGTCATAACTTGCCACTCATGCTCATTTGGCAAAAATGGTTAAAATTCATAATACAACCCATGGGTGATCTACCCACCCAGCAAATTTCATTTGGAAATCCCACGGTCACTTGCCGACCTCTCCTTTGTGAGCCACACATGCAAATCTTTTCTGGTACAGGAGCTCATTTCCCGGACGCTGTGTAAAGAAGGCATAATAAAAATTAATTCCATTTTTTTATACGAACACTCAAATAGTTCATTTTCAAATTGCTGATTCATTATTCTAAAGTATGTGTAAATTCCCAATAATTTCGGTTATATGTCCGAAAACGAAAAATGTCGACATAAAGTCGAGAATGGGATGTTAAGCGAAGGGAATGAATGCATTAGCGATGTTGATGAGTCATGCATAAATACACAAATAATTTCACATTCTTCGTCAATCGATCCGTTCCTTATTAATCACCCTTTCCCCCATTCACTTTGTAATTCCATTTTTTTCTCGAAATAAACATTCTTCGCTGATCATTTTCTCTCTAAACATTACAAATGTTGTTTTTGTTCCCCATATTCTCTTCCATTGAGCGTTTGGCAATTTTTTTTTCAATGTAAACATCTTTTTTGATATAAATTATTCTACCGGAACAGATCTTTTCGCTCAATTTGTGAGATAATTATGATTATTATTCCCACGATGATTAGATGAAAGTGTTTGTTTTTAATGGGCATTTTGTCTTTTTTGTTGAAGAGTGTGCGATTGTTCGTCCTGCTGATGTTGTTTTGTGTTCACTCCTTCGCTTTGTCTGCCCAACCGGACATAATGCGCAATCCTTCTTCCCACCTCTCCATTTTATATCCTTTCCATGCCCTGCCCATCCTCCCAAAGTTTTACTGTTCTCCGTCACCATCAATTCGATTCATTCGATTTCGCTGTCCATCCACTCACAAAAAATTCCCTTCCTCCATAGCCCCAAAGTGCTTTTGTCTGACCATGCGTCGCCTGTACCGAATTTACTTCGCGAGGAGAGAGTCCCCTGCAAGGGGAGAAAAAGGGGTTGTGTAGCCTAACCGAAAAGATGTTTCTAATGCTTTTTTCAGCCGCTTCAATGGGAATGAGTAATTGCCATTCCATTAGCGGATCAGTTCATATACATATAAGCATATGGATTTCTGATTCGTGTTCAACGATGCTAAAAACTCTCTAGGTGTTTTATGAGATAATTTTTGAAATTTTTCAATGAGAGGGGAGCGGGAAACTACTGTATTACCGAATTTGTCCTCTTTCTGATAGACACCATTATTGTAAAAAAAAAGTTTGCTCTCTTGTATTTATAGATTCCCGAGTCTTAGCTTTCGTTTGATACCAAGAATGTGACCTTGACCAAATAAGAAAAAGTTAAGGCTTAAAAAATTGAAGATGATCTTGATAGGACGCTTAAAAGTCAATTGGGTGCCTAAAATGCGAGCCTACATTTTTTCCTGGCTTTTTCGGCGCCATATCCCATCACTTTTTATGCCTGCATAAATCGTTTAGTTTTGACAGTAATGCGGGACATATATAGGGCTTTGCTTAATTGACATTCTTCATTTATTTTATTTTGTAGATTTGCATTCTCTGCCATTTAATTTTGTTTAATTGTGGTCTCTCTTTTCGAACTTTGATTTTTAGGATTTTTGCAATTCTAATAAATCATTATATGGCTTTTGCTGGCGATCAGATTGAAGAATTACGGGAACACTACCCCACGGTATACTCTATGACCTCCTTTGTTTCTTCCTTACCTAATTTTATTGTTTTAGCTTCTGCAAAATGGAGGAAGTGGTTTCATTTCTTCCACCGAAGTCCAAGGGGCGCTGAAACTGTTGGGTATTGACCTTCCTGGGTACCAGGTCGACTTTGGACTCAGTCATTCGTTGCTTAATGCCATAAGTAACTTTTGTTTTAAGATTCGTGAACTTTTATCGCGTCATGGCGACCCAAAACATTTGAATTGTTCTGAATTCGAAGCCATTTACATGGACTTGGACACTCAGCGAAATGCGGAGACGGCGCGATGGAAAAAGCGCATTGGCAGTGTTACAGGCGCTTACCAAGTGCAGGGCATTGCGGAGCATGGGGCTGAGGAAATTGTACACACCATCAGAGTGGAGGTGGGACAAAAGCGAATATGAGACGGAGGATGGGAAGGACACCCCCATTTCGAAAATTTCGGCAATTCAGAATCGCCATTTGGTGTTTTTTGAAGGGTACAGGCCGAGAGCAGAATATCATTTGTTATAGGAAGAGGTCGCATTTGCCAATTGGATAAACAGCAGTTTGTCAGAGGACCAACACCTGAAGGGACTTCTCCCGCTGAAAGGTGGCGACCTTTACGGGAAAGTAAAGGACGGACTGATCATTTGGCAAGTGAAACTGCCAAACTACTGACCAAACATTGGATACTAACTATTTCAGTAAAATGATCAATTTGGCTGTTCCGGAGACCATTGATGAGCGTGCATTGAACACGAGTGTGTTGAACACGTACACCAGGCTTGAGAACCTCACATTGGCGTTGAATTCCGCTCGTGCCATTGGTTGTGCCATCGTCAACATTGATGCGGATGACTTGGCCAAGGGGAAGCCTCATTTGGTGCTCGGTTTGCTTTGGCAAATCATCCGAGTAATGATTTCTTTCGACCATTAAATCGACACTTTTGTGCCTTAGATTGGACTCTTCCGCGAAATTGACCTTGTCCACGTGCCCGGTCTTTTTCGTTTGCTAAAGGAAGGCGAAACTTTGGACGATTTGCGGCGCCTTTCGCCCGAGCAAATTCTAATGCGTTGGGTTAATTATCACATGGAAAAGGTTGTGGTCCCCTTCCCTATTTTGTACGAAGGTTTTTAGGCCGGTGTCAATAATCGGTTGACAAATTTCACCACCGATGTGACCGACTCGGAAATTTACACGTATTTGCTGCATCAAATCGCACCGAAAGCAGCCGCCGTTTCGCTTAGCCCTTTGAATGTGCACGTACGTTTTGTTTTTGGGTGTTATGATTACGATTTGCCAAGGGTGATGTGCCACGTGCCGACGCAATGCTTCGCGAAGCGGACAAAATTGCATGCCGCGAATTTGTCACTGCCGACGATGTGGCCAAGGGCAACTACAAACTGAACCTTGCCTTCGTTGCCAATCTGTTCAACAAATTCCCCGCCCTTCCCGAGCCGGGCGCTGATGAAATTCGTATGAAAAAAATGAGTAAAAATATGCGAATGGCTTTTTAATTCAGCACAAATTACCGAAGTGACGGAAGAGACGCGCGAAGAGAAAACTTATCGGAATTGGATGAACAGTTTGGGAGTGGACCCTTTTGTCAACCACATTTACTCGGATCTGCAGAATGGCCTCGTGATTTTTCAGGTGATTTTAACTTTTAATTCAAAGCATTATCGGTCAGAGTATATTTTACGTTCTGTCCAAAATGTGTCAGTTGTACGAATGCATTCGTCCTGGAATTGTCCAGTGGAAGCGGGTGGTGAAGCAGTTCCGCAAGTTACAAAGCATGATGGACCAAATACAAAACTGTAACTACGCGGTCGAATTGGGCAAACAGTTGCGCTTTTCCCTGGTCGGCATTCAGGGCAAAGACATTTACGACGCGAACCCCACACTCACTTTGGGTCGACACTCTTTGTATTCTTTTTACAAAAAGTTATCTTTTAGCACTCGTCTGGCAGCTTATGCGGGCGTACACTTTGACTATTTTGGCACAATGCACACAAAGCGGCGAAAGTTTGGCCACAGAAAAAGAAATTATTGTTTGGGTCAACAAAAAATTGGAAGAGTCAGGCAAGGTTTGTCGGGCTGCAACTAATTGACATCTATTTGAAGTGGGGTTTATTTTAGACAAGCCGACTGAAGAGTTTCCAGGATCAGACAATTGCGGATGGAAGAGTTCTGATCGATTTGATCGATGCTATCAAACCGGGAACGATCAACTACGACTTGGTTAAGAACGATGTGTCAGCCGAGGTTTGGAGAATTAACCTTTATGAGCCAGTTTGTAATTATATACAAATTTAGAGCAATTTGGAAAATGCAAAATACGCCATCACTTCGGGACGAAAAATTGGAGCGAAAATTTACGCATTACCGGAGGACATCGTTGAGGTGGATTGATGATGGATCACGGGTTTGGTTGTTATTTTAAACGATGGCCCAGGTCAAATCCAAAATGGTGATGACGGTGTTCGCGTGTATGATGGCCCTTGACTTTATGCCGAATATGAAGGAAGTGACCAACGGAAATTGACTGACTGTGAGGCACAATTACAATAATAAATTAATTTATTTTCCCTGTTATTCTGTTTTATTACGTTGTTCATTCCCGGCTTTTGAATCGTTGCTCTTTTCCGGATCTTTCTTTCCGAATTTTCAAAGATATCCTTTCCCCTCGCGTATTAAATTATTCGCTTTTAATTTGCTTTATTTGTTTTGCTCTTTCGTACGTTGTTTCTCTGAAGCGCTCAAAGCGTACAATTTTCCCTCATCGTCAGCTATTACATATGTATTACGAATACCGATGAAAATATTATTGAAAATTATATTTATTTAAATAACAGAAATATAAAAGGAAAATGTTATTATATCTGTGGTTTCAGTAGGGTATTTCATCTTTTATATGGTAATTGATTCTTATTGTTTAAATAGGACATGCAGAGCTTTGGTCCTGAATTAGGCTAATAACATTCTTCTGAAAAAAGTTGAATTCACAACTACTTTCTGCATTATTGCCATCAAATCTGGGTCGGCATTTAAACTCGAAAAAATTTTGGAAAAAAATTTTATGGACATAATGCCAATAAACATGAATCGCGAAATATGGAAAAATATCGAAGATATGTATAAAAAAAAATCTTAGAAGCACCAAGCTAAAAACATGTTTTTCGTGCGGGCCCCTCACAGTCCAGGAAAAAAATTGGAAACCCTACAAATCAGTATTAAGGATAGATATTTAATTTTAAAAATCAAAATTTCTTGTTAAACTAAATAAATATTTGGGAACGGGTCGTTTCGGCGCCAAAAATCAGAAACGCATAAATAGTAAATTTTTTTTGTTTTGTTTCAGAAGATGAAGTCAATCAAAAGGGCACGACATGAAGTCAATGCACCACCTGTGGTTCCTAAAAGCGTTGACCAACTGATTGTACCGCCGGCATTTCCGGTGAACCCGAACAATGATAATGATCACAATTACCACATAAACCCAAACCATCATATTATTTTGGAATTTCTGCGAGGCATTTCGCGCAATTATCATATGAACCCGTAAATTGTTTGTTTTAAATCATTTTATTAACAATTTTATGAAAAATTTGATGTAAAAAAAAATTGGTGAAAACTTTTATTAGTTTATTGTTATTCTACATTTTTGTTAAAATTAAAAAATTTGAAAATTTAAATCGCTTAAAAATTTCCCACTGATTCATGAGTTTTTAATTTTGGCTTGGCGCCGAAACGACCCTGGCGCCGAAACGGCGGCGCCGAAACGATACAGACTCGTACCTATTTTATGTTTTTATTGCATTTTTAGTTTTGGCAAAACGGATTTTTTATTCAAGTTAGGTTTACACATACAGTATAACATTTTTTTACCTGAGAGCGGTCTAACTTTTGCTCCCCACTGTATATGCGGGCATTTATACCGTACGATGAATTCAGATACCGTATAATCATATATTTTTCCATTCTCTATCATCGCGTTTGAAGATAAATTTGCTCTGAAATATCGATCAGTGCCTTCTTTCTCTGCTTCTCTCTCGTTATTGCTCTTCCCTAATTCCTCTGCTTCTCAGTCACTCTCTCTCTCTCTTTTCGTTTCGCTTCTCTTTTACTCTAGGCTTTGCGCTGTGGTGAGATTGGATTGTCTTCCCATTCCTTTAACCCCAATTTCCACATTTTGCTGCTGTGGCGGTCGACCGCTCGCGTCCCTTCGTCCTCTTAGCCCCCCCAACCCTTCGCAAATTCCACGCCCCCCCCCCCAACATCGGTGGGATTGTGCTGTGTGTGCGTGCACTTCTTTCTCCTCGCTACTCGCTTCGCCATCCACATTTATTCACCAACCAGCAAAAAGAGAAAATCGACTGATGACAAACTTATGTCTTATGTGTGTTGTCGTTCTCGTTGGTTGGGGGCTCTTTCATTATTGCTCACTGAACGAGAAGACGAATTTGAAAATTTACATATAATGCATTTTATCACTCTTAATGAAAGTTACTCCAATGTATGTTATTTGGAAGGTTATCCAAAGGTTTGTACATAATATCAACAAAATTGAAATGAGAATGATGGAATATCAATATATGTAATCACTACATAAGTTTGTCTCCGGGTTAAAGAAAGCGAAAATTTTGTTGAATTTGCAAAATCTCATATTGTAATCCAAGAAATTTCTCAAGGAATTTAAGACAAGGAAATCACCTTCAAACTCAGCCAGCTCCTAGTCCTTTTTTGAACTTTTCGTGTCTGAGACTAAAATGCTTTAGGCTTTTAGTTCTGCGATGGTTCGAAGTATTTGATGTCCCCAAACCAATGATTTGGGAGATTTAATTTTAGTAAAAACAAAGTCATTTTTCGAGAAGGAACATCAACCCAAATAGGATTTTCACTAAAAATACTTGGCTTTATTTATTTTCTTGACTATATTACGGATAAATGCCACTGGGGAATTTTCGAAATTTAAGCGTTTGGCGGCGATGCTTTTTGGAGACCTAAAAGGAATTGGGTATTCGATGGCGCCGACCGCCGAAAAACGCCAACGGCGAGATAGAAAAAAAAAATCAAATTTTAAAAGTCCATCATCTTAAATCAAAACAATCCTTGAAGGTTTCTGTTAGAGAATATAAAGTAATTTAAGAAGACAAACAATTTTTTTTTTAATAACGGTGGAAACAATAATTTTATGAGATTTTGCAACGTTCTTTTTTATTATTTCGATAAGCCATTATCTCATTTTCATTCATATGTTGGGTTAAATTCTACGATCTTGAATAGGGCTCCGATTTTTAGACTAAAAATTGCTAAAACGGTTAGTCCTTAGACCTTAAGAACAAAAAACAAGCCTTAAAAAGTCATAAATTAGGACTGTGTATATCGGCTTATCTGTATCTTAATTAATTCGTCATTCCTTATCCAATTGACCAAAATAAAAACTAGAGTAAAATACACTAATTGTAAATTTTTAAAGCATTAACTGAAAAACCTTTTGGGTAACTTTTCAAAAACATACAGGTCGATAACGAAGGTTGTTCATACATATAAGGCCAATTTGTACTGTTTTCGTCCTAAAAATGTCAAAATTTTACCAATTTTCCGGATCTAATGTTCTCTATTTTAAAAACAAGAAAATGTTTCGTTTCAAGGAAGTTGCAAAAATTCAATTTTTGACAATGCCTATAGGTTTTTTTAAATTAATCAACAAATTTTGAGATTTTGCAGGATAGAGAACATTTAGATTGTCAAGATATCATTAATTGAAAGGTTCCAAATTTTGGTCTGGAAAACAGTATGGTCCAATACGACTCGGGTTTTACCGATTCTTTGGAAATATACCTTAATACATTTTTTCTTTGTTTGCAGGTCCCTAGGAGCTCAATAGGAAAAATAGCCTTGTCTAAAATTAAGCTTCCTGTCAACTAACATTGTTAAGCTTCCTGTTATTACAGGAATCCCAAATCCAAATGTGAGAATTTAAAGAACGCGCTTACTCATGAATTTTATGCATTTTTGTCGGATTCTTTGCCCCCCCCCCTCCCAAGAAGTTAGTCGCGATAGCACGTAAAAATACTGCGATGTAAAACCTGCTTAATATCAGTGTGTGTGTGGCGTTAGATCTGCGCGTCATTATATACGACATTAATTGCGTTTTTAAAATAAGAAAAAAAATATCGCACGTCTTTAAGATAAAATAAGTCAACTGATAGCCCTTTCTTGAATTAAGTCAGCGAAGTGTGAAGAATTTTTAATAATGACGGGTTCACATGAGCAAAGTGACAAAATGGGAGGGAATTCTGCGAACGATGTCGAGGAAGGAGAGTTGCCAGAGGAGGGCGAAATCATGGACGAAGAAGAACAGCAACACAAGGGGAAAGTCATTACGATGAAAACTGAAGCGGAAGAGAGTGACCGAGCCATGCCAACGCCGCAACAGCAGAACACTCCATCGAACAGCAAAACGGAAAGTGGCAGCAAAGACTCTCGAGGAGATGCCGGAGGGTCTTCGTGGCGCAGATGTAGGGACAAACCGAACAGCAAGGAACAAATGATAAATCAAAACATCCGTTTCCAGCGTTAAATAATCGCGGACATTCTGATCACAATTTTGGGGCGGGGAAACAACATTTTGGACGAGGAACAGGCGGACGATACAGGGACCACGATTCACGAGCAATTTTGGTACGAAAGAATGGGTTTACAAATTACAAATAACAGAAAATGTGAAAATTTGGAAAAAAGAGAAGGGAGAAAAGAGAGAGAAAGAGAAAAAATGACGAAGGAAATGTATGAAAACGAAAGAAGAGAAAAGGGGAGGGAAAGGAAAAGGGAAGGGCGATGGTGAGAAAGGGAGAAAGAGAGAGAGAGGAAAGAGAGAGTGAGGGAAAAGAGGGAAGGGAATGGAAGAGAAGGGAGGGGGAGGGGAGAGAAGGAGAAAGGAACAGAGATGGTGGAAAGGAAAGAAAAAGGAAAAAAACTGCTGAATAGCAAAGGTTAAAGAATTCACACCAATTGCAGAAATCCGAAGAAGCAATGATGGACTCGTGGGTTCGCGGAACACATCGGAGCAAAGGCGCACGGAGTCCGACCAGCAGTCCGAGAAATGCGGGCGGAAGTCCGCACGCGGACCAAACGAAGCAAAAACAGCAAAGTGTGGACAAAGTGCCAATGGCCGAGCAACAGCTTGAGAAGGTGCTCTTCCCTTCTGCTGTGTGGGAAGGCTTTTTTGGTGTCAAAATTTGAGGTGGACAATCCGACTGAAAGTGAGGGAGACGCAAAGGCCGAGCCGACGACGGAGGGCGACGACGGCACCAATGGGACCAACGCAGAAGCACAGCCGAAGCAGTCCATTCCGCTGGAGGACGACAAAGACTATCGGGTGGAAACGCCCCCATCAAAGGAACTTCCCGAAGAGTGCGTTGATTTACAACTTGAAAGTGAATGGAACTGTTTTTATTTCCTCAATTCTGAAGGTCTAAACAATTTGCTCTCTCCGAAACCGACGACGACAACGACTTCCGCCGAAATTCTTTCGGAAGATTTTCTGAGAAAAGGTTATAAAGAGTTAATTGATGGAAATGATGTGAAAAGGGAATGGGGAAGAGGAAAATTCGAAGGGGAAAAGTGGATTGAAATTTGAAAATTTTTATGAAAAGAATCGATGAATTGAAGAGATTTATTCGATGGTGATGAGTATGAAGTGGTAAAAAATGAGAAATGAAAGTGAATATTAAAGAGATGAGAAAAAAGTTGATGGATTGAAATGAGACGGAATAACGCAAATGCGAATTGAAATTGGGGGAATAAAAATCGAAAAATATTTCGACTTTTCCGAACCGACCAAAGCCTGCATTTTCAGGAATTTTCGTGGCAATGCTCCGCAACTTTCTCCTCAAAAATTCTCACCAAATGCGAGTCACAGACAACACCAAATTGATGTACAGACAATGAACGCACCACCGTACGAAGGCGACAGCGATTATGGGCCGACGCCAAAAAGACATCGGCCGATGCCATTCTTTGAGGAGGAAAACTTTCCGATCGGTGGAAGCGACGACTTAAGACAACACACACAGAGATTTGATCAGTCATTTGATCAGAGTCCGTACGAGCAACAAGAAGGTGCCGAATTAACGAGAAAAATATACGGTGGAGTTAACGAAGGAAGCAGCATCCATAAGCTTAGCTTATTATTAATTATCAAACCAACTCTTGCAATTGGTGGCATTCGAAGCTCGACGTAAAATAAAAATATTTCGTAACCGTGAAAAAATCCAGCAGAATTTAGTTACTTTTTACTTTAGGAAAACCAAATTTGATTTAGGACATTTAAATAATAAAACTCGTGAAGGAAGAGCTTTCGAGTGTAAACGTTTTCTAAATTGGTTGACTAATTGTAAGAAACCAAAACAGTTGTGACTTATGAAATATGCGTAAAACCAAAGCCTTACTAAACCGGTCCCTACCGTATGTTTGAACACACCGTACTGTTAAAATTAGAAATATTTTTGCCAAAAATTGACCTCGTTGGGATTAAGCGGAGGTTGGAACACACAAAAATATAATAATGTAACATACATTTTTAATTATTTACATTTATAGATTTCCGCGAAGAAGAATATTGGGGTGGCGGGAGAGGCCGTGGCGGCGCCTTTCATCATTTCCGAGGCGGTCGCGGCGGGGCCCATCGGTCCGATTGGGGCGCCGGCAAACCGTTCTTCGATCGGATCATTTGCAAATTCTTCCGCGAGGGCTTTTGCCGAGACGGAGAGAAATGCACGTACAGCCACGCGACGGCCGATTCCCATCGACAGCCCATCCTTTGCCGTTACTACCAGCAAGGATTCTGCAGAAGGGTGGGCTTATTTATGTGCCTTTTTTTGCTTTTCGTTTTTTGTTGAACTTTTAAAAATTTATCAAGGCCTCCGACCGAAAATTGAAAATATTAATAATTTAAAAAATTTGTTACACCGAAGTGAGAAATGAATTGCATAAAAAAGCATTTACTTAAAATAACAATAAACAATTTAGAATTTATTCTGCCAAAATTTGCACGGAGAATGGCCATGCAAAGCGTTTCATAAAGGCGAGTGCACCAAAGAACAGTGTATGTTTTCGCATGAGCCGTTGGACGAAGTCAGTCGTCACATTTTGGAGAAGGTTTTTTTGGGTTTGGTGGTGAATTTTAACCGTTGCTTTTTGTTTTGAGATGTTGGAAGACGAAAGGCGGGGATTAACCGACGGACAGAATCTCGAGCCGCAATTTCAGGTCGAGAGGGGCGGAGGGAGTCGAAGTTTTATGGGGTTTTCAGCTGGGTGGTTTTGCTTTAATTGTTCTTTCCGCCCTTCCAATTCTTTGCCATTCTTTCAGGGGGGGTATTACCAACGACGGAAAATGTTCCACCAAATGCGTGAACAGCAGCATTTTCACCACAACAACCAGCAGCAGCAACAAGGGGACCAGGCCGAAATGGAGGCTCACAATTTCCAATCGCCGCGTCAAAGTCAGCAACATTTTGGCGAAGTGCGCGGGCTGCACAACAACGAGGAGGAATTTAGCGGGGGAACGACGACACGCCCACCGCCACAGCAGCAACACCAAGCAGTACAGCAGCAGCAGCAAACGCAGCCAATGCCACCGCCAAACGCATTCGGTGGTGGCACACATGCGATGGCACAAGCACAGTGAGAAATACATTTGATTTGGGTGAGTTTGTGGTGGTCATTGTTCCTTTCTTCAGACTTTCTTCTGAGCCTTTCGGTACTTCCGCCGGCGTTCCGTCCGAACTTCCTCCGCCTGCGTTGGTTGTGCCGCCAATTCTCTGCGGCGGTGGCGACACACAACCGAAGCGTTTGACCGGCGCCGTCCCTCAGCAGCCCCCCGTCGTTGGCCCTGCTTATGCCCAACTGCCCCCGACCTCGGATGGCACTTCCTTTGGCTTTTTCAACCGTTCTGCTGCTCCTCCCCCCTGTGCCCCGCCGTCCAACCAGGTCCTTTCCTTTCTTTTGGTTCTGATTCCGCCAGGCCTTGGCTTTCTGTCCGTCCGCTTGTTCACCTTTTTTGTTTTCAGACGGCTCCGCCGTCTCTCCAGGGGCCGCCCTCTCAGTCCGCGCTTTCTTCTCAGCCCAACTTTCAACAGCTCCAACAGCAAGCACAACAAACGGTACCGTACCAACCATCAGTCTGCTGAATTGGCATGATTCCCTCTGTCTTTTCAGCCTGGTCCTCACTTTCCTCATCAGCCTTCGCTTTTGGGGCCGTCCGCCGCTTCTGTGCCTTCACTTTCACTGAACGCGATGGTTCAGCAGCAGCAACCCTTTGCCACGGTACCAACAAAACTAATCCCCTTTTACCCCCTTCAAATTGCCATTTCAGCCTGCCAATAATGAGTCCTTCGGCGATGCCCTCCAACAAATTTCGCCCACTCCGCCGCGTCCGTCACCGACGCGGGAGCAAAGCGACGCGTTCAACATCAACCAAATGCTCGAACAAATCACGCAACAATCGTCGGACCAATTCAAAAGACCGAACATGGAGGACCCAATGGATTTGCTTTCGAAGGCCGTCGAAGGTGGCGCCGTTTTTGTTTCGTTTTGCTCGATTTGTCCAATTGCTGTTGCCCTTCTCAGAATCGCCCGCATCGCCTCCGATGTTTGGCTCTTCTGAAATGGGTGCCGCGGGGAGTGCCGACGACGCCAAACTGATTCCGATGGTGAGGGAGTGGCGACTGTACGCCGTGGACATTCCGACAGAAACCGAAGGCCTTCCAATGAATTTCGACATGAAATTGATTCAGGTCGAATTGGGAAAGGGGGGAATTTGAGGAATGTTTTGAGATTTCAGCAGATTTCTTCTTCTAATTCTGACCCGCGGCTTCGAAAATTGGCCGAAAAACAATTCGACTTGGTTTCCAAAACCTTTGAGAAGAAACAGCAACAGAAAAAGTGGCATTTTGAAAACATTTCTTTTTTTTACTTTGGTTTAAGTGCCGTCGAATTGACCGACGAAAACGCAAAAAAAGAGACAGAAGAAAATGCTAACAGCACGGAAAAAGCAAAGAAAGAAGCGGCGACGGGCGACCCGCGCAAAGACCCGCGACGCAAAGGGCGAGCGACGGAGCAACACCAGCACCAGTGAGAAGGGCACATGGACATTGGCAGTACGTCTTGGCTTTCCCGTTTCAGCCCTTCTACTTCGTCAGCTGCCATTGCCTCTCCGTCAATGTCTGTGGACGTTCCCCCCTTCAAAATGGCACCGTCTTCCCCAAATTCGGCCCCCTCGTCGGATGGCACTTTCTCTTTTCACCAACAGAGTATTATTTTATCCATTGCCCGTGGCTAACAAGGGAACATTCCCAACTGTAAGTCGGAAAACATATATAATTTGGTATCATTGGATCGAGCAGGGTCGACTTCTGTCGTGAATTTTTAATTTTACATGCCCATATCAAGAAATGAAAAAGTTATGGGGCCTCAAAAATCGAACATTTGCTGGATTTTCAAGTAAAATGAGCAAAATTGGTGGCTCGGTTGGTTAAATTCCTATTTTTTGGGGTCAGGGTTCGAATCCAACATGAAAATAAATAAATTTTAATTAAGGTATAAAGACTAAAAAAATGTATTACAAGTTTTAATTAATGAAAGTAATTTAAAAACAATCAAATGTAAAGGTTGGAGAATTAAACGAAAGTGAACAAAGCTGGAAATGTGCCCTTTGGCCAAATTTTCGATTTTTGAGGCCCCATAACTTTTTCATTTCTTGATATGGGCATGTAAAATTAAAAATTCACGACAGAAGTCGACCCTGCTCGATCCAATGATACCAAATTATATATGTTTCCGACTTACAGTTGGGAATGTTCCCTTGTAAGTAAAATTTCCCTTCGTTTTCAGTTGCTGCTTCGTCTGACAACGCAAATGCCGAGGGACCGAAGCGAACGCAGCAAAAAGACGGAGCAATGGGAAAAAAAGCATACGGACGAACGGCGGAAGGGATGGGACAACCGACGGACGGACAATTTCAGTCGCACGGAGGAGGGGGACCATTCTTCGGCTTTCACCACCACCAACACCCTTCGGCACCGCCAGTCCATCCTTCCATGGACCATCATCATTCCGCAAGTGTTCCCCCGCCTTTCATGACTCATCTCCATCCCCCGCCCTTCGGTGGACCTTTGCCTTTCTGTCCATTTTACAATTGGATTTCGTTTAGGCCACCAAATCCATTCCTCCGCTGTCGGAGGGGGCCCTTTCAACGTCCCTCCGCCCGTTTTTCCGATGTCCGCCGCTGCTTCCGTCGCTCCCAATGCCGCCCCTTCCTTCCAACAACAACTCGGTTCCCATGCCTTTAATGTCGGTGGCTTTTCCTCGTCCTCCGATTCCGTCGGTGGGCCGCCCCGACCGCAGCCGTCTCAGATCAGCAGCCTGCGCGAGAAGCGGAAGAACAACGAGTACGAGTCGCCATTGGCACGCATTGGCTCCTCCTCGGGGGGTGCCGGGGCATTGGGGCGGAGAGGCGCCCGCTATTGAAGAGAGAAAGAGAGAGTCACTCACTGCCGATGCCGCCCCCCGCCTTCTCCCCCTCTTCCGTTCTCTGCTCAATTTGTCGTCTTCCCTTTTATCATATCCACCAAAACACAAATTTCTCGCATTTATTACGCATTTTCCGCCCTCCCCTTTTTCCCTGACAATTCGCTTTCATTATGGCCTTTTGGATTTATTCCGAACTTTTTTTTTAAATAAATAAAAAATAACGGAAGCATTGCTTATTCGCTATTCTGTTAATTCAGCGGGGGGCTGTTGCTCGTCTTTGGGATTAGCTAAACCCGGGTTAATCAGTTTCTTAACCCGAGTTTAATTTCGTCTGCCTCAAAATATGTCCAAGCTGACAAGGGATGCCTATTCTTCTGTAAGCCCAACAAAACATATTATTCTCGAGGTTTCCACTTTTTGTTATTTTTTCGCTTTTCTGACAGCACACAAAGTGAGTGAGTGCATCAAGAGAAAAATGGCGCCTCCGGATGACAAAGCTCTTTCTGAATATTTTTCTACCTTTGTTAGAGTAATATAGTATAATTTTACAGTATTTAAACAATGAGCATTTTTTTAAATTTATTATTTTTTTATATGAAAGGGATTCGAATTTGAATAGAATTTGCAAGTGCGGCTTAAATCTATGAAACATCAAGATTTTTGCGATTTTCCATGATCTATATCCTATCCTTAATTTAAATAATGTTTTGAAAAGATTTTCTATAAGGATCAAATAAAATCAGCCTGATTTCCCTTACCAAATCACGAATCATTACGAAATTTTTTTTGGGTCCGTGATTGAAATTTGAAATATATTCATTTGCAGCTCTGGCTGAAATTTGACTTACCACTAAATGTGCTAATGTTCTGTTAGCGCGCGACCATTCCCTTTGAGATTCTTTCTTCCAATTGACCAGCAGTCGTCGAGGTACATTTTGAAGTTCTGCCACTTCGCATGTCAAAGTGATCGCTTGCTAAAATTAAATTTAACCCTAATTAGTTAATTTACAATTAATTCGTTTTTACAGTTTGGCCAATGGTCCGTTTTGTCCCAATTTGGCCATCTTCCATTGCCTCCCTACGCAGGTTGCATTCCCTGGTCCCAAGCGGCGTTAGCCCTTTCCGTCATTTTCCCATAAAATTGGTTTTTTATTTCAGAAAATTGTTGCAGTAGCAAAATTTCGTCTGCTGTCAGTGAGCCAATCTCTTCCAGTGTCAAATTTGCAAGAGGCGACCGAATATTGATGGAATGCATGAATTTGATCAACAAATCCAAGTCGGTGTCGAAGTCGCCGATGGAAGTGAAATGCAAAAGGCACAACTCATGGAGACCGATTTTCAGAGCGTATTGGAAATCCTGAAAAGGCAGAATGCAATTTTGAGTTAATGTAATGCAAAACAAACCAAATTCAATTCCATGAGCATTGACATGTTCTCGCGGCTCTGTCTCAATTCCTTGGCTAAAAATCGGACGACGATAAATCGACGGTGGAGAGACCACGGAAGAAAGTCGGAAGATTGGTCCAATCCAACGCATTTCAGCGGCAAAAATAAAATGAATGTGTAATGACTTCAGGACGAATCAATTTTTAGAGCAAAGAATAAAAAAGTCTATAAATGTTTCAATCCATTTTCATTTTAGTTTAAGAGCCAGGGAAGTCAAGCATCGTATTGTTTTTTAAACAATATTATTTCTAATTATAAGCTCAAAATGTGTGCCGACGTTTTGTACCATTGTTTGACTGTTGGCATTGTGCCGCGTTTGAGTGTGAGCTTTTTGTGAGTTAATTTGTGCAGGAAACAGCAAGAAAGCGATAGTTTCGAGCAGCAAATAACGCGCCCTACGCAAAAAGGACGCACTTCGAAGAATATTCTGCCAGTCGTCTATTTTCTTAAATAGGGAATTTCAGCCAATTGTGAACTGATCGTCAGACTGATTTGGACAAATTGGCTTTTTTCTAAGTTCTATTCTTACAATGGACGCTTTTCGAGGCGACAAACAGCAGGCGCAGAAGAGAATCTCCAAGAAAGTCGCGAGCAAAGTTTCTTCGGCTTCCGATGCCAATTGGGGCGAGTCGAAAAACAGAAACAAATTGCGAACCATTGTCAAGGAGAAGAGAAGGCGATTTGCGTTCTCTTCGTTAGACGCAAAGCCGGGATTGAACACAGAAGCGACGGAATGGAAGCCATGGGGTCGAGAGAGAGAGAGAAAGAGAGAGAGAGACCATCCCATCGACTCGAGGCTTTCAGTCCACAAAATCTGCTGGGTTCTGAATTCGCGACTTGGCTTCGGTGGGTTTCGACCTCTCCTCCCTTCGATTTGTGCTGCGATTTTGGAGGTCGGCACATTTTAAGTAAATTCCAAATTATTAATTTGAAATGGAGAGGAAATGATGGGACAAAAGTGACCGAAAGGTGAAGAAAAAGAGGGGCATTAGCGGAAAGGAACAAATCGTTGGCCATTTCAAATGCAACTTTTGTCGGGACAGTGACTAACATTCGTCGATCACTCAAATTCCCTCCTCTTCTTTCAGATTTTCTTTCATTAGCAAATCACTGCCATTCCGATCGCTTCTTTTATTTTTACCATGCCTTCATAATTCGAACTTTGCCAAATTCTCCCCAAATAATGATTGATGGTCCCAAATATCTCTCAGCAGCGGAGGAAAGCAAAAAAATTGGCCAAAACTGTGCAAATCCCACCACAAAAAGCAATGATTACGCATTCAATTACGAAGAGAACAGCGCCGACGCAATTATTCATCGGTCTGTGGCAAAAGCACTTCATTTCCGAAATATTCTTGATCAATTTCTCTTCCTTTCTCTTTCTCTCTGTCTGATCAGCTGTTTTTTCTTTCTCTGTCTATCGGTCGTTTTGCCTTTTCGTCCAGGCCCATTCGGATCAATCGAATTGCGCGTCATTACAAAAGTTCGTCTGTGTTGGCTCCCCCCGCCGCTTCGGCCGGCCTTTCCCCGCGGATTCCCTCCTCCGCCGTCGGTCACTTTTCCGCTTCTTCCTCCACCCACGCTTTGCCAAGATTGGCAAATGCACTTCGATCTCTACTCACTTCGTCGTCAGCAAAGTTTTCGCCAAAGGTCCTTCAACTGAAACTAATTTAAAATTGGCCAATTGCCAATTGAATTTGTCCCAATTTTCTTACAATTAGACAGCCTTTGTGGACGCCGCCGACGAATTGATTTATTATTCCAATGCGATTCCTTCAGCGGCAAAAACATTTATTGGTGCCGATGGAGAGATGGCACAACGCCAAAATGGCACCGACGCTCAAAAGGGAGGCGCAAAAAAGCAGCGGAGTCCGTCCCTGGGGAGGTATCGAAAAGAAAGGCATTTCGATTTGTTTTTGAATGTTTTGGCATTTTGAAGAGATCCATCCAATTATGGCCATCTCGGCAGCGGAACAGAAGCAAAAGGCCGAAATTGCCTTTGGCACGGACAGCCGACGACATTGGAACAGATAAAGGCACTTTACAAAAGTGTGCCGAATTTTGCCATTTTGGACGAAACGGAAAAGGACGCGGAGGAAGGGGACAGAAAGAGGTGGGCCAAAGCGCACCGGGGGCAATACTGAAAAGTTCGTCCCCCATGACTCATTTTGGCGTCTCAGCGTGGTAGTGCGGTGTCGAGATGGATGTGCGGCACTTTTGTGCCATCCTTCGATGGCCCTTCCGCCGCCCGTTCAAACCCAGCGGAAGCGGCTACTATTTTCAAAGCATCAGCGCCAAAGCAGTGCCCATTTTTCTGCCGGCACTTCCGAGTCATCCGACGCTTCGCTCGGTTCCACAAAATGCGTCCCATTCCAACGCAAAAAGTGCCATTCGCGGGCAGTGACTGCCGAAGGCACGAATTTCTTTTAACATTTGCTTATAATTTGCCGTGCTCAATTTAAGGCTCTTTGCAAAGTTCATTGAGCAGTTATTCACTGAAAAGCTCAACATCGTTGCGGGACGAGGCTAATTTCGATGGAGCGACGCGAGAGATAGGCGGCAAAAAGAAACCATCGACGGACAGCGGATACCGCTCGAGGGGAGGGACGCCTCGGGAGAAGCAGACGGAGGAGGGCACGGGTGGCATGGGGCGCGAAAAGCAGCCGGACAAAGGCACAACCGACCGACACTCACTCCCATCGGACCATCCGTCAAAAGCAACGCCACTCCATCCAACTCAAAGCCCTAGTGCCATTTGTGCATCCAAGCGGCACAACCCGCGTTTGTACGTGTGGACAAATCTGATCAGCACTGATCAACTTCGGGCGACCGCCCCGATCAGTTTGGAGGCGATTGCGCTTCGGCAAAAGGCCAATGCTCAGAAGGAGCAAAGGGATCAGCTCAACGGGACAGTCGAAGTGCTGACTGAACTTCTCGTCAGAATGGGCATTGAGTTGCGCCGATTGTGCGCTGTGTTGGGCAAATGCACGTGCAGAGACATTGGCACAGTCACTTTGGTCGGCTGAGTTTGGCACTTTCCTTCACTCTCCACCAAATTCAGCTGTTTTTGCCCACTTCTCTTGCTTGGCATGCGATTCGTCATGCTCAGAAAACCTCCGAACATTTCGTCCGAACAGTCGCTGATCAGTCAAAGCGGTGGCAATCGCTGAGTGATCGAAGCCAATTGAAGCATTTAAACGGCGGACTCTTTCTCCGGTGGATGACCGACTCTCGAATTGGTGCCATTGTTGACGAGAAGGTCTCTTCTCCCCGTGCCATTCTTTCGGTGCCATTCTTTCCCCTCTCATCGGCAGGTCTCTCTGTTCCTCGCCGCCATTTTCGACTTTCTCCTTTCCCACTTTCTGCACCATTGCGCTCCCTTCTCCTCCGAGTCCGTTTCTGTCTCTGAATTGCTCAACTCCTTGGCCAATTCTTTGCCACATTCGCGCAACTTTCACTTATTGTCCCCGCCCATCGCATCCGACGGATATTCCTTTAACGAATTGTCACTCATTGTCCAAAATTCGCCACTTGGCCAATTGATTTCGGCGGATGACTCATCGACAGAAATCTCACAATTTGGCACTTTGGTTGGCGACAAATTGCGCATGAATGGCGAGTCGGTGTTGGCACTGCACCATTTCATCAGTACAAAAACGGCACCGCCATTGGAACAGTGGCTGAGAAAGGGCGTATTGTACGCACTTCAGAGACGCGCGAGAACAATTCGGCCCTGGGACATCGTTCAGGTGGGGTGGTCTTCTGACTCGCCCTTTTCCGATTAATTATCATCCTTTGCCCTTTTTCCAATGCTTTTCCTTTTGGCCTTTCCTTTGGCTTTTCCTTTTGGCTTTTCCTTTGGCTTTTCCTTTTGGCTTTTCCTTTTGGCTTTTCCTTTTGGCTTTTCCTTTGGCTTTTCCTTTGGCCTTTCCTTTGGCTTCCTTTTGGCTTTTCCTTTTGGCCTTTCCTTTGGCTTTTCCTTTTGGCTTTTTCTTTGGCTTTTCCATTTGGCTTTTTCTTTGGCTTTTCCTTTGCCACTTTTAATGCCCTTCTCCCCTCCCTTTTTGGGCTGCTCGTTTGCTTCTCCCCCACTTCGATTGCCCTCCTCCCACTGCTTCCCAACTTTTCGCTGATGATCATTCGTGGAGTCTCCCCTTTTGTGCCGCTACAAAAGCCATTCTTTTGGGCACTGAATGCCATTCGCATCAACTAACATCATCGGCCGTTCCGATCGACTCGAAAATATTCCCTGATTTTTTTGGATGGACTCCGCTGAATTGGGCAATAGCAATGGAAGAAACGGAATTAGTGGGCGCAGCGATTGGACAGCCGAAAGGGGCGAGGGCGGTGAGATGCGAAGAGAAAAACATTCAGGTGGGAAGGGAGAGGAAAAAGATTTTTGATGGAGAGGGGGGGGGAGAGTAATGCCCAGGGGCATCATTTTCGAATGTTTCAATTCAAATTAATTGAACAATTTGACAAATGGGGGGAAGGGAAAAGGCTATTGGCCATTTCATTCATTTGCCATTCCTCTTTTCTGATCTTTTTCCCTTTTCCTCCTTCAGATCGCTGCTTCGACTGGTAATTTTGCCCTCTGTGAGCTTTTGCTCCGTGCCGGTGCCAATCCCTTCCTCTGCGTCCCTTTGCCCTTTTCGTCCCTTCCCTTCGGCCCTTCCCAAATTTGTCCCTCCGCCTTTGCCATCGCCGCCTCACGCGGTGATCAAAAATTGGTCGGCCTTTTTCTCACTTTTTGTTCGGTTTTGCGCCAACAATGGGACAATACTAAAGGTTAAACTGAAACAATTCGGCTCATATTTTCCGTGGCTTTTCCTCAAGGCCAAAATGCGTTGTGCCGTTCCTCCGACGCTTTTTCCCCTCCGCCGCCCTTTCAAATGGACTCACTTCGCTTCGCTTCTCTTAATGACTACGAAAAATGGGCTTTCTCCGAAGCCATTTATTTGGCAGCAGAGACACAAAGGTACGGAAGACGGAAAATCTGTCCAAAAATGATTCTTTTTTAAGATGGGAAATGGCACTTAAGCTGAGGGAATTGGGCGTCGGGTGGCCAAATGTCGGCTTTTGGATGGATGCGATGGAATGGGCCATGGACAGCGATGATCAGCGGAAGTTGACGCAGCTGGTGGACGAGTTCGGGACGACATTCGCAAGCGAATTGACAAAAAATGGGGAGAAAGGCAGAATGGGGCGGGGGAACAGAAACGACGGAATGGCACGGATGGGACAATTGGTGAGAAAATGGGGGGGGGTCGAAAAGGCGATCGGGTCAAGTAACTTCTTTAAATTAGCAAAATGGTGTTCCTTTTTTACTTCATCTTCTTTTTTTCTGTTCTCTCTCCTCTTTCTCTCTCTCTTTCTTTCTCTCTCTGTTCCCCCTCTATTCTCTCTCTCTCTCTCTCCCCTCTATTCTCTGACGAAAAATCTCCCTCTATTCCCCCTCTCTCTCTAGCTTTTCCGTCTTCTCTCCTCCGCGTCACTCTCTTCCGTCCGTTTTGGTGCCGCGCGTGCTCTCTCTTCGCTTTTTGCGCAACTCCAACGGCATTCGTTGGTCCATTTTGAGAGGGAACTCAACGCCTTTTTCGGCTCCTCCACGGCTCCTCCGCCGTCCTTTTCTCCGATTTTGCCAATTGACCCGAAATTTGTCGACTCGCCCGATCTGTCCGATATTCGCTTTCGCTTCAGCGATGGCCAAATTGTTTATGGCCATCGCATTGTTTTGGTCAATGCTTCGGAGGAATTTCGCCGGATTTTGAAGTGACAATTGAAAGAATGACTTTTAGTCGTGCACAAAAATGCGCTTTTTATCAGCAGAAAACCCAACGGACTGTTGGAAATGAGCGAATGCGACGCGACCATTTTCCGAGTACTGCTCGAATTTGTTTATGGTAACATAGCCAAGTGCATGAGCGAACTGCTCAAATTGGACATTGACAAGCGAATGGAAATGGTCAAAGCAGCCAAACACTTTGGGATGCGGAGATTGGACGAAAGTGCGCAGAAAGTCACTGGAGAGGCGATCACTGTGGAACACTTTGCCAAAGTGTACACTTTTGCGCGGGTTATTTCAACTTAAATATAATTATTTAAATTAAAAGGAGAGAGAGAAATTAGAGATAAAGAGAGAGAAATCAGAGATGAAGAGAGTGGGAGATAACGAGAGAGAAATCAGAGATGAAGAGAGTGAGAGATAAATAGAGAGAAATCAGAGATGAAGAGAGTGAGAGATAACGAGAGAGAAATCAGAGATGAAGAGAGTGAGAGATAAAGAGAGAGAAATAGTGAGAGATAACGAGAGAGAAATCAGAGATGAAGAGAGTGAGAGATAAAGAGAGAGAAATCAGAGATGGAGAGTGAGAGATAAAGAGAGAGAAATCAGAGATGAAGAGAGTGAGAGAATGTGTGTTGCTTTTGGATAATCTTTTCGGAATTAAAGGAAATGAACTGCGACACCCTGCGCGAAGAATGCGAACACTTTGCACTTGTCCATTTGGTCGAATTAATATCGAACGGAAAATGGTGGACGAACGAAGCGAATTTGGACACAAAAGGGAGACAAACATTGGCAGATGGAATGAAAAAGCAATTCGAAAATGCCATGGGAGAGAGACATATGAAAAGCGGACAAAAGCACGATTAAAAGGATGTGAATAATTTAAGAGTAATTAATTTTCAAAAAGAACCTAATGAAAACAATGGAAAATGGAAATACTGATCAATTCGGATAGACTTTTTTGATCAGTATCGCGTAATCAGAGCCGTGTGTACTTCCCGCGAAAGTCCGCACGCATCGACCCCCCTGAAAAGAAGTCGTTGACAAGCAGCGATCACTTCTACGACGACCGCTTCCGATCACTCCCCCCCTCCCCTCCCGATCACTCCCTCTTCTGCCGACCTCCGAATGTGCATATATCCCCCGTTGATGCCCCACGAACTGCCCCAACTGTTCTTCATGATCCAGAAGGGTGTTCCGCCACTCTTTTCGTCCTCTCCAAATCCGACCACTTCCATGGCATGCCGACCCATCGAATGGAATTGGCATTCGTCGGCAGTTGGCGAGAAAATGCCCCCCACATAATGAAACATTGTTTTGGTCACATTCATTCCTCAAAGAGTTCCTTTCCCATTGGTCCCTTTCTTTTTGCTGTTCGTCTACCAAATGAAACGGGCCCTTTCTCCACAACAAAATCCGCAATTTGCTGCTCGTCGCTCGGCAAAGTTCGCACTTCGTCGACGAATGTCCGTTGCGTTGGGTCCACGGGGCCCGGCGACAATTCGCAGTTACCATCGGCACCGCGGTACTTCAAAAGGCAAATGAAAGGACAAAAGTGGCAAATTGGGAGGGGGGGCGAGAGACAGGGTAATTATCTTCACGGAGAAGGCCATTATCACGAACGTAGCTGACAAATGAGGAAGGGAAGTGAAAGACAGACAATGAATGGCATCAAAGGGAGCACCGACCGAAATGCGTTTGGTCTGTTCCCTCCTTCGCATCCGTTGTTCGATTGGTCGCAATCGATCATTTGCTAAACAAACAGTTGATCAACAGCAAAGCAATCTGATCAATACGCAAAATCAAGCAGAATTATTTCTGGCTTTTGATTTCTATGAAATTGCAAATCCCACTAAATTCTGTCGGATTTATTCCCTTTGTTTCGGCCTCGGCTGATCACTTTCGTTTGTAGTCAGTGACCTGTTCCGACAGAGTGAGCAGTGTTCCGTTGTGAATTGCGTGCTGTGACTCGACCACTGCTGCCGTGGCAAAAGCCCAACACGCGCCGCAACGCACTTAAGCAAATCCCTTTTCATTTTTGGCCTTTTCTCCGATCACTTCGTCCACTCACTCTGATTCTTCACGTGATTGACCACTCCCTTTTTGCGCCAATCGAATTCGCTCGGCCGCTTAAAATTCGCATCCATCGGACGAAATTCGCGGATTGGCTTAGCCCAAGAAAAGGGAACGCTTTCAAAGTATTCATGTGGCATTATCAACTGAAAATGGAGCCGATCAGTAAGTTCCTTGTGTCTGATCAGTGATCACTTCTTTCAATTCTTCGTCGCTCCAATCGAAAAATGTCGTAATTCCGTACACTTCGCCTTCCCTTCCGATCTTTTCCAATTGTTCGAAATTGGCAACAAAAATTGAAAATCGCCTCAGCTTTTCTTCGATGGTTGAATAATTTTTTGAAAAACTGGAAAGGAAAGTTTGCCTTTTGCTCATAAAATACCGTTTTTGAAAATCAACAAATTTGGCGAGGAAAGTGCCATTGGAAATAATTCGCCCAAAATCGGTGCCATCGCTCGGGCCGAAAAGATTCAGAGGAAATTGGAAGTAAAGCAGCAAAATGATCAGCAGAAGGACGAGGGGAAGCGATTTGGAGAAGAGAAAACTAATAAGCCATTTGAAGGCACTTAATTTGTTTAATCGCCACCTTTTCAGTGGGCTCTTCTCCCAAAACGCTCTCCACGAATTTTGTTGCAAATTTTTGCCAAAAAGTGGCACTAAACTGCCCTTGTGCATTTTCTTGGGGTGGGGGGAGGAAACGGAGAGAATTGTCCGTTTTATGTGCCATTTTATCATTCATTCATTTGCTTCCCCCTTTCTTATCACAAAGTGAATGGCAACAGAATCAATTATAGTCTTTGCATGCATGCAAAATGCTACTCTTATCATGCGAAAATATATTTTTTCAAATTCGCAGAGAGTGCCGCCAGACACCGCCAGGGATTTAAAAAGTGTAAATATTTTGAAATTTTCCAATTTCATTAAAAATTTTGTCATTTATTATTGCTCATTTTATTCTTCTGTATCATTTTTCGCACTAAAAAATCTTTTATTGCTCTGTGAAATTCAAGAAATTAAAAGACGGATAATCGATTGATGGCTATTCGAACAATTTCTGAAGTCGGTCTTTGGCCACTGTCTTCAGTGACTTTTTCTTTGGCTCTGCTGACTCCGTCGTATTCGCACTGCTAATCGAAGCCGTTTCCTCAGAAATGCCATGCAATGGGCCGATGATGTGAATTTGGCTGGCCAAATTCCGATAAAACACCGACAAACATTCGCCAAAATATTTCTCACTCAGAAGGGACGAATTGCGTGACGAAGACTAATAATGGCAATTAATAGAAAAACAACAAAAAAAAGTAAAAGAACAGGCATAATGAAGCTTTACCGACATGGTCAATACTGTTGGGTCTGTGCAAAGCAATCGACGGAAAAGGAAGAAAGCCCAACTGCCGCGGCACTTAAGCAAATCATTTGGCATTTAAACAAAAACACCCGGCCATCCCTCCGCCATATTTGTTCGGCTTTGTTCCCATACCCACCCACTGTGAAGATGGCCTGTCCGACGCCGTTTTCCCTCACCCGTGCCAATTTGTGTCGTTCGACACAATGCCAAAAACTCTCAGCGGAAGTGCTGTCGTTGTCGGATTCGATGCTCACAATGAGAGTTTCTGCCTCGGATAATGTTTTGGACAACGAACGGAGGGAAACCACCAAATCAGCGGGTTGGTCGACACGACAAAGGACGGATTGAGACTGTTCGGAGAAGAAACGGGCACACAATTCATAGTCAATCTGAAGAGAAGACGAAGAATGGGACGAACGGCACAAATCGCAGGACTTTTTGAAGAGGAAAATCAATGCGATGGCTCAGAGAGTGTTCCCTGTCGCTTCCGTCCCATCGTTTGAGTTCACCGGCGGCACTCTCTTCGCATTCCTTTGACAAAATTCGATATTTAAACTGCAAAAAGTGCGGAATGGCGTCTGATTTGTCCGTCGGCTGTTCAGGCAAACGCCAAATGAAGCGGAAAATGGAATTTGGAACAATTGGCTGAACGGAAATCACAGAGATTTGGAATTTCAAAGGCAAAAACTTTAAATGGCGAAGGGTTGAGCAGCTCACAATCAGTTTTGAGAGAAAGGAGAGAGACAAAAGTGGGGAACACATCGACAGCGAAAGCAGCAGAGACTGAAGGAATGGCAAAATGAACGGCGAGACAAGTAAGAAAAGTTTTTGGGCCTCGGACTTCCGACTTTCGAAAAATTTTTGGCCCTCGGAATTCCGACTTCCGAAATTTTTTGGTGCCTGAGTGAGAAGACAAGCAAATGAAGACAAAAAAGTATATGCCCACCACAATCCTTGCGAGAAATGTCCACATGGAAAAGAGTGCGATCGGACAAAAAAGAAGTGCGCCATGAGAGAAGCATAATCGGGCGAAAAGTGATCGGAAAAGAGCGGCGGATGACCAGAAAATCATCGCTAAGCAGAGATTTGCAATCAGAAGCAGCGAACCATTCGAATTTGAGCTGAAAATATCAGTGACCAAATTAACTCTGCAACTCGGATGACTTCGCATTTCTCTTCGATTTGTCCTTCGTTTTTCTGTTCCGATTGGTACGTCTCCAATCGGTCGATTCCTTTGCACATTCGTACCAAAATTCGATGCTTTTCCTCCACGTCAAGCGGAGGGATTAGAAATTGCGCTTCGGTGGTCCAATTTCCGTCAGAATTCTTTAGGTTTTGTGTTACAATTTGTTTTATAATGTATTTACCAAAAATTCAATAGAACCGTCTGAACTTTGGACTAACGACAGTTTCAAAAGGGACGGCGCCGTGAGAGAGGCCGTGCCGGGCGAAACGAACACCGAAAAACGCTGTTCAATGCCAGAAACGAAAAGGGAATGGCCGAATTCGGCACCACCGCCAAATGAATTTTCTGTTGGATATTGACAATGGATAAATCATATTGCAAAGAATGGCACCTTTTTCAGTGCTGCCAATGCATTTCATTTGAATGTTCGGTCGAATTCCGACGACGTAACAAAAAAGGTTTTCCAATTTAGCATTTTTTGCCATTTGTTCCTGGTAATTTAGCACAAATTCGACGCCAAATTCGCCGTTCGATACAAAAAATGAGTCCAAGAAAAAATAACCATTCACTTCAATTTTCTGAGGAAAAAAGCCAATTTTAAAATGGCCACTTCCGAACGGAACGACCAAAAAATATTGGCAATTGGCACCTGAAGTGCCAAAGTGAATTCGGTCGTACATTTGGCACCCAATGTGACATTATGCGGCTGCGTTTGATGAAGTTCAAAGAAATGGTCATCGTTTTCCAAGGGCACTTTTGCGTTTTTTATCGGCAAACGCTCCAATGAAAAAGGCCCCTCAAAGAGAAACAAAACAAAATTAATTCTATGCTAATTGTATGTTTTAATGAACCAACAAAACCCCTTTCTCTTCGGGAGAGGCGATGTGAAAGGAATTCGAAAAGGAAACGGACGAAGAGCGAAGGACGGAGAAAGGCCTAACGGAAAAGGAGGAGGGAGAAGGACACATTCAAATGAACAAATTAATTAATGAATGGTGACTCACTTAAAACGCGCCTTCACACGACAGTCATTCAAGGGAATTGCCAGCGAATTGCGCAGTGCGAAAATGAGAGAAAAGGGCGAACGATTGGACGAACAAAGGACGAAAGGTGCGGAGGCGAAGGGCGAACGACGGACATGGACAACGGACAGGGGAAGGGGCGCGGAATTTGGGTCCACCGACGGCAGAGAGGACCAAACGGATGGCCAAGGCATAAAAATGGCACTAAAGCAAAGGAAAATGAACAAAAACGGCAATTTTGGCATCCAATCATCGCTCACTTTGGCTTCTGTTCCGTCTCTTCCGCTGCTTTTCGTTCCCGCGTCAATTCACTGATTTTCGAGTGCCATCGTCCAATTTCGATTTTATTATTCTCCGACTTATCGATCATTGAAAGAAAGGCCAAACAGCAGCCAAAAAGACTGAATTTGAAGGAAATTAAGCCTTGAAAGAAGCCACAAATGAACGAATGCTTTTTCTGACATTGTTTTGAAATTCGCTCCCTTTTCCTCCGCTGTCTCTTCGAATTGTTTGACCAAATTGTCAAAAATGTTTTGGGCGAAAGGACCGTTCAAAGGATGGGAAAGAAAGGCGCAGAGATTGTGGCGGAAAAGGGCGTGCGCATCGGAGGGAGACGAAACACTGAAGGGAATGGGACAACGCAAGTTGAAATTGGGCACATGTTAAATGAGTGAGAGGACATTGTCAGTTCGGCGAGTTGGTGCCGCGCGAGGAAAGCGTTGCGCCACCAGCCGAACCGTTCAAAGGACTCAACGGCTTCCAACAGAGCGAACTTCGCGAAATGCTCAAAGGCTTTAGTGCCCTCTCCGCCGTCAATTGCCTCACAAATCATTTGGGAAAAGGCGCGGAAGAGACGGACACTTTCATCGGCCAACGCCAAATGCTGGCGTTGTTGGAGTTCACCGGTGGAGGAGGAGGGACCGGAAAAGGGCAATAAGTGCCAATTTGGACGAAGAGAAAACAAACTTTTGGTGCCATCGGAGGGAACATTCGGCGAAGTCGCGTCAAACCAACGGCGCAACACCATAAGGCATTGTTTGGACGGAGAATGATGGTCAGAGGAAGCGCCACCCGACAAAAGCGCAGTGGAAAGATGGCGAATCTGAAACAATGAGAAAGGGGAAAGAAAAGAAAAAAGGTGAAGAGAAAAAGGGAGAAAAAGGAACGGAATGAAAAAACGAACAGCTTCGCATTTTTTGAGCAGCAAAAAGTTGAGATGAGCGGCGGCGGAAGAAACGTCGCAAAGTTTGGACGCCTTTCCTCCGCCGAGCAAATGTTCGCTGAATTTGAACAGTTCCGCCAACCAAACCAAAAGCAAACTGTGAAACATGACGGCACTTTGATTTGCCTAAAATTTACTAATTTATTTTTTAATTGGTTTCAATAAATTATTTCTGACTCCAAATTGAGAGAAATGTAAAGCAATTGCCCACCCGTAGCAAAAGCATGTGCTGCTCAAAACGACGGATTGTCTCCCGCGCGTATCGCAACACTTCCGTGACGGTGTTGTGGCGCACTTGCAGCGTGTTCAGCTGCTGCTCCTTCTGTCCCTGCTCCGTCTCCAATTCGCTTTTGTCGCCTTCTGCCAAAACTTTTTCAACAATTTTTGGCTTTGTTTGGGGAGAGAGCGGCTGAGAAAGCGAACGAACGATAGGAGAAGGGACAGAGGCCAAACTCAGCCTAAAAGAACAAATGGAAATGGGAATAAAGAGGACGAAACGAAAACCGATTGTGCAGGTTTTGGGCGGACAAAAGAAACTGATGGGCCAGCAAATGAGCATGGATTTTGACCAATGGCAAATCCTGTAAAGAATTGTTCAAATGATTAATTAACAGTTTGGATTTTGAATGACTCGGCCCATGTGATAACGAACTTCTTCAACCGTATTGAGATACATTTGGACGCCCAAAAGAGTACAATGGCGACCCAACGGAAGAAGACGAAGCTGCCTGACCCACTGGGGCCATGCCTCGGCATTTTCTGGAATGGCATTCCATGGGAAGGGCAATTAATACTGCCGATAGTAGGCCATTATTTGCCAGAAAAATATGTTATAAAAAGTCACGAACATATTCCCGGAGTTGCTGATCAGTGATCACAAATATGACATTCACTTCTGACAATTCCAACAAATCAGAATTCGGATAATAATAAATTATAAACGATTAATTATCGTTCGCGTTTTGACTTTATTGTTTCCCGGACCATCAGATCCTTCCAAAAGTGTAAACTGCCTTGTCCTTCTCTTGGGCTTTTAATTAAACAAATTTGGAATTTAAAAGTTTGTAAGAATTCTGATTCGGGGTTTGAAATTAGCCAAAATGATGTCAGATTCATAATCAGATGTTTTATGACGAGTTTTTAATTGATAGAAGAGCCCATCATCAATCAAAGGCCAAACCATTTACACTCCAAGTTTTGATAGAATCTGACAAAAGATTGGCCAAAGCGTCCAACTCGGAAAGTGCAACTTCAAATAAACCCAAATTCCAATAAAAACGACACAAACGAAACTGAAAATGAATATATAAAATGCAAATGGAGAACAATGCTGGTATTTCTCTTACTTATATATAACATTCGCTTTGATTTCACCTGCTCATTGACAAGGGAATGAATGCCAAACGACGACTCTTTTAGGGACCCTTTCAATTTCAGTGCATTTGCATTTAAATTGGCAATGCGAAGTTCGAAGGAAGCGAAGAGAAGCGACTGAAGGAAAACGGAGAAAGCGGCGAAGGACTTTTCGTTGGCGAGCTCAACGAATTCGAAGATTCTGCAGGGGAAAATGGACAAAAGAAAATTATTTGCATTAAAAGGGCCACGAAAAAGGCCATTCTTTCCTCCGCCCCTTTTTCATTACCGATTTTGAAAACGAGAAAAGTCGCTTTTCAGTTTGTCCATCAGCTGACTTTTTGCTTTTTTGTCTTTGCTGACCTTCGAACTGTCAAAGAGAATCGCCCAATGGTTCTCTTTTGCCTCATTCAAAGTGGCGAACCATTCAGAAATTTCAGGCCTAACGGTCAGACGATATTCCTCAAAATTCTAAAATCAAAATATGTAAAAATTAAAAAAAAGAAGCGAACTCCGGAATTGACAAAGAAAATGTGGACGAATGCAAATTCGGAGTTGGTGGATGTGTCATTGGAACTCCTTGGAGTCGAGCAAATGGAAGTGTCGGCGTTGAAAGGGACCAGCGAAGGAGTGAAGCGCAAATTGAACGGCAAACTTTGCGATTTACTCTCTCTAACAATAAACAATTGTGGAACGTATCAAAAGAGGCGAGGACCTTTTCCAGGAGAGAATGCCATTGCCCAGTGCATTAAGAATGTGCCGTTTGTTATGCGTAAAACTCTCTTCATTCCCATGCCCTTTGAAATTAAAACGAATGATTTGGGAAATGAGGATGGATTTACATGATATTCTGATAGGTTCTCTTTTGTTGATTGCGAAGAGTTGACAATCACTGGTAGCGATTTTCATTTAACAATTTTGGATAGCAAAAAATTAAAAAGTCTAGACGAAAAATTCAACTTTTTAAAAAATGAATATGTAAAAAAAACTTTTTCAAAAATTTAATTTTGCGGGTATTTTTGGAAATTTTCCAATTTTATTTTTTGTTATCCTTGCTCTCCAGCAGGGGTGGAGCGCGGGCGGAAATGCCCACGATCACGGACCACTGCAAAGATCATTGGTCCCGAAATTTTTTAATTTTTTTTTCTAAAAATTTTTTAAACAATTTTCTAGGGGTGTTTTGAGGCGCTGAGCACGAATCCGGACTCCATTTCGACCAATTCCGAATCCCTAACCCGAACTCGAACATTTTTCGAGAATTAAATTTTAAGGCACTATATGAAAAGTGATAGTTTTTGAAAATTTTTTCAAAAGGGGGGAGGGACCCTTTTGTTTTGCAAAATTTTTTTGTGATAGTCATAAAAATTTATCCGCTGGGGTTTTTGGAGTCCCCGATCACGAATCTTTCAATTATTTTGATCAATTCCGATTTCCTAATCTAAATTTGAACAAAAAATCATAATTTGAAAAATTCAAAATTTCGATTTTTATTCGAGTTCGGGTTAGGGATTAGAAATTAGTCAAAATACATGTCAGATTCGTGATTAACGACCTTTAAAACCCCGGATAACAAATTATCATGGTTTTTTATCACAAAAAAATTTTGCAAAACAAAAGGGTCCCCCCTTTTGTTTCAAAAACTGTCACTTTTCATATAGTGCCAAATTTAAATTTTTTTTAAAATTTCTCTTAAAACATTGTTTTGTGTTTTCGGGATTGTTAACTTTAGACAAAAGCCGTTTCAAAACCAAAAAATGGTCATTCTGTAAAGATACGAACAAAAAAAGAATTTTGATAATTTTGAATTTTCGATTTTTTGTTCGAGTTCGGATCCGGTATTCGAAATTGGTCAAAATGAATGGCAGATTCGTGATCAGCAATCCCGAAAACACTAAAAACAATGTTTTAAGAGAAACTTTAAAAAAATTTAAAATTTAGATCTCGAAAAATGTTCGGGTTAGAGATTCGGAATTGGTCGAAATGGAGTCCCGATTCGTGCTCAGCGCCTTAAAACACCCCTAGAAAAGCGTTTAAAAAATTTTTAGAAAAAAATAATTAATTAAAAAATTTCGGGACCAATGATCTTCACAATTGCCCGCTGCCCCTCCCTTCCCCTAAAATTTAAATTAGAATTGCTGCAACTGTTGTCTCTGTTCACTCACTATTCATTCTAGCAAAGGAACAAAATGATAAAGGCCATTTTGGTGTTCAATAACCATGGAAAACCACGACTGCTGAAGTTTTACACACAATATGTATGTAATTATTCTATTCTTCCTCTTTTGGACATTGTGCCGAAATTGAACTTTTGCCCATTCAGAGCGAAGAAGAACAGCAGCAAATTGTGCGGGAGACTTTCCAGCAAGTGTCGAAACGTGACGACAACGTGTGCAACTTTTTGGAGGGCGGAAAATTAATTGGGGGGTCGGACTGCAAATTGATTTACAGGTAAATGGTCCTGCCGATGGATGGTTGGGTTAATTAGGACATCCTCAACCATTTTAAATGAAAATAATTTATAAACGAATTCTCCGCCTATAATTTTAAGGCATTACGCGACATTGTACTTTGTTTTTTGTGTGGACAGCTCCGAAAGTGAGTTGGGCATTCTCGACCTGATCCAAGTGTTTGTGGAGACTTTGGACCGATGTTTTGAAAATGTGTGCGAGTTGGATTTGATTTTCCATGTCGAAAAGGTTGCCAATTTCTGCGTTTTCATCCTTCGATTTTTTTCCTTTTCGGTCCATCACATTTTAAACGAATTGGTAATGGGCGGCATGGTGCTGGAGACGAACATGAACGAAATTCTGCTGAGGATCCAAGAGCAGGACAAAATTGAGAGGCAAGAGGTAGCAAGCAATTTCATAAAGAAAACCCGGCAAAATGTCGACTTTTCTTTTCATTTGCCATTTCCTTAGGCTGGCATCGCCGCTGCCCCCGCCCGCGCTGTGTCCGCTGTGAAGAACATGAACATTTCGCAACAAATTAAGGACCTCAAATTGCCAGGATTGCCCTCTAAAATTGCCAATTTCAAAAGCCCATTTTGAAAATTGCTGCCCTTTTCCAATTCATTTGTCTCTCTCCCAACGTGACATTGGCCGAGTTGATCGGGTCTTACAATGGAATACCGTACAATAATTTCTTATTTACTTATGTAATTTAAAAATTTAATTCATTAAGAAAAAAAAATAGTTTTTTCAGAATTTTAGTTTTAAAATTTTATAAGCGAAAACCTTGTACAAATATCATGACACCAGTTGATCACCAAGGTCAATTTGATGAACTGACGGATCAACTTTAACCAATTTTCATTTTATTTTATTTTTGCAATTTAATAAATTTTAAATGTGAGAAAGGTAAACTGCCCATATTCACAGCGAAAGTTGTGCAGAAAATGAGCATAATTCCCGGAGTTTTCAATAGCAAAAAGTCTCCTCACTGAAGTCGCCCATTTTCAAAGAAAGCGACTGCTCTTTCGTGCTAATATAAATAGTTTTTGGTTCTAATGCACTTTATGAGTCCAATCAATTGACAATCCCGGGTTTTTATACAATAACTTTGTTCATGTTCGAACAAACCCTATCTTTTTGGTATCATTCGAAAGCACAAAGTCTAACGAAGCTAAAATATATAAAATCGGAGCGTTCAGGCAATTACCAAAAAAATTTAATTAATTGCTGATTATTTTCGTTTGTAACTTTCTTGAAATGTTAGAATTCTCTTGTTTTCTCGTATTATTACATTATTCAGACTTTGTGCTTTCGAATGATACCAAAAAGATAGGGTTTGTTCGAACATGAACAAAGTTATTGTATAAAAACCCGGGATTGTCAATTGATTGGACTCATAAAGTGCATTAGAGCCTTAAATATTTCATCACTCTTTTCCAATTTTCGCCTTTTTAGGCATTTCCCTTTTTGTTTTTCCTTTCGCAACATCTCCGCCAGTGTAATAATTGGGTTAATTATGTTTTTTCCCTTTGAATACCGTATCTAATCATTTTGGTGTACAGTATGCTTCGTTTTTCGCTCAAATTACGTTTTCACAATTTGTTTTTTGCCCGTTTTCTTTCCCCCCCCCCTACTTTGTTCAAATTTATCGTTTCCGCAGTTTATCCTTCGCATTGTTCCGCCCTTTCCCTCCCAAATTGTCCATTCGAAACTGTTAAATTTGTCCATTTTCCCATTTCGTTATGTCGACCTATGCAAACACAAAAAGTGGCACTAATAAATCTCTGTCGTTCTGTCGTCGTGACTCTCTGATCAAACAGGGTCAGCTGACACTGCTTTTTGGCACAATCCCCGTGATTTTATACAGCTTCGTTGGACCGAGTTCAAAACGAAGGTCTCCGTCGCCAAAATACGCTTGTGAGTCGTCAGGAGTTGGAGCGACAAGCTCTTTGCAAGCCGGTAAGACTATGGCCATTGGTGGGCTATGCCCTGGCCAATTTCCCTGTGTTCATTCATCTTTTGTTTTCACATTTTCTGCTTCTCCAACTTCTCAACGACGAAAGCATCGAATTAATCCGAACGGCGAGCGATGAAAAAGCGCTTTGTGTTGTGCTTTCCGTCCACTGTTCTGGCGAAAGTCGCACTGTGCTTCAATCGGCGTTGGCCAATTTCAGTTCCATTGGCCTCCGCTTGGGACATTTGGACACGCGGCCCGACTTAGGCAAGGCTAACAAAAAGAAAAAGCTGATCGGACAGCGAAACGATGGACAAAAGCATAGAAACCAATCATTTTTAAGTTTTGTTCCCACAATTTAACAGCTCATCCTGACGAATTGGAAATCCGAGCCCAATTAAGCGGAAGGAAAGCGCAATTTCTGGAAGCATTGACCAAATTGGTAGTGGAAAAAGCCATCGAACGGATCGAATTGAGTCATTTCATCGGACAAACGGAGGAGGAAAAGGACAAAAGAACGGAAACGAAATTGGGAAGAGGTACAAAATGAAAAACCACAAATGGGTATAAAAGCAATTTAAAAGCAACAGAAATTTGGTTTCCTCGGCACGTCTCTGAGCTGGACAAAAGCACGCATGTAATGGTCAAATACGAACCCACCGAAGACCCAAAACATCCGGTGAGAGAGACAGGGCGAAGGAGAGAGAGGGGGAGGGAAAGAGGAAGGAGAGAGAGAATGGTGCATAAGACAGAGGGGTAAGGGTGAAATGAGAGACAGTTTGAGACCGAGACGGGGAAGATAGAGAATGAGAGATTTTCAGGGATTTGGCGACCAACAATACATTGCCCGCCGGGCTGAACTGAATGCGTTGGCCAATGGTTTTCGGCACGGCGATTCCCTCCCTTTCATTTGCTATACCGACGAAGAAAATGTGAAATTCACCCCTTAACGAACTCACGAAACATAAAACTTCAGAAAACTTGGCGAGTTGCCTATGAACAGCTTAAGGAATTGCGCGAGACGCACACATGCGAAGAATACCAAAGGAACATTAGAGAAATGGAAAGAGAAGAGATAATGTAAAGGGGGAGGGAGAGGGGGAAAGACGGAACATTCGTTCACAGAACAGCCGACCGAATTCCGCAGCTGCGTCCGCTGAGTCTGTACATCCAAAGTGGGCTTCCCCCACCCACTTTTTGCTCATTTGTCAGTCCAAATTCTGAAGAAAGGACCGGCTTCGAACTCCGTCCCTGCGGCGGTTTGCTCTCGGCTCGCGACTTTCTCGCCAGTTTGGCCTTCCGCGTCTTTCAGGCACTCCCCCAACAGAATAACCCATAAAAAAATGTTGCCATTCAGGCGACGCTTTACGTTCGCCATGCCAGGTGCTCCCCCTCCCTCTCCTTCCTCATGCCCTACGCGCCAATTTAGAAAAAAGAGAGAGAGAGAGAGAGGAGGAGAAAGTTTTGTTGAGTTCGCCGCACCATTGCCCTGAGCCCGATGTCATCCACGAAGTGCTCGGGCATTGTCCGATGTTTGCGGTATTCGAAGGCATTGACACTTTGTGTTTAATTAAAGCTGCAAAAGGACGAACATTTGGCGCAAATGTCGCAGGAAATCGGCCTGCTTTCCTTAGGCGCCAGCGACGAGCAAATCGAACGATTGGCCACCGTATACGGAATGTGCTGTTGAATAACATCGACCATCCCTTTTTGGTCTCTCTCCACTACAATTGGTTCATCGTTGAATTTGGGCTGTGCCGACAGAATGGTACCGTACCATAGGAATGGGCCCTTGAATTGGCTTTCTGTTCTTAATTCCCAGGACAACTCCGCGCAATCGGTGCCGGCCTTCTCTCCGCGTTTGGGGAACTGAAGGCATTGCCAACCATTAGACCAATTCTTTAATTGTTCTGTTTTTGCAGTTCGCCTGCTCCGATGGGCCGGGCCATGAACTTTTCGTGGCCGAATTGGCCGCGCAACGGTTGGCCACAGGGAATTGGCATTAATTGCAGCCCAAAAGGGAGGATTACACTAAATTCTCTCTGTTTCTCAGTTCGTACGTCGACTCGGACTATCAGCCCGTCTATTTCGTGGCCGAATCCATCCGAAAAGCGATGGAAAGCATACGGTAAATGAAAAAGAGCGAACGCCCCCGCCTCACCAGCCGACCAATGAATAGTCGGCGTTAAAGCATTGCACTAATTAATGAGGTGCTTTTCAGGGCCTACGCCCTTTCGATGCGTCCTCAGAGAATTAACATTTACCACCCATTGTCACGCTCCATTCAAAGCGTTCCAAGCCACGCTCTGATCGGAAAAAGAATGGGCCAATTGCAAAAGGAATGTACGGAACTAAGCCAATTGATGGACAAAATGAAGACGGAAGAAGAGAAGGGAATTATACCGGCGGAAGAGAGAAGGGCAGTGATTGACTAATGATTGGCAAAACAATGCTTTTGGCAGGAAACCCACAAATGGCATCGGCACAACCTTTGGGGGTTATAATACCATTGGCACAAATCCTATACGGTCTAATAAATAACACATTCCCCACCGAGAACAAAAATCATTTAATGATGTGACAAATAAGAGGTACAATATTCGAACAGAAGTGAAATAAGCAAAGGAAGCAAAATTAGTTAGGAAAAGCGATGGAATGTTGTCTAAGCAAGGGATTCAGCTTAAAATGGCAAAAATTACTCGTAAATTCCAATTAACGCACTCATCGGAAAAACAAAACGGAAAAAGGGGGAGGGGGCAAAAAAGGAATTGCTAACAATGAGAACTTTGAGAAGAAAACGTTACAAGGGAAAAGAGTCGCTGCATTTAAAAGGGTTGAGCACTTTGAAGCATGGCCGTTCTCTGCTCACAGTCATTGGTTCTTCACTGGCAGCGCCATAAAGTGAAGGGACCTGCCAACACAGAACGACGTTGGAATTGGCAAAGGCGGCGTAAAGACGGCGCGATTCGTTGGCAAAAAGGAGACTGAAAAGGCAAATGCCAAAGTGGGAAGGAAATGACCACCTGAGGACGGGAAAATGGAAGGATTGGAATGAAATGTCACGGACTACAGTCATTGTCCACATTTCGATCAGCCTGAAAATTAAATTGACCGATCACCATTTATTTCCCCAGTGTTGTACTCAATCTCACACAAACAAGAAACGGGGTCATGGCAATCCGTCAGTCTATGGATTTGTTCATTGACGAATTGTATACGAGCCAAAAAGCCCTGGGTATCCAGTCCAAAACCTAGGAACGTCCATGTTCTCTCCCACCTGATCATCCCCGATTGGAGTCCAATTGCCACACAATTAACAGCGGTACCTTCAGGCAAATCGGTTATGGCAATGCTTAATAGTTTTCCTTTGTTTTTTGTATCATGCAAACTGTACCTTGTTATTGTGCGTTGGCGCTCACTGTGCATTCCGATCAATTCGCCGTTGATTGAATAAAGTGCCAACCGCGACATGCCGGATTGAAAAACGACGGCAACGTCGGCACTGGTGGGTGAGACGCAGCTGAGGGTGACTGTCTCCTCAATGGGCACCGAACCGTTGAACACGGGCGGAGGTGGCGGGAAGCGGCGTTCGAAATTGTGCCTAAGTATAGGGGAAAATCGAAATGCAGAAAAAAAAGTACGACTTGTTGGCATCCCAAAGACAAATTTTGGCATCAGTGCTGGTGGACAAAATCACGTGGAATTTGTCAGAGATCGACAAAGAAGAGATGGCACAACTGTGAGCATAGAGTGATGAGCGCAATTGACAATGCCATTTCTTAAAGTGAAAGGGAATTCTTCCTTTGCTATTCCCGGCACTCGCCTGGTCGTATTGGAGAGAGTACAGCCGAATGAGTCCGCACTTGAAGCCGAGAAGAAGGCTATTGGCTGCGGACGAATAAGCAACCCGACACAGTTCCAACGATTGCAAGTCAATGAGACGCTCCCAAAACTGTTGCGGCACATCGATGGATGAAGGCGAAAGTTGGAAATGCCTTTTGCTAGAATGGCCAGCGTAGACGAGTTTAATGCGCAAAACATTGTCGGTAAAATTGGAAGGGCCCCAAGCGACAACGGCACACAATGCCAATTCATTGTTGAGACGTAGCGGGTCTTAGGAAGAAACGGAAAAATAAACACAAAGGCCAAAGCATCACACCTTTTCTGTCCGGTCGGTAACAGACGATTAATTCGGTCGATTCGGGAATACCGTAGCAAATTGCCGTGGTCTGATCACAATGCACCAGGGAAAGACGGAGAGAGCTGAACACCGATTCGATTTGGACGTTTGCATTAAAAAATCATTAAAAAGTTATAATGCACCGTTTTGTTCCCGAAGTGAAAAATCGTGATGGGGTCGAGAAATAGAAGCCGTCATGTTCCGGACTGCCTACGAAATCACCCCATTTCACACCGACGACGGAGTGAAACTGTTCCCGAAATGAGCCCGCAGAGACAGACACAGATGGACGAGGGTCCGGACATTTTGGCGTTGTTTGTTGGTTTTGGCATTTCGGTGGGTTCAAATGCGGAAGATGAGGCGAATCGAACAATTGCAAGGGCATCTGACCATAAGTCCGAATCTAAACAAAAAAATGCATCTATTTTTATTGTGCCATTGTGCAATTTGTTACTTGCCATTGTCTGAATCGCGCAAACAATTAAAGGGTCGTCTTTGTTGCTTTCCACAAAATCTCTTCCTCGGTACGTCTATTTTAAATGTTTAAAAATACTGATTGTGAAGAATATTTTGAACTTACCGCTGGATGGAAAACATTCATTGCTCGGACGGCGTTTTCACCGTTCTGTTTGAAACCAAATATCAAATCAATCCAATGGTGAAGATTGGTCGTGACATGACGGTCTAAAGGGAAGAAAGAAAAAGCATCGCTTTTCCAGAGAATTTTCTACACAGAATTAACGTACTTTCAAGTGCGTGACGATGGATTAGACAAAACTGAAAATGCAAACATCAATTTTTAAAACCAATTTTAGTATAATAAAACACTACCAAACGGTGATCTCCACGAGGACACCAAGGTGGAACTTGAACATGGTCAACTCGGTCCCCAGATTGCCGAACTCCCAATTCCAACTCGTCGCCATTTCGTAGCATTTCATAGAGGTAAAAGAACTCAGGGATGAGTTCCTAAGCATTTGTTACTTTCTTGGATAAAAAAATTAGTTTCAACACCTTAAAATCTGTGGTCGATTCTGAGCTGGAAAGGCGCCAAGTCGTGTCCATTGAGCTGAAGAGACGGTCGGGAATGTCGAAGTTATTGTCTGGAATATAACCAATCATTTGACCTATTTTGTTAAACTATTTTACTGCTGACCTTGATATTCGAGAGCAACGGAAGTGTAAGGAGGGACACGGACCAAATAATGGGCAACAATTCCAGTATTAGACTGAAGGACTTATTGAAATAACCAAGTGAACACCCAGGAAATAACGAACGTAATGACTTCCGTAATGATACGGCCCAAAACGAACGGTTGAAAAACCACTTTTTGGGGAAGAACCGACAGAATCGGCACTTTGGTTGAATCGGTCGTACTCTTCCGCCAAACTCTGGTAATTTTGTGCATAAACTTTCTCCATGTGCGCATCTTGAATTGCCATCGGCTTTGTCAAATTCCTAAATTGTTGACACTTAATTTTTAATAAATTAAAAAAGGATAATTCGAATATTATTAAAGCAACAAATTAACAGCCTCAGATAGGAAAAGCTTCAACAATGATCGCTTCAGAAGCAGAACTGGCTCCTAAAAATCATCATAGGCTGTTTTATAGGATACTCAACAAAACAAGACGAAATTGAAGGGAATCGAACCGACAATATTTGTTAAAAGAGCGAGAAAACCCACTGAACCAACGAATTGACAAAAAATGCAAGGAAAATATGACTGTAAATTGTGTAAAATTTGGATGACCTGTAAGAATTTGGATTGGCAATGTCAAGGGCGTCCGAGCAGTAATCAGAAAGGACAAACGGAAAGACGGGGTACTGCATCAAATCGTTGAAAGTTCTGCCGGCCAATTTATTCAAAACCATAAGGTATCTAAAAAGCAAAGGGTCGAAATTAAATTGGAAGTTTTTCTCACTCGAAATTTGTCAAAGTGCCACGGCGCCACATTTGTGTGGCGGACTTAAGCTGCGCTTTGTGGTCCACGAAGAGTTTATCCAAATGAAAAGTTCGAAACATTCGGAGGATAACGGCGCGATCCTAAAAATAAAAATAAAACCGAATGTAATTTACTATTTCCATCATTCACTTCTTCCGATGCGAAAACAACGAGAAAGGCATCGCCAGTGGTGGTGAACAGCTCAAGCGCAGTGTCTTTCAACTGATAAAAACGGATGTGCATCTCTTTGATTTGGTCATAATCCCACGAATAAGTGACGGGCGCGTGAACGACGCCTTTCTTAGAACAAAATGATCATAAAGCATTTCAATGAAAGGTCATCCAAACCTGTGTACTTTTAGCACTTTCACCCAAAAAGTAAAGCCTTTGGTCGGAAATCACCAAATCACCGGAACATTCAAACGCTGTTTGAAGAAGTGTGGCAGAAATGCTCATTCGTATCTAAATCAAAATGGATTAACCTTTTACAGAAACGAAATGCTGACAGGGTCTTCCATGTCCCTAAGCCCATTGGCATGACTTTGTTGGATGTCACCGCTATTCTGAAAAAATTAGTTGATTTGTAAAAGTGGAAATAAGAGTAAGAAATGTGCCATTACTAATAAATTGTCCAATGGCATCGGTGCGTTGTGAAGACTTTCAACAGCTTTGCTTCGCTCACTTTTAAGAAATTTGAGTGGAAACAAATAATGTGCGTCGGAAAAGCGTCGTCTCTCACGCGATGGTCCTTCGGTTGTGTTAAGGACACGGCCAATAGGCCAAAAAAATGGAGAGAAAAATGGCGCCTCCGGATGACAAAGCTCTTTCTGAATATTTTTCTACCTTTGTTAGAGTAATATAGTATAATTTTACAGTATTTAAACAATGAGCATTTTTTTAAATTTATTATTTTTTTATATGAAAGGGATTCGAATTTGAATAGAATTTGCAAGTGCGGCTTAAATCTATGAAACATCAAGATTTTTGCGATTTTCCATGATCTATATCCTATCCTTAATTTAAATAATGTTTTGAAAAGATTTTCTATAAGGATCAAATAAAATCAGCCTGATTTCCCTTACCAAATCACGAATCATTACGAAATTTTTTTTGGGTCCGTGATTGAAATTTGAAATATATTCATTTGCAGCTCTGGCTGAAATTTGACTTACCACTAAATGTGCTAATGTTCTGTTAGCGCGCGACCATTCCCTTTGAGATTCTTTCTTCCAATTGACCAGCAGTCGTCGAGGTACATTTTGAAGTTCTGCCACTTCGCATGTCAAAGTGATCGCTTGCTAAAATTAAATTTAAACGGTATGAATTGCGGAGCAGGGGAAGACCAAAAGTTCAGAAATGGTCCCGATAATAACATCAGAAATCGCTCACATCGCTAGTGAATTTGAGCAGGTTGCATTCCCTGTCCCAAGCGGCGTTAGCCCTTTCCGTCATTTTCCCATAAAATTGGTTTTTTATTTCAGCAAATTGTTGCAGTAGCAAAATTTCGTCTGCTGTCAGTGAGCCAATCTCTTCCAGTGTCAAATTTGCAAGAGGCGACCGAATATTGATGGAATGCATGAATTTGATCAACAAATCCAAGTCGGTGTCGAAGTCGCCGATGGAAGTGAAATGCAAAAGGCACAACTCATGGAGACCGATTTTCAGAGCGTATTGGAAATCCTGAAAAGGCAGAATGCAATTTTGAGTTAATGTAATGCAAAACAAACCAAATTCAATTCCATGAGCATTGACATGTTCTCGCGGCTCTGTCTCAATTCCTTGGCTAAAAATCGGACGACGATAAATCGACGGTGGAGAGACCACGGAAGAAAGTCGGAAGATTGGTCCAATCCAACGCATTTCAGCGGCAAAAATAAAATGAATGTGTAATGACTTCAGGACGAATCAATTTTTAGAGCAAAGAGTAAAAAAGTCTATAAATGTTTCAACCCATTTTCATTTTAGTTTAAGAGCCAGGGAAGTCAAGCATCGTATTGTTTTTTAAACAATATTATTTCTAATTATAAGCTCAAAATGTGTGCCGACGTTTTGTACCATTGTTTGACTGTTGGCATTGTGCCGCGTTTGAGTGTGAGCTTTTTGTGAGTTAATTTGTGCAGGAAACAGCAAGAAAGCGATAGTTTCGAGCAGCAAATAACGCGCCCTACGCAAAAAGGACGCACTTCGAAGAATATTCTGCCAGTCGTCTATTTTCTTAAATAGGGAATTTCAGCTAATTGTGAACTGATCATCAGACTGATTTGGACCAATTGGCTTTTTTCTAAGTTCTATTCTTACAATGGACGCTTTTCGAGGCGACAAACAGCAGGCGCAGAAGAGAATCTCCAAGAAAGTCGCGAGCAAAGTTTCTTCGGCTTCCGATGCCAATTGGGGCGAGTCGAAAAACAGAAACAAATTGCGAACCATTGTCAAGGAGAAGAGAAGGCGATTTGCGTTCTCTTCGTTAGACGCAAAGCCGGGATTGAACACAGAAGCGACGGAATGGAAGCCATGGGGTCGAAAAAAGTCACCAAAAGCTAAACGGATAATGAAAATAAGATATTAAATTGAGTACTGGTACGGTACACGAATCGGCAGCAGGGAACCATTGAGAAGTACTCTGAACCAATTCAAAGTCGGAAGACTCGGCCGAAGATGAATATTCTAACAATAAGTCATTTTAAAAATAACAAATAAAATTACAGAGGACAACAAAACCTCGCCGATTCCCGAACATTTCTCGTCGCTTTGAAGCGGCCAAACTCGAGAAACTGCTCGGCGTCCGAAATTGGTCAGAAAGTGTGGAACGAAGAGAGTCAATCCAACAGAAGAGAAGTTGGCAAAGAGCTTGACGAAGCAACGGATTGGAAGAAGAGGCAGCCGATGGGTCGAAATAAGGCTAAAACATTGATAAACAATGTTTTGATTGGTATGACATCAAAAAGAATCACCGTCAAGTGATCGGGGGAATGGCTGCTGGAAGTGCTATTTGTACGCCCTGAAGAGGAGGTGGAGGGCCTCCGATGGCCAAATTCATCTGCAAATTGTCCTTGTCCTCCGTCCTTCCACAAAGCAATGATGCATAACCAAACAAACTCTTCACAAGACGAATAGGAAAAAGGGTCACTGAATTGAAATGGCAAAAATAAAAGAAAATGCTAAACGATCGATTGCTCACTCGTAAGGGACGAGACTGTTCAGAATGGACTGAGCAAACGAAAGCCAACAGTCGAACAGAGAAACCAATTCGAATTCGCGCTGAGTGGAGAGACTGCAAAGCGAGCGCAGAACATTTGCCATGGAATCGACCAAGCCAAGTTGGAGCATCGACTGACGGGGGGACGAATCGGTGGAGAAAATCTGAAAATGGGGCATTAAAAGGTGTAAAGAGACACGACACCTTTTGAAGGGTGGAACAAACGCTCCAAAAAAGAGTCGGATGCTCAACAGACTCTTCGAGAAGGGCGAAAAGGGCGGAAAAGGAAGCGATTTTGAAAGGGTCGAAGACCAACTTCTCAAGATGAGCAATGTCAAGACTAATTTGGAAAATAAGCAAAACTCAAAAGAAATGGCAACGAACCCATTTTTCAAAAGAATGTGTTCTCCACAGGTCATGGAGAAAAGCGCATCACCAATGGAAAAGTCCATCGAAGTCCCACGCATTTCACGACAAAGCAACAAAAAGCCATGGGAATTTACGAAAGTTTGGCGAAATGACGCGGACGAACGGAGCTAAATGGGAAAGAAAATTGGTAAAATAGTTGGCATAATTAACAATTAAAATGATATAAAAAGGATGAAACAATAGATATAAATGAATTCTATTTTTATATATGAAAATATTTTCGGAAGGATTATTTTAGTACCTAAATTTTCAAAAAATGCAAAAATATTTTGACAAAAAAGATTAAATGTTTATAATGTATATAATTTTACGAGCACTCACGAAAACATTCTTCAGAAGAATGAACGTCAGAGAACGGAGTTGGTGGAATCTTTGTTTTGAGAGGAGCACGAGAAGAGTCTGCCAATTGAGCACTTTGGCCTCCAAATGGGCAATTGTTTGGTCATCACAGTTCAAAATGATTTCGCACATCAAACGAAGAAGTCGAACACGGACCTAAAGAAAAGCATTAAAAAGGAATTTGGACTAATTAATTGTAAGTGAAAGACATGGGCAAGCCAATGCTCCTTGGGACCAATGTTCAATTGCTGCTGCTGATGCACTTCACTAATGTCTTTGTCTTCACGGAATTGGTCACTTCCACTTTTCTCAACTGAACAAATGGATTTTTAACCGAAGCAATTAACCAAAGCACCGTTTGGCCGTGGATTGGTCAGTTTTTGAGTTGTGCATGACGTTTTCAACAGTTCATGTGTATCAAAATGACCTTCTGTACTGAATTCTGTCCTTAAATCTGGGTTTTTCGACCTTTACATTTAGATATCCAACTTCTCTTCCTCCAGTAAATTCAAATGTTGTGTGCCTTTTTTATTTTCGCAAGTTTCAAAGCAAAGATTTTGATTTAGCGCAATTACAGAACCATTTAATTCGATCCATAAATTATTAATCACATCTGAAAGGCATTGATTAATAATTCTTGGCCAGTTCTTCTGACCTCTCCCATGTTTTTGGAGCAGTTTTTCAAGAAAGTCAGCAAGTTCCGATTTGTATTCATCCCCGATCAGCTGCTGTTCACGGCTAATCAAAGTCGAAGACTGTTCGAAATCATCGCCACTATTTAGCCAAGCACTTCTGCTTTCATTAGGCTCAATTGATGTATCCAAATAAGCTTCTTTGGCGGGATGCGAAAGCAAAAGAAAGTGCCATAATTGAATTATTTCCTGAAAATGTTTGATGGTTTTTCTGAGTGATTTTGAGTCGTTAACTTCTGAATTATATTCGCAATCCATTCCCCCAATTAATTGGTGAATAATTCGACATATGTCATCTGCTAATTCAGCACTTTGCGCTTTGCTGTGTTTTCGACCGGCGGATGGCTTTTTTCTGCAACGGAGTGAACCGATGGAGGAAGGCAATTGGAATTGGTGACTGTTGGTCAACATATCCAACAGACTCTGACAATGAAATGAAAAATTATAATAGAAATCAATTTACAGTATTTATTGTAATAGAGCCCCAGGGGCTCTATTTTTCAACCCCCTCAAAAGGGGGGCTTTATTTCAGGGGGGCTCTAGTTCAATAAATACGGCAATATATTAAAAAGGAAGGGCGATTTAGCCCACCCCATGAGAAACCTATGGCTTGAAAATGCCTTGGTTTGTGTGAAACTTACGAAAATAAAATCATGCAAAAAATTGATTCTTTGCAGCTGATTCAAATTGAATCGTCGAATTTTCTCCTTATTACATTTTTCGTTCTTTGTATCAAAAGCCATCGAAAATGACAAGCAATTGGCGAGGATTTGCACTAAATGTACCCACAAAATGAAGTTTTTGCCTTTCCTGTAAGAAATTGCATTGAATCTTTTGGTGTCATTGACTGACCAAATGTCGGTGTAACGAATGAGCGCTTGGACAAATTCGGGTTCCTGAACAACCGATTGATCAGTCGACACAATTTCGGAGTGATCATTTCTCAAAATATCGGAGAAGATGAAGCAAACGATTTCCTAGGTTAAACTCAGGATATAATGAAAACAACAAAAAAAAAACAGCAAAATTCAACACCTGAAAAATCGGCTCGTCCAAATGCGCTGTCCGTGACGCTAAACAACGGGCCAACAAAAAAGGGCCAAACCGACAGACATCCGTCGCAAGTGAACTCATCGAATTTGTGCCTTCTTCTGGGCATTTCCATTGCTCGTAATAAGAAGAGTCGCGACGGAGGATTAGAAACAAAAGACGAAGGGACTCCAATTGCGTGGGGGAAGAGCAAGAACGGTCGATTGTCTAAGAAAAAGAAATGAAAGGAATAAAGAGTAAAAGACACTGTCACTAATGACATCATCACCACCCAAAATCTTACCAAAGCGTAAAGGAAAATGAAAAGTTTAACGCCTCCGATAGTGCGAAAGGATTTGTCGAGAGTTTTGACATGATTAAGCACGATCTGAGCATTAGGAAATAAAAAGCAATGATAGAAATGGTAATTTATTGCTTTTACTTCGGATTTCCATTCGACCGGTCCAATTCGCGATTCATCTGCAATTCGATTGCCATCGCAATGATCGTCGAACATAGAGAAACTGTGCGGAAAATTGGGCCGCACAGTGAAGAGGAGGAGACGCTGAAGAAAAATATAAAAAGCTAAGAAATTGTAGAAAAAAATTAATTTGAAATAATTTGTTAGGTGTCATGGCATTTGCAGACGATGAATTTTTGTCATAGAAATTATTAGTTTTTTTTGAACAATCTTCCGAAATCATCCTTCCAAAGTTAATCAGTCCAGCGATCAAAGTTATTTCATAGGACACACACCCAATTGAAGAGCTTTCATTTGTTTTTCAGCAAATACGCTTTAATTAGTCTTTGCTTTTGAAATTTACCTGAAGATCAGTGAGGTGTTTTTTCGGCTGGCTTATGACGCGCGAAAGATGCGCAGAAAAGGGAGAGGCAATGGAAAAACAATTGGAAAAGGAAAGATTGGTGGACGAATGATGGCACTCGGCAAAACAAAAGCAGGCGGGGCCCACAGCGAGGAGGACAAAAAGCAATTCGGGTGGAAGTATTCCTAGAATGAATAAGTACGGATTTGTGGAGAAGAGCCCCGACATTTGCGGCCCAGCCAAAATCGGTTTTTGCGGCCAACGGAACGCCAAATTATCATTTTTTCAATTTAATTAAATGAAACGATATTTAGCATTCTGCTGGCCGCAAAAATCCCATTTTAATTTGGGCCACAAATATCGGAAAATGGCCCTGATGAAATGGGCCGCAAATGTAGGGACACGATTTTGGGAGGAGTTATACCATCGAAGCCAAAGACGGTGGAAAGTTCGTAAATTTCGTGACAAGGATTATTCTGGTCGGATTCAGTGCACGACATTGAGCCAAAGGCAATTCCAACGCTACCGGCAAAAGCCTTAAGGGGTGGCACTTCCAACTTTTTAATGGCATTGTCCACTGATAACTGAAAAGTAAAAACAACAAAATTTAAGTTTAGGACAGAACATAAATACCAAAAACGTGCATTTTTCTTGAATTCGTAAACCGAGCGCAATATGAACAAAACGAGCATTTTGACGAAAAATTTTTTGAAAAAAGAAATCTTTGACCGTCGAACGCAAGCCAGAAGAATGTAGCCGAAAAATACTAAAAATTCAAAATTAGTAAAACTAAAGCAGAGACTACTTCGGAATGTCAAATTAATCACCAAAACCCGAAAAAACACATTAATACAAAAGAAATACTTTATTCGGAGGGAGTCGGTGTCGACGAGTTCGGCAGAGATTGTGACGAGTTTATTGCCCAACGAAAGAATATGCAACGGAAAGACCGACTAAAGAAAGCACATTTAAGCCATTTCCAATGACCGACTTGTGCGGCTTTTCTTCTGCCGGTGCTTACACTTTTGTCAATTGTTCTGACCCAACATGAAACTGTTACGCCCGACTCATTGTAAGAATTGTCCAATTTGAAAGTGGCGGCTGTGCATTCCAATGAGAAAAGCGAATGATGGGTTGGAAGAACGGCGACTGATTCGCCAATTGCGCATTCGGTGGGGTCGGAAGACTCAAACGGAAAACAAATGTTTTAATTTTGTATTCGCCATTTTAACAAAGAAAAGAGATGAGCATACAGTGATTAATTTATTATAATTTAACAGGAATTCCATCCTCTTCCCTCCCTTACCATTATCAGATTTTGTTTCTGTGGAAACAAAAGCATTTCGCCCGGTTGAAATGGGCACTTTTCTAACAACGACCGAAGAGATCGACAAATTGTTTGCTGAACAAACACTTCGATAAATTTGTTAATTTATAATTCATTTACCGTCATTAGAGCATCCGACATGGAAAGTCGAAAAAACTCGAGCAGAAATTTTGGTTGTGGGTAAAAGAGAACCAATTGTTCGGCAATGTCCAGCAGTGCCGTTACGGTAAGTTGGGAAGCATTCAATGGACGATGTAAAGTCAAAATTATTGTGAAAACATTTGGAATAAGCTGAATAAAAAGTTTAATTTAAAATAAAATTGAAACAGCAAAAAATAAAAAATAAACCTTTTCAAGACGAACGGAGGTAAAAAAGTTGAAAGGCGTGAAACAGGAGGAAACGGAACGAAGGCCAAGTTCCAATTGGTCGTTCAGTGATTCCAACGAAAGGCAAAAACATTTGAGGCGTTCAATTAAAAAAAGCTGAAATTAGAGAAACCAATTGCCAATGATTAAATGCGAATCTCTCTTCATAGAATTAGTGACAGGGCTGCCAACTCTGCTGATTTATCAGCATTTTGCTGCTTTCAGTGGATCAATGCTGGTTTTTTGATATGCTGATTTTTTGGAAAATCCTTAAAATGGCCATTTTTATGTAAAACTGTTACCAAATCAGCTGGCAGCCCTGATAATGACATTCAAACGAACGAAACTGGGCAATTACAATACCTGCAACACTCCTAAACTGGGAGGTGTCCGTTGCGTTGTATTCGCTGCTTTCTCTTTATTTTGCCCCGATTTGTTCGGTACTTTCTCCTCATTTTTCAGAGAGTGTTCTCCTCCCTCAGCAACCTCTTCACTGATGTTTTCCTCATTTTCGGCAATGTTTTGCACTGTTTCTTCGTTGTTTTTCTGTGTTCCAAAATGGGTTTCTACGATAGCAAATGAATGACTCACGGGTTGAAAAGAAGAGGAAATTTGGGTGGAGCAGGCGAAGAACAAATCCCTCAAAAGTACCAAATGCACATTAGGGTCACTGCCAGAACTGAGCATTCGCTGGAAGTTTTCGTGGAGAATTCGAAGTTTTATCTAAGAATAAATGTAAAATTGTTTGAATCCATTTACTATTTTTGGCTATAAAACAAACCGCATTTCCTTTGATCAGAATGACGATTAGACAGGAGAGCAATTGGGCCACTTTATTCACTTCTTTCGCTTGGCGTGCCATTGTCGCCGTTTGCAAAAAATCAACACAAACAACGACCAAAGAAACGCAATCGGCAAAAACCCTTTTAGAATGTGCAGAAAATTCTGAAAAGAATTTTTGAGCCAAACACTCACACAAACCGACCGACAATTGACTGCAACTCTCTAAACATGACGAAATAACTGTGGAGACTGCCAAAAACATTGTCTGCGGATTGGCCTAATAACACCCAAATGTCAGTGAGGGCTGAGCGAAAGATTGGCGAATAATTGTCAAGCAAAAGAGCCATCAATTGGTGGAACTAAAAGCCAATCAGAGAAATGGAGAGAAATTCAAAAACGAAGAGAATAAACATTTCGGCGCTACTTTAAAAGTGGGCCTTTTTGAAAATTTTTTCAAAAGGGGGGACCCTTTTGTTTTGCAAAATTTTTTTTGTGATAGTCATGAAAATTTATTCTCTGGGGTTTTTGGGGTCCCCGATCACGAATCCTTCAATTATTTTGATCAATTCCGATTTCCTAATCTAAATTTGAACAAAAAATCATAATTTGAAAAATTCAAAATTCCGATTTTTATTCGAGTTCGGGTTAGGGATTAGAAATTAGTCAAAATACATGTCAGATTCGTGATTAGCGACCTTTAAAACCCCGGATAAAAAATTATCATGGTTTTTTATCTTAAAAAAATTTTGCAAAACAAAAGGGTCCCCCCTTTTGTTTCAAAAAGGCCCACTTTTAAAGTAGCGCCAACATTTCTATTTGAAGAATGGACCTGGTCATTGTCGGAAGCACGAAGAAGTAACAGACAAAAATTGAAAAAGGGACCCTGCAAAACAATGTTTTGGATGACTGAGCTGATGTTGGACGAAATTGTTGCAAATAATTTGTCAAATTGGCTTTTGTTGATTGGAGAAGTCAATTGGAGTGTTAATTGCTCCAATTCTTTGATAAATTCGTTTACATTCGTAGTCGAAATTACTCCCAATTCCATTTGGGAATTAACAGATTATCTGAAAAAAAACCTTATGAATACCTAACAGCACTGCAAATATGCAAAACCGATAAAAATCGAATGCGAGAGAAAAATGGGAATTTGCACCAATTGAAAAAATTGATTAAAAACAGAAAACTGTTATTCATTAAAATATAATTTATTAAACACTTCTCCGTTTGAATTAAATGTTAATTTGGGATTAGGGATTAGGCAAATGCCTAAAATTTCTGCGCACTTTGAAGCACGAAAACCCAGTTTTCCGCTTGGTTTGGGTTTTCTACGAAAAACTTTTATTGACTTATTTTTGCCTATTTCGGAATTTTTGTGCTTAATGCCTAGGCGGCGCTATTTTTTGTGCCTATTTCGGCATTTTGGTGACTATTTTCAGGATTTTCGGAAAAATAATTAAAAATGCAATAAAAATGAAAGAAAACAAAAATTTTTAGAAAGACACCCACTTAGAAATGAAAAATTTTCTCAAATTCATCACTTAAAATTTAGGTACTTATGCAGTTTAGGCCACAAAAATTTTTTTGTTTTTAATAATAAAACGTGTTTCCAGGAGGCCGTGATCACGGATCACGGGGTTTTTGGGGTGCCGTGATCACGGTTCACGGATTTTTTTGGAAGCCCCGTGATCACGGCTCACGGATTGCGGAAATTCAATCACGGCCAGCCCTGATTCGGGGTCGCTGATCACGAATATGACATCCATTTCGACACAGCTTGAATCTTGAACCCGGATTCGAACAAAAAGTCCGAAATTCTTTTCACCAAAATCCACCTTTATTGTCGAAAATCGATTCAAATACACTGAATGGAATAGAAAATAGGGATTATGGTCATTCCATGCATTTGAATTGATTTTGGACAATAAAGGTGGACTTTGGTGAAAAATGAATTTTAAGGCGGACCTTGGTGGAAAATGAATTTTATACTTTTGTTCAAATTCGGGTCCGGGTTCGAAATTGATCGAAATGGATGTCATATTCATGATCAGCGACTCCAAATACCCTTGGAAAAACTCTTTTATCATTAAAAACCAAAAATTTTTATGTGGCCTAAACTGCACAAGTACCAAAATTTATTTATCTTTTCTTACGTATAAGAATTTTTATTTAAAAATTAGTTACTGAAATTTTCATAATATTTAAATGCATGTCCCGATCACTATCAAGGAGTGATAGGACCAAGTTCCTACTTTTTTGATCAGCACCAAAAGTTAGCTTATTAGGAATTTTCTCAGAATTTTTAACTTCTCTCCCAAGTTTTTTGCACCAGGGATGGCACGGAATTCCGACTTCCGAAAATTTTTGGGGCCTCGGAATTCCGACTTCCGAAATTTTTCATAAAAAGTTGGAATTTTTCGGAATTTTTTTTGGTTTTTTTAAAAAAAATTAGCAATTTTTGTAAAATTTCTGTTAATAAATTGTATTGAAATTTTGAAAAATTTTCCCGGCGGCGCCTATCGGCTAAAATAAAACGAAAAAAAGTGATAAAAAACCTAAATTTTATTATTGCATAATCTTTCTTTCATTTGTTTACAAAAAAAATTTCTTTGGCATTATGTTGATTTTTTGCGTAAATTTGAATTGTTTTGAAAATCATTAAAAAATTTTCAAATAAATATATAAATATATTAAAAACAGTTTGAAATCATTAAAATTTAGCCTACTAAATATTTAAAAAATTTTAATTATATTCTTTTATTTTTTGAAAAATTCCGAGTTCCGACTTCCGACATTTTTGGGGTCGGAATTCCGACTTCCGAAAAGTTTTTGGGCCTCGGACTTCCGACTTTCGAAAAATTTTTGGCCCTCGGAATTCCGACTTCCGAAATTTTTTGGTGCCTCGGAATTCCATCCCTATTTTGCACCACTGAAAATGGGGGAGGGTTGATTGGTGCAAAAAAATCATAAAAATCCCAAAAAGTAGAAAAAAGTCAAATAAAAATGCATGTTAGAAGCTTAAACAAAGCCGTATTTTTAAAGCCATTTCAAAGCTATTTTGAGTCAGCAGAAATAACAAAATTGAAAAAAAACCTTTTCCCTCATATAAATGCCATTTTCATGTGGTGTTTGTTAACAATGAGTCGGATCGGGGTTTTCGGTAGTAAAAATTTCTCATCTTGATTTTCATAAAAATTCTCGCACATCTTTACCGGTTAGGTGCTATGACGAAGCGAAAAAAGAATGGATGTGAGGGTTCTGAAGGGAAGTGCCGTTTCTCAATTAAATTTAATTATTTTAGTATATTGATTGATAAATTTAATATCACTAACTGATTTATTTTATTATTTAATATTCGATATTTGTAAAAACATAATGGGTAAATCCGGGGGGCACGTGAATTATTGAAGTTTCACCCGGGGTAAAAAGGTGGACCCGGAAAAGTTCCTGAATACGGATTCGGAGCCCTGAAATTTAACTAATTAAATTTGAGGCAATTAATTGTCCAAATAAGTCCTTAAGATCGCAAAAAACAACAAATTTTCTTTCCTAATTAATCGACATGAAGCGAACCAACGCATCAAACATCACTCCACCTCGCGCCAAACGTGCAATGCCACCTGCACTGGACCTGGACCAAAACACTGCCACACTCGAAGAGCAAGAACGCCAACGCACCCTGGTCTTCATTGGCCTCCCGGAAAGCAATGCCATCCGCCCATCGGAGCGTGTTCAGGAAGACAGGGAAGCCATCACAAAAATCCTGGACCATCTTGAAGTTGAGGCCCAACCAACGGCCGTCTTTCGACTCGGACGATACGACCCGCAGCGAACAACACCACGCCCGCTCAAGGTGGTCATGCCAACGCCCACACACCAACATGTGGTACTCGGAGGATGGAAGCGCGAGCGTGCTCGGCTCCGTTCCCAACAGAACCTGAACCGTCTGTTCGTCCGTCCGGCGCTGTCCAAAGAACAACTCAAAGAGGAATACGAAGCGCGTCTCCGAAAACGTCAACAAAACCCAGCTCCACCGGCACCTCCAACCCAGCTCCCAAAAACGACAAATGACCAGACACCCGATGTTGCTAAAGGACCAAACCAGAAGGAGGCCAGTGAAGACGTTTCCAAACCACCGGATGTTTTTGACCAAACAATCCTCGCATGTTATGAAGCATTAATATCATTGCCACCCACCGACAAAATTATTCACCAAATTCAATCGCTCAAAAAACAATACCCTCATCTTTTTAATAAATAGTTCTGTCAGACCTCCAAAATATTTCCTCTAACCAAAAAAAAAACATTTTCTTCCAGTACTTCCAATTTCTCAACAAAATTTTTTCCTCAAAAAAAATTTTTTTTTTCTCGCTGGAGGTCTGACTATATGCTTCTAGAAATTCAATTGTCTTTTTTCATCTATGCATTTACCTTTCCTCATTTTCATCAAAAGTGTAAGTGGCATATGCCCTTCTTTTGGTTATTTTATTTTTGAATAAATAAATAAATAGATTATTCGAGCTGAAACGGCCCTTCCCCCCAAAGCCTGTTCATCCATACTTTTTACAACTCTTCGCCCATACTTTTTTCTTTGGTTTGGAAACCGAGCTATAAAACACAAAAAGAAAAGTCCCATCTTCCGATCAATTCTTAATTTGACATTTAATCCGCTGAGTTGAACCAGTTTTGTGCATTTTAAAACCAAAGATTGTTCGGGACCTCGCCTTGTTTGCTATGCGGGCGGAAGATATTGCAAATGAAATGGCCGATCATTGGCCTGTTACACTCATTTCGTTTTGTGTTTGGCAGCCAATCGCGCAATTCTCTCGAAGAATCGTTGTTCGTCGGTCTTCGCTCGCCCCCCCCGCGCTTTAAAAGGGCCTCCCGCAAAACTTCGCCGGCAATTGAACCACAAAATTTCTCCCAAAATGCGCACGTCCCTTTTGATCCCCCTCAGCCTTTTCTCTTTGATCACTTTGCTGTTCATTGTCAGCTTTAGTGAAGCGGACATCGAAGTGGACAGGTAAAGAAAAGAATGAATGCATAAACCAATGGCAAACGCAAACGGTGGTGTACAATGATAATTTTTGGTGTCCATTCAGTTTGATGCCACGAACGAAAAGACAATGTGAGTGAAAGGAGGAAAATGGGAATTACACAGGCATTTCATTAAGTACATAATAATGGATCTGATTATTTCATTTATTATCAGTCCTTTTGCTTTTAATTGTCCGAATCAAAATTACCATGAAGAACAGATTTTAATTGTTTAATTAAAAGAGTTTTCTGCCAAGATCAAATGGGACCGGGCACAAATCGGACGATTTTCCATAACATTCATTTTTAGTCAGACTACCAATAAATTAGATCGGAAAAATTAAAGTGAATGATGACACCCACCCAGCAAAATTGCCATGAACTGAGTCCATTCTCACTCACATTGATTGTTTTATAGGCTGTGGAGGATGTGGCTATAGTGGCGGATACGGTGGCTATGGAAACGACGGTGGTGGACAATGTAAGAAAGATTATAATGTAAATCAAGTTGGCTAACCCCGCACGTGTTCCTAATTATCAACGAATTTTAAAGGCTGTGATGCTTGCGGCCAGTGCGGCAGCGGGGGGTACGGTAGCGGGGCGATTATAATCACTACCGGAGGCGGTGGATACGGATATGGTGGTTACGGTGACGGATACTGTTACAGTTGCGGTGGTGGAGGATGCTACGGATGCTGTGGTTGAGAATGACTCGAAGGCACATCAATTATATAATGTTCTTCATTTTATTTACATCCTTTTTTTCTGATGATTTTAATTTTAAGAAAATTTAAATAATTTTTTAGAAATAATTTTTATTTATTTTAATTGCTTTTTTTGGCAATGGTTCCATTTGTGAGCCAGAAATCGCTGAAAATGTTAAAATGTGTTGTAAAATTATAAGAACAGCCAATTTTTCGACAAAAAACTGAAGACTATAACTTGTACTATATCTTTTTACTCTAATCAAAAAAGTCAATTGCACCACCTGATCAGATCACTCCTTCAAAAAGTGATCGGGAGTGACCAGAATTTCAGCACGCCAGGCGACTTTGATCTGCTCTACTAATTGTCAAACGTAATAAAACTGAACCCAATTAACATGAAGTTCACGCACATAGCGTCCCAAACGTACCAGGTGTTTTCGACAGTGATGGTTTTGACAGTAATTTTTAATTAATTTTCTACATGATTTAATGTACACATGTTAATATTAATATACAATTTGCATATACAAAATTTATAATTGAAGTAAGTAATAAAAAATAAGATTTGTATGATTTTTTTTGTTATCGCTTTCACTTTTTCTATACAAATATCTCCTGCTGGAATGTAGTCAAAAATACAACAAATTTCTTAGATAAGATTCTCGAATCGTGTGGGAAAATCTGCTACTTAATGCCGGGTTTGACTGCCAAAATCAAATCTTCATGCTCTTAAGAAAGAATTCGAAAATCTCGAACCCCTTGCAATGTAAAAGAGCTGTGTTCTTATAATTTGAATTGTTAAATACTTTTCCGTGTTATTAAATCAAAAAAAATTGCAATTTGGAAAAATATTTATGTTAGTTATATTCGTCCACTTCTAGAATATGCCCCTGAATCTTGGAATCCGCAACTAAAATCGCATATTATTAAAATTGAAAAATGTCAAAAATATTTTACTCGACTTGCTTTCAGAAAATGTTGTCTTCCATATATTCCCTATGACCAACGGCTCCAATTTTTTAAATTAGCTACTCTTGAAAAACGAAGAAAAATTTTTGACCTCCTAACTACTTACAAAATTTTACATGGTTTTACACATTTGGACCCAAATTCTCTGTTTAAAAGAACTAACTTAAATACTCGAAACAAGTCATTTTTCCGGTTAAATGTTAAATTACAATCTAAAAAATCTTCCAAATCTTGTTAACAGATCAGTCAAGGCCTGGAATGCCCTTGATAAAACGTTAATGTCCAAACACCTTTAAAAAATTATTAGAATTGACTCTTGATTCTGAAAGCACCAATGTATAAAGAAATTATTAACTTTTGAGGCATTTTATTGACTTTGACCTCGATTTTATTTTCATATAAATTTTTCGTTATTGTTTATTTTTAACCTGTGATCTCACTTGATATTTATTCACTTACTCTGTGACTATTTTACTGTGATCAGTCATCAGAGTAAGTGGTTCCCGCCCTTCTGATGGCAAATTTTTTCTTTATCGATAAATAAATTACAATAAAAATGAGCTCCTTTAAGAAAAAAGGATTTGCACTTGTGGCGAAGTGGTTTTTGTAAGATAGTAAAAGGACAAAGGGCGGCGGAGGTTCGACTTCGTTGCGCATCATGGATAATTTAATTAATTTTTTTGTCCAAAAAATCAAAAAGTCTAAAGTGCAATCGAGCCTAAAGTTTGTGCATGATCTTCATGTTAATTACCTGACATAATTTTACATTTTTAATTCTTATTCGTTATTAAATTTTTCATCATTGCGAATGGACTTTCGTCCCACTGAATTTGCCTTTTCTTCCCCGTCTTCGTCCTCTTCCGTCCCTCCAAACCCATCCTTCGCTTCGTTCGATTCATTTTCCTCCCCAATCCCTTCACAAAATGCGGCCAATGAAAGCGGCAGTCCGTCTTTTGTTCACCTTCAGACCGACCAGAAAAACTTTCAAACGCCACAATTCAAAGTTAATTTTTTGTGGTTTTTAACTGCAAATGCTTTTAGTGTCGCCGGAAATTGGTGTTGGAACATTTAAGCAAATCGGAAGGAGCAGCGAGCAGCAAAAGATACGCCGACACGCCGATGAGAGGCGGGAGAGTGTCGGATGGTAACGGAGGGGCGCAATTTCGACTCGAAATCACCGAATCAAAGACTCGAAAAAAGGAATTTCAGAAGATCCTTCTCGCCAGGACAGTTCGCTTTTGCGTTTGACGCAACGTTTTCTCGAATTGCACACAAAAGGAGGGGTAATTTGCGAATTTTCTTCGTTTCTCCGTTCCCTCAAATTCATTCAGATTTTGAATTTGAACGAAGCCGCCCAATTGCTGGGGGTTCAAAAGCGAAGATTATATGACATAACGAATGTATTGGAAGGTAAAAAGGGAAAGAGATACCAAAAAGTTTCTCTTTTTAGGAATTGAGTTGATTGAGAAGGTCGGCAAAAACAGCATTCGATGGAAGTAAATTTCGGGGGGGGGGGACAAAGTTTTGGCCATTTTGGCGGCTTCAATTTTTATCGTGTCTTCCAAATTAGTTATTTAATAAACAAAGATTGGGCACCTTTCTTGGAGCCAACACTAATTGTGAGCAATGATGGCATTGTCGCCATTTTGCAAAAATGGCTAATTTTTTGTAGAAATACACGAAATTTTAGCCGCCCTTTAATTGACTAAAAATTGAAATGCGAAACCAACCGGGCTTTCACTTATTATTTTAATTGGTAGAAACTATGACGAATTTTTGTGCTCCTCCGATTTTCAATCGCTGAGCAAAGAAAACGCCGAACTCGCGAAAAGCGAAAGCGAATTGGACGCACTAACCAACGCACTCTCAGCAGCACTGAAACTTTCCAAGGAGGACCCGACGGACGCCGTTTATTGGTCAGTTGGCAGACGGAAAAGTCAAATTGCATTTATTTTCAATTTTCGACTGTATCGAAAAATAAAAATAATTGACAATTATAGAGAGAAATGTTTAAGGTAGAGTGCCACGGGACCGGGACCTGGAAGCGGACAACTGAGTACCAAGGTCCCGGTTTTGACCGGGACTAGTCCCGGTTTTCCCAGCCAAAAATTCCCGGGTTTTCAACCCGAAAAGGTCCCTGGTTTGCCCAAAATTCCCGGTCCCGTGGCACTCTAGTTTAAGGTCTTTTTAATTCCAAAAATTCCATTTTTGGCATTTGTTAACATTAATTGACTCCCAAAAAGTCAATTGGCCTCTTTAAATTAAACTTTTCCTTTGAGTTCAGTTATTCGTCCTTTTCCGACATTCGTTCCATCGATTCATTCGTCGACAAAATTCTCATCGCCGTAAAAGCGCCTTTTGAGCCCCAACCGCGTTCTTCGATCGAAGTGGGCTCATTACTTTGTTTAATTACTTTACTTAATTGTTATGTTATTTTAAGGTGCCCGACCCTTGCGAAACCGGGGTTTGTTTTTAATACGAAAGTGTAAGGCCAAATGGAACTTTGGGGTGGAAATTCTGACCGATGGCACTTCAAAATAAAAAAAGCAAAAAATAATTGCCAACGGATGCTTTTTAAAAACTTCAAATTGAAAAGCTTTAGGACTTCCGATTGTTTTTTCCCTTTTGCAGCGATACGAAATGACCGTTCGTAATGAAAATGGCGGTCCTCTCCAAGCGTACCTTTGCCGTGAGCCCACGCAGAAAAACGCCTCGGAACTCACACCAAACAATTGCAAAGTCAACGGGACGAATTTGGCATTTTTTAAAAATTGTTTTTAGGCGGAAACGGAGGAGACCAAAGCGATTGACTCTTTGGGGACACAAAGCAATTTTAATTGCTTGAAATGTCAATTTATGAGCATTTATTTAGGCTTTTGCGGGCCCAAAATTCCGTCGAATGAGCTTCGGTCGCCCTCCAAACAGCAGAGAATGCTTTCGCCGTTGAAATTGCTCTTCGCCAATTCTCAGCCGGTGCTTTCCTTCGCTTCGCTTTTCCCATAATTTCCCATTTTCTCAGCACCCCGACGCCGTCTCCTCAAATTCCGTGGGCCCCGGCGGCGTTTTCTTCCCGCCCCCGGGCGATTCTTTCCTTTCGTTGGACCCCCCTTTTGAGGAGAATGACCCGTACTGTCCGCTCTTCATGAACGACCAAAACACTTCACTGAATTCGCTGTTCGGCTGATCATTCGCTGCGGCGGAGAAACGAAAGGAAAAGGCAAAAGAAATAACGGAAAGTGCCAAAAAAAAGAGAGAAAAGTGCACACATTTAACATTTTCTCATCAGATGTTCTACTTGCTTCTCATAATAAACGTTTTGTCCAACTGATTGTTCTTCATTTTCGAATTTCCTTTCATCGATCAAAATTAAAAAATGCTAAATTTTTGAAAATCCTAAAGATTTCCCCGTGTTTTTTGAATTTGCAGTGAGTGCCGAGCAATGCAAAGAATCGAATTGGCAACTGATAAGGCCAAAATGGGACCATCGAAACAAAAATTGACAATAAAATTAAAGCATCAGTCAGATCAATGAATGGTGTTCTTCTCTAATTTCAATGAGAAAATAAACGAATTCCCAATAAAAAATGAAATTATATTTTAAAAATAAGAAAATTTTTTATTAGTGAGAATAAATTATTATTTTATTGAATTAATTCTTCCGGCAAAACAAAAAAGGACATTTTGTACAATAAAACTTTTTATCAGTTTTTTATCCTATGATTTTGCCATTTTGTTTATGACATTAAATAATTTTTGCATTTCGCTGGGCGGACAAAGGCCAAATTTAAGGGAACCGGCCACTTTGGCGCAAGACTCTATATCATTTTGATTTCACAGCAACATTAAATAATCTTGGTATGATTTTAAGTGGCTTGATAGTGCCTATTAACCTGCAAAGTTTCAAAAAATTTAGATGAGAAACAAAAAAGTTATGGCCAAAAAATCTCAAAAAATTGCATTTTCCTGGCCATTTTGGCGCAGCGCGCCATATTTTTTTTAAAACCTAATATAATTTTTTGAAATTTTGCAGGCTAATAAAGCATATTTAGACCTATTGATTAATATCAACATTATTTTATTTGGTCGAATTAAAAAAAAGTTATGAATCTTTAAACTTGTCTGCGCCAAAATGACCCCGACCCCAAATTTAAGGGGAAAAGAGAATTCAGAAAATAAAATATTTTATTTTGGATTAACATTTATTAATAAATTATTTGAAATTGTTTTGATAAGAAAACATTCCCAAGAAAATCAGTGAAAAATAATTCGAAACTTTTAAAAATGATTGAAGAACGTCCGCTGATCGAATGCGCTGTGATCGGTCCGACGAATTCGGGGGGAGCCGAGAAAAACGCAGCGGTAAGGCGAACAATGGCCTTACAGTATTATTAGTTCATTATCGTAACCCATTTCAGATTTTCGAGTTCCGTACGAAAGAAGGGTGTACGGTACTTAAAACATTGACGGAATTGGAACAACTCTTTGAACACTTTCGCAATTTGTTGCCTCAGGGAACCGAAAAGATGCCGAAGAAGAAATTCCTTGTGCCAGAACAAAAATTGATGGAAAAACGAAAGAATTGGGCCGAAGCATTGGTCACGCATTTGGTGGCGAATCATTCGGAAAAGTGGGAAAAAGGAGGAGGGAAAGAAAAGGGACCGATCAGAAAAGGAGGGGAAATTTAGGATTGATCAGGAAAGGAGGGGGAAATCTTCAATTCACATTTCAGTTGTGATGTCCAATCGCTTTTCGGTCCTTTGTTGACCCAATCGGACGAGGACCACGTGATTTTGGGACCATCGGAAAAGAAAACGTGCGAATGATCACGAATAACCAAATTTGGCTTTTTTAGAGTGAAGCCGGCGAATTTTGATTATTTGAAAACGGTTGGCCAGGGAAGTTTTGGGAAAGTGTACATGGTACGGTACCATGGAGACGGTAAAATTTATGCGATGAAAGTGCTGGGAAAAGTAAGAAAAATTGGAAATAAAATAAAATGGAGAATAAAATCCTTTTAATTCTAAGGAACACATCAAACGACGGAAGGAGGTGAGAGAGAAAGCGAGAGAGAGAGAGAGAGGGAGGAGAGACAGAGGAGAGACAGAGGGGGAGAGAGAAATGGGAAAAAGTGAGGTCCCAGAGATTGAAATGCTGGTGGAATGCTGGAGGGTTGAGTCCCAGAGATTGAAAATGCTGGTGGTTGAGTCCCAGAGATTGGAATGTCATTGAAAGTTGGTGGGTTGAGTCCCAATGTTTAGAATGCCGGAGATTTGAGTCCATTGTTTGGAATGCCGGAGATTTTAGTCCCAGAGATTGAAATGCTGGTGGGTTGAGTCCCAGAGATTGGAAAGTCTGATAAGAGAGTCTCAGAGATTGAAATGCTGGAGGGTTGAGTCCCAGAGATTGAATTGCTGTGGAATGCTGGAGGTTGAGTCCGCAGAGATTGAAATGCTGGTGGGTTGAGTCCCAGAGATTAAATGCTGGTGGAATGCCGGGATTTGAGTCCCAGAGATTGAAATGCTGGTGGGTTGAGTCCCAGAGATTGAAATGCTGGTGGGTTGAGTCCCAGAGATTGAAATACTGGTGGGTTGAGTCCAGAGATTGAAATGCTGGTGGAATGCTGGAGGGTTTGAGTCCCAGAGATTGAAATGCTGGTGGGTTGAGTCCCAGAGATTGGAATGTCATTGAAAGTTGGGTTGAGTCCCAATGTTTAGAATGCCGGAGATTTGAGTCCATTGTTTGGAATGCCGGAGATTTTAGTCCCAGAGATTGAAATGCTGGTGGGTTGAGTCCCAGAGATTGGAAAGTCTGATAATTGAGTCTCAGAGATTGAAATGCTGGAGGGTTGAGTCCCAGAGATTGAAATGCTGGTGGAATGCCGGGATTTGAGTCCAGAGATTGAAATGCTGGTGGTTGAGTCCCAGAGATTGGAAAGTCTGATAATTGAGTCTCAGAGATTGAAATGCTGGTGGGTTGAGTCCCAGAGATTGGAATGTCATTGAAAGTTGGTGGGGAGAGAGAGAAAAGAGAGAGAGAGAGAAAGCGAAAATATGAATAATTTTTAATTTTCTTATGATTATATTTTGCGTTCTTCACACTTTGTTATTGCCGTTTCAGGAGAAGCATGTGATGGCTGAACGGAATGTGCTGTTGAATAACATCGACCATCCCTTTTTGGTCTCTCTCCACTACAGTTTTCAGACCCGAGACAAACTGTACTTTGTACTCGACTTTCTTAACGGGGGAGAGGTGGGGGAGCAAGCAATTTGTTAAAACAAAATAAAAATTCCGAATTCAATCAACTTTTATTGCTCCAGTTTTCCGTTTGTACTTTTTCCTGTCTCTCCTCTCTTTTCCTTTCTTTCTGTCTTTGCTTCTTTTCCCTCTCATCCTTTTCCTTTCTGTCCCTCTCTTTCTCTCTCTCCCTCCCTTTCTCTCCCCTTTCTCTCTCTCTCTCTTTTAGTTGTTTTTTCACCTTCAAAAAGAGCGTTCCTTTGCCGAACCCCGCGCCCGTTTTTACGCCGCCGAAGTCGCAAGTGCTCTCGGCTATTTGCACGCGAAGGATATCATTTACAGGCACTCTTTTCCTTTTCGTTCGTTCGCTCTTCGAAAAGCGCACATTTTCGGCTAATTGTTTAGGGATTTGAAGCCTGAGAATTTGCTGCTGGACAGAAATGGGCACGTCGTTCTGACGGACTTCGGCCTGTGCAAAGAGCACGTCAAAATGCGGCAGACCACCAGCACTTTCTGCGGCACCCCCGAATATTTGGGTGGGCCTTTCCCCCCGTGCCTTTCTCAGCCCTTCCGCCGTTTGCTTTAAGCGCCCGAAGTGATTCAGAAAAAGCCGTACGATCGGACGGTCGATTGGTGGTGTTTGGGCTGCGTTCTGTTCGAAATGCTCTTCGGATTGGTCCTTTTTTGCCTTTCCCACCCTACCGTACCTCCCGAACACTTTCAGCCACCTTTCTACAGTAAGAATCAGAATGAAATGTACCACAAGACGCTCACCCAACCGTTGTGCGTTCCCTCGTCCGCTTCGACTTTAGTGCGCAAATTACTCGTCGAAATACTGCACAAAGACCGTTCGGAACGATTGGGCGCAAAATCCGATTTTGAGGCAAATTAACTAATTAATGATTAGTGATTTTGGATGAACCGAACGGTCATTTGCTAATGCGCAGGAAATACGAAGCCATCCCTTTTTCGCACCAATCGATTGGGAAAAACTGCTAAACAAAGAAGTGAAGGCGCCGTTTGTGCCGAAAGTGCGTGCCGAAACGGACACTTTGAACATCGCGCGCGAATTCACTGACATTGAGCCGAACCCTGGTGATTTGAGTCACCGCATCATTTGTAATGACAAATCTCAGCTTCTTTGGTGCCTTTGCAAACATTCGTCAACAGAGAAACGGAATTCGCCGGATTCACTTACAATCAGAAGCCGAATTTGCACATTAATTGAGGGAGGAGAAGCCAATCATCATTAAGTCATTGCGAGAAAATGCCAACGCAAATGGACAGACAACACAATGATTAATTTAAAATAAATTGTACAAAGGCATTGGTTTTGGCTCTGATGGGCCTATGGTCAATTTTTTTGCCCATTTAAAATCATTTACTAGGAAAAAACTGATGAATTTTTATATTTAGAATCTAAAAAAAAAGATTTACTCCAGGTATATATACTGTAATCTCTTTTTTACTACAAAAAGTAGTCTAATTTCTTCATGACATCTAAAAAACGGATGCATTTATATAGCTGTTCAAATACCTATAGGTTCTGTAAAATAAAATTTATTAATTATTATGAAAAATGACCAAAAACGAACTTTTAACCTGGATATAGAAATCCATCCTAGAAGTTTCAAACTAAGCTAAAAAATGTTTTAGTCGTTTTATTCCCACCATCCAGGAAAAAAAAAATTGATTTCCATATAATTATATGTCCTAGTCATGATTAGGGATGCGATTTTTAGATTTTTACATATTTTTTTCCTGAGATCCCCGTGGCCTGAAACGCACGAAAAACATGTTTTTTTGGGCTGTTGTTAAGCTACTTTTCGAGTTATTAGCACCTATTTTCTAGGTTTTTATTTTTAGCACCTAAAAAACCTAAAAAAAATTTTAAAAACTTATTTTCACCTATTTTGGCATTTTGCCCAAAATTTGTTAACAAAAATACAATAAAAGGAAAAATAGACCCCTAAGAATCGACCCAATTTTTTTTCAAAAAATATACCCCGAAGAATCGACCCAATTTTTTTTCAAAAAATATACCCCGAAGAATCGACCCAATTTTTTTTCAAAAAATATGCCCCGAAGAATCGAATTGAAAATTTTCAAAAATATACCCTGAGAAATGAAAATTTCTCAAAAATTCATCTACAAAATTTATTTGTTTAATTTTTTGACGAGAATTGTTGATTTTGAAAATTATGTATCTCATTAATGATTTGGCGTAATATTTTTGCCTTTTGAAGAAAATTTTCGATTTTACACCCCTAAATTCGAAACTTTTTGGCACCTATTTTCCCATTTTTAGCACCTATTTTGGGGTTTTTTTATAACTTAAAACCTACCTATTTTGGCAGTTTTTAGCACCTAAAAATCGCATCCCTAGTCATGATTATGGTTAGTATATTTTTACAATTTTTAAATTTCGAAGTAAACGGAGTAATTTATGTAGTCCCAGACAGAAAGAGCAACGCAAATGTTAATTCTATGCCTAAAAACTCATCTCAAGCAAATATTGTATTTAAAATCTAATGATATTCCAGCAGATAAGCGACCAATCAGCTAAAATATGTTTTGCGATATTTAAGTAAAGTAATTGAATAAAATCCAAATTAATTATCTTTCAATTAGCCTTTGTTCGATTGGCATTTAATATTAAATTTTCCTATAAAATAATTTTCTTTTTTCATTTTATTTTTATTCGCTTTTCTTTCATTTGCCCAATCCTTCGTATAGGCTAAGAACGTTGACTATCGCTTTGTCCGTCTTCACATTTTCCACAAATTCCGCCGAGTTTATTTTGGCATCGCTTTCCTAAAAAGGATGGCTTTGTCCGTTGGCCTCTGTTCTGTGGCGGAGCCGAAATGGCCTTGCCTTGTTCAGTTTCGTCCAAATCATCGCCACTCTGTTCGGCACCATTTTTGTGTCCGCTGTCTCTGAATCATCGCCGGACAATTTGTAAATGTGCCTAATTAGGCATTCTGTGGAAAAGCACGAAAATAAGCGAAAAAAGTCGGCGAGGGTTTTTTTTGGCTTTGTTTTCAGAAAATATTTAATATTTCCCCTTTTTTGTTTTTGCATTAAATGACATTTTTCGCCATTTATGCTTATTTTGAGAATTTTAAATGTTTTTTTTGCCCACAAAAGGTCAAAGGATTTCAATAGACACAAAAAGTTACTGCAAAAAACTTGGAAAATTAGTTGGTTATGCATAAATTTTGAAGTATTTATTTCTGATCATCTGATCAGCTGTTGCCGTTGTCTTTAAAAATTTCCATAATTTTTCGGTACTTTTTTTGGCTACCGTCTCCCTTCAGTTCATTTACCGTCTCCCTTTCAAATGTTTCGTCTTTTATTGCCCCCCCCCCCTCCCATTTTATCATCTCCACCCGTCTCCTGTCGTGTGATTGCTCCGTCCTTGTCCTGGTCGTACAACCGAAAGACCCATGCCAACTTTTGCTCTAAAGTGCCACGTCCGGTGATTAACAAACCGTGCACAAACTGATCAAATTCAATTGCTCCGTCCTAAAAACATCAGAAAATGCCATTTCCACTTTCGTTTGAATGAGTTCAAATCACCAAAACATTTTCGTGTTTTTCTAATGGACGGGGGGGGGAGGGCGGTGACTGTGTTACCGTAACGCGTTACAGTACGTCCAAAGGTGTTGAATTGGTAATTCACCTGATCGTCGTCGTAAGTTTTGAAGACGAAATTGGAAAAATCAATGGGGTCGCCCTGGGGGAAGAACTGCTTGTAAATCTTTTGGAAGCCCTGAAAAGGCATCGTTCAGCACAGTTTGGGGACAATGGCAAATGGACCATTTCAGTGAGTAATCCGTTGGGACAATCCCTTCGGAAACCGCGGTACCATCGACGAATTTCCTTTTCGGTAACTAAACGAATAAAAGAAAAATGCATTGCGAAGGTCGAGGAAAATGAAAATGGCAGAAAAAAGGAACGATTCCGAAACGAATAATTTGCCAATTCCTCCAAAGGAATTAATTTGCCGAATTTCCATTTGCCCTTTCGTTTTCTCCTTACAATTGCTTTGCTTGGCGAGAATTCGGATTTTCTCGCTGCTCAATTTGCTTTGGCTCTTTCCCATATGTCGTCGATGCGCATAATTCACAATCGAATTAGGAGGATAAATAAAGGAAAACAATAAAAGAAAACAATTGGAGGGAAGCGAAAGGAAAGTGAAAATGGACAAATAAACGCAGGAAGAACTCCTGACAACGCAAAAAGCGCAGAAAAGTGACTAATTGGGATGCCATCCATCCATTGCGAAAGTGAAACATTCCCTCCCCCCCCCTCTCCCTCCCGGCCAACCCACAATATTTGGTACTTAATCCCTTTTAAGACCCTGCTAACAGTTAGTGCTTTCCCTGTAATTAATCTCCCATTTCAGACGGCTAAGCGAAAGTTCGAACAAGTTGCCATGGAGATGAAAGGGAGGGACGTCGGCCAACATGAAAGGAGGGAGTGGGTCAATTTGCGATTTTAATTATTGGAAGGTATCAGAAAGCATTGCAATTATGGTAATATGCATTTATGGGTAAACAATCAATCAACAATAAGAAACATAAGAAACGCTCCGTGTTTTTAGTGTCTTATGCCCACAATTTGACCGATTCCCATAAAATTGTGGTCAAATGGTTGACTTTGAGTTGTCAAAAGGGCAAAATCGTCCTCCTCATCCATCGGTTCATTTCTGTGCCGTGTCCAAGTGGACTTTTGAAAGGAAAAGCGTTTAATGGCATCCAGATGTTGGAGTTCGGAGGGAAGGATGGCCGCGTCTGAACGAATGATGGACGGGGATGAGAAATCGGTCGGGGAAGGGCGAAGTACTGACCGGGCGTGTCGCGGAAATAATGTGTGGTAATTTCTCTTACGCCGCCCTTTTCTTTTTGTTGGCATTGGTACGCTGAAGCAAATAAAAATAATTTCAGCATTGCTTATTGTCTTACCAAACAAAGGGACAAAATGAAAATAATTGGAGTAAATCAATTGCCAAAAAGTGAGCGACGCCTTTCGCAATCTCGGCCCATCCGCAAATGTACAACAGCGCTAAAGGGAAAAGGGCAAATGCCACCGATAATGAATTGTTTTTGTTTTTTGGCACAAACTTCGCAAATTATCTCACGGATTCTTGGCATTTCTCCGCCATTCGTCGCCATTTGTTCAGCCAAATCCCTCTCCAATTCTTGGATCAATTGGTTTAGCATTTTCGCATTTAAATTCATCCTCCGATTGTCAAACTTTTTAAGATCTTTCTTTGGCATAAAATTGTCTTTGTCTTCTTCGATGGTCACCTAATCTTTTAATTTTAGTTCGGTTAGCGAATTCGACTTTTGTCTAATATCCAAAATGGCTTTCCGCCCGACAACCACTCACCAAATCTTTCATTACATTGCCTTTATGATGAGCTGTCACCAAATCTATAATTATCATAATAAAAACAAAAAAAGAAAAACCGCTCAGATAATGTAGGTAAGAATTTTGGATAATCATACACAAAAGTCATAAAGCAATGAAAGTCTTCATCGCGGTCATTCTCACCAGCGGGGAAAGAACCAACGCCAATTTGCAAGCGTAACAGCAATTAACCCACTGAACTAAGCTAAGAGAGGCAACAGACTGAACCGTTTATATAATAAAATACATGATAAAATTTTCTTTTGATTTGAATGCTCTTTCATTAAATCCAAAAGTATAATTTAACGCACTTTGCTTTAAATGGACTTTCATTTGTGATTAACACGTTTTTGCATAAAAGTAAGTCAATTAGCGGGTAATTACACTATAATCTTTTACCAAAATACGCTGCGATTTCATCCGTTTGATTTGTGTGCTCATTAATTGGCTAAATATCGAAGGTGGAAAACAAAATGTCATTTTGACTAACTTCTTCTGTCCCTCCTTCCTCATCTTCCAAGTCTTCAAAATTGCTATCCATCAGTTTGATGAAATCGATGTCTTGCTCAAATTGTTGCAGCAGTGCCGTGTCAGATTGATGCTTTTTCGAACAACAGTAAACGATCCCCGGGTCCAAGGGATGTGCTTCGGTGTTGAAAATCCATCCCCCTGCTGGAAGAAAATGTTGTATAAAATAATAAAAATGCACTTTTATTTTATTAAATATTGCATTAAAAAACACAGTGATATGCATGCAATAACAGTCTGTGATAATTAATGACTTTTTATGGGCGTGTCCGTAAATTAAAACTCTGCTATTTTCACACTTTCATTAATAGGAAGGGACTTGGAATAATATTAGTCAGTGTGTGTGGAATGAAAAATAAATTAATTAAACCAATCGAATATGATGGGGGTGATTGATATCTGTTACACAAACTCATTAATTGATGATTAATGGTAATGACGATGGAAGAGTAGAGAATGTGGGCTCACCATGGAATGACATTACAACTGTCAAAACGTTAAACAAAATATCCAACGAAGCATTCATTGCGTTCTCTTTTCCTTTTTACCATTTAGCGATGGTAATTACCGTCATTTCGCGTGCAATGCTTCAGCTTTGCCCAATCCTTTTTCTATTTCTCGCCAATTCGATCACTTTTTCTGCAAGTGTCAATTCCTCGGAAAAGGGTTCCCAAATTGGACCTTCTCAAAGAATGCTGCGCGTAATGACTTTCAACATATGGCTGTCCGGCAAACGCGTTAAAAATGGGCTGGAAAAAATAGCAGAGCAAATAAAGGCGGTCGACCCGGACATTGTCGCTATACAAGTTGTACAGGAAAAGCAACACCATCCATTAAGATTTTAAAGGAACTTCAATCAGCAGTAATTGGCACAAATCTAACCATTTTACTGGGGATAGGCAAGTGGAAAATGATACATCATCCGAATGCTGCTTATCCAGACACGGCGATTATCACAAAGCACAAAGTGCCATCGACAGTCTCATGTTGAAAAAAGACCGATTTTCAGTTCATCTCGGAGCCCATCGCAATGCAATTTCAGCGCGACATTTCCGACTTCCTTTTCCATGAAGAAAATTTCTTCAATCATTCAATTGTTACTTATGGGGTCGGTGGTAGCATTGAACTCGAAGATGGACAACGAGTAAACGTCTTTTCAATGGTCAGAAACAGAGAAAAATGGCGCCGGACTTTCAAAATGCATTAGTAATTGTTAAAGCACCTTGATTGGAAGTCTTACGGACCGTACGCAGCAAACAACAAACAAGTGAAAAGCGAGAAGCAGATTATGAGTGGAGAACGGAATAAAGAGGGTTACGGTAGGCAAATTGAAACGGTAAAAATTAAGTCAAAATAATGTTAAAATAAACTGAAAGGTCGTGCGCAAAACATCGAACAACTGCTTGAAAACGACAAATTCAAAAAATTCAACGACCTTTCCGAGGAACAACCGTTCATCGTCGCAGGTGACTTCAACAGTCCTTCCCATTTGGATTGGATCGAAGAAACAAAGTGAAACTTTCCATTAATTCGTCCCTTAAATTGAATTCATTCCAAGAGAAAACCATGGCGGATGGACTTTCGAATGGCCTGCCACCAAATTATTGACGGACAAAGGATTTGTGGACTCATACCGTTCCGTTAACCCTGACTTAGTGAAAAACCCAGGTATTTTTAACAATCCAAGAGTCGGTTTTAAAATGAAAAGAACAGGAGAGACTTGGTCGACAGTGCAAAAATCGGCTGGTCCCGAATGGGACTGGACGATTCCCGAACCGCAGGACAGAATCGACTTCATTTTCTTCAAGCCTAACAAATTCTTTCGGCCCATCCGTTCTGAGATTTATGCAGGCAAAAACTCACTACGCCCAATCCCTGATCAGTGGGAAAACGATTGGCCATCCGATCACTACGCGGTGATCACAGAATTTGAGATAAGCGAAAGGAACGGAACTACGCAAAATGAGAGCAAACAGAGAAATGACATTAATGGCAAAATTGTACTGAATGGAGATGTTGTGGAAACAATGGAAAATGTTATTAATTAGAAAACGAACGAATTATTGCCAATCCCATAACCGGGGCTCCCGGACAATCCGCCAGTATTTAATCCATAAGCAAATTTATTTTTAAATCACCCAGATTTATTTGTAATCATGTGAAAATTAATTTAAGACGCTAAAAATATGAATTAATAATTTGGGTTATTTTATAAAAATTATGAATTAATCATTTTTAAAAGAATTAAATGATAATTTCTCGAGATGGTCAATTAATTGAATTAAAAGTAATTAGAAAGGCTAAGAATCTATAAGAAATTGTATTTATTAAATTTAACAATCATTTTAGCAAGATTTTTAATCATTGCTCAAAAAAAATTTCACATACACGAAAAAGTAGACATCCCATTGAATGTTATAAGCTTTTCAGAATCAAAGGGTATCATCAAATACGCCTATTTTATTTTTCAAATAGAAAATTCTGACTTTTTCTCATTTATTTTTATTGCTATCCATTTTAAGGCAAGGAAAATGCAGTGGAAGTGCACAGCTGTTCTCTGACTTGGGACAGAACATTGAGCAGCCCATCGTTAAAGAATTTGCATTTTGAAATACAATTTTTGTTGTAATGTAACACAATTATTGTAGATGAAGAGAATAAAAGCTTGGCAAAGAATGTTTTACACATTTAATCGATGTTCGCCCTCTTTTGTCCCAGTCCTATGCTTTCCATTCATACAATACCCACCTTCGATTACGCATGGTCCCCCCGTGGTCTCCACCAATTTTGCCTTCGCAGAGCCAACACTATGCATAAAATTATGTTCGTCAAAGATTAGGTAGAGATATTTCGCAGTCTCGGCCAAAAAGAAGGACTCCATCCTGAGAAAGAGGAAGTTGAACTGTTTGTAAATTTACACACTAAAAACTCTTTTTCGGGGGGGGGAGTGAAATGATCCCTCGGGCGCCCACCTGTCTTCCACACTGCCCGTGCCAACATCACGAACAGTGCCAAAACTGAACAACAGAATGATTTAGCGTTGTTCTAATGACAACAACGCACCCACAGTTCGTTTTTGCAATTTGGTCGATGGTCTGTAAAAACAATGGAACATTTAAAAATATGAAAAGTTGGAGGTACGTCGACAATTGAAGCAGCCATTGTCAAATAAGCAGGGTCATTTGTTGCCCTGTGAAGATACAACAAACTTTCGGGGATTTCGGGACGCAACGGATAAGCAGCGCGACCAATGACCTTCGGGGGAAGCGGAGAATAAATACAACCAATGGAAATAAAAACAAAGGATTTTACAGGCTCTCTGTTCGGCAAATTGTAAAATTCGGGTGGGACGCCCAAATGCCGCAAAATTTGGCCATACGATGCCATTATACGAACGGCATCCTCAACACGACCGACAAGAGTCTTAAAATAATGTTTTCTGAAACTTTAAATAAATAAAAACCAGCAATCCGGGCCAAAATGCCTCAAGGGACTGAAAGATTGGCATCGAAACAGTCGCCTTGTCCTTGTCCACCCACAAAAACCAATCGTCACGACGAACATGTTTATTAATGGCTGCCTCGAATTCTACGCGGGAATTGCGATTAAAGTGCCTTTTCGAGGTCAAAAAATGTGAATAAATGGTCAGAAAACGAAATGATCACCATTGAATTGGCGCATTAATTTTGGCCGTTGGAATAGCAGTGCGCCTTTGGCCAAGTACTCAAAGTAAGAGTCGACGCCAGCCCCAATTCCGGAATCAGTTGCGGTAAAAACACCTCAAATTTAATTTTACTATTTGTAGCTAAATTCATGGGAAATTAGTTTGGAAAAATAGAATATGCTTGATTCTAATATTGCTCTGCTTTTGTTTTGTTTGTTTGTTTCTCACCCGTCTGCACATCGATGTGATTGCCGACCAAACCCAACGAGGAGCGACTGTTCCAAAGGGCATCCAATGCCCGTAGCGAAACCCTCTCATAAATTGGGTTGCCAGTGAGGCGCGACAGAGTGCCAAATTCCAAAAGAAAAGTGCCAATGCCAGCCGTACTAAAAAAGCAATAAAACATTGCAAAACCCTGAAAGAATAGACAAAACAAGCTTACCATGTGATCGGTGTTTCGAAATAATTGACGCCGTATCTTAATTTAAAAGAAAAAACAAAGGAACGCCAACAGTACTTTAAATTCACAGTGCCATAAGGCATTCCAGTGTTTGTGCTAAATGCCGGAAGCAATCGTTGTGCAAATTTCTCGGCCAAATCCAACAACGGACCCGAGCAAGGCCAACCATCGGGAAGAGCCATTTCTGAACAGGCAAAACTCCCCATTTCGAAAGGTCATATTGGCACGAACCTCTGGAACGGGATGAAAGCATATGCGCAGAAAGCAGCCCACCTAGCAAGAAAAAGCAAACATTAAGGCCCAAGGAACAGAAATGGTCACCGATGATCCGAATGTTTGTTTCGAACACCGAAACATTAATGTTTCTGTTCACATCCAACTGTTCTATAACGAGGTCTGAAGCTCGCTGAATTAGGTTAATTAGGCAAATTATTTGCGGGCACAGACCCTAAACTCAGTTTCATTGCCAAGAATCAAAAGGGTGTCGAGTGCATCCACCTGACAATGAACACTTTGTAAATTTCTCCGCCGATTTTCAAAAGTCCATGCCCACCAATGTCAAACTGTAGCCGCCCCACGTGTCCTGGCCTTTGCAGGTTAACCTTAACCGTTTCTTAAATCATCAATTGCCAACAATTGAACAAGGCCCACGGTTTGAGTTCGTCGTGGGGGTAAGCGTACTGCAAATACCCATTGTAAGCATGGTAAAACATCCGCTTGACCTTCTCACTAAGAAAGCGAAATGCAAGGCAAAAATTAAAAAAAAGACCGGTAATAATTCTTTTTGCTATCGTCGAATTCGAAATAATTCAATGACAAACGAACGGAGAAAATCTGTAAAAAGAGCGAAAGGAGAAAAACAAACTGAGTCCGTGAAAAACAAAGCATTAAACTGCAAAAAAAAAACAAATTTTAATGCTAAGAAAACAAGCAAAAATGCGACGGAGGAAGCGAAAACCCCAAAATTCATCAAAGTAACAGAAACTAATCTCCCAAGTTTATACTTTTGTTGAAGCAATTTACTAACAATGAAACAGATAAAGGCTCTAACAAAAAATAATTACTCAAAATGAGCGAAATGAGTCAACAACAATCAAATGATACAACAGGTTGCGGGGGAGCCAACTTTCTATTACTCAGCAACAACGTGATAAAAGAAGGGATCAACGTTCTGTCATCGTGCCCTTCCGGTCGTTCGATTCAATCTTTTTCCGAAGATGCTCTTTGTAGGAAAATATATCGCCGTCCCATTTAGTAATTGTTTGTTTGTCGCAAACCTATTAAATACGTCATTGTAAAGAAAACAAAAGTAAAATTTGCTTGCCCAAATCTCTTCCGTGACTTGCTGGACCAGTCGGAAGTCGTGAGAAACGAGAATCATTCCACCGGCGAAGTTATTAATGGCCTCAGCAAGCGCGTCGATTGACTCCATGTCCAAATGATTCGTGGGCTCGTCGAGGAGCAACAAATGCGGTTGCTGCCATGCCAACCAAGCGAACGCCACACGACAGCGCTGACCATCGGACAGTTGCTTCATCGGACACACCTATAATTAGCATGGCATTGTGTCAATAAAAGTGAGTATCCGTTTAATTGCCTGCTCACGACCCGTAAGACCGTATCGGCCGATGATTTTTCGCATTTCCTCCTTCTCTCTTACGTCCGGAAACTCTCTTTGCATGTATTCCAACGCGGAGAGTTCGAGTGGAAGTTCTTCAACGAGATGCTAGAAATAATTAAATAGTGAAAACATGTCCATTGCAATTACTTGATGATATTTGCCAATTTTGCAGTGCAAATGCCGTCGGATCATCCCATCAGTTGGCTCAACATCTCTGCTGAACAGCTTGAGGAGTGTCGATTTGCCAGCCCCGTTCGGACCAACAAGTGCCACTTTATTTGTTAGTTGGTTAGAAAGTAAAATCCGGGAAACAAACCCCGTGTGTCCAAGTCGATACCAAAGTCCAAATTCTTGTAAATGTATGGCTAAATTGTAAAATATATTGAAAAATTACCATTTAACTCAATTACTGATTCTGGATTGTATCGGAAAGAGACATGCTGGACCATAATGACAGGTGGCGGAATATTGTCAGGTTCGAAGAAATAAAACTAAAAGATGAAATATTATTTCATTTTGTATAAAAACAGATCGTTGATGCCACCTGTTTCGTTTGCTCCAGGGAAACTTTCTCAGTAAGTCCACCTGCCACCATTTTGGCCATCGTTTTCTCTTTGCTCTGCGCTTGCCTGGCCAACTTTGCACTTCCATGGCCAAACCGGGCGATGTATTCCTTCATTTGTTTTTAGATTAACTGTTTATTACGCAATTAAAAAGGTCACCTTCATGTGCTTTATCTGCGCCTGTTCCCAATTGAACCGTTTAGCTTGATTTTCGAGCAATTCAAGTCGAGTGCGGACGAAAGTGTCGTAATTGCCGCCGTAATACACGAGTTTTTTTTGAAACAGATGGATGACATTAGTACAGACGTTGTTCATGAAGTCTTGCGAGTGCGACACAATTAGCAACGAGCGCTTGTAATTGGCCAACTGCGCCTCCAGCCATACGCACGCGTCCAAGTCCAAATGGTTGGTCGGCTCATCCAGCAGCAGCAACGACGGCTTCAGATAAAGTGCACGGGCCAACGCTATGCGCATGCGCCACCCGCCAGAGAAGTCTTTGCACCGCTTCAGCATCATTTGCCGGGTGAAGCCGAGCCCATGCAAAATCTCTGCAGCTTTCACTTCAGCTTTGTCCACGTCCATTTCGTCCAACCGATCATAAATGTCGAGCAGTTTCGCCTGACTTTCTTCAAGAAAACATAAAATATTTGTTTAAAGCCGTAAAATCTTTTCTTTTCTGCCCCTTTTGTACCCCTCCAAAGTCAAATCCCAGAACTATCAGTGAATCGAACCTTCGTCATCATAAACTGCTAATTCTTCCGCTTGTTTCTCGAGCAGCAATCGTTCCTTGTCCACATTTATCACTGCCTTTATTGCCGAGTCATCAATCGCCGCCATTTCACGGCTTACTAAATTAAATTTTCATGCATCTAAGTGGATTTAATCACAAATTAGCTAACCAAGAAACATGTCAATTTGGTCGGGAATTGGCATTTCACGTAAATAAATGGCCTGCAATATCGACGATTTTCCTAATAGAGAACTTGGTAAAATTTTCTTATTAAATGGACTTACCACTTCCATTCAACCCGACCAAACCGTATCGTCTGCCCATGTTTATCTCCAAAGTCGAATCAGTCAAAATCTCACGCCCATGGAAAGTGATTGTCAGTTGCTCAATTTTGACATGGATGCTCCTCGGCTGCGATGTCAAAACGCCCGCCACAGCGCGTGCCTTCGCATTGTCCAATTCAACTTTTTGTAGTAAGTCGACGACGGAATCAATCTGATCTAGAATTCAATTTTAAAATCACTGTAAAGATTGTATATTTTCATCTAAATTTACCCGTTTGATTCTGAGAGTCATTTGCCACGGAACCGTTAATTGCGTCTCCATTTAATTCTTCTTTTTGCGGATCTTCTTGCGCATTTTTCTTCACCCCACCAGTCTGTTTTTGCTTAGCAGCGGCCTTTTCCTTCTCTTTTTTTGCTTTGTCACGTTGTTTTTTAGCGTCCGATGGCATTTCTACAATTAAACAAAAATATAAACAGGGATATATTTTATGACTAAAAGAATTATCAAAATGAAAAGGGAATTTCGAGATTTGATAAAGGTTAGTCATTTCGAAAATTTATTCAATAATACCAAACATTCGTGTCAAGTTTTAAACATGTACCTAAATAATTTATTAATTGCCGATTGATGCTAAACGTACGTTTCGATGTTGGTGATGATGAACTGCTGAGTGAAGCGGAGCAAATAGCAAAGGCACAGGGCAACTCTGTCCGGCGGAGGCAATTTGGGCACAGAATTTGGTTGCTTTTCCTCGCTTTGACTCTGCTGGACAATTAATTTTTTTCCAACGAATTCTCGCCGCTTTTTCCGTTATTTTTGGCACCTTTCGTTTCTCCAAAATGCCAACAGAACTTTCTTTGAAAAGGCGTTCCAAAATGACCACGTTGGCAATGTTAATGCATGTGGCGAACAGAGCGGGCGCATTGAACATGGACAGATGGAGGCCAACGGAGGGGAAAAGGGCGACGCCGGGGTAAGAGAGCCAGGAGAAGGCGATTTGGAAGGCTGGGAGGAACAATTAGCAAATGATCATCCGAAGCACAGCGAAAACGCACCCGGCCCCAGCGAAATGCCAATGGCGACTCCGCCGGTGACAAAAGCGGTGGCACGGGCACGGTCCTCGAGGGTACTCGCGGCGGACACATAAGCACGAAGAGTGCTGAGTTGAGCTTAATTGTTTCATGGCAGACAGAATGTCAGCAGAAGCCGAACTGCTTGCAGTCGGTCGGTGCTTACCGGCGCCGGTGCCGGCGATAAAACGGGCGAAAATGAGCACCAAAGTTTTAGAGGTGGCGGGAAAAGCCTCGACAAGAAAATAAAGCAAACTGCCGACCATCATCAGCACATTGCACAGTACAAGCGGGGGACGCAATCGCTCAATGCGATGGGCCCACCAGCCGAGGAGCGGAGCGGCGACAATTTGGGCGAGCGAATAAACGGCGATCACAACGCCAAAGGACGCTTCAGTGGCAGAGGGGTCGAGCTGATCGGAAGGACAGATCAGCAGGGATAAAGCGGAAGAAAGCGCAAAACAAAGAGACGGACGGAACATTCGTCCAATTGCCCAAAGTGAAAGTGAAAGGGTACCGTTTTCATAAAGGGCCAAAGAGAGGTGAAATAGAGAGAGTATTGGGAGGAAGAGACGAAGGCCAGCCAAGAAGCGAGCAGAATGGACAACCATTCGGTGCGGGGCTCATTCTTTTTAATCGGAAGTTGAGACGAATCGGAAACGCACACGCGAGACATTTTGGAGAGAATGGAGACGAAAGAAAGTCTGAAGGGGGGGGGGGGAAACGAAATGCGAATTCGAAATGAAATGAAATGAAATGATTAACAAAACCTAAAAATATTCCTTTTTATTCATTCATTCACTTCACTTGTTCGACCAATCACAAAAGGAGTCAGTTAATAGGCAATTAATAATTAATTAATTAGTTAATGACGCATTATCTTTAAAAGGCAATGCAAATGACAAGGGATGGGAATGATAAGCAAACAAAAGCAACCAAATTGCTGTTTTTTCACTGCTTAAATTTTGGACGGACTGCTGAACGGTGACGCAAATGGAGCGAAGCGATGATAAGGCAAAGTGCCGAAATCGATGGAACTCTCCCCCGGGCGACGTTTTGTCACGCCACCCCAATGTTTGTCAGCACATGTGAAAGTCGCATCCCAACAATAAATTTTGGGATTGAAAGATTGAATCTCTAAATTTTGGTGTAAACCGTGCAAAACTGCTGTTACCGGCGGAGAATTCTGAACAAAACGAAAAGTGATGAGAGAAACGAACAAACACTTCGAGCATCAAAGATAATGATACCAAGTCATTGGGCCAAGTTTCAAAGCCATTTTCATACAAATAAAGAAAGGGTGCTATTTAACGTTTCTTAAATCCGCCAACGCCACCGACGGACGAATGATACCAATCGTAAAATTTGGCTGCCTTTGAGCAATGCTGTGATTTGTTTTGTACTTATTTGCCTGATTTATCAGCTTTGTTTTTCGGTTGAAGCTTTTGGCCGATATTCGGCTAACCAAAACAAGGCAACAATTTAAAATTGATTATGCCATTCAAAAGTCAAAAACCCTACCATAGCCAATAAAAGTAAATGTTATTGATGATTTTTCAAGAATATTCTCGCCTCAACATTTGTTTTGGTCAATGTTCCTATGTCATATCGTTTTTCACTTAAAAGCTAAAACATTTCTAATTTTGTGATCGATCCCTGACCAACAGCTAATCCTTTGCTAAAACCGAGATTAATTAGCTGTCCATTTGGATAATGCGGTTGGGAGACAAAATGAATGCTCATCTTTCAAAGGAGGAAAGGGGGGGGGGAGGAACAGGACGGATCGAATGGGGGGGGGGAGAAGAGCAAAGGGTGGCAAAAGCCTGTTTTGTGCTGTGCTTCACCACTTCTCACTTTGTCTTTTGTTTGAACAGAGAATATTCGGATAAATCCGAATTTCAATGCCATTCCCTTTTCGGCATTTCAATTCGCTTTCCTTCTGATCGGTCCCTCCCCTTGCCAATTTCGACTGTCCTTCTGATCAGCCCCTCCCCTCCCAACTCGGGTCTTTTTGGTCTCGAGCAGCAACCAAATCCAACGATCTTGATATCATTCGAGAGGCCTTCATATGCTCTATTAGCCTGCAAAATTCTGGTCATAACTTTTTTGAACCTTAACAAAATTTTTTGAAATTTTGAAGCTAATAGAAAACACATAGGGCTATCGAATGATATAAACAATGTTGGATTTGGTTGATAAATAAGAAAGTTATAGCCAAAAACTTGTACTCGTACGAAAACGACCCGGACCCGACCCCTTGTACCATTATGCTCTTAATGTATTATGGCAAAAAAATAAATAAATTTTAGAAATAAGCACCTTTTTGGAAGTGGAATTAAATGAGAAGCTAAATTGGTCTCTTTTATTTCAGAGAAACCCTTTCAAATCTCATAATCAACAAATTTATTTGTTTCTTTTTGCTAGCACGTTTGTTTTTAAAGAATTTTTGTTGTTTTTTAAGGCAATGTGCCAAACTTTTTAAAAAAATTTTTCTCAGTGACGAAATGATCAGTGACGAACTGAACAATAACGGAACGATCAGTGACGAAATGATTGGCCACCGAAAAATCATAAAACCCATTTTTGAATCGGTTCATAACTCGAAAAATGGACAAAATGGGGCAATTATTTAGACCTTCGTTGCTCTAAAAATGAAAAAGCACCGATTAAAGCCTGTAAACGGCATCCGGTCTTCTTAATTTCATAATTAAACTTCAATAATCCTTGGTAATAGTTAAGATGGTAGCTCCCCATTTTTTGGTGGAAATTTTCAAAATTTAAAATTCGTTCAAAACGAGTTTCTAGGTGTTTTCGAGGTCGCTGATCACGATTCTGACATCCATTCCGCCCAATTTCGAACCCCGAACTCGGCCGGAAATTGGCGTCGGGAGACGGGGAGTATTTTTTGGACATTCCCTACAGTATCGCCACGCCACGATACCAGGCAAATTGAACAGAATGCCAAATCTCTTTGAATTACACTGTTATAGCCGACACAAGTGGCGCCATTTCCGCGCGGCTTTTTCGCCATTCATCACGGGAACGGATGCCCAAATGGGTAAGTTTAATGGATAAACAAAGGATGCATTGGAACCAAATGGCAAAAGTAAAGCCTGTTAATTTGAATTTAATTTGTTCGCACAAAGTCCGCGCCGGCCATCAATTGGGACCCGCCGCCGCTCGAGGCGGTGCCCGTGGCCGAGCAGTGCAAAATCTTTTTATTGAAAATTAGAAATTTAAAAAATGTTCGAATTCGGGTTCGGAGTTCGAAATTGGGCGGAATGGATGTCAGAATCGTGATCAGCGACCTCGAAAACACCTAGAAACTTGTTTTGAACGAATTTTAAATTTTGAAAATTTCCGCCAAAAAATGGGGGGCTACCATCTTAACTATTACCTAATCCTTTAGTTAAAGCCTATTGTTTGCTTACTTGTTAAATGGCTTCCATCGCATGTTTGAACCCAAAAGCGGAGTTGGCCCGGCACGCGGCCGCACTGGAGATGAACATCAGCGGTGCCAAAGGGTTGCAGGAAGTGATGAAGACCAACCTCGGGCCGAAGGGCACGCTGAAAATGTGAAAGAGTTTCGAAAACAATTAATCTGGCCAAAATTTCTGCTTTTCTTTTTTAAGGCTTGTCTCCGGTTCGGGTGACCTCAAAGTGACTAAGGACGGCAATGTTTTACTCCATGAAATGGTGTGTTGTTTTTTTAGTTTGTCTTGGCCAACGTAATTTGCCGAGTTAATTTCCCATTTTTCTACGATTTCCCGACCGAATTTCTCTTGCTTATAAAATATTTATCAAAAAGTGAAAACATGTACATGAATCTGGATGCCGCCTTCAGTCTAAATGGTCAAATGTTTCAGCAAATCCAACATCCGACTGCTTCACTGATCGCCAAGGCGTGCACCGCGCAAAACGACGTCACCGGCGACGGGACCACGTCGACCGTTCTGCTGATTGGCGAACTGCTCAAACAGGCCGAGAATTATGTCAGCGAGGTGTGTGGCAGGGATGGTTTCGGATTTCCTTTTATTTTTGGACGTAAAACTGTTTCGCCTTAAGTTTCTTGTCTTTTTGTGACTCGCTTTAACAGCGGTTAATCTTTGTGTCACTGATTTTTCAATTTTTTCATCTTTTTTCCCCGCAGGGTGTCCACCCCCATTTGGTCACCGAGGGTTTCCAATTGGCCCATGACCATTTGCTCCAACTGTTGGCCGCCTCCAAAAAGGCGTTGCCCATCGACCGGCCGCTGCTCATCGAAGTGGCCAGGACGACGTTGCGTACAAAATTGGACCAAAAGTTGGCCGACCACGTCACGGGTCGGTCTTAAACAGCAAACAAACCTCGCAAAACCGTTATAAAATTCTCAGAAATTTTGATTAGATATTGTGTAATTAACGAGTTTTTGCTTTGTTCCGACACACTTAAATTAAAAAAAAGTCGGATACGGCTTTTGATACCCATTGTTTCCCCATTTCTCAGAATGTGTTGTGGACGCCGTTTTGGCAATCCGTCGGGATGAAAACGACACGGAGCCCGACTTGCACATGATTGAAATTCAGGTGCAAAAAGCGGGTTTATTTTGTTTCATATTGGTCGATTTTCTTTCATTTCCAAAAAATGCAGATGAAAAAGTGCTGAATTTGTGAAAAAGTCCTCCAACTTTAGCAAATGGAACACGAGATGGAGGCGGACACGCAGCTGATCCGTGGCCTTGTGCTTGACCACGGCGGCCGACACCCGGACATGCCGAAGAGTGTGCGGAACGTGCACATTTTGACATGCAATGTGTCGTTGGAGTTTGAAAAAACGTACATTTTAATTGTTTCATCCGGTATTGAAAATCTAGAAATGTTAATTCAATTTGTTTCAAAAAAGTGATGGGGCCAAGCGATTTGTGACAAAAACTTTTTACCATGGAAATTCCAAATCCTAAAATATATTTTTTAATCGAATCCCTCATTTTCAGTGAGGTCAACTCGGGGCTCTTCTACAAGACGGCGGCTGAGCGTGAGCGTTTGCTGCAGGCGGAGCGCGAATACATCACACGACGGGTGCTGAAAATTGTGGAACTGAAGGAGACGGTCTGTGCCGGTGGAGATCAAGGATTTGTGGTGATTAACCAAAAGGTGTGTGCTTGTTTTATTTGGGAATGCTCTCGAATTTAAAAAAAAATAACTAATCCCCGCTTCCCCCAAGGGCATTGATCCGCCGTCGTTGGATTTGTTGGCGCAGCACGGCATTTTGGCCCTGCGACGTGCCAAGCGCCGGAACATGGAACGGCTGCAGTTGGCCTGCGGCGGCGAGGCGGTCAATTCGGTGGACGACCTGACGCCCGATGTGCTCGGCTGGGCAGGCAGTGTTTATGAGCATGTGGTGGTGAGTTAAGGGGGAGCAGTGCCGTTGTTGCTTGGCCGGGGTTTGTCACAGTATTTGTCCCATTGGTGTACTGTTAACATACAACATGGATTACCGTACCGCTTTAGGGCGAGGACAAATACACTTTTGTGGAGGAGTGCAAAAGTCCCAAGTCGGTCACTTTGCTGCTCAAAGGGCCCAACAGGCACAGCATCATGCAGCTGAAGGACGCCATTTACGACGGACAGCGGGCGGTTGCCAATGCGTTGAAAGACGGTGGGTTTTGCGATATTGATATCGTTATAGCGTTGGACGAGACGAAGAATCCGTGCGTCGGCATCGCGATACTTCTTTTTCTGTGCACCATCATGCACCAATTTATCATTATTTAGTTTTGTTTTAATTACTTGCTGCTGGTTCAATTTGTAGTTAATAAAAGCTTAACTGTCAAAACATTAAAAGTAATTTAAAAAATTAACAAATTATTTGAATGCAATTTTTTTTTGCATATCCACTCGTACGAAAACGGCGGTACGAAAATGGCGGTACGAAAACGGCGGTACGAAAACGGCGGTACGAAAACGGCGGTACGAAAATGGCGGTACGAAAACGGCGGTATGAAAACGGCGGTACGAAAACGTCCCCGGTACATCATTCTCATTCCCAGGCTTTTGCTGAGGCTTTGCTAGTCATTCCGAAAACTTTGGCGGTCAATGCCGGATTCGACGCCCAGGAGGTGAGTGAAAAGCAGTCAAAAATGTATGTATAACTCTTTTCAATTGCCAGGCCATTGTCAAGCTGGTGGAGACGTTCAGTGCTGCTGGTGAGCTGGTCGGATTGGACTTGGAGAGCGGAGAGCCGTGTGTTTCTCAGGTGTGTCCCCAGAAATGGACGGGGACAAATGGGTCGGGCCATAAAAAGTGAACACTTTCATTGATTCCCTTCCCCCGTTTAGAGCGTTTGGGACAATGTGTGCGTGAAGCAGGCGAGTCTGAACGCCTGTCAGAACATCGCCTCCAATCTGCTGGAGGTGGACGAGGTGATGCGTGCCGGCATGCGCGACTTGAAGGGGGGACAGTGAAAATGAACGGAACGGAAATGAAGGAGCAACACCAATAAATCACAAAATGTTAATGGCTTTTTCTTTGTTGAACTCTGCGCTTTATTATTGTTTGGATCAGACCACTGCTGTTTTTGCTTTTTCAATCTCGCTTTCTTTAACGAATGAAAATTTTGACAACAAAAATTGATGGCATTACGACGGATAAAATATAACCCTGAGAAATTTGCTGATCCCGCTGTGGGATTTGGCTCAAACTTTTTTGCGGGAAGGGATTAATGTTTGCGTAATCAAGTCAGAATTGATGGGTTTTTGAAATCTCGAAATTTATTAAGCTATGGTGACATACCACAATTTTATTATTGTTTTTGCTTTTCTAACTGGTAATTCTGAACAAAAAAACTATTACACTGAAACGAGGCATTAGATTTTATTCTCATCAAACAAAATAACGTTAAAACATAAGAGGTTAAACGGTCAAACGTCAACGCATCATTCGACTTCCACTTGCAACGGTTTTACTGCGGCGGCGGCGGAGGAGGGGGACCATGCTGTCCCTGCATTTGCTGCTGGACACCTAAACGAAAGGAAATGGAGAGAGTGCCTGACTTAACCAAGGCACTGACCAATATTTTCGGGCTGGTCGCCAGGAAATCCCAGGCCCATCGCTGGCGCATGTTGTTGCTGCTGGCCGCCGAGCGCATAGTGCTGCTGCTGGTCACCAGGAAATCCCAGGCCCATCGCTGGCGCATGCTGCGGGTGACCGGCTTGAAAAATTAGGCATTACAATCAATTGTTGGATAAAAGAAATTCAACTAAAATTTTGCACAAACCCAAAAGGTTTTGGAGTTGTTGGATGTTTTGCTGCTGCTCGGCAATGGTTTGCTGCTGCTCGGCAATGGTTTGCTGTTGTTCCTGATTCGTTATCGTAAGACGGTTGATGGATTGCTGCTGACTTCTGTTTGTCAGTGTCAATCGATTTATTATTCTCGTCAGACGGTCCTAAAACCAAATTTCTTTTGTTATTTCAAAGTATTACTCAATTTGAACCCGTGATAAGGGCACAAAACCAGACTGAAATTATTTTACCCTTTCCTAGGACTAGAAATATTTATTTAAAAAGATAGTCAAAAGAAAACCGCATAAATGGGTCGACGAGTTAGCGACAAATTGGCCAAACTCGGAACAATTTCTTCGGGGAATTCAATTTTTGGAATGTGCATTTTCTTTTTTAAAAAAGGATTACTTTTTCTAAATAATATTGAAAAAAAGGATTGTTAAGAAAAACTAAGACTAAGAAAATTATTGTTCGTTTCAGTGTTAGACAAATTGGTCAAAACGCCAAAGAGAATTTATTTTTGCGCTAAATCTAAAAACAATTGCTGCTTCTTTGTAAGAAGTCAGCACTGTGAGAAGCTTGTTTCCCCTTTGAGAAAACCTTTTTTTGTGATACCGTCGGTAGTATTACCAAAATTTCTAACAGAATGTTTTCAAAAAAACTTAGAAAATTTTTAAAATTATTTTCCCTACCTCCATTTCTGCTTTTTTGGCTGCCAATGGGAAGAGAAAACGACCATAAATTTTGACATGTTCAATTTTATTAAAAGGTACATTCAGATGGCAACTTCAAAAAGTAACGTTTAATAGTAAATATAATTTATCAACAGACAAATAAAAACAAATGCGTAAATTTTGGTGATTTAGGGTGGGGGTGGCACTCATCCCAACTGAATTTATGGAAAATCGGTCAAATTTTACCCGCTCAAATTTCTGGCACATTCCTTCTGACGGACGGTGAATTGTGACGACGATTCGCCGGCCGAACAAATTCAGGGTACGCAGAATGTGCGAGACCACACTGTCCACCACTGACGAGTCGAGGTCCTAATCAGGAATTTTGGATAATTCAAAAAAAAATTGGAACCTTAGTCGGTTTGAGGGCAAAAATGATTTGCGGGTTGTGCCGCGGTTCGAAGGCGAACGGCAAACGACGCGCCTCACCATCCGAAATGGCTTCTTCCAACTGAAAATGAGAAATTCATTCTTAAAAAACTCGTTTGCTAATTCCAATGACCGCACGACGACACTTTAGCAGCCAAATTAATCCATTAGAAAATTAGTGATTTCCATTTTGTACTCATCCAAAATCCCACCTCATTGACGCGTCTACGCATCGTCCGTTGGGTGTGTCCGACCATCCAAAGCTGTGCCTGCGCCATCAGATGCTCCTTCACCGTTGGCGTGCCCATGAACAAGTCGTCCTGCTGCACGTACTGAAATTGAGAACGGGAAAACACACTATAGTTTAATAACCACTAATCCCGTTTCAATTAACGGTCTCAACCGACATATCGTCGATGTTTGGATTTGCCATTCCGGCACTTTACATTATGCGGTCAAGTTTTGAATTTAAAACTAACGGCGCGCAGAATTGCAAAACTTAATTGGTAAAGTACGCTTGAAACCCAAGTTTTCAAAGGAAAAATTGTACATTTTTGTAATTCTGTTTACCATTTATTTGTTTTAGAATTCAAAATTTGACATTTCTAAAGACAGAACACTCTCTGTTTTTGCTTCCCAATTGGCGTTGGTACTCAATTGGCCATGCTTTTTGCGATTTTTCCCAATTTTCCTCCGTTTTTCCGCTGCATTATTCCGACATTCTCTCCCACAGATCGACCACCTGTGAGGGCCACTTCTGTTTTCTGAGTTTGTCCACAAGGGAATTGGTTGTCGAGCCGTCCGCTGCCATCGATTCGGAAATTTCCCAATTTGTGGCCAATTCCAAGCCAAGACATGAACTGCTTGCCGGGTGTCTTAAGGTGGACGATGACTCGGTAACGCTGCCGAATGCGCAGTGCCATTCATTCGGTCGATTCTTTTAGAAAGTTTCTGTTGGTTGTACAGCGGAGTACTCCCTCAACTTGACGGAGCCCATTTCCGTGCATTGCATTTGCGACTCACATCTGTGCAATTATTACGACCTTCTCGCCCGCGCATCCAATGGCACTCTGAAGCGGGAAGAGTCAGCAGAAGAGTCCAATTCAGTGCCGAACGGACGGAAACTCATTCAAGTTAGCAAATGGCATTTCTGGAAGGGGGTGAAAAACGGGGGAAATAGAAGAGTGAGCAAAAGAGGCAGGGAGGGAAGAGAGAGGGAAAGGAGAGAGGGAGGAAAAGAGGTATAGAGAGAGACAGAGGAAGAAGTAGGGGAGGGAGAGAAGAGAGAGAGATGGGGGAAGAGGGGAGGAGAGAGAGGGAAGAAGCCAATAAAATATCGAAGAGGTGAGGAATTTGTTTGGGAGATTGGTCGCTTTTTTTAATTTTAATTATTTCCCCATTTTCTCAGGACGCAGTTGACGAGAATGGCTCTTCAATCGGCACAAGGAATTGGCCAACAATTTGGCAGACTTTTACATCACTTTTAATCATTTTGTATAAACTTTCTTACTTCGATTTTATCCATTCCCTTTGATTTTGATTTATTTTTTACCAATAAATTTTTTATTCCTTTGGCTTGGGCGAGGCTTTTTCGAAAATAAAAAAATATGATTTATGAATATTATTGGGTTTTTCTATTAAGCATTTGTCCCATCATTTCTTTTCAGGACTGGGCTTATTTGTTAGGTATCCGACATCTCAAAAAGCAGAGCAGATTCAAATTCTTTTGTTTTTTTAATTTATGAATTTTATTTTACTTTTTTTTCTAAATTTTACATTATTTTTGATTTATAATTAAATTCCTCAAAATTTAATGATAAAAATTGAAACTGTGCTTGTTATCAATGATGGCACGTGCAGTTGATTCTGTAATTTTTTCAAGAAAAAAAGGGCAAAATTTCTGAAAATTTTTATTTGACGAGAATGAAGAAGCTTTTGTGCTTTAATAATTTTAAATTTGGTACTTATGTGGTTTACAGACCATAAAAAAAATTTTTTTTAACACATTTCTAGGGGGTTTTCGGGGTCGCTGATCACGAATCTGACATCCATTGCGACGAATTCCGAATGGAGACTCGAATTCGAACAAAAAATTAAAAAAAATTAATCCGTTTTGGCACCGATCTGCAGCATTTCCCTTCCTTCCTCTTCTGTCCCTTCCCCCAATTCTTTTTTTCCTCTTCCAAAATGCTTTTGCCATTCCAATTGTCCTTCCTAATTATCGCCTTTTTGCGATTTGCCTCAGCTTCGGATGACGAATACCGACTTTTGCAGGCACACCCTTTCATAATCCTTGCTTTTTTCTATTTTTTTGGCATCCAATTTTGCCATTTCCTTTTTCCATTTTAATTTGCCATTTTTTGACAGGATCTGAAGGACCGCTACGACCCAGGTAAGCAGAAGCAGAAGCAGAAGAAGAAGCGGAAAATGGACCCAAAATGATTGGGGAAAATGGCCCAAAACAAAAGCATTTCCAAAAGCATTGACTTTTGTCGGTCGAATTCCCTCCCCAACTCTTTTCATTTGTCAGTTGAACGGCCCGTGTTCAATCACTCAGACGCAGTCAAAGTCAGCTTCCGCCTTTATTTGCAGCAAATTGTGGACGTGGTCAGCATGGAAATCGGAAAGCGAATTTTTGGGATTTAGGACGAGAAAAACCAAGTGTTGACCATTGTGATTTGGGAAGAGTTTGTAAGTAAAAATGCAATGATCAATTCAATTCGTTGGGGTGCCAATGGGCAGAGATGGTCCGACTACAAAATGGTTTGGGACCCGCGGGAGTACGGTGGCATCGACCGTATCCGTTTGCCCTCCAGCACTTTGTGGAAGCCTGACGTCATCCTGTTCAACAGGTGACAGACAGACAGTCAGATCAAGCAGATTCGGACTCCAAAGCCCATCAAATTGATGACAGTGCCGATGAAAACTTCGATGCTCGCTTTGCGGTAAATTTTGTGGTTGACCACGACGGAAGCATTCTGCAGACGCCGCCGGCAATTATCAAGTCGTCGTGCCAAATCGACATCACTTGGTATGGTTTAAGCTGAAACTTAAAAGTGCACGTGCCGACGCCATTTGATGCCGTTGTTTAGGTTCCCATTCGACGAACAAATGTGTCTGCTGAAGGTACAGTTCAATAAGCAACCAATGAAATGCAATCGGATGGCTAACCCAAGCCAATTCTTGGCCATTCCATACATTTGCCATGCAAATTCGTGGCAATCCCATCCCTTGATCATTCCATCCTTGGCATGCCATTTTCAGTTCGGCTCGTGGTCGCACACGCGAAATTCGTTGGACTTATGCGTCAATGGCACTTCGTTGGACATGGTCAAAGACAGCATCGGTGGGAAAAGCACGTGAAAATAAAATTGTAAACATTTGGTACTGATCAGATTTGGGTTATTATGTGCATAACGGAGAATGGGAAGTGATCGGTCGGTTTTTTCTCTTTTTGACCATTCAAATTCAAAACAAACGAAGCAACGCCCGTCAAAAAAGTGCTTCCTCCGTATGGCGATTCCAATGACTTCTTCGTCGAATTGCATTTCGTAGCGAATTTTTTAAAATTTTAATCATTTCCATTTCATCAGTTCATTCACATCCGTCGCAAAACCATTTACTACGGTATGAATTGGTACGGTGACGGGAAAAGAATCGGAGGGACCCCAAAATAATCACTAACAATCACAAGGATTGTGCCGTCGGTGCTGTTTCTGCTCAGCAACGTACTCGGCTTCACAATGCCAGCCGAATGTGGCGTTGAGTCCCAGAGATTGGAGAAAAAGCCAAGAAAATGATGCGAGGCCGCGAAGCGGCCGAGCCAGTCGATTTTATCATTCTTAATTCTATAACACAATCGTACTGCCTAGCGGGGGATGCGCCGAAGGCGCTGACCTAAATAATAATTTGAAATAGAACTGTTAAATTTATAAATTTTCACAAAATGATTTTTTGAGAATTTTCTCCAATGATTTCTTTACCTTTTCTTCATTCATTCCCAACTTCTCTCAGAAACGACCGATTTGCTGTCCGTTACCGTCTTTCTTGGCATGGTATCGTACCCCCTCCCGCTTGGCCACTGTTTTGCTGCCTTTTCATGTGGCTGACATCACTCCGCCCACCTCCACCTCCGTGCCGATCATTGCCGCCTTCTTTTCCATTTCCATGGTCATTCTCGGCTCTTCGATCATCTTCACTTTGCTGATCATAAATGTGCACTTTCGCTCTCCACGAACCCACAAAATGTCCCCTTGGGTATTGTTCTGATCATCAGCAGAGAAGTGTGAGCAAAGGGTGTGCCATTCTCGACATAAGAACGTTTATTCATTGGACAAGCCCACCACGGAGCGCACCCTTTGCACATTTGGCCAAACATTCAAAAAACGATGCTTTGCCTTTGGCTATTATCTTTTTTTCTCTCTTTCTCTGTTAAGGTCCGTACTATTTTTCTCGAATGGCTTCCGTGGCTTTTGTTGATGAACCGTCCCGGTAAACAATTCAAAAAACCAAAGCGAAAACGGCGCCGTGCCCTCGTCGCCTATTTTGGCAGTTTTTAGCACCTAAAAATCGCATCCCTAATAATAACTTTATAAATTTTTTAGAGAGCGTTGCTAATTTCTACTAACAATCAAAATATAGGCCCAAATCATTTAAAATTTGACCATATGTATATTCTTTATACATATAAAAACAAAATTTCCATTTCCAATGATCGCTTCAGCAGCAAAGAAATTTGTACAGATTGGGCAATTCATTCGCATCAATCAAAGAGCAAAACCTAAGAGGGAATGTTTGGTTTTGGTGCTCCTTTGTCTTTTTGATCACATTTTGCTCGGTCGGAGGAAGTCGCTTTCTTCGCAGTTGGCCTTTGACTTCTTCCGCCGGTCGTTTCCCCTCGGTGGCCACGGCATTCTCCGCCGTTTTTTCTCCCTACTATTTTTGCTGTTGTCTTCGTTCTCCTTCCTTTTCTTTCCAGCAGAGGTCGACTCCCAATTTGCAGAGGTCGCACTGACAAAACGAAATAATTATCCCATTAATTCGAATATTTCGGTTTAAAACAAAGAAGCATTTTCAATTTATTATTGAAAAGTAATTTTCAAGTCTAAGAAAAAGTAGTATTTGATTTATGCATTGCCGTACTTAAATTCTCTCCCCATGCATTTTGTGCACTTATAAATTGCGCAGATCTTACGGTAATCACTTGGAGAAGCGTCTTTGACAGTGCCAATCAAATTCTGTGGGTTTCAATTTTGAAAATAGTTATCAGGCATTCATGAGTAAACAGTTGCCTGGTATCTTTTGTCCATAGTCTCCATTGTTGTCAAACCGTTCCTCCGCGCACCGGACTCCTTACCGTAATGCATTACGCTGAGGTAGTCGTACGGTACGTTGTACGTTGTACTCTCATATTGGCCAATTTTGCGAAACTGAGCGTGGAAATCTGAAAGAAAATGTGCTGGTTTTTATTTATTTTTGCCGCTTTGACCTGGCGGAATGTTCTCAAAATGCACTTTGATGTGATCGTCGCGGTCGAAGCGCATGTGCTCATGCCAAAGGCCGACTTTGTGCAGCAATTCGTGGACAATTGTCGCGTGTTTGACACAGCCGGGGAACGCTGAACGAAACGGACCGATCGGAAGGAGCCTCGCAAATGTGAGATGAACTCACTCTGAATGCAGCCGGACCCGCACGGCTTGCTCCACCCCGACTCCAACATTAGCACTTGGCGGCCCCGCACTCGGCCAACTTGCGTGTAGCAACTGCATTTAAAATCAGACAGCCCAATCCAGAAATTGGATCTCGAATTCGATTTTATCTTTAAAGGTACCCCTCGTCTTTTCGGTTTTGAATGTCCACATAATCGAACTCGTTGAATTTCCTTGGCCGAAATTCAACGCATGAATTGTTGGCAATCGCAGCCATTGCTTTTTGGATTTTCTGTCGTTCTTCCATCGCTAAATTCGAGGAACACAATAGCAAAAACGTTATGAAACTGTGAAACTGACTGAACTGTCCGCTGATTATGAAAGGGATCACAAATTTGCCATCATGGCTTCGAATTTGGGTCCACCGATTGGATGAGGTCGGCTTGAGGGCATTTCGCATTTTACTAAATGCTTTTCCTTTTTGGGTTCGGCTTTATCCTCCCCCACCCGTTCATTTCGTCCTCATCCCACAATTGCTGAATGTCTCCGATGTGCCTTTTCTGCTTGATTAAGTCCAAGTCGTTCTGCCCTAATTGGTCGAAGATTGACGATGAAGAGGAAGAGGAGGAAAAGGAGGAGGAAGAGGAGGAGTCGAGCGGAGAATCGGACGAAGAGGAGGCGAAAAAGTGGGGCCATTTTGGAAAGGATTTCCGGAAAAAGAAGTTTATACGGGACGAAGACATCCCCCGAGGCAAAGAAATAAGCGAAAAGAGAAGGAATGTCGAGATTAGATGCAAAAAAAACATCAGTTTGAACATTTGAGAGAATTCAAATGATTCATCGGAAACTTTTAACCATTCCATTTTTATGTGCCCATTCGTCATCACTTTTCACGGTTTAATAAATTTACTCAGCTTAGAAAAAGATTGGCTTGGCTTTTCCATGGCTTTTACCACTTTCAGATGCACAGAAATTTAAAGCTGAAGGATTGGAAATGTCGACTTTTGGAAAATGAGCAAATGTTTGTTCAGCGGCAACGCATAACAACAAAAGTGGCGATGATTTGGTGAATAATTGGCTTGCAATACATATCATTTCGAGTTAATTACGTATGTTGGACCGTGGTTTTCAATCTCGACATTTGTTCAGTGTCTTTTGCCCTCTGAAGTGTCTGACATATTGATTGTCTCATCGATGACTCATCAACCAACATGAAAAACACTTCAGAATGCCCGAATACTTTGTAAGGATTGATTGGACTTTTTTTGAATTGATTAGATTAGACCAAAGTGATTGGAAAATTGTCAAGAAAACAGAAATTTTTTGGAATGAAAGTGAGCAGAGAATGGGGGGAGAGGAGTAATTGGAGGAGAACGGAAAGGGAATGAATGGAAGCATCGGTTGAATATCAATGAGCTGTTGGGTTAGCCATGTCCATTATAGGGGGGGGGGCAAAGCCATCGCAAAAGTCCAATCGCTTTTTTACCCTTTCCTTCGACAGTTTTTGCTTTTACGAATGGAAATGGGTAACTGTGAATAATTAGCAGTAACAGTTTAGCAATATGATTTTCTTCTCTCCTTTTTTTTACCACAAGTAGATAAAAAAATCCCAATGAAAGAATTGAAAAAAGCGAAAATCGTAGGAAATTACAGTACGAATTGCGATCCTTCTCTTTCTATGCCAATGAATGCGCTGATCAATTCATCCCCATGGGTGGGATGATCACTGCGTTCTCTCTCGTTTCCAATAAATGACTGTTCAGTCCGTCAGATCAGTCTGTTCTCTCTCTCACATTGCCATTAATGCACTGATCAGTCCGTCCCCATGGATGGGCTGATCAGTTCTTTCTCTCTCATTGCCATTAATGCACTGATCAGTCCTCCCCATTTGTTCCCTTTGCTCTGTGTTCCTTCGTCATTCGCTTGTGTCACCTCAATTCACTTTTTTGCTTCTTACGCCAAGTGTTCATCCTCCCCAATGACAGATGCTGTGGAGGAAAAGGAAGGAAAAAGGATAAAATATTTGAAAAAAGAACCAAAAAAAACATATGGCCAAAGCGTGGTGATGGCGAACATTCCCTCTGAGCCAATCGTTTTAAGCGATCACTTCGAGTCACTTTCGGTCTCAATTTTTCCGAGTCTCTAAAAAATGTCCTTGGTTGTGGTCAAGATAAATGATCAGCCTTGTCGAGCGGTGATTGCCACAAATTTCACTCATTCATTTTGCGGGTCGGGCATCGTCAATTCGCTGAAACTAAACGTCAGTTTTTGCCAATCTTTGCATATTTTGACCAAAACGACTACAGCAAATTTTGCTTCCCTTTCTTTACAATTCGATCAAACCGCAGGTGATTGACTTAAACGACGCACCAACGGTCACAACGAGTGAAGGGACACCGATTGAATTCCTTGGCCAGGCTCTCGTCCAATTGGAGTTCGGCCCGTGGCACAGCGATGGCTTTACACCGCTTTTAATCGCTTACGATTGTCCTGCCGATATGCTAATTGGTCAGGATCTGATCAACGTAAGACGAAAGGATGAGCAAAGATTCACATGCACTTATTCAAGGAAATCAGTGCGACATTGCCAATAAAATTCGAATACCACAAAAACTCGGTGAATGTTGGGGGTACCCGAGTTTCAATGCTTGATCCGATGGCCGCCGAAGAGAAATTCTTTTCCGTGCGCGTGGTTGATCCGCGAAATAACGAGGCAAGTGATCAAAACAAGAAAAAAACCAAACTGACAAATGCAGGAAATTGGACTGGAGACATGGAAGAAGGGGGCGAGAGAGAGCATCGAAATGGGAGGAATGGTGAAGAGACGAGTGGAAGTGACAAGGGGACCAAACGCCGAAAAGGAGGAGGGCGAGGAAGAGAAAGAAAAGGGAGGCATAAAGAAAGAAAAAGCCTTCTGCGAGTCCGGCAGCGTACGATTGCCATTCGGACGAATGCCCAGCGAAAGTCTCCACCTCCAAAATGCCCCAACTAAAGTTAAACGATTGGAGAGAAAGGAAGAGGAAGATGAGAGAAAGGAAGAGGAAGATGAGAGAAAGGAAGATGATGAGAGGAAGGGATGAATGAGCAAAAGGAGTGAGAGAAATTATTTCGAAATTTTTATTCGTATATTTTGGCATTTTCAAAAAAGCTTTAACAAAATGCAATAAAATTTAAAAAAGCACCCTTATTGTTTTGTTATATACTGTATAGGATAAAAAAAATTTTTTCCATTTTTTTTTGTAAATTTGAGAAATGAGGTCAAAGAATATTGAGACTGAACTGGCCCAAGACGGAACTGGCTAGATAAAACTGGCTCACAATCAGACGGCGCCCCCACAAAATGTCCAAGCCACGAAATGTCCAAAAGAGTAAAAACCCACGAAATGTCCAAAATTTTCAAAATTTATAAAAACAAAATGAGTCTAATTTGGGGTTTTTAGGGGTTTCGGGGTCGCTGAATACGAATATAGCCTTTATATTACCCCTTGCCTAACCTTAGGCCCATCCGAATAATAAAAAACTCAATTTCGAGACTTGGACATTTCGTGGCCTGGACATTTTGTGGGTCAGCGAATCAGACAGAACTGACTCCTACCGGCCGATAGGCGCCGAGTAGAAAATTTTAGGCGGAAAAATAATCAGTTCATTAATTTTTGTCCTATTTATTTTTCTCCACTCTTCACATTTAATTCTTTCTAACTCATTAAAATTGCCGATAATGTGTAATTAATAATACTAATCTTTATTCGTTTATTATGTCGTTTTCTTATCAATTTCTTAGCTGCAAAATAATTTTTCTTTTTCTTCCCATTACAACCGATTAATCAATTAATCATTGAGCTTACGTTGAAATTTGTTAATTTTTTACTTGTCTAATTTATTTACTTTACCTAGAAAATTGATTTTATGAAATTTGGAATTTTTATCTTTGATTGATATGTTTATGGTACATACCCAATATTTTTGTTTTGTTTTTTTATTTAACTTCGAAAATTGCCAAAAACTAGCTTTTTGAGGTTGAACCTGTTTGGGTGCTAAAAAAGAAGGCGAAGTTATGTATGTATATAACTGCTTGTGCCTGGTAATGATAATAATGTAAATGTTGAATTAAGATTTCGGCATGGATTCATTCCGGCCGTTAAAATCTCCAGAAAAATTGTCATCCTTTGTCAATCGCCAATTCTTTTGGTGGTTTAACTCCGTTTGTGCATTGGGAAGTCGGAAACCTTTAGAATTGTCCGACCTTTATGCACTAAATCCAAATGACACTTGCAATGAACTCGTTCCTCAGTGGGAAAGACTATGGAAACGCGCTATTACTGGTCCGAATTATTTAAAATTAAGATTAATTTGTTTTTTCAAAAAATGGTGTTTACTAGAGCTAGGCGGGACCTGGGAATCGCTGGGATTTTGCCATGACTCCAAGCCCAATTTTTTTTTGGACAAAAGCACCGGGCGTTTAGGTCTCGGGATCCCGCCCCGGCCCCTGCCCATTTCAAAATTGCTGGACCTAGTGCTTACGTTTCCTTTAGACTATAACTCGAAGAACTCACTGCAATCTCCTGATGAACTGTGCCAACCACCAAAAGAATCCGTCATAAATGTAACGGACGGGGATGTGAATGTGCAGCATCAACAGGAGCCCGAGTCGGATTTAGCACCTCTGATTCGTCATGGCGATGATTTAACCACCCATGATGTCTGAATTTGGATAAAAAGATTCTTAATTGAATGCAGTTTAATTTCAGCAGGTGATGGCCAATTACGGGTCCACTCAATCCGACCACTCGTCGTCCTCCTCAAAACGAAAGACGTCGCCTCCCTCACTGATCTGGCGTCTGGTCCTGCTATTCCGTTGGAACATCATCACCGCCATGATCATGAAATGCTTCTCCGATTTGCTAACATTTGCGAACCCCGTCTTACTCAAGTAATTTGGCGTTACCATTTGTTTTTTTCTTCGTGTAAACATAAGAAAAGTTCATCCGCCAATTCAGAGATTTGATTGCGTTCACTGAGAGCCCCGAGACGCCGTTGTGGCACGGCGCTCTGCTGGCCGTGTGCATGTTTATTGCGTCTGAATTCAGTTCGCTGCTTCTGAACAATTATTACTATCTGATGTTTCGGCTGGGCACTCGCATCCAATCGGTGTTGGTTTGCGCTGTGTACAAAAAAGTCAGTTTTTGGGCAAAACAGATAAATGTTTCCATTCCATTTTAGGCACTTCGACTGTCCAATAGTGCACGACGGCAGAAGACAGTTGGTGAAATTGTCAATCTGATGGCCATCGACGTGGATCGTTTCCAGCAAATTGCCCCCCAGACGCACCAGTATTGGTCCACACCGTTGCAGGTCTCTCTCGCACTTTACATGCTGTGGGGCCAAATTGGCGTTTCGGTGCTCAGCGGAATGGCGGTGATGGTCCTTCTTCTGCCTGTCAACTTTCTGATTTCCATGCTAACAAGGAAATACCAAGTGAGAAACGGGATTTGAATCCGAAGTGAAATGATTATAATGGATTAACAGATACGACAAATGCGCATAAAGGACGAACGAACAAAAATGGTGAACGAAGTGCTTAATGGTATCAAAGTGATCAAATTGTACGCGTGGGAACCGCCGATGGAGGAAGTGATCAACGCCTTACGGGCCAAGGAACTCTCTATGATTCGGAAGGCGGCGTTTCTTCGCACCATCAGCGACATGTTCAACAGTGCCGTGCCTTTTTTAGTGAGTTCTTTCTTATCTTTTGTCAATTAACTTTAAACCCCTATTCTTCACTTAGGTCGCACTTTCGACTTTCGCAACTTTCACTTTCATCGATCCTCGCAATGTTCTCACCCCTCAAATTGCGTTCGTTTCGCTCACTTTGTTCAACCAACTTCGCCAACCGATGAGTACTGTAGCCGATTTGATCTCCCAAACTGTTCAGGTGCACTCTTTTTCGTTTTTTTAATGCATTTTTTTTGAAGGTCTCCGTGAGTAACAAAAGGCTAAAGAATTTTTTCGTTGCTGAAGAATTGGAGGATTACGTCGAGAGAAGGCCAACTGAAAAAAGTATTTTATAAATTTGAACAGCAGTCGGAATTTTCGTGATTAAAATGCTGCACAGGCACGGAATTTACGGGGAAACACAAACTTAAAAAATTGGTTTACGAATAAAATAATTTCACATACACGAAAAAGTAGACATCCCATTGAATGTTATAAGCTTTTCAGAATCAAAGGGTATCATCAAATACGCCTATTTTATTTTTCAAATAGAAAATTCTGACTTTTTCTCATTTATTTTTATTGCTATCCATTTTAAGGCAAGGAAAATGCAGTGGAAGTGCACAGCTGTTCTCTGACTTGGGACAGAACATTGAGCAGCCCATCGTTAAAGAATTTGCATTTTGAAATACGACGTAGAAACTTAATTACTGTCGTTGGACGGGTCGGAGCCGGGAAGAGCAGTTTTTTGCTGTCACTTCTTGGTACAGTTGTCGTACAATGAGAAACTCATTCGTTTCTGCCGTTTTAGGTGAAATGGAGCGTGTCTATGGTCGAGTCGGAGTGTACGGCCGCGTCGCTTACGTTCCTCAACAGCCGTGGGTGCAGAATAATTCAGTTCGCGGCAACATCATCTTTGGAAGTCACGGAGACGAGCATTTCTATGACAAAGTGATGAGTGCGTGTTCTTTGTACCAGGACATGGAAATTCTGCCACAAGGAGACCAAACGGAAATCGGCGAGAAAGTGAGTGTATTGCCTTTGTTGTTAAACCTTCGTTTGTGCGAATTTTTCCCTCCCATATTTTCAATTTTTTTTAGTCAATTTTCTTCTAATTAAAGCATTTTTCGCTAGGGCATAAATTTGTCGGGCGGTCAGAAGGCGCGGATTAGCCTTGCGCGAGCTGTTTACCAAAATTGCGACATTTATCTGTTGGATGACCCTTTATCGGCCGTGGACAGTCACGTGGGGGCCCAACTCTTTAACCAAGTGATTGGGCCAAGCGGAATGCTGCGCAACAAAACGCGAGTGCTGGTTACAAATGAGCCTTCCTGCTTGAAATATTCCGATTTTATTGTGATCCTTGCCGGTAAACGAACCCAATTGCACCATTTTATTATACCATTTGAAACAGATGGCCGAGTCATTTCTGAAGGCACTTACGCGGAATTGACCAAAAGTGGCATTTTGGCGCGTCTGATGGAGGATGTTGAGTCTGACAGAGTAAAGTCGGTCTCTGTCCCCACGGAAAAAGGTGGTCGATTTTATTGGAATTAATTTCAATGAATATTATGATTATGAAAAATCCATAAACTTAAAAAAACATAATAAAGAAGGAGAAGAAGACAACATAAGCGACGACACCGACGAAACGTTTATGGATGAAAATGCGGCGGATGTTGAGAATCTGCTCGGCACTTCTGCAATGTCTACCGTTTCCGGCATTTTGGCACGCCGAAAGTACAGTACATCATCCACAATGTTCCGCCGACAACGACTCGTCCGTGCGGACAGTGTCATTTCTTCCTACAATTATCCCTCTGTTCAACGACATTTGACCGGAATTGAAAAAGTGGAGACAGGACGAGTGAGTTTTAGAAATATCAAATAATTCGTCCCTTCGCCCGTTGAATTCATTTTTCGAAATCTGTTCAAAGGTGAAGCCCGTGATTTACTTGCGTTACTTCCAAGCCATGGGCTTCTCTCTCTCCATCCTTTTCCTCCTCGGCCTCACTCTGAGCACTGCCGCGTCGATGAGTCGTAACCTTTGGCTCTCCGCCTGGTCCAATGACCAATCGCCCACCGGCGTCAACGGCTCTCAGCCCGTCTCAGTTCGTTTGGGAGTTTATGCGGCTATTGGATTTTTGGAAGGTTTTCGATTCTTTCGTTTGATCATAAGTTAGTGTGAATTGTTCAGTCGCCGTCTTGTTCTTTGGGATGACCGCGTTGCTCTTTGGCGGGGTGTCGGCAAGTCGCAATTTGCACGCGCCCCTTTTACGTGCCATTTTCCGTGCCCCAATGTTCTTTTTTGACACAACTCCGTTTGGACGAATTCTGAACCGAATTGGAAAAGTGCGTTTTGTCGAACGTTACTTTCATTCCTTACGCTTTACTTTCTTATCCCAGGACATTGAAACAATTGACATTTTGTTGCCTTACAATATCCAATTCTTTGCACAATGCGTTTTGCAAGTGATCTCCACGCTTATCATCATAATGATTTCCACCCCGATTTTTGGCATTGTTGTCGTCCCACTTATCATTGCTTATGTCCATGTTTTGGTAATTTCATTTACAATTAATCATTCTTTTTCTCAAATCTTAGAAATATTACATTTCCACTTCGCGCCAATTGAAGCGGTTGGAGTCCATCACTCGCTCACCCATTTATTCCCATCTCAGCGAATCGATTCACGTGGGTATTGCTTTTGGCATTTCAACGCCTCTCTTCTCTGAAGGGGAAGGTGAATCCTTTCTTAAATGTGCTTCATATTTTTAGGGTGCTTCGACAATTCGTGCTTATAATCAGACTGAACGTTTCTCGCGCATTTCACAACAAAAAATTGATGCTCATGTACAGGTGTGTTTTTTGTGCTTGCTGTACATCATACCTGAACAAGGGGGTAGTCAAGGGGGGGACCTCTCTTATTGTTAGTCGATCGTAAGGGCTCGAGACGATCGTCAGAAGTTAGGGGGGGAAGGAAAGTTGGGGTGAGGGGTGAAGGGAGGAAGAGGGAGAAAAGAAAAAGGAGTGAGAGAAAAAAAGTCAGCGAAAAAGTCGATCGTAAATATGATAATAGAAATTTTAATCAAAAATTTCTTATAGGCAATTCGAAAAATTGCCTTATTTCTTAATAAATTTCATTAAAAATTCCAAATTTCTACGATTGACTAATCCCGATTTATGAGAAAAATTGTCGATCGTAAGAGGAGAGGGGCAGAAAAATCACGAAATTTTGCCTTATCGACTAACCCCAATTTTCCCACTTCGTCTATAAAAATCCTTAATTTTTCTTAAAAAAGTTGGCTTAAAACGCAGAGATGCAGCACTTTCTCGTGAAAAACTGACCCCCCCCCCCTTGTTCAGATATGCTGTACATGGAAAATGACAATCAATTCAAAATTAAATAATTTTCTCTACATTTATTGTTTGCTACATTAGCTCTTGTATTTGTTTCAGTGTCGTTACCTCGGTTGCGTAGCCAACAGATGGCTAAGCGTCAGATTGGAGTTCATCGGAAACTGTATCGTTTTGTTCGCTGCGCTTTTTGCTGCCATCACTCGTGGGTCGACAAGTGCCGGCATCCTCGGACTCTCCGTCTCTTATTCGCTAAATGTATTGTGACATTTTTCCAATTCGATGGTTCATTTCCATTTTTCAGATCACTTTTGCGCTTAATTTCGCCGTTCGGCAGATTAGCAAACTTGAAACGAGCATTGTTTCTGTGGAGCGAGTTAAAGAATACGCGGATGTCATCCCCGAAGCCAAATGGAAAATCCCAGGCCGAGAACCGCCCGTTGGGTGGCCAAACCATGGCGAAATTCACTTCGTAATGAATTTTTACTGTAAAATGTTTGATTTGACAGTTTTGCAGGATCACTACTCGACTCGGTACCGTTCTGGGTTGGATTTGGTGCTGTACGACATTCACGCTACCATCCGACCAGCAGAACGTGTCGGCATCGTTGGACGTACTGGGGCAGGTCCTTTGTCGGTGTTCTTTTCGTTTTTAATTTGACAAATTTAGGCAAAAGTTCGCTGACTTTGGCACTGTTTCGAATGGTTGAGCCTACGGGTGGTCGTATTTTCATTGATGGCGTCGACATTACTCAGTTGGGGCTGCATGACCTCCGCTCGCGTCTGACCATAATTCCGCAGGCATTCGTTGACTCACAATTAGTGATTATTCGCCCTCTGTTTATTTTAGGATCCCGGCCTCTTCTCCGGTACCCTCCGTTTTAATTTGGACCCTTTCAACCATCACACGGATGCCGAAGTTTGGGAAGCGCTTGAAAATTCGCACTTAAGTGAATTTGTCAGCAATTTGCCTGCAAAATTAATGTATTCGATAAGTGAGGGCGGAGAGAACATTAGGTAAACTTTGACAAATATGACATTTGCTTCATTTTTTATTAATTTTTAATCTTTCCCTTAGCATCGGCCAACGCCAATTGCTGTGTTTGGCACGGGCTTTGCTGCATCCGAGTCGCATTTTGGTGTTGGACGAGGCAACTGCTTCAGTGGACATGGCTACGGACGGTAAAAACATTCATTCGTCGTTCGGCATTTGCTATTTTGAACATTTCTTCCCTCTGTTTCAGCTCTTATCCAGGACACAATACGGCAGAAGTTCAACAACTGCACCATTTTTACAATTGCTCACCGTCTCGCGACCATTATGGACTACGACCGCGTGATCGTTTTGCACAGAGGGCGAATCCAGGAATTCGACACACCTCAAAATTTGCTGGCCCTTCCAAATTCAATCTTCGCGAGTATGGCGTCTGACGCGGGAATATAAGCTCACACTCCACAATTCCCATTTATTGTAATTTCGCAGTCTTCCGAATTTGACTCTTCTCAGTCTCACACTCTTTTATACTCTTTTCTGTGTTTGTAAATCACTTTTATACATTTCTATTTCATTGAATAATTAATAACAACTTGCTGATCCTTTAAATTAGTTGACACAATAATATTATCATTATACTACTGTCCGTGCAATTTTGGGTTTATTATTTGTTAATTCTTCCGGCACTTTCAATGGGACCAATCTTTTGTAGAATACGACCCAAAGCGTTCCAGTAAAAGTGATCAGCACACATTCCACGATCCAAATTAGTCTTGGGCCGTAGAAAGTGAAGAGGAGACTAAATTTTCAAGAACGTCAAACTTTTTTGCCTTTTCATCGAACCCGATTAGAAGTGGGCCCAGCATTCGGCCCATCCCACCCGATACCATCAGAATGCTCTGTTGCTTGGCCTGTAGCCGAGGGCCAACTGCAGCAGAGAAAATGGTGTTCATGGACACGTTGATGAGGGGAAAGGTCGAGCCGATGACAGTGATCATCAGCGCATAGTAAAGGCGAGGGTCGACCTATGATTGGCACTTTGATTTGTATTTGGCATGATTTGGTGTGCTATTCACTGACCTGCTTGAGCCCGTCACACCACGGGTGCTCTCTCCGGTCGCATCCGACCATTGTGGGCAAATGGCCTCCGTCAGTGGTGGACACATTGTTCGATTGTATCGAAACTGAAAGCAACCCGATGTTTTTCTGTTGATAGTCTTTGTTTGGTGGTTCTCCTGTCATGTGTTCGTTTGAACAATGTTTTTTTTTGTCTCGAGACTAATGAATGAGTTTCGGGATTGATGCTTAAGTCGGGACAACCACCACCACCACTTGGCCACAGACTGAGTTCCGGCACATCATTTGGCAAAAAGGGCCATGAGAAAGTGAGCAAATGGAAGAGCAGCAGACCGACGAGGGACACAAAGCACACGGGACGGTCTTTTGCTCTGATCGGACAGACAGACAGCGATTGATCACCAAAAAGGAAAAAGTGCTCACATTTTGCCCAGGTCAAGCACAATGTAAGCGACGTAAACGAAAAGAGCGGTCAGCCCACGGACAATGTGAGAAAGCGACTCGTAGTAAATCACTTCCTTAGGGCCCCAACGGAACATTAGCATGGCAAAAGCGGAGCCGATTCTGAAACAGCGATGGCATTTATTAATTGCCGATTGATGCTAAACGTACGTTTCGATGTTGGTGATGATGAACTGCTGAGTGAAGCGGAGCAAATAGCAAAGGCACAGGGCAACTCTGTCCGGCGGAGGCAATTTGGGCACAGAATTTGGTTGCTTTTCCTCGCTTTGACTCTGCTGGACAATTAATTTTTTTCCAACGAATTCTCGCCGCTTTTTCCGTTATTTTTGGCACCTTTCGTTTCTCCAAAATGCCAACAGAACTTTCTTTGAAAAGGCGTTCCAAAATGACCACGTTGGCAATGTTAATGCATGTGGCGAACAGAGCGGGCGCATTGAACATGGACAGATGGAGGCCAACGGAGGGGAAAAGGGCGACGCCGGGGTAAGAGAGCCAGGAGAAGGCGATTTGGAAGGCTGGGAGGAACAATTAGCAAATGATCATCCGAAGCACAGCGAAAACGCACCCGGCCCCAGCGAAATGCCAATGGCGACTCCGCCGGTGACAAAAGCGGTGGCACGGGCACGGTCCTCGAGGGTACTCGCGGCGGACACATAAGCACGAAGAGTGCTGAGTTGAGCTTAATTGTTTCATGGCAGACAGAATGTCAGCAGAAGCCGAACTGCTTGCAGTCGGTCGGTGCTTACCGGCGCCGGTGCCGGCGATAAAACGGGCGAAAATGAGCACCAAAGTTTTAGAGGTGGCGGGAAAAGCCTCGACAAGAAAATAAAGCAAACTGCCGACCATCATCAGCACATTGCACAGTACAAGCGGGGGACGCAATCGCTCAATGCGATGGGCCCACCAGCCGAGGAGCGGAGCGGCGACAATTTGGGCGAGGGAATAAACGGCGATCACAACGCCAAAGGACGCTTCAGTGGCAGAGGGGTCGAGCTGATCGGAAGGACAGATCAGCAGGGATAAAGCGGAAGAAAGCGCAAAACAAAGAGACGGACGGAACATTCGTCCAATTGCCCAAAGTGAAAGTGAAAGGGTACCGTTTTCATAAAGGGCCAAAGAGAGGTGAAATAGAGAGAGTATTGGGAGGAAGAGACGAAGGCCAGCCAAGAAGCGAGCAGAATGGACAACCATTCGGTGCGGGGCTCATTCTTTTTAATCGGAAGTTGAGACGAATCGGAAACGCACACGCGAGACATTTTGGAGAGAATGGAGACGAAAGAAAGTCTGAAGGGGGGGGGAAACGAAATGCGAATTCGAAATGAAATGAAATGATTAACAAAACCTAAAAATATTCCTTTTTATTCATTCATTCACTTCACTTGTTCGACCAATCACAAAAGGAGTCAGTTAATAGGCAATTAATAATTAATTAATTAGTTAATGACGCATTATCTTTAAAAGGCAATGCAAATGACAAGGGATGGGAATGATAAGCAAACAAAAGCAACCAAATTGCTGTTTTTTCACTGCTTAAATTTTGGACGGACTGCTGAACGGTGACGCAAATGGAGCGAAGCGATGATAAGGCAAAGTGCCGAAATCGATGGAACTCTCCCCCGGGCGACGTTTTGTCACGCCACCCCAATGTTTGTCAGCACATGTGAAAGTCGCATCCCAACAATAAATTTTTGGATTGAAAGATTGAATCTCTAAATTTTGGTGTAAACCATGCAAAACTGCTGTTACCGGCGGAGAATTCTGAACAAAACGAAAAGTGATGAGAGAAACGAACAAACACTTCGAGCATCAAAGATAATGATACCAAGTCATTGGGCCAAGTTTCAAAGCCATTTTCATACAAATAAAGAAAGGGTGCTATTTAACGTTTCTTAAATCCGCCAACGCCACCGACGGACGAATGATACCAATCGTAAAATTTGGCTGCCTTTGAGCAATGCTGTGATTTGTTTTGTACTTATTTGCCTGATTTATCAGCTTTGTTTTTCGGTTGAAGCTTTTGGCCGATATTCGGCTAACCAAAACAAGGCAACAATTTAAAATTGATTATGCCATTCAAAAGTCAAAAACCCTACCATAGCCAATAAAAGTAAATGTTATTGATGATTTTTCAAGAATATTCTCGCCTCAACATTTGTTTTGGTCAATGTTCCTATGTCATATCGTTTTTCACTTAAAAGCTAAAACATTTCTAATTTTGTGATCGATCCCTGACCAACAGCTAATCCTTTGCTAAAACCGAGATTAATTAGCTGTCCATTTGGATAATGCGGTTGGGAGACAAAATGAATGCTCATCTTTCAAAGCCCCCCCTTCCCCGGATCAGTTCCCTCCAAGAAATTAAAAAAAATTCTGAAGAGCAAAGGGTGGCAAAAGCCTGTTTTGTGCTGTGCTTCACCACTTCTCACTTTGTCTTTTGTTTGAACAGAGAATATTCGGATAAATCCGAATTTCAATGCCATTCCCTTTTCGGCATTTCAATTCGCTTTCCTTCTGATCGGTCCCTCCCCTTGCCAATTTCGACTGTCCTTCTGATCAGCCCCTCCCCTCCCAACAATCCGGTTTTCATCCTGCTTTTAGGTGTTTCTGACCTCCCACGAATGACAATCATTAACCCCCCCCCCGCGCGTCACTTTCTCTCCGCCCGTCTTTTAGTCTTTGCCGCCCTTTTGCCGATCAACAGCAGAAGAGTGATGTGAAATTGATCAGCCGGTGAAGAAAGAAAGTGTGAAGAAAGAATCACTTCCGATTGATCTGATCGGACGTTTTGTGCTTTTTCGATTTTTGTTCCATTTTTTCTCTAATAATTTCATGCCCAATTTGTCGTCCGATTCTTCCGCCCATCGTCCATTTGCCCCCCCCTTTTCCGCTTTTCCTCAAATTTCGTTCATTCGTTCGATGCTTATGGAAAAAGCTTTAAAATTTGTTTACTAATCCTGTTCAGAAGAATACTCAATTGACCTTTCTTTGCTTTCCCATTGCTTTTTGTCTTTTCAAAATGCCTTTTCCGGCCCATTTCCCTTCTGGCAATTTGCCAATCCGAGCAAAAAATTGGCCGAATTCGCCGCATTTGTCGGACAATTGCAAAGGACAAGAAAATCCCGAACAGCAGCAGAGACCTTTGACTTTTATATTCTGCTCTCGTGGAAGAGATATGCTGCTTTTTTGTACGTTTAAACCAATGTTTTTCTCTGGAAAGTGCCAAAATGGTCCCTTGGGGCCCTTCCCCAAAATTCGCTGCCTTACCCCTCCTCCGCCCCTCCCCCCACTAATTACCCCCACTAATTAGCGCTTTTCGGTGCGTTGGCCTTTGCACTGACTTTGCTTTTGGCACATCAATTCATTTCGCTTCACGGATGCAACCCAACCCCTGATTTGTTCACCGAACTTCGCGTAAATGTGGACGGGGACGAGTTAATTATGGTCGGCCGGAAATTGGCGTCGGGAGACGGGGAGTATTTTTTGGACATTCCCTACAGTATCGCCACGCCACGATACCAGGCAAATTGAACAGAATGCCAAATCTCTTTGAATTACACTGTTATAGCCGACACAAGTGGCGCCATTTCCGCGCGGCTTTTTCGCCATTCATCACGGGAACGGATGCCCAAATGGGTAAGTTTAATGGATAAACAAAGGATGCATTGGAACCAAATGGCAAAAGTAAAGCCTGTTAATTTGAATTTAAGCTTTGTTCGCACAAAGTCCGCGCCGGCCATCAATTGGGACCCGCCGCCGCTCGAGGCGGTGCCCGTGGCCGAGCAGTGCCACACCCTCAACATTTACCGTTGCACTGATTCTGTTCTTCCCATTGGCCATGGAATAAATTTTAAAGCCGCATTTCAGAAGAATTCCAAACAATTGCTGCCCGTTTTGGTCTATGTGCCGGAAGGACATTGGCTGAAACGGAGCAATGCCAATTTGGAGCCGATCAGCACCATCAGAAGGATGGCATGTGCCGGGGACGGAGTGGTGGTGGTGTCGCTCAACTACCGAATGGGACCTTATGGTCCGTCCTTCCCCCCTCCCTACGCCCTTTCTGTCCTTTTTTAGGTCTGTTCAGTGCGCCTCATTGGCCCACCCCGCAAAGGGAACTCGCCCTTTGGGACATTCGCACCGCTTTGGAGTGGGTTCAGCTGAACATTGCCCATTTTGGTGGCCACCGTGCCCATGTGACGGTGATGGCGCGGGGAGACGGGGCACGACTCGTCGCACTGCTCGGCCTTTTGCCGGGCACACAAAGTGAGTGATCAGACAAATTGGTAGAGCAAAGGGTGGGCATCGCAAAAGGGAAATCCGAATTTCCGACGTGGCACTCAGACTGAGAAAGTGCCCTAAGAATGTGAAAACATGAACTCATTCCTCGTCCAAGGCCTCTTCAAACGCCAAATCCTTCTTTCGGGCTCCGCTTTTTTGCCCGTAATGCTCCAGCCGAGCTTCTCCCAAAATGATTCTTTTCCTCCTCGTCCTTCTTCTTCTTCTGATGCTTCGATGCGTTTTGCCATTTCGGGTTGGCACTTAAAGAATCAATCGATACGATTAACTTAAAGGCCTAAAAGCAAATTGAATTTTGGAAATTAATTTCCGAAGCGATTGCCTTCCCCCTCTTTTGATTATTGAAAATTGAGCGAAATGTGTGGACGAAAAGGAATGGAAAGTGGTGAAAGAGTCGCAGCACAAAACTGCGCTGACACAGGAGGAAGTGGCGGCCAGAAGAAAGTTGGACGATTGTGTGGCCACGTTGGGCCATGAGGTGCCGGGCAAAGCGTTGGCCTCTGAGAATCACCCCCCACCCCCCCCCCCCCCCCCTCCGTTCCGCATTGCCGCCGATTCACTGAGCCTTCGGCCGACTTTTCTCCGTTGGCCCCTCCTCTCCCACGACTTATCCTCCGCCGTCCCGGCAAATCCATTCTCAAACATTCCCTCTACCAGCACAATGATCACAATTTGCACTTCGGAAGAGCAATGGACGAACGGAAAAATAGAAGGGACAGAAGGGACGGAAGAGACATTTCGGAAGAGAGTGGCGGAGGCGGTCAGGGAGGAGGTGGTGGCGCGGATGCGCGCCATGGATGACTTGGCGGAGTTGGACTATGCGGAGGAAGTGATTCGGCACTACGTGGAAAGGGCCGCGGGGGACGGCCCCGACGCATTGGTCAACAGAGTGAGGGGAATTTGCAGGACCAGCGACAATTGTGTGCCATGTTTATCCACGTGACAGATTAGAACAGACTTTTTCCTGGTCGGCCCCGCTCTCCTCGAGGCGTTCGTCCGTTCGCGCGTTGGCTCCGCCCGCGTGTTCGCCCTCCTCTTCCGTTCATCCTCAAATGTTTCCCAGGTCGACGTGGCCGAAGTGGCGGCCAACTCGGCCAATCCGTGGGCCGCTTCTCAGTCCGTTTGTGCGGACGATTTGGTGTTTAATCCAACGCCGCGGGGACAAAGTGTGGAAGACAAAGAACAAAAGGACATGCGAAGTTTTGCCGAAATGGTTGCAAATTTCGTAACTTTTGGGTGAGTTGGCCAAATTTTACGAAACAAAAAACGAAAAAACATCGAATTTTGAGGGACCCGAACAGAGAAGAACGGAGGACGGACAAAAACACTTTTACGACGGTTTACCAAAGAGAAAAGGCGAATTGTGAAGGTGCTAATTAAAATAATAATTAATGATAATGGGAAAGTGGGCCCTGTCAGATCAGTCCCGCTGGCTCAGTCTCAACAACGGCACAATTTTCAATGGGTTGGAGCTGCTTTTTGGCAACGCTTTTCAGAGGGAAAATGCGCATTTTTGGCTGTCCGGCGTGGCCAAAAGAATGGGAATTTTCAAAGAGGGGGAAAAGCCATGCCAATGAATCCAAAAACATTTCGGAATACTCCAAACAATGTCGGTCAGGGTCGTTTTCGTACCGCCATTTTCGTACCGCCGTTTTCGTACCGCCGTTTTCGTACGGGGGACATTTTCGTACGAGTTCTTGTACAAGCGTCAGATTCAAATAGAAAAACTTAAGAACTAATAAAACCAAAATTTATCATTTTTTGTTTCCCATTCATAAAATTTTGTAGAAAATCATAACTTTATAATAATAACAAAATGGGACAAACTAGGGTCGCATCTCATAGTTTCGGGAAATACCGGCGAGAAAATTGTTAATGTTTTCGGGATTCACATTGGGATTGGCATAATTGTGATCATTTTGAGGGACAATATTGTTATTGATATCGTTATAGCGTTGGACGAGACGAAGAATCCGTGCGTCGGCATCGCGATACTTCTTTTTCTGTGCACCATCATGCACCAATTTATCATTATTTAGTTTTGTTTTAATTACTTGCTGCTGGTTCAATTTGTAGTTAATAAAAGCTTAACTGTCAAAACATTAAAAGTAATTTAAAAAATTAACAAATTATTTGAATGCAATTTTTTTTTGCATATCCACTCGTACGAAAACGGCGGTACGAAAATGGCGGTACGAAAACGGCGGTACGAAAACGGCGGTACGAAAACGGCGGTACGAAAATGGCGGTACGAAAACGGCGGTATGAAAACGGCGGTACGAAAACGTCCCCGGTACGAAAATGGCGGTACGAAAATGGCGGTACGAAAACGTCCTGGCCCGAAACAATGTCCATCCGTCCAATAGAATATTTTAGTTTTGTTTTTTCGCGTCTTTTCAATTGCCATTAAATTCCCCCGGGCCTTTCATATATATATATTTTTTTATTATTTTTAATAATTTATTTTGCTCATTTCTCCTTTATTTGCCTTCCTTTTGCAATTCTCTCATCATTTGCTCTCCTTTTCCTTCTCTCCCCTCACTTTTTCTCTTTTGGCCCTTTTTTTGAGTGTTTGTCACGCAAAAGTTTTTCTGAATAAATCAGTCGAAATTTGAAAATGCTAAGAAAATAAAAATGTGATTTGGCTTTGAATTGATCAGCCAACGCTTCATTTTTCAATCGGTCGACTGATCGATTGGATAATCGCCGCAAGGCGAAATGGCGGTCAAAATGCGCAGGACGGACAGAGCGATGACATTCATTTAATTGGGGGAAAAGGAAGAAGCAAGAAGAAAAATCAAGAAAAAAGGAGGAGAAGAGAGAAGAAAAGGAACATAAGAAAGAGAGAGAGAGAGAGAGAAAGAGAGAAGGATAAGGAGGAGGAAGACAGAGAAAAAGAAGAATGGGAAGAAGGAAGTGAAGAGTGGGTGGGAGAAAAAGGTAGACAAAGAAGAATAGAATGGAGAAAAGGAGTTGAAATGAGGACGATGAAGAGAAGAAGGAAAAGGAGGAAGAGGAAGACGAAGAGGAGAAGAAAAAGGAGGAAGACGAAGAGGAGAAGAAAAAGGAGGAAGACGAAGAGGAGAAGAAAAAGGAGGAAGACGAAGAGGAGAAGAAAAAGGAGGAAGACGAAGAGGAGAAGAAAAAGGAGGAAGACGAAGAGGAGAAGAAAAAGGAGGAAGACGAAGAGGAGAAGAAAAAGGAGGAAGACGAAGAGGAGAAGAAAAAGGAGGAAGACGAAGAGGAGAAGAAAAAGGAGGAAGACGAAGAGGAGAAGAAAAAGGAGGCGGGACACCCGTAAAATCCCGCGGGAGTCCCGATCCCGCCGGTCTCTAGAATTTATAATAAATTCAACCAAATTAAATCCATTTTTATCTCAAATTTCATCTATGTAGAATTTTCAAAAAATTTCCCGCGGCGCCTATGGAAGAGGAGAAGAAAAAGGAGGAAGACGAAGAGGAGAAGAAAAAGGAGGAAGACGAAGAGGAGAAGAAAAAGGAGGAAGACGAAGAGGAGAAGAAAAAGGAGGAAGACGAAGAGGAGGATTAGCGCAGCAGCTCATTCACGTCCTTCCACCGTCATTTTTCCATTGAATGCGGCGGTGAATGATGATGCTTTCCGAATGCATTCACATCCATCCACTCACTTCAATTGAGCGAATTGTGCGGACAATGGCGCAAAGGAAGGAATTTTTTCATCCCCTCCCCTTGCGCAGGGAGGGGGAAGTTGCCCGAGGGTGTCCTTGGGCATCCCTCCCCCCCCCCTCGTCCCCTTCTCCTCCATCCCTTCTTCCTCTCATCTCCTCTCGATTTGCTCATCCTCTCCCCACTTGTATGAAGGGATTAGCTTTCCGCCTCCGTGCCGTCCCCTTCCACCTTTCTTCCGTTGCTTTTCCTTTCTCTTTTCCCTCCCGCAAAGAGTGAATGGATTAGGATTAGTTAGCTTTCTGCCCAATGCCGTGCCCTTTATTTTCCGTTAAGGCCATTCTGCACTTTTTATCGAAATTCCGCCAACTTTCCCCCCATTACGTTTTATTATATAATTATCATTCCGTCCATATTATTTGCTCCATTTGCAGTTGCTTCTCCGTTGCTCTGATCACTCTTTCTTTTTCCGATCACTTTTTCTTTCTTTCTCTGCTCCTTCCCCATCTGATGAGTCATTTCTTTGCCGTCCTTCTCGTGCTGTTCGCTTTGTCCTCCTTTTCCCTTGCTCATCTCCATCTTTGCCATTCCTGCTTAACCCATTGCAAAATTATGCCGGACGGAAAGCCCCAATTGGACACTTGCGAGTGTGGCCAAGGCGGCGATTCGTGCGAAGGTCAGCAATGTTTCGCCAAGTTGGAGCTGTTCCCGGAAGAATCAGTCGCAGTTTTGCAGGTAAAAGAAGAAGAAATGAAAAGGCATTGGACTGATGTGATCTGAGTTTTACTTTCTCAGAAGGGATGCGTCGATGGATTGCCGCCGGGCATCGACGGATGTAATTATTCGGGACAGACCGAATCAATCCATTGTTACTGTAACGGACAATTTTGTAATGACAGGACAAAGGTGAGCGAGAAAGGTCTTTGCTCTTTTACTTTTGGCTTTGCTTCTCAGTTGAACAACTTTTCACCCGCCCCTTTGCCTGTTTTGGAGTGTTGCGAGTGCAGTCAGCCCGGGGGGGACGAACAGTGCCCAATGGACTCATGCCTTAGGAACTGTCGAGGAAATTACTGTCTGGTGAGAAGGCTTTTCTACCGTATCTTTACAGAATTTTACTTTCCATTCAGGTGGACTTTGATGGTGTTGATCAGGTAACAACAGTGATTCATTGGGATACTCAACATTTGGGGGTTTGGCATTTGGCTACTCAATATTTGAAATGTCGCGCCACTATTTTTGAGCATAAAAGAAAAAAGCGGCTAAATAAAAAATTAATAAAACTAAAATAGGGATGCGGCCAGGGGATGCCACGGCTGCAAAATTTTCTTCGCATTCCGAATTATTTGAGCACCTTCCAAGGAGGGATCGCCTGTGCCCATTACCAAGCATCGGAGGAAACAGCAGTGAATGGTAGGCAAAATGAGAAGAAAAACAGTACGAAAGGAAATGCTATTTGGCCAATTGAATGCCATCCCTTTCATTTCTGTTAAAGGCTGCGTGTGCACGGAACCCTCGGGGATGTGCAACCAGCGCAACCGGACAATTCGCCATCAGATGCAAAGTGTGCTGACTCGTCGTGCCGATGACCTCAATTACTGTTACAGTTTGAGCTCCCGCACCAATCGGGGGCATTTCGACGCCGAAATTTACAGAAAGTGGGGAAAGTCCGAAAAACAATTGGGTACAATCTAAAGACAGAACACTCTCTGTTTTTGCTTCCCAATTGGCGTTGGTACTCAATTGGCCATTTGCTTTTTGCGATTTTTCCCAATTTTCCTCCGTTTTTCCGCTGCATTATTCCGACATTCTCTCCCACAGATCGACCACCTGTGAGGGCCACTTCTGTTTTCTGAGTTTGTCCACAAGGGAATTGGTTGTCGAGCCGTCCGCTGCCATCGATTCGGAAATTTCCCAATTTGTGGCCAATTCCAAGCCAAGACATGAACTGCTTGCCGGGTGTCTTAAGGTGGACGATGACTCGGTAACGCTGCCGAATGCGCAGTGCCATTCATTCGGTCGATTCTTTTAGAAAGTTTCTGTTGGTTGTACAGCGGAGTACTCCCTCAACTTGACGGAGCCCATTTCCGTGCATTGCATTTGCGACTCACATCTGTGCAATTATTACGACCTTCTCGCCCGCGCATCCAATGGCACTCTGAAGCGGGAAGAGTCAGCAGAAGAGTCCAATTCAGTGCCGAACGGACGGAAACTCATTCAAGTTAGCAAATGGCATTTCTGGAAGGGGGTGAAAAACGGGGGAAATAGAAGAGTGAGCAAAAGAGGCAGGGAGGGAAGAGAGAGGGAAAGGAGAGAGGGAGGAAAAGAGGTATAGAGAGAGATAGAGGAAGAAGTAGGGGAGGGAGAGAAGAGAGAGAGATGGGGGAAGAGGGGAGGAGAGAGAGGGAAGAAGCCAATAAAATATCGAAGAGGTGAGGAATTTGTTTGGGAGATTGGTCGCTTTTTTTAATTTTAATTATTTCCCCATTTTCTCAGGACGCAGTTGACGAGAATGGCTCTTCAATCGGCACAAGGAATTGGCCAACAATTTGGCAGACTTTTACATCACTTTTAATCATTTTGTATAAACTTTCTTACTTCGATTTTATCCATTCCCTTTGATTTTGATTTATTTTTTCCCAATAAATTTTTTATTCCTTTGGCTTGGGCGAGGCTTTTTCGAAAATAAAAAAATATGATTTATGAATATTATTGGGTTTTTCTATTAAGCATTTGTCCCATCATTTCTTTTCCCTAAATGTTTTCTTCATTTTGTTCATTGCGCAGGAAAATGGGCAGAGGAAAAAGCTGATTAAACAGATTAATGGGGGGGATGAAACGGGAAGGGCAGCAAAAGAAAAGGAGGGGCGGGAGGGAGGAGGGGAAGATAGAGAGAGGGAGGGAGAGAGAGAGGAGAAGAAAGAGAGGGAAGAGAGATATGGAAGAGAGAGGGAGAGGAGTTACGAGAGAGAGAGGGAGGGAGGGAGAAAAGCTAATCGGAGGGGGAAGAAGCATGGACTTGCCAGTGCTTATTTAGTCCCGCCGGGACCGGGACTGGCAAGACCGAGACCGGGATTTCTGTTTTTCCAAAAACCGGGACCGGGACCTGGGGAGAGGGCGAAGCCCATTGCAATTGTTGGCCCATCAATCGCTAATGGACGCCAGTGATTGTTTTGTAAATTAAAAAAAATTAATCCGTTTTGGCACCGATCTGCAGCATTTCCCTTCCTTCCTCTTCTGTCCCTTCCCCCAATTCTTTTTTTCCTCTTCCAAAATGCTTTTGCCATTCCAATTGTCCTTCCTAATTATCGCCTTTTTGCGATTTGCCTCAGCTTCGGATGACGAATACCGACTTTTGCAGGCACACCCTTTCATAATCCTTGCTTTTTTCTATTTTTTTGGCATCCAATTTTGCCATTTCCTTTTTCCATTTTAATTTGCCATTTTTTGACAGGATCTGAAGGACCGCTACGACCCAGGTAAGCAGAAGCAGAAGAAGAAGCGGAAAATGGACCCAAAATGATTGGGGAAAATGGCCCAAAACAAAAGCATTTCCAAAAGCATTGACTTTTGTCGGTCGAATTCCCTCCCCAACTCTTTTCATTTGTCAGTTGAACGGCCCGTGTTCAATCACTCAGACGCAGTCAAAGTCAGCTTCCGCCTTTATTTGCAGCAAATTGTGGACGTGGTCAGCATGGAAATCGGAAAGCGAATTTTTGGGATTTAGGACGAGAAAAACCAAGTGTTGACCATTGTGATTTGGGAAGAGTTTGTAAGTAAAAATGCAATGATCAATTCAATTCGTTGGGGTGCCAATGGGCAGAGATGGTCCGACTACAAAATGGTTTGGGACCCGCGGGAGTACGGTGGCATCGACCGTATCCGTTTGCCCTCCAGCACTTTGTGGAAGCCTGACGTCATCCTGTTCAACAGGTGACAGACAGACAGACAGATCAAGCAGATTCGGACTCCAAAGCCCATCAAATTGATGACAGTGCCGATGAAAACTTCGATGCTCGTTTTGCGGTAAATTTTGTGGTTGACCACGACGGAAGCATTCTGCAGACGCCGCCGGCAATTATCAAGTCGTCGTGCCAAATCGACATCACTTGGTATGGTTTAAGCTGAAACTTAAAAGTGCACGTGCCGACGCCATTTGATGCCGTTGTTTAGGTTCCCATTCGACGAACAAATGTGTCTGCTGAAGGTACAGTTCAATAAGCAACCAATGAAATGCAATCGGATGGCTAACCCAAGCCAATTCTTGGCCATTCCATACATTTGCCATGCAAATTCGTGGCAATCCCATCCCTTGATCATTCCATCCTTGGCATGCCATTTTCAGTTCGGCTCGTGGTCGCACACGCGAAATTCGTTGGACTTATGCGTCAATGGCACTTCGTTGGACATGGTCAAAGACAGCATCGGTGGGAAAAGCACGTGAAAATAAAATTGTAAACATTTGGTACTGATCAGATTTGGGTTATTATGTGCATAACGGAGAATGGGAAGTGATCGGTCGGTTTTTTCTCTTTTTGACCATTCAAATTCAAAACAAACGAAGCAACGCCCGTCAAAAAAGTGCTTCCTCCGTATGGCGATTCCAATGACTTCTTCGTCGAATTGCATTTCGTAGCGAATTTTTTAAAATTTTAATCATTTCCATTTCATCAGTTCATTCACATCCGTCGCAAAACCATTTACTACGGTATGAATTGGTACGGTGACGGGAAAAGAATCGGAGGGACCCCAAAATAATCACTAACAATCACAAGGATTGTGCCGTCGGTGCTGTTTCTGCTCAGCAACGTACTCGGCTTCACAATGCCAGCCGAATGTGGCGAAAAGATCACACTTCGTAAGTTGAACATTTGAAATGACGTGGGGTAACGGGGGGGGGGGGGCTCCCCCCCCCCCCCCCCCCACGCAGTTCGTCCGTCTCTGTCCACGCCACCGGCGCTGTCCCTTCGGTCAATTCACTCATTGGGCCAATTTGGCCTTGATCAGCCATTATTAGAGAGAATGAATTGATTTTTTGAGAATTTTCTCCAATGATTTCTTTACCTTTTCTTCATTCATTCCCAACTTCTCTCAGAAACGACCAATTTGCTGTCCGTTACCGTCTTTCTTGGCATGGTATCGTACCCCCTCCCGCTTGGCCACTGTTTTGCTGCCTTTTCATGTGGCTGACATCACTCCGCCCACCTCCACCTCCGTGCCGATCATTGCCGCCTTCTTTTCCATTTCCATGGTCATTCTCGGCTCTTCGATCATCTTCACTTTGCTGATCATAAATGTGCACTTTCGCTCTCCACGAACCCACAAAATGTCCCCTTGGGTATTGTTCTGATCATCAGCAGAGAAGTGTGAGCAAAGGGTGTGCCATTCTCAACATAAGAACGTTTATTCATTGGACAAGCCCACCACGGAGCGCACCCTTTGCACATTTGGCCAAACATTCAAAAAACGATGCTTTGCCTTTGGCTATTATCTTTTTTTCTCTCTTTCTCTGTTAAGGTCCGTACTATTTTTCTCGAATGGCTTCCGTGGCTTTTGTTGATGAACCGTCCCGGTAAACAATTCAAAAAACCAAAGCGAAAACGGCGCCGTGCCCTCGTCGCTCGCGTTCCGTTGCGCACTGCGCCCGCCCAATGCCATCAGCGCGTGTTCCCGGCCCAACTTTGCACCAGCGAATCCACCACCAGCCGATCGACCCTGGTTGGCACGCGTTCTGTAGCAGCCGAAAAACACATGTTACTCCATGCAGAAACAAGTAATGAAATGGGAGGGCGAAGGGGTGAAAGGGAGTGATTGGACGGAAAGGAAGATTAGGGAGGGAGGGAGAGGAGATTAAGTAGGGTAATTAAGGAGATAGAGAGAGGGATAATGATCAAACAACGAGTAGTGATCGGAGCATGTTGGATTTTTTGATTACAAAATGAATGAGCAAATTTTTCAGCGGAACCTTTCGACGCTTTCCTTGACATTGGCACCGTCGAATTGTTGCGCGGCACACTTAGGCAATTAAAAGGCAAAACACCGACAAATGAGCAAATCAAATTCATTCAGAGAACTCAGTGACTTTTTGCTTTTGTCGCAACAGAAAATGGAGGAGGAAGAGGAGGAGGAGGAGGCGAAGGCCGACTGGCGATTCATGGCAATGTGAGGGAATGACAGAATGGGCAGAAGAAAGACCCCTTAAATGACAGGTCCCTGGACAGGGCGTGCCTTTTCTTTTACGGTAGGACCGAACGACTACCGTACCGATCGGATTACAGTAAGAAATGCCCAGGTTTCATTTGCTGTGCTTTGCCACTTTGGATTTTCGCTGTGACTCCCGCCGCGTCAAATGTTACAATGGAAGCAATGGACAAAAGTGCCTTTTGCGAATCGCCATCTTTCGCCGTTTGACCATTGGCTTCTCATTTCTCTTTCATTTTTATTAAAATTCAAAAATGGCAATTTTACAATTTTATTTAATAAAACAAATTTGCTTTTCTCTCATCTTAACCAACTCTTCGTTCATCCGTTTTCGCGTTGTCCTCTCTCTCTCTCTATCCTCCCTCTCTCTCTCTCTCTTTCTCCCTCTCTTTCTCTCTCCCTCTCTCTCTCTCTATCGCTCTTCTCTCTCTATCCTCCCTCTCTACCGCATTCATTCATCCGTCTCTTCCTCCTCCTCCTCCATCCCTTCCGCCTTCACTTTTGTGACCCATTGCGTCACAAATGGTTCAAATTGCCAAACTTTTGGTTGTCCCTCGTGCGGTGCTTCGATGTCCGTCGTTTCCCAACTGAATGTTTATTATTTTTCCCCTCTTTCCTTCCCTTTTCCCATTTACTTAAATGGTGGCAATTTTCCGGGGCCTCCGTACGTCGGCCCACCAAAGACCTTAAAAATGAATATTTTGCCAACAAAAGTCGTATTTGCTTGTGAGCACCTCCAGACGCAGTTGCTTGAACAGTTCGAAGTTGGTCCCCTTGTAGTCCAATGCCCCGTGGTTGCGATGGCCCATGCCCGGCAGTTGGTACGTCCCATTTGCCGGGTTTAAGTCACCACGGGTGGAAATGCTCGCCTGAATGTTTGTTTCACTGCAGTGCCAAAGTTAAGATGGCACTCAGTTTTTGTTCGATTTCATTTTATTTAGTTTTAAATTCGTCCATTTTTGTCATTGTTTTGTTTTTCAAATTTCAATTTCACTTCGGCTGTGTACGGCGGTGAGCAAACGCATCGTGAAAACTCTTCATGTTTGTAGTTGTTGTACCTGTGCAACTTCCGTTCGTTCTGCTTTATCTCCGTTTGCCATTTTACCTCATCAAATCGCGTAGGCCTTCAATGTCCCGCACTTTTTGGTGGTCTCTGTGAAAAATGCGCGCCCTCGGGCAAAAGCCCCTAAAGCAAAAGCATAAAATGCCCTTGGGCATTCATTTGGCGTCAATTTGTGCCAATTTGAAATGTTCGGCTGACCATTTCCACCAATCGTTCTCTTCGCCTTTCCGGTCAAATCCGCTGAGCTCGGAAATGCGGCGAAGGAAAGGAATGTTGTAGGAGGGCCAATAGCTGTACTTGCGCAGGAACCAAGTCACGTCCCGACTGACAGTTGTGCCCCTGGGGGAATGAAGAGAGTTCCCGTAACACGCGTGGGGCGGTTACGGTATTTGCTCGAGCACCCAAATCAAATTGGACTGGGGCAGCTGCTGGCCCGGCTTGAACATTTTGTAGTCGACCACCTGCAAATGGTCAGAATAATTAATAAAAGCGATTAGTCGAAGGCTTACAGTCCATTGGTTATTGTAAGTGCCTGAATTGAAACTGAAAAAAGGGAGGAAAGGCAATTAAAACATCGGATAAAGTGAAAATACCGCGCAAAAATTTTGACCCAATCGTGCGCGGTGGAAGTCAATTGGTTGGAAATGTACGATCGCAGCCAACAATGGAGTTGGCCTTGGGGATGGACAAATTGACTGTACAGGGATTTGTCGAACACCGAAATGGTCGTTTCGATTGAAAGCTGTTGCAAGAGGGGGGGGGGGAATCAATTCGACAATGGCACCTCAGGCAAAAGCCCACCAATCCGGCACTTGTCAGCGTAAAGTCATCGGCCGAGGCAAGCGCCGCCGGATAACCCGAAAAGGAAACGGCGAAGCCAGGGACATCCTTTGGGTCTAACAAATAGGGGGCGAGGGGGGAACACAACGAAATTGAAGGGTCAACTTACTTACCATAAGCAAATTTGTACAATTTGACAATGCGATTCATTTCTTACTTAAAATACATCGGTTGGAGTCTTTTTGACAAGGTAGTTTTTGCCGGTTTACGAGTTTCTGAATGAGCAAATTAAGGTTCCCGAAGTGCGCCAAAAGTGCATTTATGCTTTGCTTCCTCTTTACGAAAATAATGATTTGATTGCAAAATTGGAGTTGTTCACGCACAAATTCAAAGATCGTTTGGTGAGTATGGTGTTGGACACGGACGTGGAAGTGGCAACGAAAACATGCCAACTGATGACGCACATTTACAGGTGCCAATGATTGGGACTTATTGCCCTCTCCGATTTTAAAATGACGGTCCTTTTCATTTTCAGGGCGTTCCCCGCTCTTCTCGACCCGGGTGCTTGCGTGCCGCTTTATGAGTTGGTCTATTGCAACAATCGCCAGTTGGCCACGGCTGCTGGAGAATTTGTCAATGCAAAATTATTTTCGACGGCGGCCGATGTTTGCTTGACTAAATTCATTCCGCTTCTGAATTATTGCCTTTTCTTCAGAATTCCCTGCTCACTTCCTCCACTTCTCTGCTCACTCCGCCAGCTGAAAATCGCCAGCTGATTAAGGATTTGGTCACATTTTTCATAGACGGCGCTGTCCATCGTCACCCAGCCTATTTGGTTGATTCGCTGATCGACATTTGCCCCATGCTCAAGGATTGGTCCACAATGGTCGACATTTTACTTTCGGATGAATGTAATAATTCTTTATTTTCAAAAGGATTATGTACCTATAAAAATTTAGTCGACCAATTTGACACTCAGCTGATTTCGATTATGTGTGCTGCTGTCCTCCCCTTACAAATCGCTGTTTCCCGCCGCCACTTTGACCAGCCCCGAACAATGCCCCGCCTCGGCCAATTCAACGGCTTCTCCTTTGCTTCTGGGCACTTTTTTGAACAAAATGCTCAGATCAATGAGTTCGCCCGATATTTGGATCATGTAAATGGGCGTAATGGTGAAATTAACCCGTGGAGAGAAGCTTTTTCCGCTGTCCATCGCATAGCCTAAGGGAAGAAAAAGAAAATTTTGAAACGAAAAGATAAAAACTATGTTTATCGTATGTTTTATACTTTAATTACAGTATACACTTTGCAAATACCGTCAAAAATTCCGGTCAGCTGATTGAATGTCAAATTGACTTGGCGCCAGTACAAATCGCCTGGGTTGGCATCAATCTGTGCACTGATCCATTCCAAATTGGCATTCAAATAGCGGTAAAGTCTGTAATTGAGACAACTACAGTACATCGTTTGGTTTTATGGTCGCTTACTTTCTACAGTATCCCTTATTGTCTCGGCATATTCCCTTCACTGTGTTACTGTAGTGATTTGAAATTTGCAGTTTGGTGAGAGAGCCTTTAATTGAAAAAAACAATAAGTTCGAAGCTGTTCATTGTGGTGAATGAAAGAAAGAAAAAGCCTTCTGCGAGTCCGGCAGCGTACGATTGCCATTCGGACGAATGCCCAGCGAAAGTCTCCACCTCCAAAATGCCCCAACTAAAGTTAAACGATTGTCCAAAAATTACCAAAAGAATCTCAGAAAGAAGTCCGGACAAAAGCCGAATGTAATGTCCCTTATCAGATCCGTGACCCCAAATGATGCCCATTAATGTTTACGTCTCCTCTAAGTCCATCTCCCCTCTCCCACCTCGCCGCCCTCCTCTTCCCCTCTGTCTCTTCTCCCCTCTGCTTCTCCCCCCCCCCTCCCCCATTACCCCGTCTCGTTCACTGCTGCTCTGTACCGTCCCAAAGCTACTATTTTCCCCGAATGGCATGATTGCTCAAACTCTTTGATGAACATTCGCGTGCCATTTGGCGTTTGCTCCACACAAATGCTAACGGAGCGATAGAAATCAGTGGGCCAACTTTCGCTTGGTTCCTTTAACTGCACAAAGCGCTTGAAAATTTTGCCGGGTGAAACTCTAAAATTGAAATGGATTTTGGTGGGTTTTGTTTAAAACAAATCATAATAACAAATGCTTTCAGTGAATTTAAAATCCCCCTTTTAGTGTTAAACAGTTTTTTCGTGTTTTATTTGAAAAGGGTTTTCACATGCTGCTCCTTTCGCCGACTGTCCATTGATCACTCTGATCACTTTGATCAGTCTGATCAGTCTAATCACTTTGATCAGTCTGATCAGTCTAATCACTTTGATCAGTCTGATCAGTCTAATCACATTGATCACTCTTATCACTTTGATCAGACTGATCAGTCTAATCACTTTGATCAGTCTGATCAGTCTAATCACTTTGATCAGTCTGATCAGTCTAATCACTTTGATCACTCTTATCACTTTTATCAGACTGATCAGTCTTTGATTCTCCGTTCCTTTTCGTTTTTCAACTCACTTTCTTGGGAATTCGTTTTGCTGCTCAATTGAATCGGCTTCTTCTTCCTCTTCTTCTTCTTGCGTTGAACTTTGTGCCTTTTCACTGCTTCTTCTTTCGTCCTCCTCCTCCGAGTCCCAAATTTCGTTCTGTCCATTTTCGCGGTAATAATTAGCCCCAAAAAGTCCATTAATAAGCAAAAGAAAAACGATGAAAAACGCAAAACGATTCATTGGAATCGCTAAAGAGGAGATAATGGAAGGGTATTTAGCAGTGAAAATAGTGAACAAAGCTAAGAAAGCAAAATACGAAAACAGAGTCATTTGGAATTATTAATTGTTTAATTATTTTTAATTGGCATCGACTGATAATTTTTACTAATGAGCGAATTAATGCCAAGGGAAAGGACCAAACGAACGGACATTTATTTCCAATTTTATCTTTTCTTTTTCATTTGTTTTGCTTTTAGTGGCGCTTTTTCCTACCCATTTTTCGACTGCAAATTAATCATTTCCTTATCAGCAGTATTTTGCTATTATCAGTTAATTTTTCGGACTGACAATCGGAGCGAAGAAAATCGAAATAACGCAAAAGAAAGCATTAAATTTTATTAATTTTTAAATTACCTAATTAACATTTGAATGTTCGAAATTTGAATAAATTTTATCTGAATTCGAAATTATAGAATAATTATCATGGTTTGGCCATTATTACAATGAATCATTTCACTAAAACTAAGCAAAATATGAATGAAAATAAAACTGTGCGACGTTTAAGAAAATTCGGGACTGAAATGGCAGCGGATGGTCAGCTGTGTCTGATCATCTGATCAGTGATCAGTCAACCGAGCGACCCCTGATCAGTCACTGTTCCAATTGTCCGTGTCCCATTTGCTCCCTTCTCTTCCCAACGGTTGCGACAGCGGTGCCAATTCGTCGGGGTGCCGTCTTCGCTCGACCATTCCCTTCTCAAATGACCCGCTCAAACTTTGCGATGGAATTCGGGGGAAGTGTTCCGCGCGATGCCTTTTTTTGCCGCCTTTTTTCTGTCCTTTTTCCTTTTTCTTCCGTTCTCCGCCACTAAACTCAGAAGTGATTTGTTCCGCTTTTGCCCCCCCCCATTTTACCTTAAAATTTTCCTCACCCTTTGCTCATTGTCTTTTCGATTCGTTTTGTTTGCCGAGTTTCGCAACCATTGGCGACTGATCGGAAAAGTGTCCGTTTCGTCGTCGACTGATTCGGTGGAAATGCCATGGCTTTTTCTATGGCGGTGAGAGAGGGACAGAACGGAAAAAAAGAGCAGCGGAAAGAGAGAGAGGAGAAAGGGGGAACGGCACGAGAGAGAAAACATCGAATGCCAAGAAAAGAATGAATTGGGGAAAGGAAGGCACAGCAAATGGGAAAAAGCCATCATTGGCATTGGCAAAGGCATCGTTGGCATTGGCAAAGGCAATTGGCGTTGGCAAAACTCGTCATCGGATTAATCCACGACTCTTTCACATTACATTCACAAAAATTTTTAGAACAATAAAAATTTAAACCAATTGTTTTTTTTTCTAATTTCTTGCCAATCGCTTTTGCTTTTTCTAGAGTGCCACGGGACCGGGACCTGGTAGCGGACAACTGAGTACAACTGAGTACCAAGGTCCCGGTTTTGACCGGGACTAGTCCCGGTTTTTTCCCGGTTTTCCCAGCCAAAAATTTCCGGGTTTTCAACCCGAAAAGGTCCCGGTCCCGGGTTTGCCCAAAATTCCCGGTCCCGTGGCACTCTAGTTTTTTCTGGTGGAGAATGAGTTGAAAGCGATGAGTCCTTTTAGAGTTGGGTAATAATTGTCCATTTAATAATTGCCCAATTAATATTTGTTAATTCTTTGACAAGCGAAGCACCTGCAGGTGGTGAAATGATCACCAAAAGTTGACCTTCCTTATACCGATTCGTAGTGAGAATTGAAGGAATGGGATAATTTGTTTATCACTTATCATTCGGTGATCCATCCCCCGGGGCATTCAATCGGTCGGTCCTTTTCTTCCCTTCCGTCCGTCTTCCTTCCGACTTTTATTTCAATACCCAAACGTCAACAACAACATAGACGGAAGACTTCTTCTTGCGTCCCCCTCCCCCTCTCACCCCCCTTCCCGTTTGTACTCGACTTGACGTGTTTTCGTTACTTGATTTCATCCACCAGACCCCTTTAGAAATTCAAACCCCCTTTTTCCCAATTCGTTTCAATGCGTTTTCTCCTCCGATGCCATTCCCTTCCTCTTCTCCCCCGCTCCCTCTGCTTCTTCTTCGGCTTCTTTTCTGTGTCTCGACCAATCTCTGCTCGTGCCACATGGGCTCCCTTGCCAAATTCTCCTCCTCCATCCGAATTTCTCGCTGATTCGGAGTCCCACCGTTCCTTCAATTTAGGCCCCCACCATTCTTTCATCCAAGAGGAACATTCACCTGGTAAATTTTGGAAATTTTAATAATAAAAACCTTTCCAAAAGCGTGGAGTGTTTCTTACACAGCACCGAACGACGGTCGGAAAAATGTCCGACCATCGCATCGATACGTTTTTCAAGGAGTTCAATTCGCTAAGCCACCCGACCCACAAAGCATATGGCAGGAACAGCTGAACCAACTGAAACAAAAAGACGCACAAAGCATGGAATTGATGGGAAGGACGGAAATCCCTCAGGCAAAAAAAGGGAAAAGGAAAAAAAGGAAAAGAAAAGAGAAACTAATCATCGAAACAACTATAGGCAATCCGCAATTACTTTTCGTTGGATTTGCCGCCCGAAAAAGTGATCAAAGAAATCATCGGCGTCGATTTGCACTCTCTCCTCGGCCCGCCTTTTGACAAATTCATGGACACGACAAACGCGCCGACTTTCACCCGTCCAACGACGTCAAAAGACAAATTGGTACAGTACTTTGAACGGAGTTTGGACAATTTTCTCGACGGTCGCTACCGTGCAATGGAGCGAATACCGTACCTAACGGAGAAGGAGAAGCAAATGCAACAGCAGCAGAACACAAAAACGGATGGCATCGGAAAGGCACAAGCAGCACACAATAAAACGGTCCAATTTTATTGAATTCAAAGAAGCATCCGCTAGCTATACAACTCACCAAATTAGCTGCTGTTTCAGGAGGAGGAGCACGACGAGTTCATGGAAGGCTCTGGCGAGGAATTAGTCGAACTTGAAGAGAATTCAGTGCCGTCTTTCTCCTCGTCCATTAGCGGCATTCCAAAGCAAATTCCATTCATCCCAAAAGTCCCCATGGATTTCATCGTACCGCAGGAAGACCAACCAACAGAAATAGTGTCAAAACTGCTTGAACTGAATGCTAAAAAGGTGGAAAAGAAAATCGACGGAATGACAAAATCCGTGAAAAGCTTTGGAAATCGCCCAAAAGCAAAGGGCGCCGTTTTGCATGGGAAATCATTGGCGGAGGGCGACGGACGGATGGCCAAGCCGACGAAGCAGTACTTCCAAGTGGGGGATGCAAGTTAAGTTGGAAATAATGAAGCATAAACAGTATGGAGACAAGTCAAGCTATCAGCAAGGGGTGGTCAGCAGTTTGTTGCAGTTTATGGGCATCAACAACCCAAAGGCAAGCACCGAATTGGATCAGGTGCTTACCGAATGGATCATGGACCATTCTTCACGACATGTCACAAAGGTGACTTTGGAAAGCCTAAATACCAGCGGAAGGGTCGAATGCCATGGATGGAAGCAGTGCCATTCTAAAATTATCCCCTCGCTAACGGTTAAGCAAGAGAAGAAATCCTACGGCGAAGAGAGCACTTACACGCGCATACAAAAGTTCCTCAACTCGCCATTGGCTCCGCTTTGTTCTGTTGGGGAAACGATGGACAACTTCGAATTGGACTCTCTGATGGGTCAATGGTTTGAAGTGGGCCAAAGAAATGTCACACCAAATTAATCGGGCAAAAGTGCCGTTAAGGTGATGCACAGTCCGTTGATGTCCTCTTCCATGTGTACAATGTTCTCCTACGAAATGCTCAGCCGTTCTTCCTCCACCGAAGGCGTCGGTTCCGTCTTCCAAACCCTCCAATTTACGAGTCCAAAAGGAAATCGGACAACGCCACGCGACGGATTTGCCAATTGGCACGAAAGCATTGGCACAATACCAATGCAGCAACAGCCTCTGCTGAGTTCGGGCTATGCCCTTATGCCACGGCCCGGACAAATTGTGTTCAGACGTTCAAACACGCCGGAGGAAGTCAATGGTTGGGAAAGAAGTGCAGAATAAAATGGAAAAAGGCTGCCGTTGCGGCTCATTCCGTAAGTCCGTTTCAGTGCGCGTCATTGACGCGGCTTACGGCGATGGCATTCCCTCTTCGGCATTTCGCCGGGGGCGTCGCTATGAGTACGCCATTTTGGGCATCAATTGCAATTTTCCGCTGTTTGTCATTGCTCGCGAGCCGTACACATTTAAGCAGGTCGAATGGTGTTTCCTCCTTTTGTTGGAGCTTCTCCATTTGATCGGCTTTAGAAATATGAAAGGCGCGTGATGGAAACGCTGGAGAAGAAGGGACTGATCAACGCCTTCTCCCGCCTTTTGAACATTGTGACGGGCATCGACCCGGCACAGTGCCAATTGCCAGCCCATCTCTTTGACGCGAAAAACCACCGTTAGCTTCGCTTTGTCTCCGTGGCCCACAAACAAAAGCCCTTTCCCCCCCCCCCAATTAATCTCAATGAATGTCATTTATTCGTTATTTACTTAAAATTAACAACTTGTTAAAAATTTACAAACAAAAAGCGATACACAATAATTGGCCAAATTCACCCAAAGGTTGGCAAATATTTCGATCGGACGCCCACCGGGCGGGAGCCATGAGCACTTTTGGCACCATTCGGTTGAATTGGTGAAGACCACGGGGCGGAAGAAGGAGGGAGGGAATGGGACGGAATGGCAACGGCACTTTCTTTTGAAGAAGCGCACGGTGAGCAGGAAAATGCCCAGCAGGAGACGCGCGGACTTCCGTACTCCGCCGGAGTTTTTACGTAAATTTCGGCAACTTAAATCGGATTTCCTTTTCTGCTGATGAACTGATCGATGGCTTCCTCCCCCTTTTCAAACTCACAATTTGCCCGATCGCTTCCTTTTCTCCTCTCAAATAAATAACTGTCCTTGCGATATTCGTTCTCTGCCCAAAATTCGGTGCCTTCGATCAGATAATTCTTATCAAAGTGATTGGATTCGTATGCTGAAAAAATCAAAACATTACTTTCTGTTTCATTTGCATTTTTATTTTTTCGCACTTCGATTTTTGCCTTTCTTCCGTGACGTCATTCCGTAATCAAACGGAGCCGAATTTGAAGTGGAGTAATTAGTGCCCATTTTGGAATTGAACGGCTAAATTGAGGGAAAAGAAAACGAGGCCAAATGGCAATGGCGCGAACAAAGAATTCGATCTGATAGTCGATCGACTGCATGGACACAGACAAAAATTAACAATAATTTGCAGTTTTTTGATTGGTTTCCCCGAAATACAGAGACATTATTAAACATTGGATATGAAAAAGTCGTTGAGATGCTCAATCTTTTGCCACCTGCTGCTTATTTCGACTATTTCTTTATGATTCGAATTTTAAATATTTTGTGTTTTGGGTATTAAAATTTTTCGGTTTTTATTGAGCACGCATGGAAAGTGAAGAAAGAAGCTAACACAGCCAAAGAAATATTAAGTGGAAAAGGGAAAAAGAAGAGGGAGGAGGGAGCAATTGAGGGGGGGGGGGAAAGTGGGGACATTTGTCGACGAGTGGGCGGTGGCCGAATTGAATTTATCCAAGGCAAATTATTTGCAAAAAAATGAATTGCTTTTCGTTTTGATGAGAGGCCTTCATTATAAATTGGAGAACCCCAAATGGGTTAGAAACTAATAATTAGAGCAAACCATTCCGAACTAAACCTTACACAGAAAAATTGTAGGTACCCCCCCCCCACCCTCTCCGATAAAATTTTTATGTCCTAAAAGAAGTCTGGGGCATGTTTCTTGTGGGGACAATTTCAAATCTCAAACCAGAATCGAATCAGCGACTCAGAAAAGTCCAGAAATATGTACTAAACTACTTTTAGGACATATTTTTTTGTCGAAAAACGGTACATCATTAATATTATTGCCCGTCAAAACAAAAAAATGTATAAATGTTGGGTTTAACGATCGGGTAAACTATAAGAATCATTGGCAAAGGAGTGGGCGGGGGTGAGGGATGTGATATGATATGATGAAGGCCACGGATTGAACTTCGCCAAAGTCCGTATCGATTGACGCGGCCGAGGAATGATGAGAGTTGAGGGAATAGATAGGCCGAGTGATGGCAAATGACGGCCAACAAACAGCAAATGTGCAAAGCAAAACAATATAACATCCATCGTCAAAACTGATCGATCTTCCTTTCTTCATAATTGTGGTGCTGTGAAAAAAGAACGAAGAAAAGGGAAACTCAAACAAAAAAGTCCCAAAGGGACGAGCAGAGATTAAAGAACTGCTGGAAAACCTTCAGTCGCTGACAAGTGATAAGTGTTTTATTTTTGTAGATTTTGTTTTTTGTTGTCGGGTCGACTTTCCCCATGATTAGAGATAATGAAGTAAATTTTATTTAAATTTTAATGTCAAAGCATTGAAATATATGGCGCGAATTAATAAATTTGATTGAAAATTAAAAGTTAATTGTTTGGCATTTTGTAAAACAAATAAGGCCAGTGCCATTTTGGAATGCCAAGAGTTTTTCATAGGGTATTTTCGCGTGATGGGCTCCCACTAGAGATCGACATTTTGAAAAAAGCCTGGACCTGGACCTGGATTCCATGTTGGACCTGGATTTCCTGGACAAAAATCCAGGAAAATCCAGGTCCAGGAAAAATCCAGGCTCCTCGAGACCTGGACCCAGGCCTGGACCTGGATTTTTTGAAACTCATTTTAAAAATCAAAAATATTTGAAAAAATTAATTATTTGCTTAGAAACATCTAAAAATATACTAATTAATAAATAATAATGTGTTTTTAAATTTATTTAATCTTTTTTTGAAAACTTGAAAAAACATTTGTCACTTGAAATAATAAATTCTAAAATTTTGTCCAGGAAAATCCAGGTTTTTTCATGCTTTGCCTGGACCTGGATTTTTTTCACATTAGACCTGGACCTGGATTTCCTGGACAAAAATCCAGGTTGCCGAAAAATGGCCTGGACCTGGAGATCCAGGAAAAATCCAGGCCTGGATCCAGGTCCAGGTCGATCTCTAGCTCCCACTATAACTATGGTTGGAACCAACACCGCTTCTAACTCATTCGTCGTATTCATATGAATTGTATTAATTTAGCATTCGCTTTCATTCCGTGCTATGACTTATAGTCTGATAAACCGATGTTATCGCGCTTCAGCTTCAACAGCCGTTTTTTCGTCCGTTGTCATGTTTTTTCTTGCGCTGTCATTGCAATTTTCACCTTTAGCACCTATTTCTTCAGCTAAAGGTAAATAAATTAACAAATTGTCAGTTTTTAAGTTTAAGTCAACATTCACAGAAATGATTTAAAATATTTTATTGTGCTTGGAATTTTTGAGCAGCATTATAGTTAAAAAAATATTGGTAATATACTGCAGCTGATCCCCCCTGGGGGGGGGGGGGGCATCTGCAGTATTATCAAAACATTTGAGCCAGCCACTACGGGTATTAGGAGTGATATTCGTAAAACTCTTGATGAAACTCAAAATCCAATTTTCCACGGCCAGTGTTTTTTTTTATAAAAGCCTTTAAGGGGCACTGCTTCTCTGGCCTGTTAAAATCGTTGCGACTTCTTTCTTTTAGACTGTTGGTCAATGATGTCGCCCAAATTTCTGTTCGTTCTTTTCCTGCAAATGGCAGTGGTATTTTTGGAATGTTTGTTGCTTTCGACTTGCTGTCTCTCAGGTTCAAACTTTTGCCAGAGGCAAAAGTCGCCTTTTTGCCGGTGCGGAAAAGGGAGGCGATCACCCACGCGTTGCCAAGCAGTCCGATCAGAAAAGTGAACAGATAAATGAGGGCTGAAGCAGCGAAAATCGTCTGTAGCCACCAAAGCATTGTAAGAAACACTGAAACAATTTGAGAGAGAATGAAAAACAGTTTGGAAAGAACAATTGAGGGGAGAAGCATAACTAACTGAGTAGAACAAATGGAGGTGAATTGGCTTTAATAAGGCATTCGGGAATGACCTTGAGATCAGCTTCGTTTTGAAGATAACGTACAATTTTAATCCATTTGTCTTTCCGATCATTTATATAATTCAGAGTTTTGTTATCTTCAAAATGAAAAAGGACGTCGTTTCGGCGTTAGTTCGACCAATCATTCGTCATTCTTTCAGCACGGCAAAAGTATTTTGCTTCGCTTGGGTCATCGCGTTTAATTTCGGTCTTTTTTGTTGATATTTTGCAATTATTCATTCCTTTCCATAATTGCTCTTTTAGCTTTGCTTTTGCGTCCTTTCCATGCGTCGCTTCCGTCACTTTTTGCTTTTTGGCACTTTTCCGACTTTTTCCTCCCTCTCTTTGCGCGGGTTTTAATCCTTCGTTTAACTCCGTTTGTTGTCACTAATTTTCTCATGAAGGTGTTTGGTCAATTTAACTGTGGAGAAACGTTTAAATTTAGCCCATTGAATTTGTCATGCCAACTGTTTTTTATGCTGCCACAGAAGGATTGAGTTCGACAATGACACTGACAAATGCACTCGAGTCAAACGATCAGTTGACAAAGGTTTTACTTTCGAATGCAATGCCATTTTTTGTCCGGTAAATTACAATTTTTCAGTTTTTTGCGCTTTATCTGCTTCAACGAATGTGTTCAGCCAACACTTCGACGCGGAAACCCTTCTTCGCATTGAGTCAACCTGGTGGTGATAATATGTCTTTTCATGGTTTTGATTGTTTATTAAGGTGGACATCCACGAAATTGGCATTCTCTCCGTGATGTCGCCATTGCGCACGTACGCAATGTCCGAAATATTTTCCAAATAGCCACTCATTGTAAAATTCTGGTGCATTCGCCGGGGGTTGGAAGTGCGTCGATTAGCAAGTCTTTGGCCGATGCGTCCGTTTTCGACAAATCGGAGGAAATTGACGAAGACAATGCTAATAAATCATTGGTGAACAGAAATGGCAGCCTTTTGTTGAACTCCTCGACGGGCTCAACCGGCGTACTGAACGAACTTTACGAGGCCAAACACTCCTTTTTTGTTCCCCCTTCGCTCAACCCGCGCTCAGCTGGTCCTTTTTAATGCCGAAAAGCTGTTCCATCCCCAACGTTTATTTTAGATGCTTTTCTTTCCGAACGCGTCCATTGCCGTCGTCGTCTGATTGTTGTGCCGCTTTTTTGTGATTTCATTGTCAACAGATGCAAAGAATTGCTTTTTGCTCCTGCACCGATTGTCTCTTCCTACGACACCCTTTGCACTTTATATGCGATTAAAGGTCCGTCTGTCCTTGAAAGTTTTGAAAAAAGTTCATTTTAATAACCGATTGGCATTTAGCTCTTTCCAAAGTGATCTCTCACTCTCTTCATGAGGATGAATTCGGAGTTGTGCAGAAGGACATGAGTAAGTCGCTTTCCGAACTGACGCGCCTTTCCATTTCCATCGACGCATTTGTGAGGGCCAACGGAGTGAGTCCTTTTGCAAGGGTGGGAGGCGGACAGAAAAATGCCGCGGATCGTGCATTTAAAAAACATTAAATTCTCACCGAATTTTCACAAATTAAGCATGCGTTTCATTTCCCCCTCAAAATTTTTTCGTAAGAAAATTTCAATTAAAATTTTTTTGAATAAAAATAAAGCGATTTTTTGGAAAAATTTTTAGAAAAACAAAATTACGAAGTTGTAAACCTACCTTTTTTGCGGCGCGTTTTTTTAAACCTTCAATTTTTGTCCTAATCAATACCAATTAATAAATTTGTTATTCATATTTAAAGCGCAATTCAAATGCTTCCATCGAGCGAAATACCGTCGCATTGGACGAGGGTTTGGCCGCTGCACTTAAGGAAATTCGAGAGGTGTTCGGTCCGCACATAAGGTAGGAAAAAGCCCGTTGGTTTTTTTATGGGTACACTAACGTTCCCCTCCTCCCCCCCTTCCCCGGATCAGTTCCCTCCAAGAAATTAAAAAAAATTCTCTGGGAGGGGGGGGGGGGTAAACGATGCGAGGGGGATCGAGCTGCTCCCGTTTTTTACATCAAACCAAAATTCTCAATTGTCAGTGATTTAAATTTGCACCCCACCGAATTGGAAGTCCTCAGAATGGTTGCCTGAAATAGAAGTATCATCATTTGCTGGATCTCTGCTCTAAAAACACTCAACTCGTGCTCATTTTGTTGATCATCTTTTTGCTTTTCCGTTGTTCGTTTGGCAATTAATTTTTTGTGCTTAAATAAAATAAAACAAATGCAATATTTTGTATCCATTTGGAATTTGTGAATTAATTACGCTCTTAATCCGTCGATAATTTTATTGCCACCGTATACCTATACTTTTTTTTTTTTTTCAGTCGCACAGTAATATGAAAGAGTTTGATTTCGGCCGTTATCCGAAGCGTCGGATTGCCTTACTTTTTCTTTATTTGGGATGGGACTTCGATGGGCTCGTTGTTCAGCCGAACACCCAAAATACTGTTGAGGAAGTGAGCGGTACCAATTAAGAAGATTAACCGAAATATGAGACGAGAAATCAACAAAATCTCGAGATTCTGTTCATTTTTTAGTTTTTCTTTCGTGCATTGCTAAAGACAAAATTGGTGGAAAGTCGCGAGGGTTGCGAATGGACGCGTTGTGGCAGGACGGACCGCGGAGTGTCCGCTTTTCGACAGGTGGCGGCCGTTACTGTCAGGTGGGGACGGAGCGGCAAAGGCTTTGTGGCTCTATTGCAGTTTATTCGACCATAAATAACACGACACAAATGACAGAACATTCAAATTTAAAATAATGTTGAATTCGAAGGCTAACTCTTAGATAGCTATTTTATTCTGTCAAAATTAGGTCGACGGATGTGTCTTCGTTTGACAGTTTTTGGAGTGAGGGAAATGCGGAGAGAAAAGACAGAATCACTTCCACCGTCGAATTGTCCTACGTAAAAATGTGAGGATCTACAAATTTCGGACTTCCTTCAAACTTAAGGCTCAACGGCGTTCTTCCCCATTCCGTCCGTGTTCTCGCCTTTGCCCCGGTCCGCAGGGGTTTCAGGTACCGTTTTCGCCCTTTTTCTATTCCTTCGTTCGGTCTTTTCAGTGCTCGGTTCAATTGCGTTCAGCGTGAGTACACTTACATTTTTCCGCGTACTGCCATTGCCGACCTTTCCGTCTGTCCTCTCCAAATGATTTCTCAATTTGTTGCCTAATTAAGTGGCTAAACGATGCTTGCGCGCGACTCTGTGGCACCCACGACTTTCGGAACTTTTGTCACATCGATCGGAATGAGAAGAGATTGGCCACTTCATACGTCAGAACAATTAAGGAGGCTCGAGTGGACCAATTAAGGTGAAAAGTGAATTTATTTTAATGATTTACATTAATTCGCTATTTTAAAGAAAGGGTAAAATGAATTTCAGCAGTTCGTCTCACGTCGCTTCCCTTGTCCCCTCACCGTCTGCTGAACTGTCCGATTCGTTCCAATTGTTGAGATTGACCGTCAAGGCCAATGGTTTTCTTTGGCACCAAATCCGTTGCATCGTTTCCCTCCTTTGGGAGATCGCTTGCGGCAATGAGGAGCCCGAGGCAGATTTTCATTTTAAGTCAAATCTTAGAAACAACAATAATTTAATTTAGCTGATCGACGATTTGTTTGACATTGAGAAATTTCCTGCTAGGTATTTTCCTTTTTTTATTAATTAAAAACACAATTAAGAGGAATGTTCCGATTTGTTTAGGCCTCAGTACAAAATGGCCAACGAATTGCCATTGTGTCTGTTCGACTGTACTTTCGACGAACCGATTGATTGGAAGTTCGATTTCATTGCGTTGGGTTCAGTCGTAAATACCCTTCAGAAAAAATGGGCTGAACATCAGATAAAGTTAGTTTCGGCCGGTTTCATGCGCCCATGACATTTTACGCGTTCCATAAATGGCACATGAAATGCTGTAGGACGTGTAAAATGTGGCATGGGATGCGTAAAACTGACCAGTGCCTTAATTTCTGACAAAAGCGTGTTCATAAAGTTCCTTTATTAGAGCGGCAAACATTAAAGAAATGTTGGATGGACTTAATTTTCACATGGCAAATTCGCCCAATGGATTGGATGAGTTTGTGCGCACCGAACCCACCCCGAAGGTGCCCCGCCATATTTTGCTCATATTTTATAATTTTTCAGAAATTCATTCCCATACGAAAACGTTCACTTTGCGAGGGATTGGAAGAACGAAGACGAAAAGCACAAAAGAAAAAGCTAAAAATGGGAGGAACGGATGGAAAAGGGGCAAACAACGAAGGATAACAATTAATCTATGCCTTTTGAATGTGTTCTTGTTACCGTAAATATTTATAGAACTTTGTCCATAAGTATAATACAATTAGTTGGAATGTTCGTCTATCTTATTTCCTTTTATGCATCATCGGCAACATTTTCCGCGTCGTTTCCGTTCCGCATGTGTTTCATCTTCGTCCGCAATTCTAAGGCTCCGCCTCGACCCGTAATGCCGTTGGAAAGGAGTCGTGCCGATTCCATCGGTGTCTTCCGTCTCTTCGGAAGATTTATTTAACATTTCTAAATGATTATCTTTTTAAATGAATGCAAAACACATCATCCGGAAAATGTGTTTCTGTACCGAAAAGATTTGCGTGTATGGCTGAGTGGTTTTTGTAAGATAAAAAGAGAAAAGGCTACGATTCGAACCCCCTCCACGAAATGGATATTTTTTAAGCGATTTTCTAAAATTATTTTTGAGGGCTATTGCCAAAAATTTATTCAACTCGAAACCAGTGGCTCTGGGACCCCCTGGGGGAAGTGCAGGGGAAAAGATACCCCACTAAAAATAAAGTCAAATTGCTACCAATTGCCAACTTCGAGAACAGTTCGCTGACCCCTTCGTTGGTTTTGGCTGAGCACTCACAGAAATTGGCTCCGATGGATTGAGAATACCTCAAAAAGTCAGAATAAAATTTTTGCCTATTATTGGGTGATAGTTTTTGTAAAAAACATAATTTTTGGTAAAAATATATACAAATCCATAAATTTTGAAGAATTTCCTGGCTTTGCCTAATGGCACCACCGGACTTCATTTTTCGCTAAAAAAATGGTAAGAAAATTTCTGCCATCGATAAACAAAATTTTTTTTTTTTTGGTCCACTCACTCTTTGGCCTCTTCCTTTGGCACCGTTCTGTGCCGTGCCAAATCGATTTTGTTGCCAATTATGAAAATGACGACTTTATCTGCCAACATACTTCTCAGTTCCTTCACCCAATTTTTGACACGGTCGAACGATTTTTGGTCGGAAATGTCATAGACGAGAAGGGCACCTGAAAAGGGAGGGACTTGGGTGAAATAGGCAAGCAAAGTTTGGCAGAGACCTTGGCTGTCCCTGTAATAAATTGGGCCCAATGCGTGAAAGCGTTCTTGGCCAGCGGTGTCCCAAATGGCCAATTCCACGCGCGCGGCCCCACCCAACGCCAAAGTTTTGGAGGCAAAGGCCGCCTGAACAGTGCTCACGTGTTCGCTGTTGAACTTAAATTTAAGAAAAAGCCGACAGGAAAGAGTCCATCTTCGGACTAAGAATCAAATGACCATCACATTCATTTCTACAAACAATCGGAGAAAATTGAGTTGTTGAGTTACTTTGTCTTCGGTGTAACGGACCATCAGCGATGTTTTGCCGACGGCGCCTTCGCCCAACAAAACGACTTTAAATGCTCTGATTGTCTCTTCCATTCCATTCGGTTGGGATCAGCAGGAAGTTCTCAGTCTTTGTTGTTACTTTCAATTCGTGATAAATTTGAAAAAATAAAATAAACGAACGGAACTAAAAAGGGCAAAAAAATGAAATAAATAAAAAAAAGATATTTAACATTTTGGAAAGTGTTCATAAGTAGAGACCGGCGCGGGATTTTGCGGGGTCCCAGTCCGCAATCCCGCATTTTTTGGAAAATGCGAGATTAATCCCGCGGGATCCCGTCCCGCAAAGAATTTTGAATTCCAATCCCGCAACGGGATCCGCAAATTTGACTTTTTGTGCGGGATTCTGCGGGATTTTCATTGATTTTTTTTTGAAACTTTTAAAGAACAGAATGCCAAAATTTTGAATGAATTTATTAGAGACCGGTAAAAAAAAATTTCCGGGAGCGGGATCGGGAGTTCAAAATTTTACGGGACGGGAGTCCCGAACGGGAATCCCGTTAAAATCCCGCTCCCGTTAAAATCCCGTCCATTTTTAACGGGAGTCCCATTTTTAACGGGAGTCCCGGGCGGGAGCGAGAGTAATTCGAAAATTTAATTAAAAACTCACAAAAATATTTTTAATACACAAATTTGAAGGACAATCCTTTTATTCGATTCAGAAAAATTATAATATGCAAAAAGTTGAAATAAAAAAACAGATTTTAGGGTCGAAAATCAGAAAAATTTTTTCAAAGTGTGCGATTTTTTAGCAAGTCGACGACTTTTTTTGTTTTTAAAAAACTTTTTGGGGGGATATGGGGGTTCGGCGGCGTCGATAGGCGCCGCCGGAAAATTTTTTCTAATTTTAATGCTATTGTTAACAGATTTTGTCTAAAAAAGGACCAAATTTAGAGATTTTGGACTATTTTTAAGAAAAAACAATTTTTTTTGGGGGGCCGGCGGTGCCGTCGAGCGAATTTTGAAATTTAAACTCTATTTGTTAACAGATATTAACCAAAAAAATTTAAGATTTTCGTATAATTTTTGTTTTTTTCGGAATTTTGCAAAAATATTTTAAAATATATTCGTTTTCATGATTTACTCATGGAAAATTTAATTAGTTTAAACGAAATTTTATCCGAAGTGAGTTCAATTTGTTAATAAATTATGACATGAATGGTCAATTTTTATTCAAAAATGACCAATTTTTGCAAATTTGAGCCATTTTTTAAGAAAATTAAGGATTTTAAAGGTCCGGCGGTGCCGATAGGCGCCGCCGGGAAAATTTTTTTGAGATTTTGGCTATATATTTAACAGATTTTCAATCAAAAATTATTAATTTTACCAAAAAACTCATTTCTTACCAGTGCATTTTTACTCCCGTTTTTTGGGTAAAATTTCCGGGAGCGGGATCGGGAGTTCAAAATTTACCGGGACGGGAGTCCCGAACGGGAATCCCGTAAAAATCCCGCTCCCGTTAAAAATCCCGTTCACCGAAAAAAGCGGGAGTCGGGAGCGGGACACCCGTAAAATCCCGCGGGAGTCCCGATCCCGCCGGTCTCTAGAATTTATAATAAATTCAACCAAATTAAATCCATTTTTATCTCAAATTTCATCTATGTAGAATTTTCAAAAAATTTCCCGCGGCGCCTATGGGCACCGCCGGACCCCTTTGTTCCTAGTTTTTTGAAAAAATTGCGCCGAAAAAAGCGGTTTTGAAAAGCAAAAAATAGTCAAATTTATGGACCATTCATTAACAGATTTGATTCCTGATAGAGAATTTTGTCATTTTTCTGATAGGCCTAATCAATTTCCCAGAAAAATTTTTTAATTTGGATTTATATTTTTGATATTTATTTAGGAATGCATTTTTCGTTTTTGTTGCATTTTTGTTAATGAGTTTATTAAACGCTAAAAGGTAGAAAATATGGGTAAGGAACGAATAGCTTTTCTTTCCTTCATCTTTCATTTTATGCCATAACTCTTCTGGCATTGTTGGCCGATTAAGCTGAGTGCATAGTGCCGTCCCGCCTCCTCCTCCTCCCTCAGTCCGTCGTTTACTTCCTTCTCCCCTTCTTCCTCCTCGTTTTCCTCCTCTTCTTTCTCAACTTGTTCATTGTCCGCTTCTTCGTTTTTCAGCTCCTTTATCGAGTACAACTTATAACTAAATTAATAATTCACCAACGAAATTTCAATTGTATTTTAATTTTGCATTTTCTCTTCCGCTTACCCTTGTTCCTTCTCCATGGAATTCAATAAGCTTTCTAATTTGGATATATTTGTGTTGTAAATGGTCAACAGAAGATGACACACAGAACGGTCTTTGAACACTTTGGATTTGGCCAGCTCTGTACCTTTGTCTTAGAAAGGGTGCATTTTCATTATGCAGCGAATATCAGACACAAAAAATCTGAGCAACGAATGTCCTTTTGGTTCCCCCTCCCTATTTCCATTCGTCTATTTCCTCTTCCCAGGACTGCATTTTGCCAATTGATCCGTGCCGGTTGGGATTTAACCCGATAATTCCCGAGTTTTGAAAAAACTCAGATTTCTTGGTTTTGGAGATGGCCATTCTGCTTTTTTCCGCCCACTCACCTCCCGCCTCAAGCCGTAACACATGGATTTTACCCTTCTCAGTGTCTATGATTTTTTTCAACATTTTTTCGTCAATTGATTTGGCGTCCATCTTCTCGATCACACGATACGTCCCGTCAGAATTTGTGGCTTTCGCCTCCTAAGGGTTCATAAATATCATTCTAAAATTTTAACTGAAAAATGAGTGCCTATGCCTTTTAAAGATGCATATTTATTGGCCGAAGAAGAAGTTTTAAATGTCTCTTCATAAATGTAATTTTTTTTTTTGATTTTGTGGGATTTCGTGTCAATTCAGCGCATAATTTGGATTTGCATAAAAAACGGTGTCAGTTCTAAGCCTCGTTGAAATTTTCAACTAATGGACATTAAATTTATATAATTTGCAACCATACATACGAAGATTTCGAATGAAAACGCTTAAAGATATTTGGTTTTCCTATTCGAATTGTGCCTTGGCCAAGTAATATGACAAAGTAGGAAAAGTGCAAGTGATCAAATTAAACGTATTAATAATTCTTTTAAAAATAAAAATAAAATTATTTTTTAATTAAAAAAATATTATTTAAAATATTCGCATATAATTAGAGATGGGATTTTTAGTGATAAAAAATCCCAAAATAATTAACTAAATAGTGATCAAAAAATGCCAAAATAGTGGCGAAAAAGTTCCAAATTTAGGGGCGTAATTTTTAAATAGCTATTTTTAATTTGAAAATAATTTAAAATTAAGGAAAAAGATTTTATTCACTGATTGCAGTTACAAAATATTTTCTTAGCAAATATTGAACAAGAAAAAAAAAATTGGGGGAAGAATTTTTGTGAAATTTTTCCAATTCTTAGGGGTTTATTTTGAAAATTTTTAGGTCGATTCTTAGGGGTGTGTTTTTCGGTTTTATTGCAATTTTGGGAAGTTTTCCAAAAATGCCAAAATAGTGGCAAAAATAATGACGAAACGCCAAAATAGTGGCAAAAAATTATTTTAGTGGCCAACTTCCGAAATAGTTTTTTTTTTAGTGGCGAAGCTCCAAAATAGTGATTCCTAGTGATGAATAGTGACACTAAAAATGAAAAATTTTCGAAAAAGAATGTGTTTTTCGTGCATTTCTCGTCGAGTTAAAGCCGCAGAAAAAATAGTTAAAAAACTATCCCATCCCTACATATAATTAATAGTTGAAAGTTATGAATTTTATATATCACTTATGCTTTCATGAGTTTCGCAATTAGGCTATAAAGACTTCCTTAAAAATCAAGAAGAAGCATCCCATAAAGTTTAAGCTTCGACTCACCACGTATATGATTATTTGGTACTTTTCCGTTTTGGGACCAAAATTTTAATTTATTTTTTTAATCAACAAATAAAGCGAAGAATTGCAAAAACTAAGCGTCAGAATTATATCATGGGCATAAATGCCACAATTTGAGCTAAGATTTCCTCAATTGGATTTATGCCAATGGAAACATGATGTGCGCCCAGTGTTGGTTTTTAAAAAATTCTAGAGTTGAGCGGGACCGGGAAATTTGACAAAAACCGGGACCGGGGCTTACCGGGACCAAGTTTTTCGACCGGGACCGCGAAAAAACCCGGGACCGGGACCAACCGGGACTTTTCCCAGTGAAAATTTTTTTTGAAAAAAATTGAAAATTTAAGTGCACTTTGTTACGAAAATTTCCAATATTCAAAAATGTACCCATAAAATTTTGTATGGGGCGTTGTCGGAGCCGAAGGAAGGGCTGGCAGTGTGGGGCGTTTGGTGGTCGCGAATGGGACTTAAGGCATTTGAAAATGGAAATAAAAATTAGAGAAAACGAGGCGGAAAACAATCTTTTAAATTTTTTGCTAAGATCGCTGTTTTTTTGGCAATGTTTTTTCAAAAAACTTTTTTGGAACAGTGGGAGGGGGCGGGGTCCGGCGGTGCCGATAGGCGCCGGCGGAAAAATTTTGAAATTTTGAACGAGATTTGTTAACAGAATTTGTCAAAAAATGACCAAATATTTGGTTAATTTATGGGTTTTTAAGGCTATTAAAAATGAAAAAAATAATAATTTAAATTAAAATATTTTTTATTAATTAAATTCAATTAAAATAATGGTAAAGAAAATATAAAAAAATTTTCTGTTCCATTAGGGAATTGAACCGAAGGACAAATAACGAAAGTAAAAAGTTTAGCCAGTTGACCACTTACGATTTGAACATGCTATAAATGAAAATAAATAATTTAATTCATTTTTATCAAAGATTTCTGATCCCTCACCAATTCCCTTCTCTTTTCTCACCCAGACCCCCATTCTTGCCAGTGCTTATTTAGTCCCGCCGGGACCGGGACTGGCAAGACCGAGACCGGGATTTCTGTTTTTCCAAAAACCGGGACCGGGACCTGAAAAAACCGGGATTTCCCCGGGATCGGGACCTGAAAAAACCGGGATTTCCCGCCCCGGTCCCGCTCAACTCTAAAAAATTCTAATTTAGGCACCAAAACGGAAAAGTACCGATTATTTAAAGTTTCAATTAAATCTGTTTTTAACTAAAATAATTATTTTGCTTTTAACTTGACCACTTCACTTTTCTTACTTTTTCTCACTTGGCCGTGTTGTGAGGCCACGACGTGGAAAGGTTTATTTGTGAATTTCCATATGTGTTTTTGTTTTGCGCATGTTTTGGCTTAAACTCACGTGGTCATACACTCGCACTTTGCATTTGTCCAATCGTTCGGCAATTTCCGTCTCAAATTTTAAATCTGTTCGCGTTGCCACTGAGAACACCTTTAATTTTTTTGCTGCTTTTTCCCTCAATTCGTTTGTCCATTCGCTGTCACTCACCAAACAATTTCTCCCTTTGTTAATCGTTTGGATGGAGCAAATGCCGTACTCGCCAAGTCGGCTAATGTCTGAGCAAATCTTAAATAAACACTTTCAATGGGACGGGCGGGTCCTTTGGGGGACCATCCCGCAATAGAAAAAGTTGGAAAAACGCCACAAAAGCCGAAAGAAACACTCACTTTGAGCTTTGAGAATCGCGCTGAAAGGATGGGTATGGACAATGTTAAAACATTGAAAGCCCCCACAGCTCAAACAGTGACTCATTTAAACTCATTGTGTCCCACCGATTGACTTTTTGGCGTGGCCATTGCCTTCCGTATAATCTTTCCCGCCTTTGTTTGATCGCATTGAGCGGTAGCCAAAAAACAAAAAAACGAAACAAAAGGCAAAAACAATGAAGGAATAACTTCGAACGGAAAGTGAAGAACGCATTTCGAACCAAAAAGTGGCAAAGAATAAAAAGCAAATTGAAAGCGCAGCAGAAGAGAATGACTATGGAGAAAGGAGGGATTTGAGGGGAGGAGGCGAGAAAAAAGATACAAATCGCCAACGCACTTTGGGAAAACGGATCAGAGGGAGCGAAAACCCGAAAGGACGGCTGACTGATGTTGGTCATGTCATTCAGTTGAACCAACAGCAGGGGGAAGGAGGGACCTTTGAACGTGTCGGTGACCGGGTTAAGGCCGGCAAGCCGTTTGCAAGTGCCAAAGTCGGATATTTTGCACAGCCCCGAGTATTGGTTGACCAGAACATTTTCCCCTTTAATGTCCCGGTGAACAATCTTTTGAGAATGCTAAAAGTGGCAAATGGAAAGGGACGGGCGCAATAAATAAAATTCATAACATTGAAAACAGTATCAAAAATGATTTTCCTAAATTAAAATTAATGCGCTTCCGTCGTCCCTTTTCATTTCACTGGTCTCTTCCACTGTTTTGCTGCTGATTGAGCGCCTCTTCGGCAAAGTTAGGGAGCACAAAAGAAGCCGAGTGTAAAAGGCGATTGTAAAATTTCAGACCCATCGATTGGCATTCGGAATCATTGAGGGGACGAAGCGGAACACTCAGAACATGCATCTGATATGGAAGAATAAAGAAAAAGAGCGACAGAAGAGAAAAAGGACACATCTAAATTACGAAAACCCATCTTAATAGCAAAAATAATGAAAAGACGCAAAGGTTGGGAATAGGCTCTGATTTAAGTCCAAAATACAGTAAATTTTTATAATTTTACAGTGCTTTTAACCCAAACACCAACAAAATCGACCAACGGACGGAGTCACAAATTCCCCTTAAAAAGTGGAACCTAAGCCCAACAAGTTCGTTTTAAGGTGATTTCACCTGCCGTTTTGAGGCGAGCAAATATCCGATAGTGCCCGAAGGATAAGTGGGAACAGTCGCAGAAGCATAAGCCACCGAAGGGAACAAATCGCGCGCGCAATTCATCAATTTGGAAATCAGTGGCAAATGGAGCCAAATGCTCTCCGCTGAAATGCCGGACAAATGCCAAAGCAATGAATGGACTTTTCATTTTGCCATTTTGTCCGCATACCCTGACTCGCCAACACTCCGTCTTCTTTCAACGCGTTTCTGACCAATTGATAATAAGACTTGCCGAAAAGCGACTCGGCTGGGCCAATTGGGTCCGAAGAATCAGTGATAATTACCTTTTATTCGAATTATTAATTAAGGCTAATCAAACTATGAAAAACTTAAAAATGTTTTTCTAAGGTTAACCTAAAGCAAAACGATTCTTTTAATTATTTTTGTCTGCCGTTCAAATCTTTCCCAAACAAACATCGAATTCCGCTTCATGTCCTTTTAGAAACTCGAAACCATCTCCAATGTGAAGTTGGAGTTTCGGCGAGTCAAAAGAAGTGGCCAATCCGTGCAAAAATTTCTTGGCCACTTGGACAACCATTTCATCAATTTCGCTTTAACAATTTTCTGGTTGATAATCTCTTCAATAACACTCACCACATGACCACTCTCTCCACCGAGGGATGTTTAAGCACTTCACGCAAAATTCCGCCATCGCCGCCCCCAATGATCAGAACCTTTATTTTCCAATTGCGAAGGATTGGGAAAATGAACAAAGCGGAAAAAGTCGAAAAGGAACTTTCAAAATGAGAGTATCCAAATTAGGTTATTAACCATTTTAAATAGTTAATTAGGCAATTTGTAATTATCCCTTTTTTGAGGTCCTTTTAAAGATTTAATGAAAATATCTCTGCCACCTGCTTCGGGTCGGGATGAGAACACATTGGTAAATGTGCTAACATTTCTTGGTATGCAAATTCGTCTCTGTCTGTCGTTTGAATCGCTCCGTCCAACACCAAAACATTACCAAATGTTTTACTCAAAAACAATTCTTATTATTTATTACTATTTCATTAAAACCTCTTGAAAACAAGAACGTCCTGAAATTTCGAACGTTCGGAGAAAAGAATTTTGTCCACATTCAAAGAAAATGCTTGCCCAGTCCAGGCCCCTGACAGTTCGGCACCATCCAACTTCATCATTTTGGAACACCCGTCCCCAGTGCCAGCAATTCGTTGGGCATCGTCAGGCGAGAATTCCGTATACCATTCTTTGTGTAGCAAATTCATACTACATTTTTTTAAAATAAAAATTACAAATAGCACTTTACAATTCGTGTGGGATTTCTCTAAATCAAAAGGGAAAACCCTTTTGATTTGGACGAAACCTTATTTCGGGCATTTCGTTTTTACCCCGATTCTTTTGGTCCGTTTTTGGTCGAAACATGAAATCGAGTCAAATCGATGAAATTTAAAAGTTTTTTAACGGGAAAATGGAGATCATATGTATTAGTGGCCAGCGACTCTGCCGGAAACACATTTTTAGATTGTATTACCTTAATGGTAATTTTGCCGGAAAATAAAATTCATCAGAAAATTCGAAATAATTCTAAATTAGATCCAGGAAATTTCAAATTTGAACAGAAATTGTTTGCGGAATGAGATCCCATAGGGATTAACCCCGCAAGAAGGGTTTGCGGTTGGAGCGGTTCAGCGAGCCGATGGCACCACCGGAAAAATTCACAAAATCTGATTGTGAATAAAATTATCGCTCGATTTTAATTTTAACTTCAAATATTTAGAAAGAAAATATTTTGCATTCTGTTTGTATTTTTCAAAAATAAGGAATTAGGCGGGATCCCGCGCAAAATTTGCGGATCCCGTTGCGGGATTGGAACTCAAAATTATTTGCGGGACGGGATCTCGCAGAATTAATCTCGCAAATCCCGCAATTTCTTAAAAATGCGGGATAAAATATAGCAATATGCGGTGGCCTTTTTTTTGTACTTAAACTTGGCTAATTGTGAGATGGAAGGCGGAATTGACCCCTTCGCTTAACGGCACTGCCGTCCCATTCGTTTATTTGCTTTTCATGTTTCAAAATTTCAAAACCATCAACAAATAATCGAGTACGTGACTAACTTAACCTTCTTTATTTAGCAGTGCTATCAAAAAATGCATTCTCCAAGATCAGAGACAAACTCTTATTCATTGCGTGTTCGTAAGGCGATTGCATTTGATAGAGACTATTCACCAGACCCACCGGGTCCGGCACGTAAGAAAGCGAAGGTGCAGGGAAACAATGCAATGCCAAAGAGGGGGCCGAGGAAGCAAGGAGCAGCGAACCAACAGCAGAATTTGGCCGGAAGAGAAGCGGCGCCGAAATTTACGGTGCCGACAGTGCAGGATTCTTATTTCCTCGCGCTGAAGGCAGGGACAAGGGCAACGGTAAGTATTAAGAACCGAGGAATCAGTCAATGCTTAATCCATTCTAATGCTTAAATTCAGAACTTGGTCGACAAATGGGTTCGCGAGTATGAGGAGTCCCCTGACCAGGCAATTGTCCAACTTCTGCAGCTAATTGTTGCTTCCTGTGGGTGTTCTGGGAAATTGGATGCCAACATGATTCACAACATGCAGTGGAAGTTTGTTTGGTTTTGATATTTGTTTATTTTAACCATAATATGTGTAAATTAGGGACATAGTCGAACGGCTCAGCGAGTATTTTGACGAAGACTCCGGCGACTATCCCCTGACCACACAACAATATCGTAAATTCCGCAACAATTTTGCGGAATTTCTCCAGGCCTTCGTTTTGCGAAGCAAAAACAACATTCTATTCGATGTCACTCTCATGGACAATCTCATCCAAATGTTGACACTTTTGTCGGACAATTCAATTCGTGCATTTAGACACACCGCAACTTTCGCATGTGTTACTTTTTAAATTTATTAAAAAGTTTCTTTTGTCATTTTTTAATTCCTTTTAGCCATGAAACTCTCTTCTTCAATTGTTGATGTTGTCGTTGAACTTGTCGAATTAAAAGACAAAAATGCCATTCAAATTGATACTGAAAAAGCGAGGATTGTCCACGGAACCACAAATGAACGTTTAGAACGCCTTTTGCAAGCAAAAAATGAGGTAAATGCCGTTGGTCGAATTCGGAATTCGAAATAATTTTGTCTCATTTTCAGTTGGACAATAAAATTGACGAACTTTCTTCGATGCTCCAATACATTTTCAAATGTGTTTTTGTTCATCGATACAGGTCAAGCTTTCGATATGCAACCATTCTTTCCTTTTTTCAGGGACCAGGTTGCCGATTTCAGGATTATTTGCATCTCTGAACTTGGAGTATGGATCCGAATCTACCCGGCTTTGTTTTTGGACGATTCTTACTTAAAATACATCGGTTGGAGTCTTTTTGACAAGGTAGTTTTTGCCGGTTTACGAGTTTCTGAATGAGCAAATTAAGGTTCCCGAAGTGCGCCAAAAGTGCATTTATGCTTTGCTTCCTCTTTACGAAAATAATGATTTGATTGCAAAATTGGAGTTGTTCACGCACAAATTCAAAGATCGTTTGGTGAGTATGGTGTTGGACACGGACGTGGAAGTGGCAACGAAAACATGCCAACTGATGACGCACATTTACAGGTGCCAATGATTGGGACTTATTGCCCTCTCCGATTTTAAAATGACGGTCCTTTTCATTTTCAGGGCGTTCCCCGCTCTTCTCGACCCGGGTGCTTGCGTGCCGCTTTATGAGTTGGTCTATTGCAACAATCGCCAGTTGGCCACGGCTGCTGGAGAATTTGTCAATGCAAAATTATTTTCGACGGCGGCCGATGTTTGCTTGACTAAATTCATTCCGCTTCTGAATTATTGCCTTTTCTTCAGAATTCCCTGCTCACTTCCTCCACTTCTCTGCTCACTCCGCCAGCTGAAAATCGCCAGCTGATTAAGGATTTGGTCACATTTTTCATAGACGGCGCTGTCCATCGTCACCCGGCCTATTTGGTTGATTCGCTGATCGACATTTGCCCCATGCTCAAGGATTGGTCCACAATGGTCGACATTTTACTTTCGGATGAATGTAATAATTCTTTATTTTCAAAAGGATTATGTACCTATAAAAATTTAGTCGACCAATTTGACACTCAGCTGATTTCGATTATGTGTGCTGCTGTCAAGCATGCTGCGACGGGCGAACACCCGCCAAATCGCATTGTCGTCTCAATTCGGCGAGGCCCGGGCGCGGGGACGGAAAAAGTCCGTGAATAGGGGGCAACCTTTTCGGAACACTTTAAATGGGGTACTTAGTTTTTGGTGAGGTGTTACCATTTTCAGTTATGTAAATAAACGACATTCAAGGCTCCTAGATGTGTATTTTCCATATGTGTAAAAGGTGTTGGGGTCAACCAAAACTTTGCTGGGTATTGGGGGTAGGAGCGGCCAAATTTTCTAACAAACGTTCAAATTGGTTCAAGGTTTCAATAAATTTTCTTTCCTTCGCCAGTGACCACCCTCACCCCGCAAATTTTTTTACCATTCCCTTCATAAAAATGCCATTAATAGAGGTGTAAAACCTAAATTATGTTTTGTTCAGAAGGACCTTCGAATGCTGCATGACGGACGAGTACATCTTTCGGAAGTGTTCATTCCCAAATTGCCAAGATTGCTACAAAAGGTTCAAAGGATTCCTTTCGTCTTTAAATTCATTTTTCAGTTTATCGCAGACCAAGAAAAAGTGCGTGATCTTATCGGACTCTTTTTGTACTTCGAACTTGAAATTTACTCTGTTTCCCGTCATGATCAAGTTGTTCTTTCGGGTTCAAAAAAGCATTTGAATTGTTTGGTTTCAGCCTCTTTATGATCTGATGATGCTTCTCGAGCGCATTGTTGAACAATACTCCAATGATGAGATTGCCTCAAACATTGCCTCCGTTTTTCAATTTATTTCGACTAATATGACATTGGCACGATCCACCGAAACAAACAGATGCCGAATTGTGGACGGAGTTGTGCAAAATTTGCGGCAACAATTGCAAGTGTTTCTGGCCAATGAAGAGGACGAGGACCAACAGCTTGACGAGGAGGACGAAGCCGCACTTTTGTCCGCCTTCAGAAAAATGGTTGCGTTCGCCAGGTGCAGCAAAATACATTTCTACAGAGCTCAATTTAAATAAATATTGTACTATTGCAATTTTCAGCACAATCGACGTGCCTGTAAATGTCGAATTTTGGGACATGTGCATGGCTTTGTTTCAAAATTCGCATCGATTTCGGTCGGCTGATTTGGTTGAAAAGGCGATGCTTTTGTGCTTTCTTCTTCTCAGCTGGGAAATGAAACGATTTGTGGCGGCACAAGAACATGGAGAGGTAAACTGCACGGTTTTATTCATTTCTCTTTATTCTCACTGATAAGGAGACTATCGAAACATTGAAGAAAAAACGCGACCAATTTTTGAGGACGACAAAGTCCATTCTGCGCGACTTCGCTATTGGTGTTGAGACTGTGAGTTTCCTGTAATTTTTTGTCATTAATCCAAGTTTAGGCGTTCATGTGCATTTGTGACATTTTGATTTTATTTAATTGGAAACTTGCTGCTGACAATGGCTCTGACCATCCCATCCATTCTTTGGCAATTAAATTGGACAGGGAAATGGCCTTTCGGCTCGGTGACTTTGTCATGGACAATGTCTTCGTGTTGGAAGAGAACGATTCTGGTCGGTTTCTGGAATTTATATTCAATAGCTTATAGTTTCAATTCCTTTACCAATTTTTTCAGTTCGTGATCTGAATGAGCCTGAGCGAATTCAATTAATGGCCAAACGACGCAACATTCTCGCGCAGTACAGCAAACTGTTCATTTTTGGCTTATTGCCGATTATCGAAAGCGTTGGCATTCTTAGGCAATTTACTCGGGTCAGTAACACAATATCAAGGGGTCGGCCATCTAACAGCCCCTTCCCCTCGTTGGTACCACTGGACGCCCCCCCCCCCAAAAAAATTAAAAATAATCGAAAATATTTGGAGTTTGAGGAGCAAAAGATGTCGTCGTTGATAGACGATCGTATGAAAATTGGGTGTTGGACGACCCTCCCCCTTCCCTCTGACATTGTTCTACTTACGAGGGCCGAATTAGGCCGACCCTTTACAAATATATGATCAACAAACATACCTTATCTATTGTCGGAACTTTTTAGTTTTTTTCTGAATATGGTGACATTATGAAAAATTTGCTTCAAAAATGCCGTGAATTGGACAAATGGGCTACTGCCAAGGCCATTGTGCTCGCATTGGTCAGCAGTTACAATGAATTAAGGGTGAGAAAATCGACTATCTTTTAGATTCTATTCGTTTTATTCAGCTGATTCCGCAAGACACCGTCGACCACGAAAGTGGAGATTCTCAGGCACTTCCCAACCAAGAAACCATCGTGGACCAGGACAGCGAACACTTCCAAGCATTGCGAGAACTCGCCAAACGTTTGGCTCTTTCGTTTGGAGTGGACAGTTTCAAAAACAGGGAGGCTCTTGCTGTTATCCACCACGTAAATAAAAGAAATGTTTCGAAATTACCAGATTTTTAAATGACAATTAAAGGATGGCATCAAATTTGCGTTGAGTTTGGACCAAAACAGGAAGAAAACAGAGCGGACGTATCCAAATTTGTCATTCTTCGAAATACTGCAGGAATTTTCGCCAAAACTTCATCGTGTGGACAAAACGGCAGTGTGAGAACAAAATAACAAATAGCAAACTTAAGAAACTGCTTCAGTTTGCGGTACCTTGACAAAAATTGTTCGCCGGACGAACAGCTAAGGGACGGCGAAGCGTGGCAAACTTACCAATTGTACAGGTCGGCAATCCGATTACGAAGCCATTAACCAATAGCCAATCATACAGTTTTCTGTTCCAGGAACTCATTGGCGAAGGCTGAGTGAATGGGCAAGCGAACACAGCCTTTTCAACGTCATTGTTCGATTGATCTCAGATTGAAACGAATCACCTCTTCTCTTCTCGTTTTGAGTGTGCTTTACATTTACTCATTCCTTTTACTTTTCACTGAAAATTTATATTAAATATACATGCTTTTTCAAAACTTGGATAATTTCCGATGATAAACTTGCAAATTCCCAACTAATTTCCGAATTCTATACTTTCATCGGTAATTCCGCAATCGAAGTTTCGCTGCCTCAAAAAATCGGAAATTGTCTGAATCAGAAATTGGAATTCTGACGGTAAATTGAAGAATACTAGTACCTCACCAATTCGACAAATGATATATATTCGACGCCTCTCGGTCTGTAAGCCGCACACTCGACTACGGCGGCCAGTAGCATGCTCCCTTTTGCGAAATTTGCTTTTAATTGTTATTTCCCGTTTATTATTTTTCGGTACTGAAGTGTCCATTTTCACTGGGACTCAGTTGCCCAAGTATTTACATGGCGTCGGTTCGACTTCATTACCTGATTTTTAGACTAAGCTCGTCAAGAGCTTTCGAATGGTACCAAATTTGTGGGGATTCGATGAGACATATTTTTCCATGCTTAGCTCCTAGAGACGAATCGATTGGTATATCATTTGACCCATTTTTCACGGGGCGTTCACTATAGTTCACCCAACAATATTTTTTAATGTTTTAAGAAATTTCAAGAATTGGTGTCCAAACTTCCGCGCTTTACATACACGGGAAATTTTTACTTAATTTTTTGCCTTTCAAAAGATTCTATAGCTTTTACATAGTCCCTATGTTTGGTAATAGTGAAGCTGGTGCCCCCCCCCCTTATTGGAATAAAAATAACAGAATTGGCGTGAAGTTGCCAAAGCATTGCAAAAAAAAAAACTTGGAAAGCGCGTTTTTGTACTCGACTTGACGTGTTTTCGTTACTTGCTTCTATTTCCCAGAATCGTTTAGAAATTCAAAAACGAATTTCCTATCAGATTTTCTATCGCAATTAGTCAAAAAGATGATATTTTTGCATTATTATTAAATAGACAAGTAATTGTCCAATTAAGATCGCAAAAAAAAAATTCTTTTCTAATTATTCGACATGAAGCGAACCAACACAACAAACGACACTCCACCTCAACCGAAACGCTCAATGGCTCCTGCACTGGACCTCGACCCAAACACTGCGCATTCGCAGAGCAAACATTGGTGTTCATTGGCCTCCCAGAAAGCAATGCCATCCGCCCATCGGAGCGTGTTCAAGAAGACAGGGAAGCCGCAACAAAAATCCTGGACCATCTTGAAGTTGAGGCCCAGCCAACCGCCGTCTTTCGACTCGGACGGTACGTCCCGCAGCGAACAACACCACGCCCACTCAAGGTCGTCATGCCAACACCCACACACCAACACGTGGCACTCGGAGGATGGAAGCGTGAGCGAGCTCGACTCCGTTCTCAACATAACCTGGCCCGTCTGTTCGTCCGCCCAACGCTGTCCAAAGAACAACTCAAGAAAGAATACGAAGAGCGCGTCCGAAAACGTTTCATTGCCTCCTACCGACAAAATTGTTCACCAAATTCAAACGCTCGAAAAACAACACCCTCAAATTATTGTTCAAAAAAATTGAAGCGGAACCATGGCGAATCGCCGCCCGCATCTTCCGCAGTGCACTTATTCGAAAATAAACAAAATTCGGGGAATATGTAAAAATATGTAGTAAATAATAGAGACCAGAAATTTCAAATTTGCGGATCCCGCTGCGGGATTGGAACTCAACATTTTTTGCGGGACGGGATCCCGCGGGATTAATCCCGCAAATCCCGCATTTAGAATTTGCGGGATCCCGTGCGGGATTTTGGAAAATTCGAAAAAATTTCAATTAAATTCAAAGAATTTCCAAAAATCAAAAAATGCTGAAAAATAAATTTTTAAGGGCTGGCGGGATGCATTAAAAGGGGCTGATGGGTCGACTAAGATTTTTCGATTGGATCCGACGGTAAAAAGTTGATCGGAAATCAAATTATTAACGGTTCATAAATTTGACTATTTTTTTCTTTTCAAAACCACTTTTTTTGCGGTGCAAGAAATCGGAAATTTTTCCAAAAATATACAATATAATAAAAAAATTTCTAAATATTTTAATAGGCTAAATTTTTTAATTCTTAACCAAGTAAAAGGTATTTCACAAATGTTTTTAGTATATTCGCTTGAAAAAATTATTCAATATTTTATCAAAATCTTTTTTTGTCATTTTTCATTATTTTAGAACATTTTTGGGAAAAGGAGTGACTATTTACACGTTTTTTACAGCGCGATTTTTTCAAAAACTTTTTGGGAACTTGGAGGAGGGTACAGCGGTGCCGATAGGCGCCGCCGGGAAATTTTTAAAAATTTCAGTTCAATTTATTATTAGAAATTGTACAAAACTTACTAGTTTTTAAAAAAAAAAATTAAAAAATTTACGACTTTTCATCAAAAATTTCGGAAGTCGGAATTCCGACCCCAAAAATGTCGGAAACCGGAAGTCTTTCCGTGCCATACCTGGTGCCTATCGACATCTGCGAGAAATTTAATGAAATTTAATGCGATTTGTTAACAGATTTTGTCTAAAATTGACCAAATGACGCAGTTTTTGACTCAATTTCTACAGGATTATTAAGTAAAAGCCTATCCGGCGGTGCCGATAGGCGCCGCCGGGAAAATTTCACAAATTTCGAATGAAATTTGCGATGAAAAATGAGTTAACTTTAATTAAATTTATTATTTAATTTATTTAAAAATATTTGGCATTCTGTCTTAGAAAAATTTTCAAAAAAATCAATAAAATCCCGCACAAAAAATCAAATTTGCGGATCCCGCTGCGGGATTGGAACTCAAAATTCTTTGCGGGACGGGATCCCGCGAGATTAATCCCGCATTTTCCAAAAAATGCGGGATTGCGGACTGGGATCCCGCAAAATCCCGCGCGGGATCCCGTCCCGCGCCGGTCTCTAATAGAGAACACTTAGGGCTTTCGAATGATACCAAAAGTTAGATTTGGTTGATAAAGAAAAAGTTATAGTCCAAAAACTGGGCTGGCGCCGAATGTCAGCCCTAACTTATTTTAGAAAATAATTTAAAGAATTTCGAGGTTGCTGATATGCACTGACTGACATCCATTTTTTTGTTTAAAAACTACAAATACTCGGAAACAAAAATGAAAGCCATCGATCCTGCAATAAAAAAATTATATAAACTATAAAATATTGTGAGCCTCGACATTATAAGTGAATTTTTGTCTTTTTCGTCCTTTTATACACAATTTGTCGATTGAAATTGCGCATTTTTTAGGAGGTTTTTCATTGTTTAAAATGGCTATTTAAAAGCGATTTTTCAATTCCGGGAACGGTCCGCCGGCAGTCCGCTCCGTGGTCAACGGCACGCCCGGCAGCGTCCAGCGGCAGCGAAATGTCTCGCCCAAAATCGGATTGTACGGCTTCTTGGCGACGACACTTTTGCGAGCCGGGAAGAAGGAGTTCAGATAGTACTTCAGGACGGCAAGGAATCTGTAAAAGAATTAGGGTGATTTTGTCCAGCGAAAAGAAAAGAAAACACCTTTTTTCGGGTGTGTTTTCGTAAGCCGCGCTGACCAATTCGTCTGGATGGGCTGAAAAATGGGAAGTGCTCTTCAAAATTCCAAAATTCATTCTGTTCACCGAAAAAGTCGGCGTACATTTCCAGAAGAGAGCGCCTTTCCAGAACGAGATTACGTCTACTTACATTTCCTAGTTTCACAGTCGCTCTCCCGATGTTACGGACGCCAACGGAAGAAAGGCCGGCGACGTACGACTCGGTGTAAATTAGGGATTTTTCGATTTTCATTCCAGCTGAATTTATTATTTTTTTGGCAGGAGTGTGTTCCGGTGATGCAGCAGGAGGACAATGAGAGCCGAAAACTGTGGCGTCATCTCACTGCCGCACTGTACACTAACAACACACAGCTGGCGACTCAAAGTGCGTTTTGAAAAAAGGGTCAAATTGCATGGATGGAGTAATTAAGATTTTCCCCCGCTTAGTTAAACAGCACTTCCAACAACGCCAGCGGGAGGAGGAGACGGAGCGCGAACGACGGGACCGTCCAGCGTGGAGACCGCGCCACTTTGTCAGAGATGGGTCCGGAGCGCCGACAGATGCGTGGAAATACCGCGATGCGCAGGGATAACGAATCGGATGGGCCCCAACAGAGCTGAAGAATGGGCGAGAGGAAACGTCAAATTAGGGCAAAGATGTCAGAAGAAACTCATTTACTTGTCCGAAATTGTCTGTATATTATGTATTAATCTGTATATTATGTACTAATATGTGTGTAGATATGTACTTGACGGCCCGGAGCCAACAACTCACAAAACCACTTTTATAAGATTTAAGTGCAAATTGCTAAGTATTTTTACTTCAATTTTAAAGCATTTTTAATAATTTTTGATTCCGCTGAAAAGCTTAATCCTGGTAGCATTCCCTCCTGTTGCAAATACGAATGAAGTTTACCGTCCATTTATTGCGAAGGATTTTCTGTATTTGGACAAAATCGTATAAAAATAAAAAATAAGCAAAATAAAAACAAATAATAAATAATTAATTAAACGACTTTTTCATATTATCTTTGCCGCCTTTCTTTCGTTTGTTTCAATGGGAATTCGAAGTCGTTTTCGTTTTTCATTGTTTGATGTTCGAAAAGTGTGCTAAATTTGAAAGGGTTATTAATTTGTCGTCGTCCGTTCGTCTGACTTTTTTTCCAGCGGCGATGGCGTCGCACTTCTCCCCAACAATGGGTCCCCACTTGGCGTTGCCGGTCCGCAATAACTGTACGCGCGTCCGTCCCTCCATCCGAAAATGGCGCCATCGACACGGCAACGCTTCGGAGTCGCTTCGCCCGACACGGACGACTGTTTGCGAAGGACGGACGGCGCACGCAGCGAAGTGCGAGGCGAACAGGGCGAAGCATTGGGCTGCGAGGAGGGGCGCCCGTTGTGCAATTGGCCCACGGTCGTGGCCACGGATTGAACTTCGCCAAAGTCCGTATCGATTGACGCGGCCGAGGAATGATGAGAGTTGAGGGAATAGAAAAAGCGCAGCGATTGGAGTGCGCCGCGTCGCACGGATCGCTTGAGCATTCCGCTGGCGGGCGAAGGATGGCCAATGGTGCCGCCAACAGACTGCTGCTGATGGTGCGACATGGTGGACCGTTTACGCCGTTCGGAGCACGCTCTTCAAAATATATTTGTTAGGTACAAGCGATGTAATCATATTTTTTCCTGCTGGATTCTACATTGAAAAAGTGCACAAATCAACAATCTTACTTTTCCTATGATTTTATTTATCAATAGGGTGAGGATTCTTAGGTTTTTACTTACCCTTAAAACTCACTTAATAATCGAGCGCAAATCCCGATTCAGTGCTGCGTAAAGCACCCAATTGCCTGCCGAATTGCAATAAGTAAGCCAATTGACAACAAAAGCAGCCCACGCAGCCCAATTGTGCTGTCGGGCGTCCACAATGCGAACCGCAAAAATGGCACGCACTTGGAAAACCCTCAAATCGGAATGGAAAACTGCTGAAAAGGGGGAGAGGTATACGGTAGGCTGACACATCAAAGGACAAGGCATTACGGTAATCGGATGAGAGAAAAGACAGAAGACAGTAGGGCAGCCAGCAGATCAAATGGAAAACGGCGATCCTTCTGAAACAGCGAAACTTTGTTTCACTTTCCATTCGCTTCTTTCCCTTTCCCTTCTCCCCAATTTCTGTGCCCTTTAAATGCCAAAATGCCATTCTTTCATTGCCTTATCGTCGTGGTCATTTCGCGCATATAATGAGGGTAACGCGGTTCCATCTGCACCAACAGAAGCGGGGGAGAAGCATTCTTTGCCGAACGGCCACAAACGCACTGCTGGGCAGCGCCGGAGACGGAAGTGGGCGACGCGCAGTTGGGCTGGCGGGAACATTTCTCGGGGACTGAATTGGCTACCGCTGAAAGGAAAAGGGTGGTGAGAAATTGTGGCAAAACATTTTGAAGGCTTACCACGTGCTTTTCGCTGCCAAAACTTCCGCTTGACATGGAAAACAATGCGTGCGTAATTCGACTCGATGACGCCCAATTGGACGAAAAAGCCAACGGCTAAAACAGTACGGGCGACCGTTTGGCCAACGGACGATTCAGTCCAGTGGGCCCCTTTCGCTGCGTTGTTTTCTGCGTCTCTTTGTGTGCAGTTCATTCCGTCGTCAGTTGTGCCGACGAAATTAACGCACAGCCAAAGAATGGCACCGCCGCAAAAGAGCAGAGAAAGCAGCGCAAACAGCGGAGTCAGCTGAACTGCCACTTTTCTGACCTAAAGGGCAAAGGGCGCAAAGCAGTGAAAGGGAGGCGAAAAAGCGGACTTTGTTGTTGAACGGCTTGCGAACGGTGATGAACCGTTCAATGCTAATGCAGGCGAGACAAGTCAACGAGCACAGTTTGAGCGATTGGTCGACGGCGAACGCCCAACGACACGTGTTGGGGGAGAAGTGCCGGTCGGAGAACAGCAAATGCCAAACTCGGAAGCACAACGAACCGTTGACGGACAGGTCCAGCAGCGAAAGCAGCCAAATGTACTTGCTGAAAGAGGGGGAACAGCCGTGAACACCGTCAGACCGACTCATGCCAAACAGACCGCAATCTGTCCGACGGACTCAAACTTTTGCCAGAGGCAAAAGTCGCCTTTTTGCCGGTGCGGAAAAGGGAGGCGATCACCCACGCGTTGCCAAGCAGTCCGATCAGAAAAGTGAACAGATAAATGAGGGCTGAAGCAGCGAAAATCGTCTGTAGCCACCAAAGCATTGTAAGAAACACTGAAACAATTTGAGAGAGAATGAAAAACAGTTTGGAAAGAACAATTGAGGGGAGAAGCATAACTAACTGAGTAGAACAAATGGAGGTGAATTGGCTTTAATAAGGCATTCGGGAATGACCTTGAGAGGAGGGGAAGGACCCGGGAATGGTTTTAAGTGCGGGAGCTTCGGGGGGGGGGGGGGGGAGGGAAGGGGAAAGTTGAGAATGAGTCCGCCCATTCTTTGCCAGTCCTTGGAAAGCAAACATTAATCTGTGAGTTTTGCAACGTCTAAAGTACTGTACTCCCGGGGAGGGTCTTTTTCTACGCGGATTTTGTCATTATCCGTTCTTTTCCCTCCGGGTTTTTCGCATTTTGTACTAATCTCTGATTCAGCGCCGCCCAAAGGGATTCATTCCGTTGCATTAAAGCGAAGGAGCAAAATGAGTCAGTCATTTCGCCGGCGGAGGGAAGGAGAAACATTTGATGGACCAACGGAAAATGGTAAGTGGCAATCCATTGTAGGAACTGAGGGTGGAAAACGAACAGAGACGGAACCAAATTAATGTTAGCCAATTAAGTAAGCAATTAAGGCGGAGGCGTAATTAGTGGCTGTTGTGAATTGACTTTTCCATGGTCTGTCTCGAACTTTTGCGTCAAATTATAGAAAATGACATGCATAAACCAAACAAATTGCAACAATTGCTAAAAGTTGCACTTTTTGTAAGTGAAAAGTCGAAAAAGCAAAAGAAACGATGGAATGAATTGGACAAACTCAAAATTTGGTTTCGTTCGCTTGCGCATGGAATGAATTGGTCGTTCACTCATTAATCTTCTCTCTTCCGACGAATGGAAGTGACGGAAGGAGAAGACCCACCCGAGGCATTTGGAAGGGTCCCTCGAGGGATTTATGCCCGGAAGTGTTTGGATTGGACAAAGGTGAGGGGTAACGGGGATGAGTGAGTTGGGATTAGGAACAGAGACTTCGGGGGGGGGGGGGGAAAGATGGAAAGACCCAATTTAAAAAGCGAATGGGAAGGAAAAACGGAGCAAATTCAAATCGAAATGGGCAATAAAAATGCCAATGATAGCACAAAACTCGAATAAAATGCCGAAAAGAATGTCCCTTTGGGTTACTCACCCCCTTCCCTTTCATTCTGTCACATGGACACCCAAAGGAGTCCCCGCCCCATCCGTCTTTTAATTCTTTCCGATCCGATTACTTCCAAATCGCCCCCCCCCCGCCATCCTTCGTCATTCTTCCGTCGGTCCGTCCATCCCTTCCCTCCATTCATTGTTGTTCTTCCTTCTATAATCGGCACTTCCGTTGTCGTCGGCACTTTTGGTGTCAAATGGAAAATGAAACGAATGAATGCGGAGAAGGCGCATTTGCTTCTCTGGCACAAATCCTCTTGTGCATAAAACAACACATTTTATTCTATTCGGGGGGAGGGGAAATTCGCCTGATTTGCATTTTATCCAAAGGAGCTTTATAAACGGGAGAGACATCGCAAAGGGAGTGACAAAACACACCTCCGCAATTTCGAATTTGAGGAGTTATTTTGGGGGTGAGCAACGGACGAATGAATGCGAATTGTAAGCAAAGCGACGAAGGCTTTTACAAAAGTGAAAAATTGCGAAAAGTGAGTCAAAAGGGGGGGGGGGGGATAAAGCATCAGCGGAAAGAGACGGAAGCCGAATGGTGGACGACTTCCGAAGTGTTTGTTGGCCTTGGTCACACTGTCCCTGCCATTGTTTGATTTTGATGGTCTCTTTGCACTAATACCTCCGCGGTGCCATTATCTTTTTTCTGTTAAATGCCTTTGGCATTTGGCCAATTACGTTAATCCCATCCGCAAAACAAACGCAGGAGACGTCACAGCGAACACGAAAGAGACGGAGGCTTCTTCACGCGATTAATTAGTTCATTATTTAATACTGTACGTAAATTGGGAAAAATAAATAATTAAAACCATGAAAGCGAATTAAGGGATTATTTATTATTTAATCAGCACTTTGTCACACAAACAAATAATCTTGGGTTAATTAAAATTAATTAACTATAATGCTAAGTAATAAAATTATGGCAATTGTGAAGATCATTGGTCCCGAAATTTTTTAATTATTTTTTTTTCTAAAATTTTTTAAACGCTTTTCTAGGGGTGTTTTAAGGCGCTGAGCACGAATCCGGACTCCATTTCGACCAATTCCGAATCTCTAACCCGAACTCGAACATTTTTCGAGAATTAAATTTTAAAATTTTTATAAATTTCTTTTAAAACATAGTTCTTAGTGTTTTCGGGGTTGCTAATCACGAATCTGCCATTCATTTTGACCAATTTCGAATACCGGATCCGAACTCGAACAAAAAATCAAAATTATCAACATTCTTTTTTTGTTCGTATCTTTACAGAATGACCATTTTTTGGTTTTGAAACGGCTTTTGTCTAAAGTTAACAATCCCGAAAACACAAAACAATGTTTTAAGAGAAACTTTTAAAAAAATTTAAAATTTAAATCTCGAAAAATGTTCGAGTTGGGTTAGGGATTCGGAATTGGTCGAAATGGAGTCCGGATTCGTGCTCAGCGCCTCAAAACACCCCTATAAAAGTGTTTAAAAAATTTTTAGAAAAAAAAATTAATTAAAAAATTTCAGGACCAAAATGATCTTCACAATTGCCTAAATTATTACACGCGACAAAAACCCTTTGTAAATAAACGCAGTCTCTGTTCTGGTGCTTCAATTCAATCTAATGAATTGATGCTCTTTTTGGCATTCATTAGGGGCTAATTGGACGGATCGTTCTCACCCTTCGAATGGCTTTTGTTCGTTGCCTATTTCGCTTGTCGGACGTTTGGACAATTTCGGTGTCATCAGCAGGGATTCTTTTTTTATGTAAGAATAATCGCGAAATATGTAAATAAAATATGTATAAAAAATGCTAAAATATGTATGAAATATGTACAAAAACTCCCAAATATGTACGAAAATATGTAAATAAAAATATTTTTAACGGTTACTTTTTTTGGAAAAATTGCAATAAAAATGACCCAAATAGGACTAGAATCACATTTTAGTACTTTAAAAATTAATTTTTGGTATCTGTTTTTGAAAAAAAAATTGATTTTTTAGAGGTATATTTCTCAAAAAAAATCTAAATTTCACAAGAAATTTCTATAAATTCTCAAAATATGAAAAAAAATGAAAATATGTACGAAAAATTGCTAAATTTTGGATTTTTTGAGGCATTTAATCAGGGTGGCCAAGTTTTTATTTTCAAAATAAGGACAGATGAGGCTAAAACTAAGATTCGGACCCCAAAAATAAGATTTTTTCTAAAACTGATAGTAGCGCGAAGGAAACGCAATAAAAAGCATGAAAAAACGACTTAAAACAACATTTTATTAGCTCAAAAACAATTGAAAGTGATTATCAAAAGTATTTTTCCCATCCGCCGATTTTCTCCAACAATTTGTGATTGGAAATTAGCATTTGGTACATTTGTGGGCAAGAAAGATTAAAATTGGCTTTCGTTTGGACCAACGCCTTGACTGTTTCGACTTGCAACAAATTCCGCGTGTCAGTCCATTGTGAGCCGCAAAGAGAAAACACTCTCTCGACAAATGCATTCGAGACCGGAATGGAAAGAACAATGCTGACCAGCTTGAGCAGATGCGGCAAATTTGCTTCAAATAGCTTCTCTTCTCCACCGAAATTGGCTTTTGTGTTGTCCGCCGAAAGTGCCGTCAAATTTGATACATTCAAATCGTATTTTTCCATTATTTTGTTGATCCATTGGTGCACCTTTTATTGCAATTAAAAATGCAAAAAATTGATCTCACTTCAAATGACGTTTCACCCGGAAGTGACTCCAAGTCAATCACACGGGTTTCAATACCATTATCTTTTGTAAAAAACCGAACAACAAGAGGAAAAAGTTTTTGATTCCCAAAGTTTGACGCATCGATCGATATGGAGAATCCAGGAAAAAAATATGTATTTACATAAAAAAAGAATCCCTGGTCATTAGATGTGGTATGGAACTTTTTTTTTTTTAATTTTGAAGAAAATTCCAAATTTTTACGGAAATTTAATTAATGTTGGAATAGGTACTAAAAAAGTTGTTTTTTTAAAATACGTGTTAATTCTATCGATTATTTATAAGGATGCCAAATTGGTGTTCAAAATAAAAAAAAATGAAAAATATGTGCCAAAGGGAGGAGAGATTAACGGGCCAGGACGTTTTCGTACGAGTGGATATGCAAAAAAAAATTGCATTCAAATAATTTGTTTATTTTTTAAATTACTTTTAATGTTTTGACAGTTAAGCTTTTATTAACTACAAAATGAACCAGCAGCAAGTAATTAAAACAAAACGAAATAATGATAAATTGGTGCATGATGGTGCACTTCAGTAACGATGGACTTAAGAAATTTTGGCGGTGTGAGTTTCATGGCCCGGCAGACCAATGCAAGGGTATGCTAATATATTATTTTGAATTTTGAAAATCTTTTAAAATCCAGGACGCTTGCACACGGATTTAAATAACGTTGTGCAGAAGTTGGTCGGAGTTCATTCGTGCGACATGAACGCTGCGCATGTGTAATGTCAGCGTCTTGTAACTGGACTCAAGCGACGTGCTGCTGAGACGTGCGAAGCACCTGCGACCATTCGTGCTCAAGTGCTTCAAAACACATGCACACCTGTGCTGGCCTCTTTTCCGAGCAAAGATGCCACAAAAAAGGTGGGTTACTATCAAAAACAATTTTGTAAATAATTTTGTTTTCTTTTTATTCAGGTCATCAAACGTTTGCGCCGTGATGAAAATGCACCGCGAGTCGAACCTCTCAATTTGGAGCAGTTGGAGATTCCGAATACCTATCGTGTTTATAAGCGCACTGAGATTGACGAGGAGCAATTCCTGTTGGCGGACACTGGCATTTTTCAAATTCACGGACAGAATGGACCCCAACCTAAGATATCGTTTAAACCATTAAATGATGGTCATTTACACTATTAAGGATTCTCATTTTTGGAAGAGCGTCTACGGCAGATTGGACCCACCAGATGAAAGACTTACGCGGACGGCACTTTTGCATTGACACCGCCGCTTTTCAGCCAAATTTATGTGTTGTTGGCAAAGTAAGGTTAAGTGTGTTGTCATTAAGTTTAAGCTTTTTTAGGAGAGATGGCTGGGTCTTTCCCATTTGCTACTGCCTTTTAACGTCGAAGTGTGCCGCAATTTATACGCGTATGTTGGAGCTTCTTGTGGAACGATGGCCAAATTTCGCGCCCCGAACAATTTCGCTTGACTTCGAGTTGGCCATGGTCGGTGCGGTCCGCACAGTCAGTCTTTCCGGCGTGCAATGTGCGCTACTGTTTTTTTCACTTGGTCCGCAACATGAAGAAGCAAATAAGGGCCCTGGGCCTCACTCGTGTAATTTTAGAATTTTTTATTACTCCGTTCCCATTCAAACTCATTAAAGTTTACAACACTGATCCTGCCTTCGCTGAGAAGTCTAAGATGATCACATCATTGGCCTTCCTGCCTGTGCACCACCTTCAAAATGGCCTTAATGCTCTTCAAGCACAAATTCCGCCACAACTTAATGGCGTTTTCAATTGGTTAAGTCCGAAGACGAGTTTTATGATTTTTTTGTTTCTGGACAACTACACGGGCAGAATGCGCTTCAATGTTCCAATGACGGCGCCTCTGTTTGACCCACACTAATGGAGTGTTCATCAGCGCACCTTGGATGGTGCTGATCGGACGAACAACTTCGCCGAGGCATTCCATCAGAAACTTCAGCGGCAATTTAGCTGCACTCATCCAACAATTTGGCGATTCATTGACACGATCAGATGTGAGCAGAAGGCGCTTGATGCTGATATGGCACGTTGCATGATGGGAGAAGCCGCACCCCAAAAGAAAAGGAAGTATCGCGATGCCGACGCACGGATTCTTCGTCTCGTCCAACGTTATAATGATGTCAATATTGTCCCCCAAAATGATCACAATTATGCCAATCCCAATGTGAATCCTGAAAACATTAACAATTTTCTCGCCGGTATTTCCCGAAACTATGAGATGCGACCCTAGTTTGTCCCATTTTGTTATTGTTAAATTTATGCATTTTTTACATTAAATTTATGAATGGGAAATTAAAAAATGATAAAATTTTGGTTCGATTAGTTAGTCATAAGTTTTTCTAAATTGGAAGGGACGGAAGGCAACCAAAGTCACTAATTACTCCAAATGATGATGACATTCATTCAATTATTAATGTGCACAGCGTTCGTTTCGTTCTCTGCGAACTCTGAATATTTCGCTTTGTAAATTATAAATGCAAATTTTATCACTGTTATTTTTAAAAATGAATAACTAACACAAAACTTAATCAATTAAATTATGTACTAATTAGGGATATACATTTAATGTAAATACCTAATATATTTGTTTTCTTGGATTATGTATGCTCTAAATAATTGAAAATCAGTTCTATTTTTTGGGGTCGGAATTCCGATTTCCGAAAAATTTTTGACCCTCGGAATGCCATCCCTGATGCCGGTCGGGGTCGTTTTCGCGTGGCCGTTTTCGCGTGGGGACGTTTTCGCGTGGGGACGTTTTCGCGTGAGTAGCTGTTTAGGACTGAAATTGGTCGGATTTGTGCAAAACATCCATGTTTCGAATCCGAACCCGCATTCGTACAAATTTCTTAACTTTTTAATTTTTTTATTTCTTGCGGCTAATATCTTCTACAATAATTTGTCAGTTTGGTCGGATGTGCGTCAAACGGAAAAAATAATTAAAATTTTATAAAAATATAACAAAAAATAACAAATTTCAGAACAAACTAAGGTCGCATTTCATAGTTTCGGGAAACACCAGTGAGAAAATTGATAATGTTTTCGGGATTCACATTGGCATTGGCATAATTGTGATCATTTTTGGGGAGGTGAATGTTATTGATGTCGTTATAGAGTGCGCCGTCATGTTCTAACTTAACTTTGTTTTGTTTTAATTTTTTGCTGCTGGTCCATGTTATATAATTTAAATAGACTTAATTTAGTTTATAAACTCTTTAATTATAAAATAAAAATTCGTTAGAAAAAAGAGTGAAACAAATTTTGGTAAAATATAATGTGAGTTATGAATTCTCTTTTATATGCAACCACGCGAAAACGGCCACGCGAAAATGGCCACGCGAAAACGTCCTGGCCCGCCCTGATGCAGCTATTTAAATGACCAATATTAAGTTTTTTTTGATTAAGTTTACGTGTTTTGCTTCCTAAAAATCCTTAATAAAAATTTTAAAATGCCTTTTTTCATGCCATTTTCGGGATTTTGTGCCTTTGCATGCCTCTCAATTTTTTGGTGCCTATTATAGTGCCTTTTTCGCGATTTTTGGTGCCTTTTTTGCGAGCTCTAGAAATGACAATTATTGCACCTTTTTCCTAACGACTCGTCACGCTAATTAAGTCATTTTTATGGTGTTTTTCATGAATTTTTTGTCCACAAAATATTTTATTTACATATTTGTGGGCTTTACACACATGTCTCACTTATAATTTACATCCCTTAGAATAATAATGAATGATAAAATGATATGGACAAAAATGGGAGTAAATTGACTGACGAATCACAGAATAACGGAATGATTGAACAGGGAAGATCAGTGAGTGGTGAAACTCAATAAATCACATTAACAAATGGAAATGGAATGAATGAAAAGAATGGGGCGGAGATCACCGGCTTACAAATGGATTTGGGGGGACCAATTACAAATGGATTGGGGGGACCAATTACAAATGGATTTGTGTGAATACAATGCAAAAACTGATCAGTCGTTCTTCCAATCAAAATTCGTGCTGTAATTTTGTCGCGGCTGTTTTCTGTTCGCTGTGTCCCCGTTGAACTGAAAATTCGTTGGATCCTCTCAAAACACAACTTCAATTTGCACACCTTTTGTGAGCTCTCCAGCCGAGCCCTGAGAATGTGGCGCCAAATTCGGCAAGCGATGCCACCACTGACAAAGGGATTCAAATTTGGGTTTTTGAAACGATTAGAATGTTTAGCGGACAGTCACCTACCGAATGCCCAACTTCATCAGCTCCTCTCTGGTGACAAACTCCAAAATGTCCCTTTTTGTGTACCGCTCTCTCTCCAAGAGCTCAATCGAATAATCGTCACAACCGATGCGCAAAAGCCATTCACGTAAGGGTTCATCATCATCACTTAATGAGAAAGATGGACATCCGTAAATTGAATTATAAATTTGGATACAAAAAGTTATGAAATAATAATTTTTGTAGAAAATTTTAAAATAAAGAAAAAATAAGTGAGTGTGATGAAATTTAAATGAAAATACTAAAATAAAAAATTGTTAAAAAATCATTAAAAAATTTTACCAAAAACCGGAAATAGGCGGTAACATAAGTCGACCGGTAAACGGTTATTTACTGGGTTTTTTACCCCCCATATCTGTCCCCACCTCCTCCCCATATATCAGGTTTTTTTTCTGAAAAATTTCGGGGAGGGGGAATAATCTCTCCCTTTGTCTCCATTCTCTTGTCTGGGTCCTATTTTCCGTTCTATGCTTCTCTCTCTCTCTCTCTTCGCCTATCGTTCGGTCATCAGATATTCTCAGAACAGATGATGGACCCTGCTCTCGTCTCACCTCAGTCTCTCCATGTCAATGCCACTGTCATCGACGGAAAGGAGAGGAGAAGCGAAGTGAGTGCCTCCCCCTGCTCCCTGCTGCTGGTGGTTGCTGCCGTTGTTCGGCATTTGCCCTTGTCCCATTGTCTGTTGTGATGCCAACGTTGCCCACAATTGCTGCTGCTGCACGCCGTTCGGATTCCCAGGCGTCAAATCGGAGGCCGAAGTGCACAGTGAGCGGATGCGTTCCTGCCGCTCCACAAATGCCACCTCCAACACACTGAGCAATTTGCGCTCGACACTGACCAAGTCGTCCCAGAGACTGACAATTGTTGGTTTCACTTTCAGCATTTGGCTGTTTTTACCTTTTGATTTGGTCAGTGTACGCCTTGCCCAACAGATCGAAAGACGAAGCCGGCGCCAAAAGCGAAGATTGTTGGGGGACGGGCAGCAACTGATGGACCGACGAACATTGCTTGGAATTGGCGAAGCCTTCGTCGCGACTCGTCGGCTCTTCTGAAGGAAGGGAGAAGCATTGGTCAGTCAAAGCAGCAAAAGTGCCAAAATGTCACGTGGTCTAAGAAATTTTATCGCTTGCTGAACGGCGTTTCGTATCAAATCGTCCAAAGTGAACATCCAATGGGGCTTGATCTTTTGCAGTTTGAGCAGCGGTTGGACCTTTGGTAAAGTATGTTAAACCAGCAGAAAAAGCACTTCGTTTCCGTTAGGATTTTAATGCTAATTCATCAGACAGTAAGCGCATGAAAAATGGGCTACCGTATTCGGAAAAAGGTAAAGAGCAATCATCAGTTGGTGCACCGGTGCCATTTGGTCACTGTGCCGCGGGTCGAACTCGCGACAAATGCCCTCCAGCGTTTGCTGGAGGTGTTCCTGCGCAGGTGTCACGTCAATGGCAGTCGACCCACCGCCTTCTTTTGGCAAAATGAAAAGCTGAAAAGGGGAACATGAAAAGGGAAGGAATGGAGGGAAATTCATTCACCCGAAGACTTTGGAGGAGGCGAGTCAGTGCCACGGGGGAGAGAAGCGATTCACCGGCACCGAACTCATTCAGCAGCTGCTCATGCCATTTGGCAATGATCTGAGTGTGATCGAATCAGCTGACCAGACAAAAGGATCGGTTTTGGGTCTCGACCCCCTCCTCCCCCCTTTTAATGTATGTTCGTCATCCTCCCCCCCCCTCCCTCCTCCCACCTGCGCTTCGTGCTGTTCCAAAATCAAAATGAGCGTCGTTCTTCGCTCGCCCTCCTTCTGTAGAGTGAAGAAAAAGTTGGAGAATGAATTCTCTTCGGGAATGCTCAAAGCCGTGGAGGGGGAAACGCCGAGGAAAGGGGCGTTGTCGGAGCCGAAGGAAGGGCTGGCAGTGTGGGGCGTTTGGTGGTCGCGAATGGGACTTAAGGCATTTGAAAATGGAAATAAAAATTAGAGAAAACGAGGCGGAAATGACACAGTTAAAAAGTGACGTAATTATCGTGTAAATACATGATTATTAGCTTTTCCATTCGCTCGACCTGTTCGGTTGTGAAAATTGCACAGGGATTGCCAGTGGACTTGACGGTTTCGGGGCTCTCAGCTGATGTGCGGTGGCACACTGATGCACAACGCCGACATTTTGGTCAGAAGCAAAGCCCAAAATGGAGGAGCCAACCGTGGGGACTTTTGGGGAAGCGGAGAACGGCCCCTGGGGGCACGGGGGGGAGGGGGCAAAGGACGTGGCAGTGGGATTAATCACTGAAAGGGATTTGTGAACTTAAATAAATAGCGAATTCACTTACGCGCAGCGGCCGATGCCATCGACTGACAGCAATAGGACGGCATCGACAAACAAGGTTCAATGCGTAACTTCAAATTACGCTCATTGCCCATCCGACGGTCCGACCGTTCCATGGGCGGTCGATTTCGCATTGACACGGAAGGAGTGACGTGTATTTGCTGAGGGACGGAGGAGAGGGACGGAGTGGCCAGAGAAGAATTTGGCAAATCCACTGAATGGACAATGAATGGGAGAAGAGAAGTGCCGTGGAGCACTCACCGATGGCCATGGAAGAAGACGAACACGCCGAAGGGATGGCCAAGGCGGAAGAGACAGTCATGCCACTCATATGAGAAGCAGAACGAAAAAACTCTGAAAGAAACGCGCAGTCACGAAAGAGAGAACAGAAAAACAGCATTTGGGCATGACAATGGCATCGGAAAAGGCAAAAGTCGCATTGATCAGTCAAATTGCCATAGGGAGGGGGGGGGGGTAGGACCAATCCCACACATTCGAATGCCAGCAAATATTGGAATTTCAAAATGTCCAAATCGGTGGTCCCTCCTCCGTCCCATTTGGCCTTTTGACTCTCTCATGCACTCACTGCTCGTGTGTTTTCCGCCTCCTCCCGTCGTTGAGCTTTCAATTCTCTTCTTCGTGTTTGCATTTCGGCTGCTGAAATGCAAAAGGTGTGGGCTGGGCATACTGTAAAGGGAGTGACTTACGCATTACTGTAGTACTGTTGGATGAAAGGGTCGCCCAGCAATTCGGCAGCACTCGAACGATCAGCGGGATCGGGGTTGAAGCAGCTGAAGAAAGAACTGATTGGACAAAAAAGACAGACAGAGGAATGACCTTTTGATGAAATTGGAAGCCGACTCACTGAGATGGGTCGGAATTGGCGGGTGAATACGGTGCATTCCGACTGAACGGTGGACAACCGTATGAACCATTTAAAATTTCAGAGTGGCGAAATGACCCAAAAGTGACTGACCTTTAAACACAGCCGCTTCTGGAAGACCAAGCTGTTGATAAACGAGTGCTTTGGTCATTAATGAGCAATTAATTACCTCGATAAAAGGCGGCTTTCCCGTGACCATTTCGATCAAAGTGGCGCCTAAATGATAATCAATTAAGTATTGTCACTTTTGTAATTAGCACCAAAGCTCCAAATGTCAGCTGGTGGGCCATATCCCTGAAATTGGGTGAAAATGGTAAAGGGTCAAATCAAATTCGCTGCACCCTTTGCCCGCCGGTGATCACTTCCGGTGCCATGTATTGGAGAGTGCCTGAATTAATTAAAATGGTAGTAATTCCGTCCAATGGCTGACCCTTTTTCAATTGACCTTTGAACGTGTCGGTGACCGGGTTAAGGCCGGCAAGCCGTTTGCAAGTGCCAAAGTCGGATATTTTGCACAGCCCCGAGTATTGGTTGACCAGAACATTTTCCCCTTTAATGTCCCGGTGAACAATCTTTTGAGAATGCTAAAAGTGGCAAATGGAAAGGGACGGGCGCAATGGCCCACCAAATATTTGAGACCCTCCAGAATTTGACGAGCGTAAAATGCCATCGTCTGCTCATTGTCCAACGGACCCCATTTGGAACGGATCAGCGAACTCAAACTGCCTGTCATTTTGTTCCAATTCAGTCCAAATGCCTTTGATTTTGGCATTTTGCTTTTCTCACCCCCCGGCACATGCTCCATGAAAATGAGGAAGAAAGAGCCCGCCTCGCGTTTCTCCACCTTCGAGCCGAGGTATTTGACGATGTTGTCGTGGGAGAGCGTCGAGTGCAGCTGAATCTCCTCCATCAGCGGCTGCACCTCCTCCTCATTCTTCACTTCGACTTCCTTCACCACAATCGACCGCTGTGTGGTGATGTCCCGGGCCGAATACACCTGAAAAGGCACAATGCCAAAGTAACCAAATTTGAATGGCATAAAAGGAGGCCGAGTCAGCGGCATGGAAGAAAACCGAGAAAAGCCGGAACATTATTGTATGTAATTGTTGGGGAGTTCCTTTTCAAGACTGATTTGCGAGTCTTGGACCCGATTAGTCTCTAATTTATATTCAAATCATGAGTAATTACGGTGCCGTAAGTGCCACGGCCCAACACAATGCGTTCCCTGTTGCTGTCGACTTCGTATTCGAACTGAATTTCTTTGTTGGCCATTGCATCCGAGTGTCCCCCTCCCCTCCTCTGCCTGCCCACCTTCAACGAATCGCTTTCGTCCCCGCTCAAAATGTTCCGTTCGCAGCCCCCCTCCATTGACACAATCATTTCGATCACTCTCAAATGGTTTCGTAGTTTAATTAGCTTTTCTTTTCCTTTATTACTTTGCACAATGTTTTGAAGAAGGAAAAGTGAAGTTGAAATCGTCCGAATTTTCGAACACATACAAAAACATGGATCTGAAATTCAATTGGTCAAATGGCATGTGCCGATTGGTCCAAGGCAGTGCCCAACTCACCGGTCGTCCCTTTTGGAGGCACTGACCGCTTTGATGTTGTTCGCTTTGAACTCCCACCTATGGCTTCCGCTCGCCAACCCGCCGTTCAGTTGCATTTGTCGTTTCATCTGCGCCCTTTGGCTGTCCTCCAACACGTGGTACAGAATGATCTGACATTTCGTGGAGGGGTTTTGTTCAGCTTTTTCCAGTTAAATAATCCCTCCATATCCCCCCCCCCCTCTTTTTTTCTCACATCGTCCGCATTCACATTCAAATAGCTCGGCGTCAGCATTTTGTTCAGCTCCTGAATTAGCACTGGGAAGCGCGAAGAAGTAATTTCGATGTGCTGAGATTCGATGCTTTCCATGAAAAATTCGGTCCAAAACAAAAAAGTTTTCTTGTCGCGTTCCACGGGGGACAGTTGGAGAGTGGCGGTGCATTGATTGATCAGTTTGATGTTCTCCATGGTCGACTTCAGAAACCAAACGGGTGGCTTCAACCTGAAGAGCAATCAATCGGTCGATTAGTCAATCAAAAGGTGTTACAGTAATGACAGTTCGTACAATGGAATTCGGTATAATAAACTTTTTTTGTTAGATTTTATTTTTCTCACATTGCCATTTTCTCTGCTGCCAAACAAGCCTTGTTGTAATCTTCGGCCAGAACTGAATAAACAGTGAATTTCACTGCGCCGAAATGGCTTTTGAAACCCGAAACTTCGAAGAATGTGGCCACGTCCCAATAGTCCGTCATATTGGCCAATGCGCCCTTTCGGCCCAACAAACTGTTCAGCACAACAGCAATTTGCTGAAGTTCGGGCGACTCTTCGAACTGTTCCCCGCGGGCCCGCAGCATCGTTGTGAGGTCTAAAGATAAAAAAAAAACAGAATTCGCAAAGTGACAAAGCAAACGCACTGATTCCGCTGTACTCCAAGGGGGACAGTTTGAAAGCTTTGCGATACCTAAAAAGGAAACGATGCGAATTTCAGATAACAATAAGCCTTGCTAAATTATTTTGCCGACCTCCCCCCTCCCCGGACAAAGAATAAATTAGCCATTTCTCCGACCATTCGATAGCTTTGTCCAATGCTTCGCGGTCTTCGTAGTTGCTGGAGATGAACTTGTCCTTGTACACTCTGCCGGCCAAGCAAATCACATCTAACAATAAGCAGTCCGAGCGGACAATGAGCCGACCCCTCCAACCCCCGAGGCACACCCGGGGAAATCATTTGATAGTCGGCCGTTTCCATAATTTGCTCGACAGTTAGCAGCGATTTGTCCCTGTCGCCGTTTTTGTTCCGACGATTCAACGCAAAGGCATACAAAAAACGGACGGCCTAAAAGTGAAGTGCATTCATTGTCAGAGGGACGGACAAAGGCGGAAAACACCTGCGCATGGGTAATTTGCTTCTGGTCAATTCGCTCGAGGTCGTCAATAAGTCCGATGATTCCGTCATAATCTTGAGTGTCCCTGCAAACGAAGCAAATGGACAGAACGAAGCGAGGGAAACCTCAAGCAAAGCAGAAACTGATGCACAGTGTCCACGGAGAGAACATCTGACGGGGGAAGAGAAGCGGGTCAAATGTTGCTAATTGAAAGAACGGCAAATGCCAAAGGGTGAGCCAAAAGCGAGCGATTAGCGGTCAAAGTGAAGGAAAGGCCAACAACCACCGCTCAGTCAGTCAGTCTCACCCGGGTTGTCCAGTCGCGTGCGCATCCTTTCCAGAAATTTGTTTTGGTCGGGCGGCGATTCGATGTCGCGCACTTTGCGCAGGTCGCTGAGAAACTTCTCGCGGGCGTGCGCATTCGCCTCGATGGTCACATTGTTCAGTGCCTGCCGAATACGGTCAGAGAACGTGCCCTGGAGAAATTATTTGGTGGTCAAAATTGAAAATTGGCCAAATTAAACAATACGTAAGAATCGCTTCGGCCTTTCTTCAACATTTTCTGATATCGCTCGTGTTGTGAGCCAAACTTTGAGGATCTGTCCGCGGAGAGTAACGTGGGCAAATCGTCTTTGGACAGAAAGTAAACAATCAGCGAACAATGTGCCAACGTTTTCTTAAGTCCCTTTCAATTATCACTTTGGTATTTTTGCCCAACTTTCAATGCTTCGATTTGCATCTCCGCCTTTTGGTCGTCCGGCAAATCGGGCGAGTACATTATGATGATGTTGTAAGTTTGGCCCATCGATTCTCGTACACTTTCCAAATGTTTTATATAATTCGGAAATAAACAAAACGAATAAATACCCCACGTGGTAACAGAGACTCTGAACGGTGGGGATGAAAAGTATTCACTGGTCGTTGTTTTCGAATTTGAACTCACCGGCTGTTGCTGAGTGATGGAAAAGTCTATGAGGGCAATGTCGGCGTTGTAAAAGCTGAGAAATATTTTGGCGTTTTGCTTATTATAATTTCGTTCTCGGGTCCTTTTACTTGTCAAGTGTGGACGACTCGCCGAAGTCAAGCCGGTCGAAGTCGATCAACTAAAAATGCCAGCATTGGTTTTGTTCACCAAAAAAGGGCACTTGGAGGTTGACGTTGAGCATCGCCGCCATCGCCTCTATCTCTTGGCATGCCATCTCCCGAACCCGCAGGCATTTCTGCACCTTTTTGTCCATCACCAGCACCGTCTTCAGCCTGCGCAAGTTGCCGCTGGTTGAGCCGACTCCGCCGTATTTGTCCAGCGAATGCGACGACTGTTTGAAGACATTGGCCCGAAAAGTCGGCGGCCCTAAAAGAGAAATTCAAGCGGTGGGTTGCGGCAGAAGAGCGACTGACCCGAGCCGGCAACTGAGTTCGAATCGAGAGTTTGCCCAAAATCCATTCAAAAAAAACAAATTAAGGGCCAAAAGGACGCATTCTTAAAAGGGAAATTATTAAATTAATGGAACGAAATAATAAACAAATAACAGAAGGGGAAAGACGCATTTCTCTTCCCTGCTTCATCTCATGTGCCATTTCCATTTCAAATGCTCACCCCCCCCCCGCCCATCCCTTCGAATTCCATGGCCATTTTAGGCATTCTTTGGCAATTTGACGATGAAACAGAGAAGCATAAATGGAAGGGAAAAGAAAAGTAGAGACGGACAGAATGGAGAGAATGCAAAAAGGGGGGGGGGGAAGGGAAGCATTTGCTGGAAATGTGGCAGGAATGAGACAGCAGAAATTAAAGCAAAAAGAAAACAGAAACTATTTTTATGTTGTTGTATAACTTGGGTTTTGTATTGATACTTTGTCAGCTGATTTATAACAATAATTTATGCACAAAATAAACACAATTAAGTGAAATATTTAGAAATTAAAATTTAATTAATTAATATTTTTGTATTTTGGAATAAAGAAACCAAGTGATTCAGTTGACAGTGGGCATTTGAATACTTATGAATCCTTTTGGCGTTAATTTAATTATTTTTGGCAGATAATCTCGAAAAGTGAATAATTCTGTCCTGATATTTAAACGGCATCCTCCTTGTTGAATATCAATGGGTTCACATATTCGAACCCTTCGAACTCCGCTAAAAATGAAAAAAAGCAAATATGGAAACGGAAGAAAAAAGAGCATTTACATTGATCAATCCGCGCGATCACAGATGGACTGTCTAAAGGAAAACAGGATAGAATTTTGCATATTTATCATAATACGGCGCAAAATTTCCGCCGTTGACGACTTTCGTTTTCGCTTCGATTACTAATATAAAAGGTACCGAAATAAGTTATTTACCTATCATAGTTTTAAATTATTTATTTAGAAAAAAACTGAGGTTTTTAATTTTCAAATTTTCTTGGTGGCTTTTTTTTTAATATAATAGGTAAGATTTTCTCAAAAGAATTTTTTCCAAATTTTCACCTATCCTAAAAATCGGCTTCTTGTATGTTTCAATCCGAAATATTATAATCAGAATTAAATAAATAACAATAAGTGATTACACCTGAAATTTTCATCTAATCAAATAGTTGATTTAATTTCGTAAATTGTACATTTAAAATTTAAACCAAAAATTTTAATCTATTTGCGGTGCAGATAAATCGACCTCACCATTCTTAATTCACTCATTTTTGGCTCACCCGGCGTTAGGGAAGGATTTCCGTTGGTGAAACTCGTGTCAAATCGTTGTAAGTCTCTGTCTCCGGACACATTTGGATTATAGGGAGGCGCTATCTGTCGCTGTTCAAGCTCAAAGCATTGAATTGAATAATTGGGGAAAAGGAGAATTTCCGGCAAACCAATTCCCAGTCGATGTTCGACTTGAAGAAACTGTTCATTTTAATGTCTGCCAGTCCCTCCTCCAAGTCGGTTTTGCAGCCCAAACGCTCAGAAGGACTCTGAAAACCAAAAGGAAAACATCCCAATTCCCTTAAGCGATGTTGGCATACTTTATTTAGAAATCCCTTCAATACATTCGCTGCCCTCACGCTTAAATGGCGTGGAATGCGAATTTGATGTTCCATTATCATTTTCTAAATTGTTTTTAATTATTCCCCCTTCCATGTAAATGTTTCTAATCCCCTTACATTCCCCCTGCCCTAATGTTTCTATGGGGCTGTATCGGAGAGGACTTCGACTCACTTTCCCACATCGCGGTCAAAATTTTAGCTAAATTTAAAAAGGACAACAAATTTTTTCTGCGACAGTTTTTTCCTTAGTAATTTTTGGCCGTGATTCAAAATATTTTGGAAGGCAGGGGGTCCTGAGGTGTCGATGAGCCTCAGAAAAATCCAATTTCATTAAAATTTCGGTTTTCTTCAAAAGTTTCGCGAATTGCCATGAATCCCCGTAAGAATTTGACTTGCTTATCAGGATCGTATCGTTTCCCGCCGGAAATTTTTTTTACTGATTGTGAGAAATTCGAGGGACTGTTTCAGGAAAAATGATATGGGGAAGGGGCGAACGTAAAACACCCATCACGTAATTCCCCGCCCTTTCCAGCAAAAACTCACAAAGAGAAGGTCCTCAGCAGTTTGTTCGTCCTCTTCCGTTGTTGGGAGATGGAATGGCGACCTTCCGGCCATCATTTCGAACATAAGCACACCAAGGGCCCAAAAATCGACGCTAAAACCGTACTCTTCGCCCATCAAAATTTCTGGAGCGATATAATTCGGAGTGCCACAAAAAGTTGAAGTGCCATCGCCAGGGCCAATGTTTTCTTTGCACATGCCGAAATCAGTGAGTTTGATGTGACCTTCGGCGTCAAGGAGAACATTATCCAACTTCAAATCACGGTAAATGATGCCCCGAGAATGGAGAAAATGAAGCGCCAAAATGATTTCCGCAGAGTAAAACCTGGAGACTGACACCATTTAATTTTGATAATCATTTATTTTAAACTAAAATTCTCCGACAATGCGCCCTTAAAATTAATCTGAATTTTAGTATTTTATTCTGTAATTTAAAAAAAAACTTGGCTTCTTCCCCCTCCCTGTCCACTTTTGCTTGCCTCGCATGCTCTTCAGGCAATTTTTGCTGACGTTGCATGTGAAACATCAAATCGCCGCCAGGGATAAATTCAATGACAAAAAACAAACGCGAATCAGTCTGAACATAAATTCGCATGAATTAATGGTTGTAGAAATTAATAGACAACCTGAAAGCATGAGTGAAGTCCGACGAGAAAAGGGTGGTTGGAGGCAGTCTCAAAAACGGACTTTTCCGTTTGAATCCAATCGATGTCCTTAAAATGGAAGAAAAATATTTCGTTTAAAAATTTAAGAAATAGAAAAAAAGTTTTAAAATTGGAAAAATTATGTATCTTCTTGTTGCGAGTCAATAGATTTCGTTCGCATCACTTCATTGGCGAAGGCCCAGTCGCATTATATATATGGACATTTGTCGATTAATACTGACCTCTTCATCAGTCACAACTAACGATTTTTTAATGATTTTGATTGCGTAAATTTGACCAGTTTTTCTAAAGCAAAATGTTCGTCGATGGCAAACCCGTAAACGCCCACTTGTGCTCCGCCTGGACCACCTTCGCGTATGAACCCCGTCCGATCACCGTCAGCAGTTCAAAGTCCTCCAAACCGATGCCCAAACTGCTAACACCTTCCCCATTGTTCAGAGTGTGCACCGCAATTCCGTTCTAACATCAATTTTCGTTTCGGGTTTCTCCCTCCCCTCCCAACTTCAACTCCATCTCCGCTGTGACCACTTCTAAGAGTTGCGCTGTTGCTGGCCGAGGGACTGCTTGGACTCGGTAAAAATGGCGCCGGTTTCTTGAAGGGAGAACCGCCATGTCCAGCGGTTAGTGAGGCTGGCTTGGCCATGCCAATGCTGACATTCTCCGCGGACGACTTAAACTGAGTGCCATAACCAACGCACTTAATGCGCACATATTTGTGGCATTTTTTGTGGACACACATCTCACAATCAGCACATCGAAGTCCTGAAACCTTGTTTTTTATTTGCCACCACTTGGTTCTGTTTTCCTTTCCCTCACTCCCCCCCCCAAAAAAATGCCGTTCTGACCCGCTCTGCCGAGTCCCCAAATGTTGTCTTGGCATAGTGCACAAATAGTGCGTTTGTTCAGCCGCTTCTGATGAAAATTGTGCCCGTTCACCGAGTAAATCTTTTTCCAGCGTCGTGCCCCTCTTCTGTACACCGTTTTGTCCTCGCCGGGGCATGGCGCTCCAGGGATGGATGGATGGCCCATAAAAACATGGATCTGAAATAAAACAGGGAGACGGTGTTATTTTCGGATAATACATGAGATTGAACCTTAAGTTCGGCATCTCGCAATTCGTAAGTTAGTCGAATGGCTTCTAAAAGTTCCAATTGGGAAGAAATTGTACACGGATCATCTAAACAAAAAAATAAAAATCTGTGCCTGTACGTTTTTCATTTTGAAAATAAATCTTCACATAACCTTCACTGTCTATCCATTTGACAGTGATTGTCTGATTTGGAGCCAATTTAAGGATTTCGCGAATTTTATCGAAGAAAGAATCCACCATTATTGCATCAGCCATGTAAATAATGAATGCTTGTCTTTGGAAGAAAATTTTAACTTTAAGCGCATCTTCCTCTTTTTCATCTTTCATTTCTGTGAAAATTTTAGTTATGTAACTTGGCCACAAAATTTAGTTGTTTTTGGCTAATGTAAGGGTAAAAATACAAATGATGGTAATACTGTCGATGGTCCCCCCCCCCCTTTTTTGAAAGTTTTTTTTTGTTTTCAAAAGACATGAAAGCATGTTTCCTAGGGGTTTAGGGGCCGCTGATCACGAATCCGGCATCTATTTCGACCAATTTCGAACCCCGGACCTGAATTCGAACAAAAGTTCGAAAATTCAATTTTTCGAATTTCAGATTTTTGATACAAAGTGGTTTAAATAATTTTTATTCAAATATTAATAATTTCCTGTTTTATTACGCGTATTTAGCCGGTTTTGAACTAAAAATGCAAAGTTCGAAAAATTTGAATTTTCGAACTTTTGTTCGAATTCAGGTCCGAGGTTCGAAATTGGTCGAAATAGATGCCGGATTCGTGATCAGCGGCCCCTAAACCCCTAGGAAACATGCTTTCATGTCTTTTGAAAACAAAACACCATCGACAGTATTACCCAAATGATAAATTGAATAAACAACTTATCGGCTAAACATTGGATCAAACAAATTTTCAATACTTTCCATTCACTAAGTGTTGTTCGCGAAACGTTAAAAAACTTAAGCGATCCGCGATAAAAGTGGAAATGAATCTCATATTCGTGATCAGCGCCCCCGAAAAGCCCAGAAAAAAAACAAAGATAAAAAAAATTTCATATGGCGTAAAGTGAAAAAGTACCAAAAATAATCCGCAGCCAAGCAGATTCGAACCCCAGATGGTAAAAATATTGACATAAAATTTTCAAAGTTGAGGGTATATTCCTCAAAATTTCTTCAAATTCCCTAAATGTAAAGTAAAACTTTCAAAAATGGCAAATATGGTATTGAAATCATATAATTGGAAACCCTACTGATCAGCGACCCCTAAAACCTTTAAAAAAAACAATTTTTTTTCGAAAAATGTTCGAATTCGGGTTCGGAATTGTCCAAAAAGAGACAGGATTCGTACTCAGCGCCCAAAATACCCCTAGAAACGTGTTTTTGAATTTACAATTTCAAATAAAAAAAAATTTCGGGACCAGTAAAACACATGATTGACCTGCAATTCTGAATTGACAGTTCCTAAAATTTAATATTCAAATTCAACACACCCGGGGACCTTCCTTTGCCACTAGAGAAAGTCAAAAAAGCCATAGAGATTTGCTCTTTAGCATAAAGGCGAGAACAAAAATGTAGTCATGAACATATAATTAAGCACTAATACCGGCTGATCACATCATTTAAATTTGAAAGAATGCAATTTATTCATGGCGAAAATATAGGTCGTTTAAAATGTGTCTGTATGAAAATAAGTGCTGGAGCTTAAGGATTGGGTAGGTCGATGAGTGAAAACATTTGATCAAAAATGGGAAGGGAGAGGCCATCGAACAAAACACCAGAGGAGAGTGAAATTGAAGAGAAGGGTACCAAACCAAGTGAGACGAATGTAACAAATGCATTTTGTTGGGACGGTTTAGTCCCAGCGGCATTTGACCACTTCAGTCCCAAGTCCATAAGTGTGTCCAAAATGCTTTCCCCAAATTCTCTCAAAACATTTCTTTTGCTTATTTCACAATCATTGATCCGACTTGATTTGATTACTGTTCTTCAATTAATCAGAGGATAGGGCAAGGAGCACTGGGCAATTCTCAAATATTTTCGACGTTAGAATTCCCATATAAATCTTTAATTAAAACCAGTGCCGCCGTTAATTTTGGGAAGGGCGAAGAGAAAAAACGCAATGGGAGGGAAATAACGAATGGGCGAGAGATCGGTGGCATTAGCCACCTGTGGGCATCCGAGTCATTTTCTTGTGGTTCTTTCCGACTTCGACTTCCTCCGGATTTGTGTTGGTTCTCTGTGCCGCCCAATAATTAAACCAATCAGTAAACACAGTTGGAGATCTGCTGGATGGGATGGTTGTGCTCGCCCGATCGGAACACGGTGATCACTCCGTTGTTCTCCGTAACAGCCAACCTCAAACAAATCTCATTGTCAGTTAAGGAGCGTATACGAAGCACTCACAGCTTGAACATGCACCGCTCGTTGTGTCTGTGGCGATTGCAGCGGAAATGCCTGTTCTTGCCGTGGAAGGTCGTCTTGTGCACCGTCACCCGTTGCGCCTGTCGCAACGTTTCCAACTCTTCCGCGGTCGTCACCGTCTGCATCGGAATCCAATTGGTGCGCGGGTTGCCTGAGGGAGAGAAAACGAGAACAGCGATTAGCAAATGTCTCAATGTTCCACAGGAGGGACTAAGAAGGCACAGGGGTCTCAGTGATTCTCACCAGGCAATCGACCTGTTGCTCTCCCCGACGGCACCACCGCGTGGTTGTGATCCCCGCTTTTGTACACGCGAAACGTCCCGTCCTCCGATTGGATGGCCAACATTTTGAAAGGGCACTTCTCCTGGTGCCGGTGTCGATTGCAGCGGTAGTGTTTGATCAACTTCAATGGACAATAAGGGTTGGCCTTCAATCGCACCAATTGAATGATCAGTCAGCCACCTGCTTCCCATCTGTGCCGTTGCTAATCGTTTTGTGTACGATCGCCTGACTTCGCACTTTCAGTTCCTCCAATAAGTCTTTGCTGGCGATTGTGGCCATAAATTCCATACTTGCGGCGGCGGCAGCTACATTTTGGCTGATTAGCTCAACAACCGTACAAATGCGGTTCACTACTGTACTCTCACTTCCCGTCATACTGTGGCGCTTTTCCCGTAATGTCTCTCTTTCCTATCGTTTCTCTGTCGGGAGCACTCTCTCCCTCTTCTCTCTCTCTCTATACCTACAATGCTAATCCCTCTCTCCACTGCTCATTATGTTTGCTTCCCCACCAGCTGCTGCAGCGGCAGAAGCGGCGGAGGAATTGGCGGAGCTGCTGCCACTCGTGTTCCCACTGCCGCTGATGGCCGTCGTGCCCACGGCGCCCATCGCGTCGCCCGCCGGCGCCTCCCTTTTGATCTGTTGCTGCTGCTGCGGCTGTTGTTGGCTTTGCTGCTGTTGTTGCTGCTGTTGCTGTTGTGCAAGGTTCTGATGGACGCTGACAATTTGAGCATTTGGAGGAAAAGCGATTCCTCCGCTTAAAAGGAAAGTTATTCAAATTCAAAATCCCAGCAGCTTTTAATGGCAATAAAAAATGTAAATTTAATCGCGAGGAACTCACTTGAACCCACTCATCATCCCCCCAAACAAATGATTCCACGAGGTCGACATTCTGTGCCTTCAATTCGATTTGTGTGCCTTTCCCTTGCGTTATTAATTCTGATCTGTCTAATGATACATAATTAGGTGACTTGAATGATCCAATAATTTCTGTTCACTCTTTAACCAAATAGCATTGGACATCTGTTCGCCTTCAATTCATATTGGCCCAGTGCCTCACCGAAAAAGGACGAAAAGGCGTGGGTTCAAGGGCAACTATCATCTACCTATCTATTAGGTTAGGGAGGGGTGGTTGTGGAGGATGGTTTTGGGGGGGGTCGGTCTTTGGTTTAATTCGTTAAATACCGCTAACGAGCACTCCGTGGAGAAATTATTCATTTCGGAAGAACTACCGGCACAAAGCTTTTTCAGTTTGGGCAAATTTGCAGAACGTCGCTGGATCAGTGCCGATCGGCACATTTCGGAAGTCGACTCGCCAGATTTTGCGGTAGTTGCGAGTTGCTGCGGTTGGTTGACGACGCCATAAACTACACACAGATAAAACAAATACCAATCACTGATATTTTGAGTTTCTTAGGGTTTTGTTTCAGACTTGCAAGTGCAAAAAACAGACCGGCTTCAGCGAACTGCGGCCTTACGGGTCGGCCCTCTAAGCTTTTCATTTTGGACGTACTCGAGAAAAAAGGATTTGTTATCTCAAAGGACTTACAATTTGAAAATATTGAGTTGTTAACAAAGAAGAAAACCAATTAAACGTGTTGTTGTCGGTGAGGAGCAGCAGAGAAGAGGGGGTGTGTAGGGGGAGGAGGCGACGGAGGACGATGATGATGGTGGTGGTGCTGGTGGTGGGGGTGAGGCGGGGGTCGGGGAGAACCCGACCGACCATCCCCCACACATCCAGCCGTCCGTCCCCTAATCGATACTCCCTTTGCCCCCCATCCAATCCCATTATTCGCGCTGACTGGGAATGCCCGGCGGGGGAAGGAGGGAGGGGGGAAGGAAAGAGAATGAGGATGACTGGAAGAGAATGGAAAGAAGGCTCGACGCCCATCAGCAATTGGGGAGGGGTCTCTGCTGGGCAATTGGGTTTTTCGCGTCATATCAGATGGTTGAATACATATGTATATTGTTTGTATGTACCTTACGTGCTGCGTCGTTCCGTAAAAAGTGCCACTATGTGCGTTTGTAAAAGTGCCAAATTTACTGATTTCTTTGATAGAAATCGTCATAACTTTTCTTATATGTACATAACCAAATTAAATTAAATAATCGGTAACACTGTGCATTGTCCTCCCCCCCCCACTGAAATGTTTTTTTTAATATTTGGGGTTCGGATATTTTTTATCTGTGCTGGACATCTCGCCTTACTGACGTTTCGAAATATTTATAAAATTCCCATAATTATTCAGCTTTGTATTACGAGTCCGAGATGCAAGGCGTTTGGTAATCCTTCTTCCGATTGAAAGTCGGCCATGTCAAGGATACGCACCGAATTTTGTTCCATGATGAGTGATGATTAGGGCTGGCAATTTTATGTAATCATATTTTTTCCTGCTGGATTCTACATTGAAAAAGTGCACAAATCAACAATCTTACTTTTCCTATGATTTTATTTATCAATAGGGTGAGGATTCTTAGGTTTTTACTTATTTTTCTGCGGCTTTAACACGACGAGAAATGTACGAAAAACATGTTTTTTGTTCGGAAATTCTTCGTTTTAACGCCACTATCCGACCCTAGAAATCCCTATTTTGGATGTTCGCCCGTAAAAATCCTTATTTTGGATGTTCGACCCTAAAATAAGTTTTTATCACTATTTTGGCGTTTCGCCCCTATTTCGCTCTTATTTCGCGATTTTTGGAAAATTTATTAACAAAAAGGCAATAAAAATGAAAAATAGACCAAAAAAATTTCGGAAAAATACACCCCTAAGAATCGACCCTTAAATCCCGAAAATCCGAAATGTACTGCATTTCTAACTGCAATTAATGAATAAAATTGTTTGCCTTAATTTTAATTTTAACTTATTTACATAGAGAAAACAGCAATTTTAATAAATTTCACCCCTATGTTTGAAATTTTGTTGCCCCTATTTTCGCCCCTATTTCGCGGTTTTTTTGCCCCTATTTGGGTCCCTATTTTGGACTTTTTTGCCCCTAAAAATCCTCACCCCATTTATCAATAAGCTTGTTTATTAATAAAATTAATTTTAATTATTTACATGTTAAAAATAATTAAATTACTTAATTAAAAAATCATTAGCCAGTTTACTTTGAATTTTATAAGTATTTGAAGTTTCAATTCCAAGTAGATTAAAATAAAAAATGGACCCAAATTATAGAAAAATGGAAATATAGGTATATGGAAATGAATCCGCTTCAACTCCAGCTAAAAGCAAGATGAAACATTAATTATGTCAAAAGTTCGGTTTATTGCCGACGAAGATGACGAAATTAATTTGTTATTGCACGCCAAGTCGGTGTACGGACATTTCGCCTACTCGACATCTCGCCTACCGACATCTTGCCTACTGACATTTCGCCTACTAACCCAAAAACATTCATTTCGCCTACTAAGCCAAAAACATTCATTTCGCCTACTAAGCAAAAAACATTCATTTCGCCTACTAAGCAAAAAACATTCATTTCGCCTACTCGACATTTCGCCTACTAACCCAAAAACATTCATTTCGCCTACTAACCTAAAATATATATTTTGACAACGAGTTTCACCAAAATATATATTCTAAATTGGTTTATATTTAGCTATTTTTATTATAATAATTAAATTTAACCTAAAAATACACGGAAGCAAATAGATATTTATTAAACTCCGAATAAAAAAAAAGTAAAATGTTAAAAATCATAAAAGTAAAAATTGTTAAAATCATAAATTCAATTTCCATCGGTATCATCAGTTTCTTCCTCACTGTCTTCATTTCCACGGATGTGAAGTCCCTCAACAAAGCCTTGCATTACAAGTCCGATCAGATTCAAGGCGTTTGTCAATCCTTCTTGCGATTCAAAGTCAGCCTCGTCAAGGATACGCACCACATTTTGTTCTTTGATGATGTACCGTTGTCGTCGTTTTGTGCTTTTCTGGAGACGTTCTGCTCGTCCAATGTCCAGTTGTTTGTCTATGTCCTTGATGAATGCAGCGATGAAATCACTCAGTGACGGATGGTGATTGAGTTCACGCTAAATTAACAAAAAAGTGTCTTCCAACGGACAAATTTTTACTGCAAATTGTCCATGCGCGGCTTCCATGCCGTTGTTCGTTCGCTCAATTGCCATTTGAGCCCTGGTGTACACATTCCAAAACGAGATTGGGAAGCGTGGAGGACAGACGATGTCTTGTTCCCAGCGTGGAATAAGCTGCAAGCTGCTTTCTTCTGACAATGGAATGGTTGGAGTTGAAGGTTGTGGCGAATGCAGTCCGAATTGTATTGGTCCACTGCCTGTCATTATGGATGCCTGGGAAATACTGAACGCTAAAATTGAAAAATTTCATAAATTTCATGACAGAATAGGTGCATTTACGAGTTGTGCTTCGAGTGCGACGCAGAAGAAAGTGTCCGACCTCGGCATGCAGTTCAAATGCCTCCGCCCCGCGATCAATCTCGAATTGAGTGGTGCCAATGTAGGTTTTGGCAAAATACGCCAGCCATCCTTGAACTCCAAGCGGTGCCGCGCTGACAATAGTTGAAAAAGCGCGTCGAACGTAAAGTGGCGGAATGAGTGCCAAAGAGAGAACAGATCTGATTTTGAAAAAACAAATAAATACACATAAGCTAATGAAAGACACCTGAATGTTTTGTGAACGGATTTCCTTTGCACCGGTGCTTCGTCGTCATCTTCGTTCAACAAATTAAAAATGCCCATGCTTCTGGCTTTTCGGAACACCGCTTGCGCCATGTGGAAGCTGCAGCCCGAGCGTTCGCATGACGGGAAGACATGACGCATCGCTTTCAGCATTCCAATCTCGAAGTCGCTCATCACTTAAAATAATTATTAATGAAGATAATCTGCTGTTTTTTTGCCTTTTATGGGAAGGATGGGTTCAACGGCACGCTTCAACTGTTGAAGGACTTCTGTGTAATACTTCGAGGCTTTACCAGGTAGCAAGGCTTGCGCTGCAACCACCATTCGGTTGTTGACATAACAACCGATGACGAACACTTGCATCCACGGCTTTGGCGCACTGCGGAATGTGCCGTCGAGGCTCCACCGACGATTCTGTTTGAGCACTGACAACAGCTGAAATTAAACTAATTTAAAAAAGGACATAAGTATAGGTTGACTTGCCTTGCTATGACTGAAAATCAGGACAACATCAGATTGTCCAGTCCTCACTTCACGGCTGTCATAAATGAGGACGGACTCATCATTCTTTATCAAAAGACCAGGCGGAATTTGTATGTTCAGTGGGTCGGCACAGTTGACACCACCAACGAATTTGTTCTTTGTTCTAAATATTGCATCATTATTTTCTCTGAATTTTGTCTACCTGTTCGCCATTTGGTCGAGCGCTTCATTGGTGCCGAGCAATTCGAAGACTTCATCGTCGATGTCAGTCCGAATTTGAGCGCGGATTTGACATGGTTTCATTTTTGGCTCCTCCTTGATCAGGCGCTTCATCTGATTTCGTTTCGTCTCTGCATCATAACGCGATGGTGCGCAACCATGGTGATGTCCTTTTGCGCCCAGAATGCCTGTCATCAAATCGTTGTCGTCCAATTTGGCTGTCGCTGGACAATTGCGCTGTTCGCACCTGAACCAGCTACCATCTTTTCTGTTTTTGATAAATCGAAAGCCTGGAAATAAAGAAATAATAAAAAAAAACTATTAACACCTTGATACCAAAGACAAAGAGCTCCCCGGATTGTTTCTCCACGTTTGAATTGAACGGGCTCACAATTTTCTTCGTCATCACTCGAAGCGACGCCCAAATTGTTCCTGGTTGAAGTGCCTTCAATTTGTTGTTCTGCGTCCTCAACATTCAGTACGCTGTCTTCATTTGCAGCAATGCGAGGCTTTTTTACTCGCTTTTGCAGACTCTCAAGTATTTCGCGAGCAGTTGGCATTTCTTATTAGAATCTGAAATTTCTTTGTTTTTGAAGAAAATTTGAAATGACATAAAAATGAAATGAATGATTTATTTGATGCAAAAACATTATAGATATTGTATGTATATTCTCTTTTTTATTTTCTCTTTGGCATTATGTATTTCCATTAGGCGAAATGAATGTTTCTGGCTTAGTAGGCGAAATGAATGTTTTTTGCTTAGTAGGCCAAATGAATAGTAGGCGAAATGTCAGTAGGCGAAATGAATAGTAGGCGAAATGACAGTAGGCGAAATGTCCGGTTTTGGGTTAGTAGGCGAAATGAATGTTTTTGGCTTAGTAGGCGAAATGTCATGTAGCCGCCAAGTCGCATTATATCCTGTGGTGAATTTTGTGCAAAATCCAAAATTTATCAATGACAAATACATAGCGTAATAGAATACCCGGTGATAAAATTAATTCTTAAAAAAGCATAGCCAATAGTCACGATTCACAAAATCCTCTCCAAGTATTGTGAATACACGTAGCCTCCATACCATCTACGCCAAGAGGAGTCGAACTTGAAGTTCCTTTTTAGTTGTGACTGAGTCGTAAAAAGTCTGGCGGTAAGACTTGGACTCAGCCCACCCGAAAAAATGACATGAATTTGTTATAAAACTGCTTGATATTGAATATTATTCACGAAAATGTATGAAAAAGTGACGATATATAGTGAAAATTTTTTTTTATCAGCATTTGAAATTTTTCAAAAAACGTCATTTTTGAGTGAATTTATCAAGAAATATGCTGTTAGGTATCTATTTAAATTTTAAAACTGTATTTTTAGCAATAATGGGTGATAATATTCAAATTAATGCAATTTGGAATAGATGCAAGCTCTTACATGAAAATTCAACAGAGGGAGAAGAATTGAAGGCCATTGGGTCATAGGTATTTAAGTTTAATAATATTGCGCTAAAAAACCGCCGCACACTCGACTACGGCGGCCAGTAGGTGGGGCGAGACTACGGGCTACGGAAGAAGTCCGCGCGTGATCCGCAGGCGGTTGACTGATTGGCGGGGGCCCTTCGGGCCCCCGCAGTCAACCGCCTGTGGCGCTCGTCAGACTGCTTCCTCCGCCCTCCGTCTCGCCCCACTACTTGCTCCGTCTTCGCATGCTCCCTTTTGCGAAGTTCAAATTTTTTTAAGGAATGATTTTGCTGACACGTTGGTAGAGTATCAATGGCGCAGAAAGGTCAAAAAGAATGGTTTTGACGCGTTTGACCAATTATTGTCGGCTGTTAAGAGATATTACACTCAAAAATGACGTTTTTTGAAAAATTTCAAATGTTGATAAAAAAAATTTTCACTATATATCGCCACTTTTTCATACATTTTCGTGAATAATATTCAATATCAAGCAGTTTTATAACAAATTCATGTCATTTTTTCGGGTGGGCTGAGTCCAAGTCTGGCCTCAACATGGAAAACTTACATAAAATAGTTCAAATAAAAATTAAATAATTCAAGCTTATCTAACACATAAAATCGGGAAAATTTTCAACCAAAAAAATCTAACAAGGGAACCACCCGAACTGTAACTCGGAAAATGCATGTGTGTTATATACCATTCGATAGAGCAGGGTCGATTTCTATTGTGATTTTTTAATATTACGCCCCCATAAGAAGAAATTAAAAAGTTATGATGCCTCAAAAACGAAATTTTAGGCCTAAGGGCCGATTTCCAGCCATTTTCACTTTCTATTAATTCCAAACCTTTAAAATTTATTTATTAATTCTTATTTTTACAAAAAATAAAACTATTATAGATTTATTTTAATATAAAAAAATGAATTTTTAAAGCAATTAGTTATATTATACATTAATTAAATACAGCCAAAATTTCGATTTTTGAGGCCTCATAACTTTTCAATTTCTTCCTATGGGGCGTAATATTAAAAATTCACAATAGAAGCCGACCCTGCTCTATCGAATGGTATATAACACACATGCATTTTCCGAGTTACAGTTCGGGTGGTTCCCTTGTAAGTGGAAATTTTTTTTTTTCAGAAAAATGAGTAAGCTCATCAGAAAGGGTAGATTGTTACCGAATTGCTTTTGGAATGAGGGGTAGTAACACTTAGTTGCTTTTGAGGATTTATAAAAATCACTGTTTTCTACAGTAAACCAAGAAATCATGCTTTTCTACTGTAACTAGGGTTGTGTAACTGGAGGCGTAAAACTTGAGATTGCCAAAGAATTCCTTTTTAATGAAAACCCATTTAAATGGTCGTTTTGTGCCCAAATGTCGTACCATCAATTATTTAGGTTAATTATTTCCAACCCTTCCTTTGTCCTTCGACCCGTTCGTTCATTGTCCACCTTTAAAGGTCGGTTCGGTGAACTCATCCCAAAATCCCTCCGACTTTTTGAAACAATGCCAAGGGAATTCTGTTGAGAGAAAGCGAAGTAATTGCACTGCATTGCCATCCAATCTCTGCTGAGAGCAATTAGAATTTTGGCGTAAAACGGAAGTGCCCGAGGCAAAACACTTTTGGAGAAAGTTTTTGACGTATGCCCTCAAGGACATTTGCAAACGCACTTAATGGCCGGGGGAAGGGCAGCAGCACCTTTTGTTACTTTTGCACTTCCTTTTCTGTGCTCGGCCCGTCATTAATTGCGCCGATTTTCATTTTGAAAGGGGCGAATAAAATCGAAATTACAAATTTAGAGACACAAATTCACATTTCGAAGGAAATAATTTCCATTTAATAAAATTTTCATATTTCAATTAAGCTTTTTCTCCAATGTGAATTGTTCTCAATTTCTTCCTCCTCCTTTTCTTCCCTTTTCAAATTTTAGACTTTTTTCATCGGTTTCCCCTGCCGAACGCCATTTCCGATGGCGTGGGGATTAGGACAGAATAAGTGCATTGGAATGAGTGTTTGTGCGTCGGTCTCCGACACTTTGTAGGCAAAATGATTAAGCACGCTTTGAGTCAATTTGGTGCTCAAAGTCCCCAAACTTACGCCCCCGGGCACCCATTTTTTGGGTCATTTCCCCCCGAGGCGTTTCTCCTCTCATTTTGCCCACCATCCGTCCAATTTTTTCTGAGCCGTCAATTGCACTTTCATTTTCCCTATAAATGTCCGAGCGAAGGAAGAAAAGAAAACCTTTAAAGAATTGAAAAGAATTCGCATTTTGGCGTTGTCAATCGCTGTCACTTAAACGCAAATTTAATTTGCATTTGACAAAATCCACAAAACTTTTGTTATTAAAGCCAATGAAAACACTTTATGCATCAGCAGAAGTTTTTTACCATTCTCAATTGATAGTTTTGTTATTTTTCATTAACAAAATCGACATTTGTGGGTCGACGAAATCCGATGGGACCAATTCGGAATTCACCGAAAACAGCGACATTGATTACGGTAGGGAATGATGATTACGGTGGGAGAAATTGGAATAAAAACAAAATAAATTAAATACATAACCATTTTGGAAATGAATGAAAAAGAGACATTTATGGGAGGGAATGCACCGCAGGGATTGTGCACATATTCCACGAGAAAAGGCCGGAGGGGGAGAGCACCACGGACAGACCCTTCTTCAACTTCAACGAAAGGAGCCGAGAAACGACGGCGGAACATGGCGAACAGCAGCAGCAGCAGGAGAGAGCGACGCCAAAGAGACGAAACTGCACAAACCAAGTTCAAATCATTGACCGACTCCTCAACGGGACCGGCTACAACAAGTACCGTATCCCGGGTAGGCGCACCGTAGCCGAGTCCGATTACAGTGTTATTTTTGTGTCCTCAGAGGAAAACGGCGTCGATGTAACCATCGAATTTTGGCTTCAGGCAAATAACGCCCGCCCATTTGACCAATAAATCTCTCCCCAAGGCAATCACTTCGATCAGTGAGATAACCAACGATTTCGAGATGGACATTTACATCAACGAGGTCATTCAGTCACTCACCGTCCTCCGTCGCCTCCATTCGTTCTTTCTTTCCCCTCAGATGTGGTTGGATCCGGCACTGAATTTCGAGCACATGTCCCCGTGCAAGCAGAACTTAACGTTGAGGTGAGGCGAAGCATCGGAAGGGCAGCCAAAGGCATTCATTGGCGCCGATTGGAGGAAATTGCTTATGGGACCATTTTCTGAGCAGCCATCAAGTGCTCGAGAAGCTGTGGACGCCAAACTCGTGCTTCATCAACTCCAAAGTTGCCCAAATACACAACTCGCCCTTTCAGTCAGTCGCTTTACCACGCTCAATGGCACGCACCAAAAGCGGCCCATTTCAGGAACATCTTTTTGATGCTTTATCCGAATGGGACCATTTGGGTTAATTATGTGGGTTGCTTGTTGCTTCTTCCATTCTTCGTTGTCTTCTTCATTTTTAGCGTGTCCGTGTGAAGGGTCCGTGTGCCATGGATTTGTAAGTGCCGACAAACGCAAGGGAAGGCCAAATCGGTCTCTGACTGAAGGACAAACTTTCCAATGGACATCCAAATGTGCCATCTGATCTACGAAAGCTTCAACTACAACAATCAGGAAGTTCGGATGCGGTGGAACTCGCTGAACCCAACCCCCGTGTACCCAATCAACACCATTCTGTTGCCCGACTTCAACCTGGTCAACATTCAGGCGTACCTTGTCGTCGAGGTATGGGCGCGAAAGTGCCGTCAAATCCCCGAATTTCAGCCGTACCCCGCGGGGATGTGGGTAAGAAAGAGGGGAAGGCGAAAAGAGAGCACCAATTGAGGACGAATTGCACGTGAAACTGTCCTTCGAGCGGCGTTATGTGTGGTACTTCATGCAGGCTTATGTGCCCACCTATTTGACCATCTTCATAAGGTAGTCCAACTTTCGTTCGTTTTGTTTTGTGATTGCCCCCCCCCCATTTTCAGTTGGGTGTCCTTCAGTTTGGGCTCCAAAGCCATCCCCGCACGGACAATGCTCGGAGTGAACGCACTTTTGGTCGGTTGGGAACAGTGACAAATGCTGCTAACTCGCATTGTCACTTTGAATTCAGGCGATGATCTTTCAATTTGGAAACATTATGAGGTAATTAACTCACTGATCGTTTTTTTGGCGCTACTTGCAAAGAGCACTATTTTGAAAATTTTTTCAACTTTTTTTTGGCAAAATTTTTTTTTGTTTTTTTTACACATAATGATGAATATTAAGTATTAACAGCACAATCATGGTGAATAAAATGTATATTCACGATTTTTATCCAAAAAAATATTTACAAAACAAAAGGGTCCCCCCTATGGTTTTTGATAAAATTCAAAATCTATCACTTTATAACTAGCGCCAAATTTGCTTAATAGGCCCAAATAATTGTCATATTCGTGATCAGCGACCTTTAAAACACCCGGGTACTTGGTTTCAGGACTTTTTAAACAAAAAAAAATTTTGACCAAAAAAAAAGTTGAAAAAATTTTCAAAATAGTGCTCTTTGCAAGTAGCGCCGTTTTTTTTTACAAAAATAAAAAAAACAATGGGGGAAAAGAAGCAAAAAACGGCCAAAAGTCACGCACAATTTGGCGATTTTGGAGAATAAAAAATTGGAAAAAAGGAAAAGGAAAGTACATAATCGAAATGGACAATTAATTTATTATGTTTGCTTTAAATAAGAAGATTTCTCCGTTGTTTTGTGGCCAATTACATATTTGTTTGTGTTCTGTGTTAGGAATCTCCCCCGCGTTTCCTATGTCAAAGCAATCGATGTTTGGATGCTTGGCGCGATGTTCTTCATCTTCTGCAGTTTGCCCGTCCCTTCGGTCGTTGCTGCTCACTTAGCTCAATTCCCTTAAGGCCTTCTCGAGTTGGCCATCGTCGGCTTCAAAGTGCGCGAAATGCCCCCGCCGCACCCGCGCAACAAAAGGACGCCCCCCGCGGGGCTAATTAAATGCAAAAAGAGATGGGAAGAGAACGGCGGGGGGCCACTGGAAAAAGCGGAGCAGCAGCGGCGCCGGAACAGTGCGGACGGGGCGGGGCGGGGCGAGGATTTATCGCCAAAGTTCGGCGGAATCCGACAGAGCGGCGAAAGGCGTTTTATGCTCCCGTGGGCTCTTTTTAAGTTCCTTTCTAAGTTTATTTTAAAGGATGGATGGCGATTTCGTAGTGCGACTTCACCAACGAACGCCGCCTTTGCGCTTCCGATTTTTCAATTTGCTCAGTGTGCCTTCACAAGTCCAAGCCGAATCCATAGACAAAGTCAATTAACAGGGAGCCAATAGAGCTGAGAATCGGGAACAACGAAAGGCCAGGCCGGCCCTCGCCTTCCAATTTGCCCAAATTAATTTTGTTTTCTTCAAAAGGTCTCTCGGATTGCTTTCCCCACAATGTTCGCCCTTTTCAATGTGAGTTTTGCTGACCAACAAACCATTCTGATCAATCCCTTCTCATAGATTGTCTATTGGTCTTATTATGGACGAAAAGCGGCTGAGACAAGCGCCGAATTGCATTCGAGCGGAGGAATGATGATTCAATGACCAATTGAGACGGGGAGAAAGTGCATATTGAATATTCAGATTATATGAATAAATTGTGTATTCTGTGAGGATGAATAGGCCTCAACTCAATCGGACGCCCATATTGTGCATAGGACACACATTAGGCCCCAATCCTTTGGGTTAATGACTTTTTGACGGGACCCCTGTTACCAGGGTTGCCAGATT